>CANSZD010003859.1:0-1244080 GCA_947648045.1 Beta corolliflora
AATTTGATCAGCCACCATATAGCGCCTTGAATGGTGTTGTTCTTAATATTGTTTGGAGCTAATTCGGAAGGCTTTGGAAGAATAGTTGAAATTTGGGCTGGAAGCCCAGGAGTAGATCTGCGGATCATATTATTGAGACTACGCGTAGTACATTCCATTATTGCTTGTCATACGTTTTTCTCCCTTGCAGGCAGACCATCTCAATACAACAGGAGGTTGATTCATTTTGGGTGGAGACTAGCCATTGGTGATGGGACATATTCCGGCTGAGATCTTATCGGGTGCGATCGGGGCGCGTCGATTCTTCGGAGTCATTAGTGCTGAGGTACGAATTTAGGGATTCACAGTCGTAAGTGCGTTTCTCGGCTACTCCATTCGAACTCCACCACGAACGTTGTTCCTTTGGGAAAGGCTGATGTTAACGTGATGATTAAGGGTCGTGGAAAGTTGAACAAGGGCATGCGACGGGAGAAAAGTGGGTGGGAGCACGTTATAGGCGAGTCTTCTAAAGATTGATGGCAAATAATGCGGGTCGGCCTATAGTAATAATATATTTATTTATATAATTTTATTGTTTATTTCGTATAAGTGTACACATTAAATTAAATTAATTTATAATAACTGCGGTGGAGATTCGATATGGAGAATTTTCCATACTTTCATAAACTTCCTTTATGCATCCCAGACACCACGTCCGGGGCCGGCACGATGTAGTTGCGGAGTGGTAATTGTGGTTTTCGATGCGTAGCCAGGATGCTTTTTTGTTTTGGCCAAGAAAATTGGGACATTGTAGCGTCGGTCAAGTGAGTGAGTTGCATCAAAGCCCAGGGTCGTCAATTTCATTGGGTTTATGGTAGGACCTTAGAGAGGCAATTAGGCGTATTGATGGGAAGGTGCGGGTTGTGGGGAGGAACATTACATGGAGGCCATTGCGGACTTGTACCACCGTGCGAACCACTACAGGATGCAGTCTTTTTTTCGCTCTTAATGGTCGTATTAATATGTCGGCTATAATTTTCCCCCTTGCGATGTTAGGCGGCAGGAACGCTGCACGCCGCCTGTGCAGGTTAGCCATAGCTTATGAGGAGTTACAAGAAGCATTTCATTCGGCTTGACTTCGCCAGCTTGTCGATCCCTACTATTCCTCAACGGGGTGGTTTCGAGTTGCTTCTCAAACATTCGTCCTTATAAATTTTGTGAGCAGCTAGGTTCGAACCTTCCAGGCATCTCAAATGTTTCCCTGATTACTGTTGTAGACAAAGTAACAAAATTGTTTAATAACAATAATAATAAACAAAATATTAATAAAATATTAATATAATAACAATATTAATAAAAATAATATTAATATAATAACAATAATAATAAACATAATACTCATATAATAACAATAATAATAAACATAATATTAATATAATAACAATAATAATAAACAAAATATTAGTATAATTACATGTAGGGGAGCGAGGAGGGCTTGACCAGGCTAGCGTAAGACCGGGCGAGAAGATTTCCACTTGAGGAATACTTTCCTTGCTAGGCCCAGAGATCGGAGCTGCAAGGAGCAATAATAAGGCAGTGCGATGCATGCGACCCTCAACTGCCATGAACATCGATCGGGCATATAGAGCTCGATAATTCCCACGATCTTAGGAATGATGCCCCTTTTATAATGTTCTCAGGTTGTTGTTCGGAGCAAAATCACTACCATAAGGCGACTGATCCACACTAATTTTTACAAATAAGCGATTATATTTAATGAAATACAAGTATAGAAAAAAACCTCTAATAATAGTACACTAAATAATCTTGCATCCTCTGTCAGGTGTGTCTAGTTGCTCTCCGATAAAACAAAAAAAAACCTGGTGGTGGGACCTCTTCTGCAGTACAGCCCGACTCTGCGCTCGTGGAGCTGCACCACTAGCCATCCTATTTGTCTTGCGTGGCTCAAAGCGTGGAAAGTACTCATAAATCCATGCCCGGATTAAGTCAAACAAATGCCCGATCCGGAGTTGGAGGTCAGACTAGCCTCACCCAGCCGACGATCCTGAGTACGCAGTGCAGTTGCAGGCCGGGAGAACGTGTGAACGATAGTGGCGGGCCAGCCTCGCCAATGTTAAGGGTCCTAACCTCGATCCACTCTTATCACGTGAGCAAACAACACCCCAGAATCAACCATTATAATCACATGTCGTTTGTTTCTCCAATCGGGCGGGTGTCTTCCCCGTGCGCTCCAATATCGCTGACCCTGTTGCTGCACAGAATAGCACTCATTTCCCAAAATGGACTCCGAGCCTCTTTTACTGCCAGCGATCCTACCGATCGGTCACGCAGCCAGGCCCCTCAGAGCACCACTCGGAGTGGTGTGTCGTGGGCCAATGCACCCCTCCCAGTTGGAATATGTATTTTATGTCACACATCAGGATCAGGATCGTCATCTCCCATAACGTTAGGTGAAAGAACTCGTGTCATTTACCCCCCTTCGCTCGACCGAATGCGAAATCAGGGGCGCATCAATGTGCGTGAACACTAGTAAAGGGAGTATAGTACGAGGCGTTCTACGGAGACGATCCAGCATCGGAGTGGAGGCAACCTTCTTGCCCGCGTCCTGAAATGAACCTGAATCTCTCGGGTTCGACATTTCGAGAGAATTCCATCCCCTCTCCCACTATCTCCATACTTCTGTGTCCACCCAACCTAGGGATATCGGACCCGGCCATAGATCCTCCTTCCCATTGAACTTGTGACCTTCCGACTAAGGTCCTTCGGCATCCTTCCCTTCCCACTTTCGACTCTCGCGGTCGAGTGAACTCCCCCTCCGGCGTATAACACCCCCGCCCCCACCTTTACGGACATACCAACGATCGTCGCTCTAGAGTCCGGATCTCTCTGAAATTTCCAGCATAAATGCATCCCGAACATCTATCATCGTAAAGAACATCGAGCCGACTCGTGTATTACTAGGGTACCTCCCTGCGTCCCTCTCTGGTACTCCCTTGCGTCGTACGACCCACCCACCCCCTCATCGTGTAGCTAGGCGCCATGTGGACCGTGTCGGTTCATCCGCGTCCTCCTAAGCGAGCGGAAACACCACGTGAGTGGGGATGACGCGAACACAATCCTCGTAGGTGCACACTTCGCAACCCGAGAAGTGTCTTCTGGCAAAGTGTCGAAACGCAGATGGCTATTCATCAACAAATAAGTAAAAATAAAAAAATAATAAATCAACACATTAACCATCCTACAACAATAATTATTTATAATCAAAACATACTATTTATAATTTTCTACAACCTACAATAATAATTATAATTAAATTAAAACATAATAAATAATATATTATGAATTTTTTTTATAAAATATTCCAATAATAACATCAATTACATTTCATGAATTAATAAAATAATAACATTTTAAAAAATTTATAAATATGAAAATATAACGTAAATAAAAAAATTAATAACGAATTTCAATAACATAATAAAGTAAAAAAAAATTACTAGAGTTCCTTAGTTCCTTCCAAAGAAGGAACGTTTAACTAGAACGTTACTTCCATGGAAAGAACGTTTGGCCAGAAGGTTCCTTTGGAAGGAACGTTTGGCGTGCAGGCGTTCCTTCCATGGAAGGAACTTCCTCGCCAACGTTCCTTCCATGGAAGGAATTGCACTGACAAACGTTCGGTGCTTTTAAAAAAATTACCCGAGACGACGCCCCGATGTCGCGCCTCTTGTCGCCATCTCATTCTTTGCCGGCCGCCTCTCTACAGCTTCTTGTCGGCATCTTGCCTCCGTGGCCCTCAAGATTGCCTCCTCCGTTTGACGCCTAAGGACAATCTTCTTCCGTGGCCTTGGATTTTCCGATGGGTTGCTCGCCATTTTTTGGGTTTAGATGGTGGTGGTGGTTCTTGTGTGTGAAGGAGATGAGAGTGATGATACTCGAAAAGTGAATGAATGGTGAAGATGATTAATGGTGAGGATGATGGTAGGTGGGAGGAGTTAAAAGTTGAAGTAAAAATCAAAAAATAAAAGTAAGGGCATAAGGGTACATTCATATGGTGGTTGGGGCGATTTTAAGTAATTTGGGGCGAGATTTAACAATCCCAGTTGGAATAAGAAGGAAAATCCAAAAGAACAAAAAGTACTTCCTATGCTCCAATTTAATTGCAACACTTTTAGTTTCACGCTTACCAATGCATAATTTACACTATTAATATCTTTACTTATGTTTTGGTAAAAATTATAAAAACCACATATTAATAAAATTACACATTGAGACGAATCAAACAATATCCCACATGACTATATTTTCCCATACACAAGAAACACGAAAGCTAGTTATATAAGTGATTATGAATTGCGTCAAAACTGGAAGTGTTGCAATTAGGCTCTGTTTGGTTGGAGTGTAAAACATTTTCGGTGTAAAATGATTTTCACGGAAAATAATTTACAATGGAAAATATAATTCCAAATTAGTTTTCGTTGTTTAGTTGCATGTAAGAAAATTGATGAAACGAAATGAAAATGAAAGGGAGAGCGAGGTAATGAGAGGAGTGTATAAGAAATAAGGAAAAAGGAAGGAAAACGGTTTTCCTTCATTTTGAAGAGAAAATGGTTTTCCATTATTAGGATAACAATTTACTCAGGGGAAAATGGTTTTACACTCCTTTGCAAACCAAACAATGTAAAATTGATAATATAGGAAAATAGTTTACCAGAAAAATATTTTACGCCCTACCAAACGGATCCTAAATGGGAGCAGAGGAGGTAAAGCATACAAAAACCTATTTATTAATTACAAGGGTCGATATATTTTTTTTAGGGAATTTCTCTTGGTACCCTTAAACTATTGGATTTTGCCATTGGTACACAAAATAAAATTGACTTCTCAATAGTACCCTTAAACTATTGGATTTTGCCATTGGTACACAAAATAAATTTTACTTCTCAATAGTACCATTATACTATTGTCTTCCTTATAGATGTGAACTTACATTAATGAAACTTAGTAAACCGTTATTAAGTTATTCACCTCCAATGCAATTAGTTATTTGTTAATATAAGAGGAAACAAAATTGTAATTGTTGTCTTTACTACCATTAATGCTTCTACATTACTTTACCCAGGTGTAAATCTCACACCACCGAGTTTAAGTCAAAGAAAATTGTGCTGATGCTTCCTACATTCCATAACCACACCCATATTTTCTTCAAGCAAAGTCACTTCTTCAAAAAATCGCACTAAAATTCCACCCAAAAAATCACTACAATTCTTACAATTTGGGTGTTAAATTTCTCAAAAAGAATAATTTATACAAAATAAAAAAGCTGAATTGATAAGTAATTCCAAAAATTACATAATAGACGTCCAAATTATCAAAGTAATTCCAAAAGAAGCTACTTATTTCAAATGCAATACGACAGCTAAACAATCCAAGTCTGCTAGGTTGTAGAAGCTTCTCCATTCTTTTCACCCTTTCCTTTTGAGTTCTTCGCTAGTTTTGGTGCAGGTTGTAGCTTTCCCCATTGTTGCTCTTGCTTCCTTGGTTTGCTTTTGATTGGTCTCGATCCCGGGCTTTTTAATGACAATTGGTTCATCTTTTGCCCTTAGCTCTTTGCTAGTAAGACCTCCTGCGAGGTTCTTGAATTGTGTCCAAAGCATTGACACTTTTTACACCTCCGCGTCTTTGATCGCTTCCTGGTTGATCTTCTCCTTCCTCCCTCTTTCTATTTCTACTAGGCTGCGGCCAACTCCTCTTTTCATTTTAGGTGGTAATATGGTAGGAATACTTTCATATGTTGGCCATTGCTCATTGTCGAGATAGGGTTTATGGTGTAGCTATACACTTGTTTGTAAGTTTTGACTGAATACCAAGAACTCACATACTTCGTGGATCAACTCTTGCATGAACCATTGCCCTAATGGCATGTCTACAAGGTACATTAGATAGCTCTCAAGCCCCACATGAACATATTTTTTTGATTCAAGCTCGAGAGGGAATTGTGATTTACCTTCATGAATTTCATATTCTCCAGTCTTGACATGTGTACCTTGCATTTGGTGGATTCCATACTTGAGCTCCCCTTAACATTTTCACCACCTTAGGGGCATATTTCTCGTCATTCCAATTCATTGAATTTTGATGTCTTGTTGCGATTCTAACCATATACACCCTCCTTATGCCTGCATATAATAAAACGTGTATTTTAATATAGCAATCTGGAGAATATAGTTCCAAACTCTATCAAATGTGGTAGAAATTTAGTTACATTATACCTTCAAGTAAAGTCGCACTAGCCTACATCTATCAATTCTAAAGTTGAGTTAAAACTCCCCAAAATTGCTTGTGTTGGAATCATTGCAAACATTGGGATGAAACTTGTGTTTACTCCATTTAGATTGATTTCCCAACTCAAAACCATTCCATGACTTACGATCCCCCTATTTTCTGCAACTTCTCCATTGCTTTTTAAATGTGAAAGGGTTTGGAGCATCGCACGCCCTCCAAACGGAATGTATATTGCCGGCCCAGGGAAACCACCTTTTTGGAAGTTCCTACTAAGATAGCCCTGCGCACACTTAGAATTTTTTTTGTAGTAGGCCACACATCTTTTAAGCGAGATCAACCCCTAACATTCCTTTATCAAAAAATAATTTTTTAAAATACTTTTTAGCAAATTTCAATTGATTAAATAAAAAAGAGTTTTTGTGGAAACTGACGGCACCTCAAAAGTGCCATTTTGTGAGAACAACCTTATAATTAGCCTTTTACCGGAAAGAATGAGCCTTCTTTAAATGCGATTTTCTTGTCGATCGTGTTCCTTCCTCCATTTTCCCAGCATTGACTTGATTTTTCCGTGCGGCCTTGAATTTCCCTGCGACGACTATTTTTTAACCCCATTCCTCTCTCTTTCCTATCAATTTCTTCCTCCCAAACCCACCCCCAACCTCAGCACCCTCACCCCCCATTTTAGTCCTTGCTGCTTTGCCCCCACCTCCACCCCCACCGACAAAACCACGTATACCTCCACCCCCACCCCCACCACTGAAACCACCGCAGCCTCGGGGCCTCCCAGCACCTCAGTCCACTCCTCCTCGAAACTGGAAGAAGACCACACCCCTATCTCGAGTAGCACCGCCACTACCACACCGCCACCGACCACCACCACTACAATGACACCGGGAATAACCCCGCCTTCACCATAGGCCCCACAAATCAGTAACACTGACCCACAAACCCACTGGCCAGCATCACACCACACCCCCAAACCCAAGAACCACAACCACTAACCCACAACCGCATCACAACCACAAACCTACTACCTGTTGACTTGATGGTCCGCTCACGCCTACCGGAACTCGCATTTGGGTCGCGTGTTTGGAGTTCCGGTAAGGAACTGAAGTCCGGTGGTGCTTTCTAGGAAATGGGAGACGCGGTTTCGTCGAGGTGGGGGAGTGCTGGGGTTTCGGGGAATAAAGGAGTGCTGGGGCCGAGGGTTTTGATTAGTGGAGGCAGGGTGGGTTTGGAAGGAAGAAATTGGAGGGAAAAAGAGATGGAAGGGGGTAAAAAAAAGTCTTCACCGGAAAAATCAAGTTGATGCCGGAAAAATCAAGTCGTTTTCGGAGGAAAAAATGGTCAGTGGTCTCGATCTCGACAAGAAAATCTCAGTTTAAAGGTTGCTTTCTCACCAAAAATTATAAGTTGTTTCTCACTAAATGGCACTTTTAAAAAAGGTTGTTTACGACAAAAAACCCCCAACAAAAGTATACATATAAAACATAGATGAGTTATATTCTTACCTTAGTCCATCCGAAATGATGTTTAATTTTCTCTTTTAGAGTCCTTCACAATATTATGAAGATGTCGAAGAAAAAAACTCCAATTTGGCTTTAGGAAGAATTGTTTAAATGAACCCGACCTTTCGCATGATCTTCCCAAAATAAGTGAGAGTTTTGGATTATTCCCCACTAAGTCGATTTTGCACTGCTTTAACTATATGACTGAGTTTATTACAGGGTAACATGTTCCCTACTGTTAACTTGTTTGCCACTCCAAACCCATCCCCACCCTTTCCCCCCCTGCAAAGAAACATCCTCCTCCTCACCTCTCCCCACCCCTGCGAACACCCCCTCCCAATCCCCCATTCCCTCACCCTCGCTAACACCCTCCCCTCCCCACCCTCTCCCCCCACCCCTCGCGAACACCTCCTCCCCGATCCTCCCGATTCCTCCCTTTCTGTCGGACGCCACCTTCACCATGCTTAGGTTTCTGCTCTTTACCGGAATTGTAGCGAAATCTCAATTGCTTGGCCGAATTCACACTGTGTTCGTCCGCTGAACTCGACGAGGTATTGATCTGATTTTGGCTAGGAATCTCAATAACCCCGAGAAAGCTTTGAATTCCATGAAATTTCTCGATTTCTGGGCCTCGTGATTTGCGTCGTTCTTCGCGAAATCTTCAAACGCGAAAGTCGCTTGTACGCACTTTGGGGGAGCAATGGCAAAGAATTCTCGAGCGCCCAGATCGGAGGGGGTGGAGACGGTCGAGGTTCGAAGGAGGTAGGGTCGAAGAAGAAATACCCGACGCCATTTATGGAGGTTTGAGACTTTGAGTGAGAGGGGAGTGTGGCTTTCGCAGAGCGCAGGTGAGGACCATGTACTTTCATTTGTATCTGGTGCATCAATGGCGATTTCCTCAATGTTGGTGTACTGGAATGATCGGGAGATTGGTGGCGTGGATGGACTGGGAGACTGATGGAATCGGATCCGTGGAGGATGTGGTGCGAGAGATCCGGGAAGCGTGTGTGCCGGGGGTGGTGGTGGTGGAGATGGGGCCTTGAAGGTTCAGTGCCTTGGGTGGGGATCTTTAGCGGGCTACAGGGGTTTTTCGACATGGGTTGGGTGGTGGTGGAGTGTACTATGACAAGTCTGGGATGCGGGTCGTGAAGGTCTGGGTATGTCTCCATCTCGGTGGGTTTAGAGGGTGGTGGTGTGGATGGTTGTGACGGCGCAATAGTGGTGGAACTTGGTGGGTCAGGGTGGTCCTAAATGAGAGGGAAGAGAAAGATGGGGAGGATTTAGGGGAGTAGAGCAAGTGTGCAAAAAATAATAAAAAATAAATAGCAAACCAACCATGGCAAGGACATATTATAGACATGTAACCTATTAAACAGTCATACAAACAATGTTAAGCTCAATAGAAGAAATTGTCCTACGTGCTTCCTCTTAATCCTAATCACCCAAAGCTCGACTTATTTTTGGGAAGACTACAGTAGTTGGGCTTATTTGAAACAATTTTTCCTATATTTATCCTCCACACTCACATTTGTAAATGCTATTGGATATATTTCATCGTTGCCATCCATAGCCACCATCAGCACATTAGAACTCCCCCATAATTTCCCTCCAAGTGGCAGCCATCCACACTCTATCGCACGGTCTACAACCTCCTAGAAAACCCTTCCATCGGGCACTGAATGATATGAAGACACTGGTGAACAATAGCCGCCTTTTGAATGCCCTTCACTATCTTTCCAAGCCCAAAATGCTTTAGATTTTGATCAGTCCCTTTAATAATCTCAGCATATGCGTGTGTAAATGTATGTATATCACTATATATGCCTCCAATCAATCTTCAGTTGTCACCTCCATACCTCTTCATTTTCGTATAGTATTGACAGCCTCATGTACATACCAATGCTATTTGGAGGTGAGATGGGAAGATGGCGCAACTTTTGGTGAGTGGGAACATGGACCTCGTGTAATGTGGTGTCAACAAGGGAGTGGCAATAACTTTTGGTTGTTTTTTTTTTTTTGGCTCCTTTAGTCTTTTGCAATTTTCCTAAACGCTTCTCAAACACTTTCTCCCTTTAGTGTAGTCCTTTTCCTTCTCGTGAGGTCTGATTCCCTCCATCATTTCCGCTCCATGTCGCCCCATGTGTACTCAAATGCATGATTTATATTTAATAGAAAGATCATCTAATGAAGGGCCTTTAGATATATTATTCTTCGAAAATTTTCCGCTTGTAATATCCTTGCATGTTATTACATCGAGAGGAGCCCACCTCTCTTACATCCGAATACCACTTCTTCTAGGAACATGCTTTCCCTTTTGGAGATGTTTGCTGTGAGGTGACAATAGAGTTCTCCACCTTATTAGGCTTCTCATGCTCAATATAACTACTATTTTCAGTACTCATTAATGCCACTACCAATCTGTACAAACTAATTAGCTTTTGTTTTGCCAACCCAAATGTAAATTACTTCATCTTCAACATCATCATATCTACTAAACATAGTCATAAGATCATTATTCCTCAATACCTAATGTTCTTCATTAAATGCATACTCGCAAGTTCAAGGTACGGGCTAATCAAAAGTAATACCGGATTTCCTAACTTCATTTTCATACTCCACCACTCAAATCTAGTAAAGTACACTTATCAACCCCCTACTCTTAGATCTTCTCCTTATCCTTCCAATGAGTTGCCCAACATTTTGTGATCATCACTCATAACTCCTCACGATCACAACATACAATGCAAATTAACTCCACAAAATGACAAACTTTCATTGTTCACAATAGACTTTTGCCTATAGTTTCACTCTCCATTTAGGCAATCACTATAACCATCATGCCCTTTTTTTTATTTTATCTATTATTCCCCCTCGTCCACTATATTTCTTTTAGCATATAAGTTTATGTTGATTACTTAAGAGATGGAAAGAGTTGGCATCAAACTCCATGTATTACCATATAGGCCACAACAATACACACTGATATAAAGTTTCATATATCATGTCTTTCCTAGAAACTTTATCACCATCTATGAATCAACCTAAAAAACCATGGATCATTATATTTAGTAAACTACTACAATCTTCTCATGATTAAACATTAAGAAAATCTAAGCAACATACCTCGATAACAATCTTCAATATCCCCTCGATTTGCTCGAAGCCCTCTGAATTCGAGCCAACTCAAGAACCGATGTGGAAGCCCCAAGTACAGAATGTCAAGCGGCATATTTTTTGACTCGTGTTCAAAGGTGAAGAATAAGAGGGAGCAGATATGTTCGTTTATACAGTACCATTTGAAAGAAGATAATTCTATTTTTTATTTATAGGCACTTGAGTTGGTTAGGGGTTTAATTAGGGATTTGTTTCCTTTTATTTTAACAAAAAAAATCACAACATTAAAAAGTCAATAATATGTTTATATACCAAGTTTCTTATTAATGTGCCAGCTTCCACATCTATTTTTACGACATTAGTATAGCAATGATACTAATGTCAAACTTCGGGATTGTTGGGTACCATATGACACAAAATCCAATAGTTTAAGTTTATTATTGAGAAGTCAATTTTATTTTGTAAATTAATGGTAAAATCCAATAGTTTAAGGGGTACCAATGAGAAATTTCCTTTTTTTAAATAAGGAAGAACCTCGATAAGTCGGGACAAATAAAAAGAATCATAACTTGCTGTTTGGGGCAAATTTCACACTAAGGCTAATTTGCTTGGAGAGGGGTCGACAATTAACTTGTAATACTTGGCAAAATAGATGGGCGAAATATAGTGCGTAAATAAAGAAATAACACAAAGCAATTTTACGTGGAAACCCTCTAGAGGGGAGAAAACCACGAGGGAATCCATGTTCCGCCAATCCACTATAATAATATCAATTTGTAGTACAAATACATTGTTTTTTGGCCTGATTGGCAAGTTGGACGAGCAACTCAAGGTTAGAGGGGAAAAGAGATGGCAAATTAAGAATATGAAAGAAAAATGATGGAGAGAAAGAGAGTGATCGACTTAAAGTGTTGGTGTGATGAGATGCATCTTTAAACGCTACATAAATGAGCTATTTATAGTGTAATACTATGTTGCCGTTGGAGGATGTAACCACTCTCCCACTAGTAAGGTTTAGATCCTCTTTCTAGGATTCCCCCATATCTTTGCTAGGTTGTTGTAACCTCCTTGCCGGTCTTCCCCCATGATATTATCCGACTTCCTTCTTCTTAGGAAGGTCAAAACTAACCTCCCCGCCACATCGCAATCCGTGTCTCCATCTTCAAACCAATAGCTTGCTGTAGGCATCTGTAACACATATAGCTCGCCACTATATTGCCACCATATGGACCGAAATTTTACCCCATAACAATAGCCCCCAATTTCCCGATTCGTTGAAGCAATGATGACGAATTAGGAAATTCTTCTCCGAATGTTGCTAAGTTGCGTACGAGATCATTGTAAGATGCATGTCGAGATGACGTTTTGCAAATTTCTGGTGCTACAATTTGAAAGTGAATATGCCTCAATATTTTGCCATTTGTATGTATTTGTTAGAAGCACTTTGTATATGCTTGGTTGAAATTTGCTTCCTATTTCGATTGAAATGACGCGTTTCATTTGTATCATGCATGCATGTTGTAGCAAACTAAAAACGCCGACCCGTTTTCACTGAAGAGGAAAAACGTTATGTGTCACTTAACAACAGATCCGGTGATCGGTGAATATTGCAATTTCTGGGAGGCAAAGTGAGGGAGATTTACTGATCCGGTCCTTTAGTGAACCGGATCAGTAAACATCTACCCAAACACGCTAGCCCTGATTCGACTTCCCCGAACCCCTGATTACCCGCTCCCACTTCCTCCCTCCTCAAGACCTCAACCCTAACTCTCATCTCTCTCACTCTCCCCTCTATCACTCTCCCTCGTCAATCTCTTCCTCTCTCACAGTCGTCTCTTCTAAATTCGATTCTTCCCAAAATGTTCTCTCCTGTATCGGTGAAGAAACGACTTACAGTCCTTTGAAAGACCGAAATGTCAACCAGCAGAAAACGTCGCCGCTCGATTCGTCACCGATAACTCCGTTAGCCTGTAATCGCAATTCCACAAATGACGGTTCCCATCCCTAGTCGTCCTCAAACTGGTACTCGTGCTCCTTGGGCCTCTCGTCTATCTGTTATTGCCAGGTATTTTCTAATTAATTCGAACTTCATTTTTATGAGTCCTAGTAGCCTTTGCTGCTCTTTTTTGCTCTCTTGCAATACCAAGTGCCTTTTTGCACAGCCATTGCATGTGTGTAACCAAGTTGATTGAAGAGAACTGATTTTAAGCGATTCTTGTTGTAACTGATGGTGGTAACTAGTTAGCCAATTTGCGGCTCTAACTATCGATTGACATTGTGTTCAATTTAGATATACTAGAGCGAAATTGTAGTATTCGAGCTTCGGAACGAGTATAAATTAGTTGGTACTGTATTTTGATAGGAATTAAGTATGTATTATACAAACATGTTATATTTGATGGTTAATTAGGCTGAATTTGTTGGTGAATCGGCTTGTCATAGATTGTCTAACTTTTAATCTAACTTTTGGACATTGTTACGAAAGCTGCACGTAAAAAGAAAAGCAGTGAAATCTTCTATTGTTTAGATATTGGAACAGGAATCTTTCAGTTTCACATCTCAATTAGGGTGTGAATTTTCTTTTGTGGTGAATTAGTTAGCAATATCCCGTCCATGTTGGAGGTAAGTTTCTTTTATCTTCAGATGGCATGTGACGAACGGGAAACCCTAAATAGGTCCACGCAACATTTCGGTACGTGGATAAAAGAGATAGACGTCAAATCTACGTAATTGATAGTACATCTGGAAACTTCTCTTAGTTGATGTAGGAGCATTGCTTCTTTTCCTGTTTCTCTTGACATACTTTATGTTATATAGTTTACGTGTTTCTTCCTTTCCTTTTTCTCTGTGGCTGCAACAAGCCAACTCTGCATTGGTCTATGCTTTTAGTTTAAATTGAAGTGGAATAGTTGACCTCAGTTTAGAATAGAGATTTAGGGAGGTTTGTTTTTTTTTTTTTTTTTTTTTGTGACCGATCAACAGCTGCTTTCTTTGGTGATTTTCTATTCTATGTCTTCTGTCTATCTTTGTCATTTCTGGTTTTTTTTTTCATCAACTTATTTTTGTGTTTTTCAACATATCTGTTGTCATGTTGTCATCAGTTGATGAATTTGAAGAGTTTTCTGTTTGTGGGTGTACTTGCTCTTTTCTTGGATGATTGTTGTCTGAGATTTTGGGGTTTTGGATAGGTGAATTTTCCAGTTCTTTGGGCCCCACAAGGAACAGCAACATCAGCATCGGCACTACAAAGGGCTTTGCTGTTTTTATTTGTGTATTTTTGTTGTCGGGTAATTCTTGCTGTAATTCTGGCCTCTTATGTGCTTATTTTTTGCGGCCTTGAACATGAGCCTTCTACATTTATTTTTTGGGTTGATTTGAGGGTCAACTATTGTAATGTGAAGGATGAAATTTACTTATGTTGTGAGATTTATGTTAATGAGGAGAGGGGAATCGATCCATGTACTGAATTGTTTCTTGATGATGCTGCTCATTTTAGCCTGAACCCGACTGCTGGAGCATTGTCGGTACACTGGTGCTTCTGTACTGTAGTTTCTTCGTCGAAATTCCAAGTTCATAACCAGTATCCCTTTACGCTCCAATTGAATCAACTCCAGACTATTTTCGATTGCATCATCTCCTTTCCTCTCTCGTCAACCTCGTGGAATTGGAAAGTGTATACAATTCTTGATGATGATGTAATCCTTAAATCAAACTGACACTCGATTTTTGTACGACAAATCGAACATAGTCCGCTTAATGAGCACCAAAATCCAGTTCCGTCGATTCTCGTGACTTTCCACTGTCATCCTCTTTGAATTCTCTGAGTTTAGTGTTTCAACTTATTAATTACCGAAGCTTTTATGGGATATGCCTTGTTAAGGGAAAATGATTTCAAAACGGGGCCTCTAAATCCGACAAAAGATATTCAATATTAAAATTTTTACGACGCAACAAACATCGTTTCAACATTCATACTTCTATAGGGAAACAAACAACCATATTTCGATAGGTGAAAGCCACCATACTACATGCATAACCCTTTTGGGAAAAAAAAAAAAAAGCCCATTACCTCCTATGTTCCAAATAATACACTACAACATCCAAAATCCAATCATCTACCTTACTTGTCAACCCACATCATAAAACAAAGGAAAATAAATCATTCAAAAGTACAAATAATTAAAAGAAGATAAAATCAGAACTCGATAAAAACCCCATAAAATCATTTAATTCACAAAAATTAGCAAACGAAAATGATTTTCCATAGATCCGATCTTAAATTTTATAAAACGTAGAAAAGCGGAAGAAACAATCGAAGATCGGTAAAATTAAGCGCATACTTAAATCTTGAAGCTTAAAAACAACTCTTAACCGAAAAAATACTGATCTGAAACTTTTCTAACTCGCATCTAGCAAGAATAGCAAGCATAAAGCAGATCTTCCATAAAAAAAAAAAAGATCAAAAAAAGAAAAGATGATATCTAAAATTAAGCGCCCAACAGATCAAATATCTACAAATAACAAAACCTCCATCCGAAAACTCACCTAATGAATTGATCAAATCGTTTCCATATCCATCAAAACGCCAGGATATTCATCACAACCTCTGCTATTCACGTCCATGGAATACAATAATCGGAACACATCGAGCGTCATCCTCACAAGAAAAGTTCATTAATCGTATTTCTGAAACAATCCATCGAAGAACACCAAAGAAATTATACTCTAAAAAAAAACATAGATCGCTTAAAGATTTGTTCAATTTGAGAAAAAGAATTTTAACTTATTAAATCTCAGCAGAGTCAGATTGAGAATCTGTAGCTTCATAATTTTTCAGTAGAGATAAGAAAGTGGTGAAGGAAACCTCATGCAAGCAGGCAAGATAAACTTTCTTTCTCTCCTCTCTCGCTTACTCTTATTTCCGGGATTTTTTTTTTTTTTTTTTTTTTTTAATATCCTTCAAAATATTTTTTTATTTCCGAGGGGCCACGCGACTCCCACGCCACCTCATACTAGTCCCTAACGATACTGGCGTACGCATAGTAGCATTTTATGGGGATATACCTACACTAATTTTTTTTTGTGGCGATATACCAACCTAAATTTAAGTTTGGCCATAAGTACGCATCAAAAACGCTATTTTCCATTGATATAGTCAAATTTTCTGCCTTCACTTGGTAGGAACTCGTGAAGTGATTCCACAAACAACCTAAATTTAAGCTTTCGCCAAAAGCCATCAAAACACTATTTCCGGCACGGAAAGCCAAATCCCGACTCCTGACTTCCAGGTAGGATCTCGTAAGTTGGGCTTCTCCAACGCCGGGGGTTACCCCCTCAACCACGCATACTATCGAAATGTTTTTTTTTTAACAATTTTTTTGAAAGAATTCCTCTCCTTAACAAACCAACCCCCTCCCTTAACACATTTCTCTCCTAAACCTCCGAAAAGTAACGCCCTTCAATCCAAGAAGAAGCCAAGCGGCCTCAAAATCATCAACGTCAGCGGTATGACGCTCTCATTTTAGGTGTAATCACAATTCAATTTACTTCTTGTGTTCTTCAACTGTACTATGTGGTTTGAATTTGTGCTATAGGATATAAATTAGGGTTAAGTTACCAAGTCAAAGGTCGAAAATTTGAACTTTCTTACCTAGGAAGAAGAGTGAGAACTTTTTACTCAAACTAAATTTGCATGCAGCATATCCCCACAAAAAAGATTTAATGATATATATATCTCAACAACGTCTTTATTACCCCTGTATATCCCTTCAAAAACTCTTAATTGGCGCATAATTTATTTATCTATTCTGAAATTACCTGTCATTGATTGAGCTGTGTTCTGGCTACTCCTTCCTCTGTCTTCTTTAGTGGGTTTTGATAATTCTAACTTGAAAGTTAAGGAGATTCTACACAATTTTGGTGGTTCCTTCCAATAATTTAAGCATTACCCTAGACCAGAAAACGTAATCCTTTCTCCTAGTCTTTTACTCTTTACTTAGTGACTTTTCTCGTTAAAGGGATTAATTTTAGTAGTATATGTTTTATAGATTGGATGCAGACTTGTTTAATCGGGTTTAATTTTGTTTTATAATTGGAGTAGGTAGTTCATTATGTTTTGCTACTTTGTTATTATATGCTGAATGAGAACATTAGCGTTACTAGTTAGTGCTTTAAGGAACCTCGGCTCTCAATGCAGTCATTTCTTTTGAGAAGTTCAAGTTTTTCTAAAAAAGGATTTCTGCCTATAAAAATAATTTGAGGTCATTGCCCATGAAAATATGTTTATTTCCTTGCAAAAGATAGGTGGTTTGTGTGGCAAAGAGTTGTGTGTAAATTTTGAATTGTATCTCGCTCGACGTACTCACCAATAAAATCATACAAAGAAAATAAATGATTGTAATAGCCAAAGGGTGTTATTATGTCGTGTTAGATTAAGAGATCATTCGTGAATGCTCTCCGGTTTAATTGTATCCTTTGCTAGTCAAAGTAACTTTGAATTAGAAAAGTAGAACATTTAGATAATGGAATCTAGATTGGATTATTTTCAAGGAAAACAAGAAATTGGTTCTTTCTACAGATCTCAAAAATATCATCTTTTAGTTTCTTCTTACTTTGTTATTCCCTAAATTTAACAACACGCGCACTCGGGCCCTTTAATGCCTGGAATTGTGTGAGCAGATGACCACCTTCCTTAAGGTATGTCACACGCTATACGGTCTTTATATCGGGTATGCCGAGTCCACTATGGTAAAGCAAACCTATGAACTCCGTGTACTTTAATTAGTAGTCAACCTCGCAACAACATATGCTAGTTAGAATGCGGGAAGACTTACTAATGAGGCCGTAGTCTTTCTTTCTAAGTTTTGGAAACCATGGTTAAGGTTGGGCACCATATGATAACATCAAAGACATGTACCAAAAGAATTTTCTTATTGTTTTCAAGTCGAGCAATGGGGTCAGGAGAAGGTTTTTGCCAAATGAAGAATCTAAAACTGTTTCTCATTTTCGTCGATGAACAAACTACATAAGCCGCATATCATAATTATACCACTCTCGCAGCTAGTTATTAGTAATTCGCCGATTTGAGAAATTTTCGTCCAAGTAAGATTGAGCCCACTCTTCCTTTTTATCAAGCAATTGCTAGTACACAACCATAAATCGATCGAGGGGAGTAAGTCCTGGGAATTAGATTCCTCATGATGAATTTTGTGGGATTTTCATCCATACCAAATTAGATTCTTTTATCTCGATTTGTATATCTCATTGTTCTTCATGTTCATATGGCGAGCTCCCCGCCTCTATGCAACAAAAGGAGGGGAAGCCCAGATCTGTATCAAGCCAAAGTGAACATGCACAAAACCGTCCCTGTGAGCTAAGATGCGTTTTCTTTTCTTACCGTGCCGTATACCGGACAACCTCCTACACCGTTTTTTTTGCAATCTTTTTATCTAAACCGCCGGAAATCGTGGTGTGTAATTCAAGTACAATAGCTGGGGATCGTCTCCGGATAGCACATCTACGTGAGTCAGAGGCCGCGGCCGATCAAGCGACTACTACTCTCGTACGAGATTACCTCGCTTCTCAAACCCTGATATCTCGAAGCCTCCTCTTTTCTTTTTCCTAGTTCTGTGAGCTTACGTAAAATTATAAAGGATTCTTCATTAGGATTCTAAGTCGAGCTACATCGAGCAGACATTGCAAAGGATTCTTATGCTTCAATCGAGTATAATATGCTTAATAAAATGAGTATTTGATATATACTATTGATTTTGTATCGATTAATTATGAAAAAAAAAAATTGGTTTTTTGGGGTGGTCATCGCTTCCCGGGCTTGGGTCAAAACCTGAGCACTTTAACTTGGGCTGACCTGCTTCTCCGCTACCTAAAACCGGATTTAAGAAATGATTAAATCGATCCGGCCAGGACCTGATCGGCTAATCATCCATGGTCTCCGCGGGTTTCATTCTGATCCGGACCAAAACTTCGACGTGTCTCTAGCTTGGACCACGGACGCACGGGGCATTTTTTCCACTAAGTAGCTGTCAAGGCTGTACTCATTTCGCTTTGACCAAGGTGAAAAGGCATTTTTCCTTCGGTGAGGGTACACTGGTTCAAGTTTGCACATGTTTTCAGGGACGGGGCGAAATCGTCTCATTAGATATTACTTTAATCGTGCTAAATTGCCATTGTTTAGTAATCGGGCAAATTTGCTATTGGATTAGAATCTCGCAAAACAAATTTAGTTAAAGGATTGGCTATTTGCTTGCATAAAAGTCATTGAACAAAGTAAAGACATAATTAGCCATGCTACCAGGCCATGGAATACTTGATTTGCTACTGAAAGAGCGCCTTATTCGATTTTGGCTATAGGAAGATGCATGCTGAAGCCTCCACACGAGGAGATGCTTGTTAAGTTGCCATCTTGGCCGGGATATGCCTATGAAGTTATTCGGAAAGTTGCCCTGGAATTTGCTTGGAAAATTGCCTGAAGTCAGCGTGGTTTTAGGGAAGTCAAGCCCCTTCGTGTCAAAATCTTCCTTAAATCGACCTCCATAAGCAAGAGCTTGGGCTTCGCATCATCAAACGTCTGACAATGTTTTTTGTCGCCTTGTACAAATCCGAGCCTTCTACGAGCAAACCTCTTTCGGAAGGCCTCATGGCCGGTAGGAGCATCGTATCTTTCGGGGATATGTACTTTCGCCATGAATCTGCTGCTAAAGCCTCTTAAACGGTTCGCCATACCACCGGACAACCTCGTGAATGTCGATGGTTTGCTTAAGCGCTCCACCTGGCAAATTCAGAGGCCGAACATGTCCACCAAACCCGCAAAACTAGAAATAAAGCACTCATCAGTAGACAATGAACCATTTGGCATGACCGATAAAGTCGAATTCAAATCCTCGCACATGCAAGCTTCTTGCACCCCGGCAGGTACTGAATGATAATCATCCTTGTTTATATTGCGCAACATGCTTGCCGGACTGGCTGCTCTATCATATAGCTTCCATGGTAGTGGACAACAAAACGCTTAGAATTTCGACAGAGCAATGCAGATCTCGCAAATGGCGAACTGCAAGATACTAGTCGTGCAATCTCGACGGCCTAAGGACTCTCGGGACTTCGAGGATCATCTCTTCAACCCGCCCGAGACCGTTCGATGTTATGGTTTTATATAGAGCTTTTCCCCCTACTTATAAGCTAAAAAAGATGTCAATGGTGCTCTTAGGAGTCATTTTGTGCTAACTTTCTCCATCTAGTTGTGGTTTTCTGTTCTGTGTCAAATTGCAGGTTTTAGGGAATTATTTCCCTATTTTCTACTATTATTTGACCGCTATACTGGACTGGAGAGGTTTTATGCTGAGTTCCAAAGTCTCGAGGATACTTTCTAGGACCCTTGAGCAAAGGAAGAATTGAAGACTTGGTATTCGAGCCAAGAACGGAGAAATGTGCCCAGGCTCGATCTGATCGGGTGGCACACGCCCGATCGGGCGCCCACAACAGAGACAATCAGCTTTGTTGCGGGCCCGATCGGGCGCTTTCGTTTGTCGTTATTTCGTTGTGAAGCCCGATCGGGCGGTTCGGCCCGATTGCATCGGGCGTGTTTGAGCGCAGTTCTGTCCGCGCTGCTGAGAAGTGCTGGGCCGCCCGATTGTATCGGGCTTGTCGGCCCGATTACATCGGGTGATGTTCCTTTTTGAGCGCTGGTGCATTATTGAGCCCGATTTCATCGGGCATACTTGGCCCGATCGGGCAACTGCCCCGACACGCGCATTTAATGATTTTCGGGCTATTTTTATAAGACTTTTCCTAGTTGTTTTAGGTTTAGTATAAATAGCAAAATCAGAATATTCTTAAGTATCTTTTGTTTTAGTGATTATTCTTCATTGTTTTCTCTCAGGAACCCTAGTTTACTACTTTTCACTTTGGATTCAAGATCAAACATTTGGATTACTTGCAAGTTCAATATAGTTCTTTAATTTGGTAATCTTCTTCATTGCTTTCTCCATTATTGATTGCTTTCTCTATTATTGATTGGATTGATTTCTTAGTTATTTGCAATGATTCAAAGTATGAATTTTTACATTGATTTGGTTATTGTTTTCGCAAGCATGAGTAAGTAGTTTTATTTCTAGGATTGTGGGGACCTATGTATGCAATGAGGGATTGATAGATTAGTGTAATTACCTTTTATTTCAATTGTTTCCTGTGATTGAATCGTTCATGCTAGATTTATGAATTAGGCCTGATTTGTATTTCTACTATCGCAATATTGAATCTGCTTCGAGATGAGAGATTTCGTATAAGCTTTCAATCATTAGGCATAGTGATCCTTGACCATGCGAGAGCGGCTAGGTGATCTTTGAGGGAGGTAATGTTCGAGAGAAATTACATGTGCCCTAGATAAATTGACTTATTAGGTGGTTGTTATTCATCCCTGATTTCCAGAATTGTATGCATAGGGATCCATAGTCCTAGTTCTTTATTAATTGATTCATACCTTCATATTTAATTCTGTTATTTGCTTAGTTTAGTAAAACAACTCTTTTCATCTGATCTAGTTAGTATAATATTAGAATTCAGGTACAATAAGTATAACTTTCTCCCTGAGGATTCGATCCTGACTTCCCTGACTACTAGTTAGTGGACCTTAGGTTATTATTAATTAGGTGATACGACTTTAGCCTGTCAAATTTTGGCACCGTTGCCGGGGAGACGGTTTATTTTTATTTTGTCTGAATTATAGTATTACACTAACCTCTACTCTGAAGAGCACCTGTTCTTTGGAGCATCTCACGTTTGTTTTAGTGCTTTTGGTGTATGAGCAGGAAATTGAATTCCCCAAATCTCATTCCCTTTGATCCGGAGATTAAAAAGACCGCTCGTAGACTCAGAAAGAAAACTAAGCAAGCAACGTTGTCTGCAGGGACACCCTCCCAAACGACATCTTCTCCACCATCTTCACCACAACAAGAATTCCCCGTCTCACCTATTACTGCTAGAATGGGGGACGAAGTTAAACCAACCTTCAGAGATTATGCACAACCTTCTCCTGATAATGTACCCACTGGGGTCCGGATGCCTACCATTGCTGCTATAAAATTTGAAATCAAGTCTCATGTTCTGAATATGGTTCAGAATAATCAGTTTACTGGGTTACCATCTGAAGACCTAAATCAGCACCTGCAGCGGTTTTTACAATGTTGTGCTACTCAGAAACAAGCTGGTGTTACTGCTGATGAGATGAAACTCATCCTATTTGGTTTCTCTCTACGCGACAAAGCTCTATTTTGGTATAATAAGCTGCCTTCCACCATCACTACCTAGGCAGAACTATCCAAGATCTTCCTCATCAAGTGGTACCCTTACCAAAAGACTGCAGATATGCGTCATGCCATAGTAACTTTCACCCAAGATCCTGGAGAGTCATTGTATGAGGCTTGGGAGAGGTTCAAGGATCTGCAGCGTCTTTGTCTGCATCATGGTTTGGACCAATGGTATTTGTGTCAGATTTTCTACACTAGAGTTGATGCAGATACAAGGCGGATAATTGATGGAGCCTCAGGTGGGTTCTTCATGGATAAGGCCATTGATGAAGGGTATGAACTTTTGGAGAAACTCGCTTCTAATCAAGCATCTACCATTCGTTCCTCCATGAAAAAGGGAGGGAAACATGATGTTGAGGCCATTTCTTTACTATCCGGGCAACTAGCTGCTCTAACCCAGAAGATTGATTCTTTGAAGCTAGGTAATGACTCCTCCCATATGATTGTTAATGCGATGGTTAGTGCTTCTAATTACAACGCTCCCATTTGTGATGCTTGTGGGATACCTGGGCACAACTCTCAAGAGTGTCTTGCACTCCTATCTTCTAATGTCGGGGGCAACTGTGAGGCAGTTAACACTTTTCAGTCACAACCCAGGGTCCAGTTCAATCCATATTCTAACACTTACAATTCAGGGTTCAGAAGTCACCCAAACCTCTCATATTGGAGCAATAATGTGTTGAATCCTCAACCTCAACAACCATATGTCTCACAAAATCAGGTTCACCAATATCAACCTCAACAACAAGCTCCTCCTGGCTTCCAAAGAGATCAAGCTCCACAACCACCTGCTCCTACTACTGACCCAGCCATGACAGAGCTGATGAATATGATGTTTCATATGCAGAAAAAGGTTTTAATGCCTTTCAAGCAGACACCAATGCTCAGTTGGAAAATTTGGGCACGCATAACAAGATGTTGGAGACTCAACTAGCTCAGTTGGCTAGTTCTTCTGCTAGTAGGCCACCTGGGTCATTACCTTCACAACCAATGCAACCAAGAGACACTGCCAATGCCATCACTCTTAGGAGTGGAACGCAGTATGATGGTTCGGAGATTCCTAAGGATGATCCAGTTGAGCCAGAAAAGAATGAAGTTGTCACTGACAATTCCACAGCTCCTAAGGAGGCCAGCAATGCAGAGAAGCAGACAGTAGCTGAAAAAGTTCCATCTACCACTCCTGTGATCAAGGTACCATTCCCTAATCGCCTATTGAAGACTAAGCTTGATCATCAGCTCGGTAAGTTTTTAGAGGTAGTGAAGAATCTTCAGGTAACTGTCCCTTTTACTGAACTGATTACTCAAGTTCCTACATATGCTAAATTTTTGAAGGAAATTCTGACTAGGAAAAGAGCTTTTAATGAAGTTGAGACTGTAGCTTTCACTGAAGAATGTAGTGCTCTTTTGCAAAACCAGTCCCCACCTAAATTGAAAGACCCGGGGAGTTTCTCTATCCCTTGTAACATTGGCACCATTTTTATCGATAAGGCTTTATGTGATTTAGGTGCTAGTGTTAATGTCATGCCCCTTACTATTTTCAAAAAGCTTGACATGGGAGATTTAAAATGTACCAATATTACTCTTTAAATGGCCGACCGTTCTGTTAAATACCCCCTAGGTATCTTAGAGGACGTCCCTGTGAGGGTAGGTAAATTTTTTATTCCTGTGGATTTTGTTGTGCTTAACATGGAAGAGGATACTCAGATCCCAATTATTTTAGGGAGACCATTCCTTCATACTGCTGGAGCTGTCATAGATGTTAAGAATGGAAAATTAACTTTGACTGTGGGAGATGATAAGGTGACTTTTAGTTTGACCAATGCCTTAAAAAGTCCCATGCTAGAGGAAGCCTGTTATAGAATTGATGTCATTGATGTGCTGGTTAATGATGACATGCCTCAATCCCTTCTGCAGGATCCTCTGGAGGCTTTGCTTTATTTTGCATCTTCTACAGGTGATGGTAATCCCTTAAGTACTGAAATGGATGACTGGGAAGCGGCTCTTACATGTGAAGAGCTTGACGGTATTACCACTCATGAGAAGGAACGGTTAGTATATGATACTCAACCGGTAGAGGTAAAGAAACCTGAACTGAAACCCCTTCCCCCTTCTCTGCGATATGCTTTTCTGGATGAATCTGAAAATTATCCTGTGATTGTTAGTGCTTCACTGAATGATGGTCAAATGTCTCAACTTTTGTCTGTTTTGAGAAAACATAAACAAGCCATTGGATATAATATTGATGATTTGAAAGGTATAAGCCCTGACTTCTGCATGCATAAAATTTACTTAGAGGATGATCATCGTCCTAGTATACAAGGCCAACGTCGTTTGAACCCCAATATGCAGGAAGTGGTTAAGAAAGAGGTTATGAAGTTGCTTGATGCTGGAATCATCTACCCCATTGCTGACTCTAAGTGGGTGAGTCCAGTTCAAGTGGTTCCTAAAAAGGGAGGTACTACTGTTGTCAAAAACGAAAAAAATGAATTAATTGCTACAAGAGTAGTAACTGGTTGGCGTATGTGCATTGACTATAGGAAATTAAATGTTGCCACCAAGAAAGATCACTTTCCCCTCCCCTTCATTGACCAAATGTTGGAAAGGCTAGCTTGTCACTCTTACTTTTGTTATCTAGATGGCTATTCAGGTTTCTTCCAAATACCTATCCACCCAGATGACCAGGAGAAGACCACCTTTACATGCCCCTATGGTACCTTTGCCTATCGCAGAATGCCATTTGGACTATGCAATGCCCCGCCACCTTCCAACGTTGTATGATGGCCATCTTTTCTGAGTTCATTGAGTCCATTATGGAAGTGTTTATGGATGACTTTAGCGTGTATGGAATTGACTTTGATGCATGTTTGATAAATTTGGCTAAAGTTTTGAAAAGATGTGAAGATGTCAATCTTGTACTGAACTGGGAGAAGTGCCACTTCATGGTTACTGAAGGAGTGGTACTTGGCCATATTATTTCTGAACGTGGCATCCAGGTGGATAAAGCAAAAATTCAAGTGATTGAGCAATTACTCCCTCCTGTGAATGTCAAAGGGGTGCGAGGTTTTCTTGGGTATGCGGGGTTTTATCGCCGCTTCATCAAGGATTTCTGTAAAATTGCTAAACCACTTACTCAGTTGCTCCTCAAGGATGCCCCGTTTATGTTCACTGATGAATGTCTTGTATCTTTCAATAGGATCAAGCAAGCTTTGATTACTGCTCCTATCATTCGATCTCCGGATTGGACCCTTCCATTCGAGATTATGTGTGATGCTAGCGACTATGATGTGGGAGCTGTGCTTGGTCAGAGGAAGGACAACATCCTCCATGCGATATACTATGCTAGCAAGACACTAGATGAAGCTCAAGTTAACTATGCCACCACCGAGAAAGAGCTTCTAGCTGTGGTCTATGCACTGGACAAGTTCATGACCTATTTGTTGGGGTCTAAGGTCATTGTTTATACCGACCATGCTGCATTGAAGTACCTCCTAGCCAAAAAGGAGGCAAAGCCTAGACTCATTCGGTGGATTTTACTGCTCCAAGAATTCGACTTAGAGATCAAAGATAAAAAGGGAGCAGAAAATGTAGTGGCTAATCACTTGTCCAGATTGCAGTATGAAGATATGGAAGAAGGTCTACCTATTGATGACTCATTTCCTGATGATAAGCTCCTGGCAGTCACTTCTGTCACCCCATGGTATGCAGACTTCGCCAATTTCTGTGTGAGTGGACAGACTCCCCCAGAGCTGAGTTACCTGCAGAGGAAGAAATTCCTCCATGAAGCTAAAAAGTACTTTTGGGACGACCCTCTACTTTATAAGCTTTGCGCTGACACCATCTATAGGCGTTGTATCCCAGAATGGGAGGTGCATGACATTCTTAAGCACTCCCACTCCCTGCCATGTGGAGGCCTTGCTGGGCCCTCCAAAACCGTTGCTAAGGTACTTCAGTCTGGTTTTTACTGGCCTACTTTATTTCATGATGCTAGCACCTTTGTTAAGTCTTGTGATGCATGCCAACGGACGGGAAATATTTTCCGTAGACATGAGATGCCCCAAACCCCCATTTTGGAAGTTGAATTATTTGATGTATGGGGTATTGATTTTATGGGCACCTTTCTCTCTTCATCGGGCAATAATTTCATACTTGTTGCTGTTGATTATGTGTCTAAGTGGGTAGAAGCCATTGCATCACCAACTAACGACTCCAAAGTCGTTATGAAAATGTTTAAAAAGATTATATTTCCAAGGTTTGGGGTACCAAGGGTTGTCATAAGTGATGGTGGATCTCATCTTCACAAACGAACTTTCGAGGCTCTGCTTAAGAAATATGGTGTCTACCATAGGACTGGCCTAGCATATCACCCTCAGACAAGTGGGTAGGTAGAAGTGTCTAACCGTGAGATAAAGACTATCTTAGAGAAGGTGGTAGCTAAATCTAGGAAGGATTGGAGTGACAAATTAGATGACACCTTATGGGCTTACAAAACTGCTTTTAAGACCACTATTGGCACCACCCCTTACAGGTTAGTCTATGGGAAAGCATGTCACTTACCTGTTGAGCTAGAGTACAAGGCTTTTTGGGCTGTTAAGGAGCTGAACCTTGATGCTAAGTTAGCAGGAGAAAAACGCCTATTGCAGATTAATGAGCTTGATGAACTCCGGTTGAATGCTTATGGTAGTTCGCGTCTCTACAATGAGCGCACTAAGAGATGGCATGATAAGAAAATTTTGAGTAGAGAGTTCTCAATTGGTGACAAGGTCTTATTGTACAACTCTAGATTAAAACTTTTTCCTGGTAAGTTGAAGTCTAGGTGGTCTGGTCCATTTTCTGTCACTAATGTTAACAAGTTTGGTTCTATTAAGGTGATGAATGCAACAGGTGAAAAGTTCAAAGTTAATGACCAATGCTTAAAGCTATATCATACAGGAGCTCCTGTTGGATCTGTGGAGGAAATATACCTCCAACCCCCTTTCCATTCTGCTTGAGGGATGAGGCATTATGGTCGTGCGGGACCTTTATAAACCAGCGCTAATCGGGAGGCAACCCAATTTTCCTTTTCCTTCTCTTTTTATTTTTAGATTTGCTAGTTTTGTAGTTTTGGTAAGAGAGTGATAGGGTACTAATCATCATCTTGAGGCTATATGTGTGCAGGAATTTTTCGCATAACAGCTTGGGTCGTTATCCAATTGAAAAGATCGCAAAAATCAAGGAAAACACTGTTTGGGCAGACGCCCGATGCTGCCAGGCCACACCGCCCGATCGGGCCCGCAAAGAATATAGTGAAAGAAACAAAAAGGACAGCGCCGGATCGGATCGGGCTTAATAGCCCGATCGGGCACTCTTCCGTCAACGAAAAGAGGTCCGCCTGATTTCATCGGGCCATATCGCCCGATCGGGCGTCACTCCGTCAGTTCCTGGAACGACAAAGTTCAGCGCCCGATGGGATCGGGTGACCACGCCCGATCGGGCCCGCAACCAGATTCTGAAGAAAAAAACTGGAGAAGAAAAAAAAAAACTTCGCCCGACTGAGCCGGGCCACCTTCGCCCGATCGGGCCTGTCTCCAGCGGGCATCATTTAGTCGGTTTTCACTCTCTTTCTCCCATTCATCTCACAATCTCTTTCTCTCTCTCCTTCAAACCCTAACCCCCAATTCTCACCTTCTTCCCCAAATTCACCCTCCACCATTGAAGACCTCCATCTAAGCTACTTCAATCTTCACAAAATCACCCCTCTCATCATCCCCTACAAATTTCTCACTCCATCCTCTTCATTTTCTTTCACTCCATCCCTCACATCCATCTCCTTCCTCCTTCCTTCCACCATTAAAGTGAGTGAAAAGCTTCCTTCCATCATCCCCCATTAAAGTGAGTGTGAAATCCTTTACATTTTTCCAAGCAACATAAATTTGAGGAGGCGTCGCGAATTTGGCACCGGGTCTCAACCACCACCACCACCGGTCCCCCGGGACGAGACTTTTCCGAACGTTATCTTTTCGTCGGAAGAGCAGCGTGAAAGGTTTCAGCGCCTAAAAGGGCGCGAGGTGAGTCCTACCCACTTTCTTGATATCAAATTTTTTAGTAAATTGGGTATTGCATCTGAATTCAAGGATTTCATGAAAATAATAGGGATGGAATCATTTTTTTCCGTGCATGTTAATACATATCCTGTGCTTGTCTATGAATTTTATAGTAGTCTTGAGGTTACCAAACCCCAAACATGACCCGTCTCATATGTATCCTTTCGACTACTAAATCAGGACTTTCGCCTATCCCTACCGGAATTTGCAAGAATTCTTCGTGTCCAATGTCGGGGGGAGATTGGGCACCCCCCTAACTACCACCATCGTGACACCTACTTTGCCATCACGGGTGATGAAAATGACTTCACCCTACAACATTGTAATGGCAAATACATCCACCAACCCATCTTCAAACTTTGGGTCCGGTTTATGTCTCAGACACTGTTTGGGAGGGTGGAAGGACAATTAATCAAGGGGGATGAACTATACTTGATAGGGAGCTATATGCTTAGAGGAACGCGTCACTAGTTTCAATACAACATCCCTCACCATGTTGCGCTCCAAATGGAGCGTATTGCTACCACATATCCCAAGAGGCGAGCAGACGGTACCTTGACCTCTCGTACCATTGTGAATGGAGGGTTGGTCACTCTTTTTGCTAGGAAAGTCCCCGGTTTTGATGAGTCTCGCTACCAGCCGGCCATAGGACCTACCCTCATGGATTATGCTTTCCTAGATCGCCTCCATTGGTTAGAGAGGGCTGGGGATATATACCAGTGGCGCATCAATGGGATGTGCTCTATTGAGTTGCCTAATCCTCTAGCCAAAATCAGACCCGGGCAACCTCATTACCACCTTCCCATTGCTGGTGCTGATTTCCCCACCCCCGTCCCTGAGATACCCCAGCGCACCTTTCACCGCCGCCATCCCCATTCTGATGATATTGCCTCTACTTCTGATGCCCCCTCCCCCATATTCTGCTGCTCCTCCTTCTTTTGACTTTCAGGCTATGATGAGCATGCTCCAGCGGATGGAGTCTGGCATTACTGCCAACTCTGCCACCATCCAGAGCATCGGCCAGCGGGTTGATGCCAATTCTGCAGCTCTCCAGAGCATTAGCCAGCGTGTTGATACATTGGCCAATGATCAACACCTAGCTATGTATCCCATGTACGATGAATACTGCAGACTGCATCGGATTGCTGAAACAGACGCGCACCCATCTTGGTACACTTGGAACCCGAGTTACGGCAGTAGGGATCCAAGAGGTAGGGGTGGCGGAGGTGAGGATGATGATGGTGATGACATTTCCATGGATGACTGATATCCATGCCTTTCCTTTCCCTTGTTGCAATGAGGCCATTGCCAAGTTCAGCTTGGGGGAGGATTTCTGTAAGTCCTCTATCTTTTACTGCTTCTTAGTTTAGTTAAGTTAGTTTAATTGCTTTGAAAAAAATGAAAAATAAAAAAAAAATGAAATATTGCTGAAAAAAAACACAAAAATACGAGTTGAATATGAATAGATTGATTGCTTCCCTGTGCCTCGAACTTTGCTTTGAAAAATGATTTAACTCATTATACTGGATAGTTGGGCATTTGTGATTGGGATGTTGTGATGTGATCTCTGATTGCCTTGATCTTGAGTGAATTTTGATGATAAAGCGCCTACTTTAACTGCATGCTCGAATTGGTTAGATTGTGAGGATTCATTCTAGCCTTCGGGTTTATATCTATATCCGGTCTATTATTGTGTGTTAGTTCCTCGTAGCATTCTTATTTTGGCTTTGGCATTGTACTCGTTGATTTCTGGTGACTTTGGACATGTGCTGTGATAGAGGCGTTCATTTGTTTAATTTTTAAGCCTCAGAGTTGTTTAATGAATCATTTTCCCCCTAGCCCCGCTGAGCCTAATGACTTTTTTTTGGGTCTATATTAAGCCACATTACACGCCCTGAGCCTTTTACAATGATTATTGTCCCAAGCCTAGCTTGGGGGAGCATTTGTTAGGTTGATATTATATTGTGTGGTTGATTCCGTAGGGTGGTTGGAAAATAATGTTATGTTGGTACAAAGTAAAGTGAAAAAAAAGGAGAAAAAAAAGAAAAAGAAAGAAAAGAAATAATACATGAAAAGTCTCCATGATCTTCACTCATTAAGTTTTAAGAAATCCATGAGAATTATATTGAAGGAGACAGTTATTGGTTGGTTCGTGAAATTTCAGAGTTGGTTATTATCTTGGTCATGTTGTTGATGCCATGGGAGTTGTTTCGACCACACCTAGTCTTACTAGTGTTTTTGCTCCCCTTTTCTTGGCTTTTCCACCACATTCCTTAAATAATTTCCGTACCTTTACCCGAGCCCCATTACAACCCTGAGAAAGACCTTTTGAGCGCGTGTTTGATTGTTTATTGGAATAATACTGAGTCAATATGCCAAAGTTGAAGATTAAGTTTGTTATTTTAGTCGACCTGATTAGGATGAGCGATATTATACCTTTCTAAACACATGAGAGTGTGAGTGGGAAGGGATATTATGGTTGGGTTGATGAGCGATCAAGCACATTTTATGCTCGCCACAAAATTGAGAGTGACACCTCGGTGAGCACCTTTTCAAGATTTGATGGTTTGCTTAGGTGATTGGTGGTCGGGGTGATCTAAGCAACTGAACTTGAATTTTGCTTGCTTGAACGATTTTGAGTTGAAAATATTTGAGTTTGAAATTTCTTATCTGAGAGGTGAAGCAATTTTATTCTTATTCATGTTGTGCTTTGCTTGGGGACAAGCAAAGGTTTAGCCTGGGGGAGTTTGATGTTATGGTTTTATATAGAGTTTTTCCCCTTATTTATAAGCTAAAAAAGATGTCAATGGTGCTCTTTGGAGTCATTTTGTGCTAACTTTCTCCATCTAGTTGTGGTTTTCTGTTCTATGTCAAATCGCAGGTTTTAGGGAATTATTTCCCTATTTTCTACTATTATTTGACCGCTATACTGGACTGGAGAGGTTTTATGCTGAGTTCCAAAGTCTCGAGGATACTTTCTGGGACCCTTGAGCAAAGGAAGAATTGAAGACTTGGTATTCGAAGCCAAGAACGGAGAAATGTGCCCAGGCTCGATCTGATCGGGCGGCACACGCCCGATCGGGCGCCCACAACAGAGACAATCAGCTTTGTTGCGGGCCCGATCGGGCGCTTTCGCCCTGTCGTTATTTCGTTGTGAAGCCCGATCGGGCGGTTCGGCCCGGACAGACGGGCGTGTTTTGAGCGCAGCTCGCGCGCCGAGAAGTTTCGGGCCGCCCGATTGTATCGGGCGTGTCGGCCCGATTACATCGGGTGATGTTCGTTTTTTAGCGCTGGTGCATTATTGAGCCCGATTTCATCGGGCATACTTGGCCCGATCGGGCAACTGCCCCGACACGCGCATTTAATGATTTTCGGGCTATTTTTATAAGACTTTTCCTAGTTGTTTTAGGTTTAGTATAAATAGCAAAATCATAATATTATTAAGTATCTTTTGTTTTAGTGATTATTCTTCATAGTTTTCTCTCAAGAACCCTAGTTTACTACTTTTCACTTTGGATTCAAGATCAAACATTTGGATTACTTGCAAGTTCAATATAGTTCTTTAATTTGGTAATCTTCTTCATTGCTTTCTCCATTATTGATTGCTTTCTCTATTATTGATTGGATTGATTTCTTAGTTATTTGCAATGATTCAAAGTATGAATTTTTACATTGATTTGGTTATTGTTTTCGCAAGCATGAGTAAGTAGTTTTATTTCTAGGATTGTGGGGACCTATGTATGCAATGAGGGATTGATAGATTAGTGTAATTACCTTTTATTTCAATTGTTTCCTGTGATTGAATCGTTCATGCTAGATTTATGAATTAGGCCTGATTTGTATTTCTACTATCGCAATATTGAATCTGCTTCGAGATGAGAGATTTCGTATAAGCTTTCAATCATTAGGCATATTGATCCTTGACCATGCGAGAGCGGCTAGGTGATCTTTGAGGGAGGTAATGTTCGAGAGAAATTACATGTGCCCTAGATAAATTGACTTATTAGGTGGTTGTTATTCATCCCTGATTTCCCGAATTGTATGCATAGTGATCCATAGTACTATTTCTTTATTAATTGATTCATACCTTCGTATTTAATTATGTTATTTGCTTAGTTCAGTAAAACAACTCTTTTCATCTGATCTAGTTAGTATAATATTAGAATTCAGGTACAATAAGTATAACTTTCTCCCTGAGGATTCGATCCTGACTTCCCTAACTACTAGTTAGTGGACCTTAGGTTATTATTGATTAGGTGATACGACTTTAGCCCGTCACGCTCATACAATGGGACGGCAATTGCATTCTGCGGTGTATGACATTGGCAATTTGTCCGCCGTTGCTCGTGATCGCTTGCTTGTTGTTGACATCCCGCCCCGATCCCGGGCACGGGTCCAAGATGGGCTCAAAAACTGGGCGTGATTGTCTGATTTGGCACTCCACTAACCGGGAATGATCCCTTCCATTTCAGGGAAAGTTGCCTCCCGAGAGTTGGACGAATTGGATGCCATGGATAAACATATGGGTGCGGAGAGTGCATTAGTTTCGCTGAAGTGCACACACTCTGTACTTAAAAAAAAATTTCTTTCTCTCGATGGACTTCTTCATTCGTCAATGGATCCAGGGATTGCTACATAGCTCTTGATCGGGCACCTTGGTGGGTTATTTCTGGAGTTGCCGGGGTCCTACTTCAGGTTGATTTCAGCCACAATGCTCCAAAGCTTGTTGAGATTGGCTACTTTGATAAGTTGTCGTAGATCAGCAAGCTTCAAGTGTTGCTAAGATTGGCGCATTTATAAGATTGCATTTTAATTATACACTGACAGCACAAATGGTTTGGGCAAATTTCACCCGAGGCTAATTTACTTTAAGAGGGGGTGACATAATAATCTACAACACTTTAAGAAAATGATGGGCGAAATATAGGGCGTAAACACAAAAAAAACACACAAGGCACGGATGGGGGGGGGAAACCCTCTAGATGGGGAGAAAAACCACATTAAATCCCAGACCCAACTAACCACTATGGACAATAATTCGACTTGCAAGACAAATACATTGTTTTTTGCCTCGATTGGCAAGTCAATTTTGAGCAACTCGCATTAGATGGAAAGAGATGGCAAATTAACAAAATGAAAGAAAATGAGCGGGAGAAAGAGAATGATCAGCTTAAAGTTACAAGGCGTGATTTGTGATGATCTTTAAACGCTACAGAAATGAGCTATTTATATCCCAATACTAACCGTCATTGCCGATGACGTAAACCACCCCCCACCCAAGAAGGGCTGCATCCTCTTTCTAGGGACTCCCCCATATCTTTGCTGGAGGTTGCTGTAACCTCCTCACGTCTTCCCCATGATGTTATCGATTCCTTCTGCAACACTGCCGAAACCAACCTCCCGCACATCAGGGCCATTACGTAGTCTCCATCTTCAAACCACACACCTTGCTGGCACTGCATATTACAATAGCCGCCACTATATTGCTGCCATGTGGACTGTATATATATATATATATATATATATATATATATATATATATATATATATATATATATATATATATATATATATATATATATATATATATATATATATATATCTATAACCGCAACGATAAAATTGGCTGCCACGCCATATCTGTACTCGCCCTCTCCACACAATCAAATGAGACATTAAATGATCAATAAAAATGTATGTTTCAAGACTTTGACCCATGAAGCCATCCGCTTGATAGATGATCGCTCTAACCATCTGCATTGTTAATGCTACGATGCAATCTTCTATTTGAGTGCTGTGTGGGGAAAATTCATTTAAAGACATATATTTATTTTGTCAGGGCTTCAAATACGTATTTACAGTAAATAATCCAGCGTCTACGGGACTGCAACGGGCTTTATCCCATAACACTTGCTTAAGAAGTGAGAATCGATCCTAAAGCCCCCTTAGAGAGCCCCGGAAGTAGATGGTCAATATGGCTAAATGAGACTCAACCCATAAGAATTAAAACTCTTTAACATTTTGTTTTTGGTGCTAAAACAAACAACACAAAACTATGAGTACTTGAAAATACTAAAATCTCAAATAATAATTTTTTCAGACTTTTTAGTTTTGGCAATACAGATGGAGAGAGCAAAGACCTTGCTAAAGAGATCGTCACTTTCTCTCTCCTCCCATCACTCTAACATTTGCCCTTACCGACGAACCTAGCTTCGATCAGCTCGTCGTTGTTTTCCAGGTTTTCTTACTCCCCACTCTATTTACTCTTTCAATGATTTACATCCTAATTTGATGTTTAATTCTGCTCTTTAGCCTAAATGTTTGCCCTCTTTTTTGTCTTAATTTGATATTGTGCTTCATTATTGTTCATGGTATATTTGAGAAATTCTGAGGGAAAAAAAAAGTCGTTTTTTGCATTACATAGTTGCTGATAACTTCATATGCTTATTCTTCAAAATTAGAACCCACCCAAATTCTGAAAAGAAAAATTGCCTTCTGAATTTTAAATCTACTCTCAACTTAGATATGGTAATCCACATTGCAAAGTATATGGTATATTTGGAATTGTACCCAAATGGCGAAATTGGTAAGAGTTGTGTAATGTTCAAATTATACCCAGATGGCAAAATTTGCAAAATTTAATGGTCAAGAGATTTATCAATGTACATGTGGTTGCTAAATGTTCTTGATCTGATCCCTGTTCTATTGACTCTTCCCTTTGACTTCATTTTTAAATTGATTGAAATGAACTAATTTGAACCTTATTAGCTATGAAACCAAATAACATTAGCCTAAGCTTGTACTTATACTTATCTGAACTTGTTTTAACCCTTACTGTACTTATTATCCCTAGATTGAATAATGTTTGAACTAATCCGACCCGAATTGAACTGAAACTTATTTGCATGAGGCATAGAGAATAGCACTTCGATTTTCCAAATCATATGATAATATTTAATTTTCAAATTGTACCCAGATGGAGATTTGCATTTGTTTTGTTAATGATCTAGTAATATATTTTTCATTCTGTTTGTTTCAATACATGAAGAATGCATGCTTTATGTGTCTGTCTGTGATTGATTTAGCTCTCCAACATCCTATGATAACACAGTTTATAAAGTATAGGTTTTTCGAACATAATGGTATAGTACTATTCTGCGTGGGCTTTTGGCTGTGTGTATGCTTTCTCAACTTATCAGGCTCAAATCAGAGCCTATTTGGATGTAAATGACCTTGGTTCTTATCTGGATAATACCCATTTCTTTGTTTTCTGTATTTGCTTTTGTTTTATGACCTAGGATGTCTATCGTATATTGCCAACATAGTAGATAATTTTGCTTCTTTTACATTGCCTTTCATAGTCCTGTCATTCTTGTTGTTTCTTATTGCAGACAAATTACGGAGATGTCGAATTTGGTTTTTATCCTTCCGTGGCCCCGAAAACTGTTGAACACATTTTCAAAGTTGTTCGCTTAGGATGCTATAACACCAATCACTTCTTCCGGGTAATGATTTGGAATATTGGATATGTTTGGTCTGGTTGAGTAGCTGAATGTAGTTTTAGAAATGTAAATGTTAATGAGTGAAGATTATACTTCAAACACAGGTTGATAAGGGCTTTGTAGCTCAAGTTGCTGATGTTGTAGGAGGCAGATCAGCTCCAATGAATGCTGAGCAGAGGAAGGAAGCTCAGAAAACTGTTATCGGTGAATTTAGTAAGGTCAAACATGTTAGGGGGTATACTTTCAATGGGAAGGTAAAGTTCAAGAGGCCTGCTAACTCATTTTCCTTTGGTTGGCTTTGTCAGAAATTGTTTTAATATCATCCGTAATTTGGTTTCGTTAGAAATGTGCTTCACAGTTCAGACAGTCTTGTATTGTTTCTCTTCTTATTTCTTTTACTATTAGCAAGCTCAACATAACAGTTATGGGATGGACTAATCTAAGCTGTTCTTATGTATTCCTTTTACTATTTCTATGAGGTGAATTCCTTAGATATCACAGTGCTCATGCTGTAGCCGCAATTGCTTTATTACAGATATGATGACCCAGACAGTGCATCATCTTCTTTTCTATACTTCTTGGTGATGCGCCTCATCTTGATGAAAAAGTATGCTGGCTTCTGTGCTTTTAGAATGTAGTCTTCATGGCCTTTTCTTTTTCTTGGTCTTTTTCTTCACCTATCTGGCTTATATTCTAGTATATGCCCTCAGTATGCAGTCTTTGGCAAGCTCACCAAGGGTGATGAGACATTAAGAAAGCTTGAGGAGTTACCTACTCGAAGAGAGGGCATGTTTGTAATGGTACTATACTCTATCCTGTTTTGGTTTTTTGATCAAATTGTCTGTTGTTGCTAAGCTGAAAATGAGATTTGTCTTTCATAGATATTGTCTTATCTGTTGAATCTTTGATGTTGAGGAGAATGGATAAAAGCAGTAGATACCTTTATTTTTTAACAAGAACTGCTTCTAATTAGTGAGTAAATGCCAATTGACAAACCAGCAAAGTATAGTAGCCAATTATAACCAGAGGTAAACTGCCTCATCTCTTCTAAAGCCCTAAATCTGGGTCAAACTATTAATTTTTGAAAGTGTTGAATTTCCTTCATTATCTCTAAGGCCTGTAGTCTGGAATTATATCTTGTTGAACAGCGGTGAAACAACTGCTTCGACTTTTGGACTGAAAATCTGGAATGGAGCATGAAACTGCAGCATAGTGATTTTGCAGAAAAAACACTTCAGATTCAGCTCATGGAACCTGCAATGCCTGGAACAATTGATAAACCAGAAACCTTGCACTTAACCCCCAGAGTCGGGCATGCAGCCTACTGTACCAGTTTCACTAGCTACCAATAGTTGATCCGTGTCTTGTTCTTTCTCCATGCGGAAGTGTTTCAAACACGAGTATGTAAATTCAAATTTATTTTCAACACAGGCAGAGATTGACCAAGCTACTATACTTGGAGCAATTTGTCCACTTTAAAGCAACCATAGATATAGCAGAACGATGTGGCTTGAAATATGTCAAATCCTATCAATATAATTTCTAAATGCTATTTCCAAATTCTAACCATATTATTAGAACATTCCCTGAGATACAAATAAAGCCTGGTATTGGACTCACTGTAACACAGAGACCTCTGTGTGTTATATATCAATCCAAGCACTGAATTAACCTTCTTCCATAAAGAAACATTAGAGTACAATACACAGTTTGTTCAATATGGCCATGTCTATCTCTAACATCGGAATACCCTATTCTCCTCTTTCAATAGTAATTTTTTATCTCCCAGCAATCTAAGTAATCCTCTGCTGAGCGTTTATAAACTCTCAAGGATAATAATTTCTCTGTTTTCTCCTCCCTATACATAATCTCTCAAGCATAGATGATTTAGGCTGTATTTTATTGAGATCTGCTAAAACGGGATCCATGTTTATTTCATGTGTTGCATGTCTTGGATTCTTGAATGCAGCTGCATATAAAATGAGATATCCCGTGAATTGAGAAGGATCGGGCGCTGAGACCTGTTTAGCCTCTTTGAGAAGCTACTTTTCTAATTTTGAGGGTTCCGTTACGGATTGTAGATTCGTGATAGTTTTGGCTACTATTCCCTCCGTCTCTTATTAGTTTATCCACTTTCGGCATAGTGTTTTAGGAGAAATGGTATGTGGGTCCTAAAGAGAAAGAGAATGTATTAATTTATTGTGGGCTAAGAGAGAGAAGGACAAAGTGACAAATAGAAAAATGATGCTTTATGTAAAAAGATAATAATATAAAACTAGTGGGTCCATTCCAAAAACAGAAAAAAGAAGTGGGTAAACTAATAAGAGACGGAGGGAGTATATATAATAGCTTCCGGGGTAACTGTTCTTATGTCCACAATCTATCACTCTGAACATGAAAGTGATGCCTGTTTCAATCAAAATAAACCATGGCCCATTTTGAAGAGGTGGGTGGGGCGATATAACAGTAACACTGCATCCACCACCTCTTTATTATTTCTTCAACATGTGTTCTTGGCTGCATGTTGTACCTCTTTTATTTGTGAGACAAAAGCAATAAGGTTTATTTTCTTCTATACCATGAGTTTCCGTAGATTTATGCAGAGACCAGGTGCTACAATATTCACAAAATTCATTTCACCTCTAAGTACCTATGCTGGGCATTCAATACTCCAACATGGTTACGGATTCGTGCACTTCACTGGGATCTTAGAGGATGACCAAGTCTGAATTGGGGATGCATTTTGGAGTCCGACATATATTGCTTAGTGTAGGAGATTGGCCACATAGGCCAAGAGTGTGATGCTTGTTTAAAGTTTTATTCATGTTATTGATCTTTACGTATTATGATGTCCCCAAACTCGCTTTTGAATCTTGCCTTTATTCCTTGCCCTTCTTTTTCCCAGCCTGTGGAGCGGATCACAATCTTGTCTTCTTACTACTATGGTGAGGATTGATATGCATCCCCCTCCGCGGTCTTCTATCATTATTTTTCCTCTTTATGCTGCCATATCATTCTCAATAATATAATGAGATTTTGCTATTCTTCTCTTTATTTTGACTGTGTACATTGCTTCTTCTAGAGATAGATGGTGAAACATGTGAAGAAGAGAGATCAAATTTGAGAAGACGTCTTGTCGCTTCATCTGTTGAAATCGAGAGATGGGTAAGATGACTCCTAACTAACATCTTATTTAATTATGTCTTATTCCATATGAATTCTTACACCATTCTTCTATTTACTTTTTACTTGGCAGAGAATGAAGTGTTTCCCATGATCATTATGGATATATGAAAGGTCAGTGATGTTTAGGCCACTATGTTCTACTTCATGTGTGGTATGTGAAGAGTATGTAATACAAATTTTAAAAGACTCGGATAAAATTTAAGGGGATAACCTTATGAAGCAAAGAAAAAGCACGTAAATTACCAGGTAAATAGTTTAGTGATCGCTCAAGAACAAGCATGAAAGCTCAATATGTATTCTCAACTTTGTCCATACATAAATATTAATGACCCTTTATACAGGGTTATTTACTAGCAAGAGTCTTAATGAAAACCTAGAATTAGATACATAACACAAACCTAGAATAGTTTTAAGATTCAAATAATAAAATAGTCCTAATTAGAAGTTCAGGTATGCATAGCTGATAAACCAAGAAGTAAATGGTGACCAAAACTCACAGCTCTAACAAAACCAAAGAAGTAAAGTCTATCCAACCAAAATCCAAGTAAAACACGTCCAAATGAAGACCATGGTGATATTGCGTGGTTGCGCAGTATACTGGAAAAGATTAGGAGACGAGAAAGAGAGGAAGAGAATTTTCGGAGCAGAGAAGGAGGTGGTTTGCGAAGGAGGAAATAAGTAAGAAGAGAAACAACCGAATAAATAGATATTTGTATTGATGAACCCAAGAGCAACAATTTCAACAGTTTTTGTGAGGCTGGGACTCTCCCTCTATGAAGAGAATGATCACATCTATCTCAATAAATCTTCCTTCTGACTTCACCTCTATTTATGACAACCTTAGATTCTTTTCTCACTTCTGACTAGCCTCCCTTTGCGTCATGCCACTAACAGAATTACTTGGAACTGAGCATATTACCCTTCTTGTAGCGCCCGGAATATATGAAATGTAGGTGGGAGGGGTGCTTGGGAGGATGTAGTACATTACTCCCAGTCCAAAGTTTCACGTTGTCCTCAAGGTGAAAGGCGGAGAAGCGCTGCTGAATTGCCTCAAATGGTTCCCAAGTTGCTTCAAGATCTGCCAGTTAATGCCATTTGAGTAGTACCTATATGTTTTTGGCTCGTTGCCTTGCCCATGCTTAATTGTTACACACACATCTGGTACAGATTCAGGTTTCACCTAGCTCAAGGTCACTGTTGACTGGAGCTGCTTAGTAATGGTTGGAGAGACAGCTAGGGCCAACAGCCTGCTTGAGTTTGTGAGACATGAGATATTGGGTGTACTTGTGGGGGGAAGTTCTGACTTGTACCGCGACAGAGTCCACTTTGTGTATTTGAGGAAGTGCATCTTAAAGAGGCAGGAGGACCTGGATAGTGTGTTTGTATGAATAGTTGAAATTTTTGAAATTCGAATTGGCATGTGTTAATGATTTTCTCTTATTTGAAATTCAGTTTACTTAATAGTTTGCTGTATTATTAGATGTCATGAGTCTTCCCTTCTGAAAAAGAAAAAAATTGTCATGAGTCTTATAAATGCTGCTTCGTGTCTTAACTATTTAATAGTGATGAAAGAGTAGAAAGCAACCTAGTCTTCCAAATTCCTACCTGAACTTTTCTTGTAACACTGCTGCCCAAGATATCTTCTCCTTGTACATCTAAGCAATTCAATAGGGTGATCCTCTTTCTCAATGTCCCCTCTTAAACAACTTTGACGCACATTGGAGGTCACTGTAAGTGGACTTGTGTCATGAACTCACCCAAGCCCCTCATCAGTGTTCGCCTGTTCTAGGAGCCAAAGGACAAGGAAGTCATTGCAAATGGAGAAATTGGTTAGAAGATGCCATGATATGATGAGAATGTCATAGAGATCAGTTAGAGGTGAGAGAATCAGTTAAATGTGAGAGGAATGGGAAATTAGAAGTAAACAAATAGAGCAGTAAGAGAAAGAAATATTCATTCAGAAAGTTATAGAGATCACTCTTGTGTAAGGGAGAGATCCACTCGAACATTGTGGAACTTGTGCTCACTATACTATCAATATAATCAAAACCTATTCTGAGATTTATCTTCGTCTTTTTTTTCTTTTATAACTATCTTCACTGCAAATCTGCTGCTCTTATTCTCTGTGTTGTGGCTGCCGTATTTCAGATTGAGTGAACCTCATCTCAGTTCTTAACAACTTGTTGGATTAAAAGTTAAAACAATTAGTTTCCTTTTTTTTTTTTTTTGTGTAAAGTGAGCCACAAAGGCACTCGAGATGGGATTCGATCCCAGGTCATGGGTACCAACCCGACGTGACTTTACCAAGTTAGTTGAATTCCACTTGATTGCCTTAGTTATGATCTACATTTGTGCACTTATTGTGATTCTAGCTTGGATGATGAAAATTAAAGTTTAGGAATCACAATAATCAGGGAAAATGAAGTTAGGGAAATACAATGTAGTCCGTATATTGTTAATTCGGGCTAGGTGATTGTACCTCATATATATATGGATCACCGTACTTGGGGAAAAAAATCTTCGATTTCTGAAACTCATGGTGGATGTCAGGTATTTTGCTTACTGCAGCTCGACATGCGAGCAATGGACAGTATAATGTTGGTAGTCAGATCTAGTATAGTCACTACTTCTACTGTGCCCATCTGTTCAAACCTCGGGTAGATATGAGTTATTGTGTGGGGTGTAAAAGCATCAAGCTCTCTTTTGACGGATAGAACCATGAATATAATGTTTTTCTTTTCAGAGTATGATGATCAGTTTCAGTGTCTGAAAGAAGAGTCGGTACTCAGTCCCTCTGTATAAATGTTGACATCAATGTTCATATCTTTGTTATGTTGTTACTAAACTGATTTCTGTTTTCAGAATAGGATTGTTGCTCACATGGCCCTGGACTAGGCAACATGTATCCTACACAGGTAATGATCTAATTACTAGATGTGTTCGCATTCTGAAAATTGATCCTGCTTTGAGCATGTATCCATATCTATGTTAAATTATCAAGATATTGAGATTGGTTTTGAAAGTTACGTGGGAAATGGATATTGAATAACACAAGTTTTCCTCAGGACCAAGCATATGATGTGCAAAAAGTTCAACTAAACAAGATATCTGCTGCTTTCAGCAAGACGCAAGTGATAGACCATTCTTGGTTTTTGGCTTCATCGTCAAGAGACTAATATCTTGTTACAAATAGTATACACAATAACACTCATTTTTCTTTAACAAAAAAAAAAACTCAATCTTGACTCTTGAGTCATATATATTACAGTTGCATTTTGGTTTGCTTCCTCTGTATACGAAGTTAACCTTGACTGTATGGTGTCACTGTTTTCTTCATGTATAATTTTTGTTGTAAGTAGACAACTTCAATTGACAATGATTAGATGTAGATTACTTGCTGTCTTGCTCTAACTTAATATAATAGGTCATGTACTCATTAATTATTGGTGTCTAGTTTCATCGAATCTTGGCTATTGTTTTCTATCGACAAGTCATGAAAATATCTATATTATGATGATAAGATTACAATTAAAATATTTGCACATTGTAACTCAATTCTTATTTTGAGAAATCAATTGTCGCAATTGGATTTAGTTCTATCATGTTGAACATGTCAAGTGAGATACCTCATCACATTTTGCCTCCACTTGACTAACGTTTCAACTCCATGTTACATATGTTCTTTATTTATTTTATTATGTAAGATATGTAAAAATTAAGTAATAACAAACACTGTGGATAATGTTGAGAATAGTCATTGTTATGTGCCAGCTCAGCACAAGTTGCCAGATTTACTTTTCTTCTTTTTCTGTTTTCTTCTTTCATTTTTTGTTTTACTCTTTTTGTAATAGATAAATATAGGAAGGTTGTTAGCAAGTTTTATTATTCAGTTTTAGTATCTCATTACCTGTAACAAATTCTCTCAAAGTAATAAAAACTTAGTTCTAGATCCTAAGCTCAAGAAGCGAGCAATGAGGGAGAAAATCACTGTTTTTATTGTGTTGAATTTCGACTTTCTTTCTGCTTCTTTCTCGCAATTTCTTCGTTAATTTGTGGCTGTTGAAGTTGTTAATTGATTTGTCAAAGTTGAAGTGTGTTTTTCGTTGTTCTATTGTTGAATTGGTGGTTGATTTTGACTGAAGTTGTTGAATTTAGCTGAATATTCTTGTTGAATTGGTATTTCGTTGTCATTTCTGCTTGGAGAATTGTGCTCTCTTCTAATTCGTTGTGTGAATGGGAGAATTGGAAGAATTGTGTGAATTGTTGGTTCAGTACTGTTTAGACAAAATTCATTGTGAATCATGGAAAATATTCCACGAAATACCGAAGTAAATTTCGAGGTTCCACGAAATACTGAAGAATCTAGATTTGATGTTCATCCTAAATCATTAGAACTTAATCAAGATCCTAGTACTCATTATTATATACATCCGACTGAAAATTCCAGTCATAAATTCGTTTTGAGGTGTTTGATGGAGATAATTTATGCTTCATGGAAGAGATGTATGATAATAGGATTATCAACAAAGAATAAGATGAGTTTTGTTGATGGAAGTCTTCCTAAACCTTCCACCACCGATTCTACATTCAAAGCCTGGGTTAGATGCAACGATTTGGTGATTGGATGGATTTTAAGTGTTCTAGGACCTATGACTGCCAAAAGTGTGTTTTTCTTTAAAACTGCAAGAGAAATATGGGTTGATCTTGAAGACAGATTAGATCAAGCCTCCAATACTGAAATGTTCAAGGATACAAGAAGAGATTTCAAACTTTGGAACAAGGAGATAATACTGTTGCTTTGAGTTTTTTTTTACAAAAATGAAGGTTCTGTGAGATCATTTTGATGATCTTAATCCTCTTCCTAGTCTGTGAGTGCAATGGATGTTCTTGTACACTCACCGCTAAATTCCTTAAGATTCAACAAGACCGGAGATTATTACAGTTTCTTATGAAACTCAATAAGGAGAGTTATAAACAAGTAAGGAGTAATGTGTCGATGATGCAAACCGTTACCTACTATTCCTCAAGCATACGTAATCATTCAACAAGAAGAGATACACGAAAGATAAGTGCGCTCTCATTCTCGTGCAACAGAGGGGATGGCTTTTGGAGTTGATAGAAGAAAGTTCACATACTCTAGAACATACAAACCTCCAAGTTACACTAATTTTGGGGGGCAATAATTCAAAGTTATAATCCACCACACAAATCATTTCAACAAGCCGATAAAACCAAGAACAAACAACTTGTTGGCAACAAGAGAAATTCACATTTCTACTGTGAGTTCTACAAGATGACAGGTTACACCATGGATAGGTGTTTCGTAATTCATGGTTTTCCTTCCGTACACAAAAGGGTCTAATTCAAGAAGGTTTGCTAATTTTGTTCAAGGGGATGATCCTAATAATGACAATGGGGCGTACAACATGGTTTCTCCTAGCCTTACTAAGGAGCAATACAATCAGCTCTTAAACAAGCTAGATAAGTCCAAGGAACCCGAAAATGTCAAGGCATCTCCTACGTAAAACCTCGGCAAGGGTATACTTTAATTTGCGTGTAAACTATGCTTGTTTTCTCATTTTAACATTGGTTGGATTGCTGATAGTGGTGCTACTGCACCACATTTATCATGATTTGTCATTATTTACCTCTCATAAAACCACCGAATCATGAAGACAACACCATTATTGTTCCATATGGTAGAAGAGTACCAATTACTCATATTCGTGTGGTTAAATTGAATTCACATATCACACTAAAAGATGTCCTTATGTTCCCCGATTTCCATTTTAACTCCGATTTCAGCCCACAAATCGGGTGAAGATATGTCTTGCATTGTGAAATTCACTTCTATTTCATGTGTAATACGCTTAACTCCTTGAAAGGGGAAATAGCTCTTCGTAAACCGAGACCGAACTCTTCTATGCCGATGAGGGTCTTCTTCACTCTCGTGACTCTAATCCTTCGCTACTCACTTAGCTACTACCGTAAATAGCGCTCGCTTTTGCTTCTATGCATGATAATGTGAAGTTATGGCACCTTAGGTTGGGGCACCTTAGGTCGGGGCACCTTCCTTTTAGTCAAATAAAACATGTAATTCCCGATTTACATGATAAATGCTTGGTCGACTCCATTTGCCGCATTTGTCCTAGTGCAAAACAATGTAGAATGCCTTTTCCTACTAGTGAAATAAATACCACTAGATGTTTTCAACTCATCCACATTGATATCTCCGGGGTCCTTATAAGGTCTCTACTCACACCGGCCGCAACATGTTTTTAACAATTGAGGATGATTTTAGCAGCACACTTGGGTTCATTTATTGAAATACAATACCGATGTTGTGAATGTCTTAGAGAATTTCATTTTACATGTAACAAATCGCTTTGGTGTCATGCTAAATTGTATTAGGAGTGATAATGCCAAGGAATTATGTGAAGGCAAAGCTCTTTTGTTGTACAAGAGTCATGGTAATGAACACCAAACAAGTTGTTCCGACACACCACACGTAATGGTGTTGTTTCGAACGCAAACATAGGCATATATTAGAGACCTATAGAGCTTTATTTTTCCAATCCAAACTTTCGATGACAAGTTTTGGGGGCGATTTTGTCTTATGTGCTACATATCTCATCAATAGGATGCCTCTTCCCACTCCTCCACAATATTTCTCCTTACGAAATCTTACATAAAACTCCTCCTTCATTGGATCATATTCGAACTTTTAGTCGCTTATGTTTTGTTTCCACTTCTAAAACTCACATAACTAAGTTTGATTCTAAAGCTATTGCATGTGTTTTCATTGGTTATCCATCTTCTCAAAAGGGTTACAAAGTATTATACCTTGATACTCATACCATCACTATCTCCAGAGATGTGGTGTTCCATGAGAAACATTTTCCCTTTTAACATGTCCACTTCTTCTTCCAATACTTTCAATTTTTTCTTACCATCTTCCAACCAAACACACATCTTTCCCGATCCATTTGATTCTTATCCATCTTCCGCTACTCCTTCCACTTCTCGTAATACTCCACCGCATACTTCTCCATTTTTCCATCCACCATCACCATCTTCTCATTCTCACCGCCACCTCACTCTTCTTCTACTTCACCGCACACATCTTCACTTTCTCATCAACCATCCCCATCTTCTTCTTTTTCTCCCCGCCACCTCATTCTTCTTCTACTCCTGACAGCTTTAGATCTCGGCCACTTTGCTCCTCCTCCACCTCCTAGACACTCATCTAGAGTGTCACATCCTCCTTCATGGATGACTGATTATGTTTGCACCGTGCTTCGGTCTTTCTCACTCGGTGCAACCTCGTGTGCTATCAATGTACTCCTTCTTCTTCCCAAGGGTTCATAGCTCACTCTACTTCTCTAAAAGAACCTTCCACATACAAAGAAGCATCCTTAGATAGTAGATGGGTAGATGCTATGGAAAAGGAATTGTCTCGCTCTCGCTTCCAACAATACTTGGGATTTTCTCTTCATGCCAATAAGAAACCCATCTGGCCGTAAATGGGTTTATAAAATCAAGCTAAAGGCCGATGGGACCGTAGAAAGGTTTAAAGCCCGTCTTGTTGCTAAGGGTTACACACAAAAGTTTGGTATCGACTACCAAGAAACCTTCTCTCTCCGTTGTTAAGATGTCAACTGTCGTAACTATTATCATAGCATTAGCCGCTCAAAAGCGTTGGTCTTTGTATCGACTCGATGTTAATAATGCTTTTCTTCACTGGAGATCTCCATGAAGAAGTCTATATGAATATTCCTCATGGTGTTCCTCATTCTCGGTAATCAAGTTTGTAAACTTAAAAAATCTTTATATGGGTTGCGGATCATTATTATCAGTAACACTTCTAATCATTACATTTTAAAAGGATATAATAAGGATTTTTGATAAACAAAAACATTTTTTAAATGATTCATTTTTCTTCGGTGAGGTTCAATACATGAATCAAAAAGGCAATATTGTACAAAATGCTTTGCCCTCTTTTGGTAGAAATTATCACAGTCCCAATTGATTGAACAACCGGATCATTGGAGTTATCGTGTTATTAGTCTAGGATTTATCTTTTTAACCATAGGTATTCTTTCAAGCGGGCAATGGTTTGCCAAGTTGGTGGTTGAACACTTGAACTTAATCACCAAGGTTTCCATCGGAGTAAAAATGATTACGCACTCTTTATCAAGAAGGAGGGTTCTAAAATTTCTCTGGCAAGCAGCTTATGCGTATGATATAATTATCTCGGGAATGATATCCCCACTCTCACCTCTTTGAAGCATCATCTTCATACAACCTTCAGCATCAAGGATCCGGGCAACTAAGTGAATAACCTCCCCTAAGTTTGTTCAAAAGGGGAATTGGCCCCTCAAGCCTTCACTTCTAGCGATTAACCCCCATAACTTTACCCAAATGCGAGATAACACACTTTTTAGTATATTTAGCTATTTAATATCTTTTTAGTAAATATTTTTTTAGAGGGAAGTATGTATTTTTTTAAATTACTAAGATATCATATTATACAATATTCTTATACAACGTATTCTTCCCGAGTTTGTTGTCCTGCCTTTGCTCGGGCTTAGCTCCGCAAGACCCCAACTCTCATTTTTTGTGAAGCTCCATCTCCTCTTTCTCTTTCCATGTCTCGCTCAAGCTTTTCTTCTACCATTTCTCTCCTCTTCTCTTTCCTTGTCTTTCTCCTTGGAATTTCGGATCTACCGAAGCTATAACTCTGGATCTAAGCCATTTAGACGCCTCCGCGAATACCGAATCATCCAACGCTTCACAAAGGTAAAATTCAATCCTTAATTTTGATGGGGTTGCTAGATTTTTCGAAATTGCGTTGAAATTTGTGCTCGTACTTAAAGATGATAAAGTTTTATTGTAATTATACAAAAAAATTTTGTTAATTGCAATTGGTATTTACATGTTGTATCACACAAAAACCATTACTGCAGATTGGGAATTGGGATGTACAATTGATGGACTCAATACAAAGATAAATATGTCACCACTTTGCCGTATTTTAATGTCAGTTGGACATCCAACAAAAGTCTAGCATCATGGCCCTTTTTGGCCCAGGTGGAGAATCTGGCCATCTTCTCCTTTGTCGAACATGTAATACCCCCGAATTTTCAAAGCGTATTTTATTATTTATTGCGCGTTTAATATTATTTCCACTTAAAAGCTTATTTTTCTAATAATTCGCTTTTATTTGATAACTATGAATTATTTAACGAGTTTCTTTAAAAATTAAATTGAAATGTTTTTTATTTAAATAAACTAATTATTCATTTTCATTATTTCTAAATATTCTAATTATTCAATCGTCCATCCACATTGAAGAAATCCATATAAAGCCTTCAACGCTGCTCCATAGCCCATGTGGCATTTTTTGTTAGCCAAAAAAGAAAAACAAAAAGGCAAAAAAAAAGAGAAAGAAAACGTGATCATCAGATCACCATCTTCTTCCCCTCCTCACGTATGAGATCAACAGAGCCAAAGGAAAATTTTTCAACAAGATCAACAACTCTTGTCAGTAGAGTTTGAAACTCAATCCACAATCCCGGATTTTGGGAGTAAAATCAGTCAAAAGTAAATCCCAAACACCATACCTCACCATACTTCACCATTAATGGAGCTCAACCCCCAAAACTCAAAATTCTGACCAAAACCATCTATAAATACTGAACTATATTCAACCAAATTATTCAAGCAAACAAACTTCAAAGGTTTGCTTCAATCTTCTTCTTTCTCTCTCTTAATTTTTGATTTTTGCTTTGGAAAATAAAAATAAAACCCAACCCACCATTAACACTTTCTTTGTTTCTCGAACCACCGTCGTCCCTGCCGGACTTCGCCTCGCGCCGCCATCAAAACCACCTAAACCGCCACAAAACAACCAGCCCATCACCTTCTCCTGCACGACCTCCCTTCGCAGCACCCCTGTTGCCGCCCTGACTACAATTGCGCCTAGCCACCACGCGAACCACTGTCCGGCAGCAGAGCCTTCGCCGTGTGCCACCGTAAAACCACCAGCGCCAACCTCCTTCTCTTCTCCCCCTGATCCGACCCTCCCCTGTTCTTCCTCTCTTCGTTTTTTTTTTTTCAGTTTTGGTGAATCTGATTCTTTGAATCAGTAAACCCTCCTTTTTCCCCTTTTATAAGTTTTATTAGTTTATTATTATTTAAAAAAAAAAACAAATGACTTTCTTTAATTGACTTGCTTTATTAAGTTGGTATATTTTAGATTAATTAACTTAGTCTTTTATAACTTGAAAATATTTCTTAATTTTCTAAAACAAAGTAAGAAGTATAATAAAGTTAGTTTTCTATGTTTAAAATAATTGTTTCGGCTTAATGAAAATTAAGTTGAAGTAATCTTTGAGTACTTAAAATTATTTCATAAATAATTTGAAAACCATAAACTTTGATTTATAAACTCTCTTCAAATCATTAAGAATTCTTTAAGTTATTTGAATTATTTAAATTGTTTATTTTATATATAAAAAGCGGTTATTTGTAGGAATTCAACTTGGGATCTCGTTAACGTCTATCATGTACTCCAAAGGTTGCATTTGCGAGGAGTACCAAGTTGGTTAACTGCTTTCGTGAATTTAACTTTTGGGCACGCATCACGAGGTAATCTTCGACGTCCATCTAAACGTCATCCCGTTAGTGTAAAACGATTTGATTACGTGATTATGTGCTTATAAATTTATAAGTATGGATTATAATTATGGAAATTGTTATGAATACGAAGAATAAAATGGATAACGACTAGTGATTTCGATTATGAATCATGACTATGGAAGATGGACTATGGACGATGTACGGATATGACAATGATGATTATTATTATAACGTTATCAACGCCGACAATGATAGCAACTTTATCACTAATCTTTTATTCTTGTTATCAACATCGTTTAATGTCATTTAGTAATGTCATGGTTATTATTATTATCACTATTATTATTATCGTTATTCTTACCATTTATATTATTACTATTACTATATTATTAATATTGAAGTTATGAGGAAAGTTGGAAATTATCAAGAACATGTGATAATTGGATGATTATGAGTTAATCAATATAACCAAGTGACGTGTGATGATAATGAATGGGCTCTCGGATTAAGCTATGTATGAATTGAATTCTGGATTTGGAATAAGTGTATTCACTCTTGATTAAATGAATTGACGCATATGTGTACATGTGTTATGTGACGACTTGAATTAAAAGGCTATTAATCACTTAAAGTGAAATATCGTAGGAAATGATGTAATGCGTTCTCTGTATGCGAGGCTCAGCGGCCACCTCCATGCTCTTTGGTTACTATGCCGATTTTATGTTACTTGCCTTCCTTCTATCTTGATGCGATCCAAGTAGAAGGGCGTGCACACTAGGGACTCGCTTATGGCCATTGTGATATTCGTAGGTAGTTACTCGCGGATCGCCCCGCCTACATTGTCAAGTAAGTAGTTATTGGGGATTGACCCCGCAAGGGCGTTCCTTAAATAATTGGATTAATTGAATTAATTATGTGATTATTCATTGTATATATATGTGTGTATGTGTGCTATGCTTTTCAACCCTATTAACCTACTATTTTACAAAGTATTTTCAACTTAAGTATTTTACGGGATGGAGTTGGAATTACTCCGTTTTTCCGATTTTTGGGAGCTTATCTCTCTTGCTTCTTTTCAATGTATTTCCAGGCAGGTGGGTGATCGACTGGGGAACAAAGGGAGATCACTTAGAGCTGTCATCCACTTAGCTTATGATTTAGCTCTCCGCCGGAACTCGAAACACTTAAGTAATTAGTAATATTTAATGAACGATTTACATAGTTGTAAGGATTAATTAATTGGAATTTAGTATGCTTTAATCTAGCCTTGCATTTATTTCCAAGGAGATAAGTGCGGCGGTAGCACGCTCTGTCGAGCCCGAATCTCGGGATTTTCCCCCCATCTCGAGCTTTATTAAATGAAAAAGGGTTCTGGTTCCGAGGTGTTACAAAACATGTCAAAGCTGAGTTTAGATTAACTAGGGAAAGATTAAAATTATTAAAATATAGTAATTAAGGAAAATGAATCAAATAGGTTTAAACTTAAAATTGGTTTAGGAAGTCAAATAATAAAAATATTTAGGAAAAATGAATTAGGATTAAAATATGACTTAAGGGGTTTAGTATGGGTACGAATGGGTTATGTGTGCATGTAAGGAAAGTACTCGTTAAAGGTACTTATTAATTGTTTTTGATATTTTATTATATGGCCAAGACACGCCAACCGCCAGGAAATGCACCCGGGAACCCCTCGTCAAGGACCTTACCTTCTAAGGATGAGGGTAGAAAAGTCTATTTCAACTCCTTATATTTACAGGGTTACTGTTAACAATGAAGTGTTACCACCTCAATGAAGGTCACGGGCATTCCGGATTACCACACGCCACCTAAACAGCCGATGTTTTGATTCACACTCTCCCAACTATGGCCCTTATGCCGAAATCAAGAACGAATACTCGATGTTCTAAAAAATGGAAGGCCAAACTACGAACGGTATACATTGAAAGGGGAAGTGGTATCTCACGCTGAAGTTACCTCCGGAGAAAAGAATGCTCGATGCCGGTGGTCAAGTGTCTTAATGAGTATTTACCCACCGATGACGAGGAACCCAACCATAGTGGGCGTTGAAGAAGTAGGAAGCAACCCCGCCTCACCCGTTGTAAATCTCAATGGAGATGGAGACGGAGATGAAGGTGAAGACGAGGACCCGTCCCAGTACGCCGACTCAGAAACCCAAATCTCTAGCCCCGACCCTTAGATTTCTAATTAAGGTCGTAAAAGACCAATTAACTTGTTAACTTAATTAATAATGGTGCGACCGATGCTTATTTGACTATTCAAAACTCTTATGCTACTATGAACGAATTGTTATGGCACTTTTGGAGTAATGAATGATGAACTTTTGATATGTGAATTAAGTATGAAATGAATGAATTGCATGAACCATGATTATGTGAATTGGCCTTTATATAAGAATCAATGTGAATGGTGGAAACACCAATGTGAATAACGCTGTAGCTTATGCAATACGTTTATACGCGGCCTAGAGTAAGGCGACAAGAATACCAAATGGCCGAAACTCCCGAACAAGTTGGTGAAGACGACTTAGGACTCTCGAGCAACTAGCCCGTAGCTTTCGCTTGGTTCTTCAAAACCAGATCAACAATAACCACCATGGAGATGATCCGTAAGCCGCAATGGCGAAAAGATTTCCACTTTGAAACCACCAACCTTGTTGGGAGAGAAGACCCATTACTTCGAGAACTGGATAAGAGATTTCGAAAGATTTTCACTGGCCACGGGTACGCCCGAGGCCCGTAAAGTAGACCAAGCAACCCTTTACCTACACGAAGATGTCGATACTTGGTGGGAAAGTGTAGGACCCACCGTTAAAGCTCAAGAGAACTTTAACCTGGGAAGCGTTTAAGGTAGCAATTAAGGCTCGATTCTTCCCCGAGCACATCAAGAGACAAAAGTACAATGAGTTTAGTAGGTTTAACTGCAGCTATAACATGAGTGTGCAAGAGTACGCTCCGAAATTCAATGAGTATGCCCGATTCTACCCGACCGTAGTGCCGGATGTAAGGAACTAAGGCTCCGAAGTTTGAAGACTGACTCTAAGTTCGATCTTCGGACTCGAACGGGAGGTAGCACTCCTCTACTACTTTCGCGGAAGCGTATGCTAAGGCCTCAAACCTAGAAAGAATCTTACAACATGAGAGAGAAGTGCTAGGGCCGACATAAAAGGAAGAACCTACCGGCAACAACAAGCAAGGGTACGACAAAAGGCCCAACAACAACAATGGTGGGAACAAACAACAATGGAGGGACGCTACAACAATCGCAACAATCGTAGCATGGACAAAATGCACTCAAAGAAGGAAATAAGAAACCAAAAAGAACTATGTTCCGCAAGAACCGTGCCAAGAGTCATCCAGGATTCACTCGCCAAGGTGAAAGAATCAAATGTTTCGAGTGCGGCGAAGTAGGCCATAAATCATACAACCGCCCCAAGAAGCAAGCTCAAAACAAAGCAAATGGGAATAATGGCAACAATGGAGGTGGAAAGCAAATTCAAAACTTCGAACAACAACCGCTCCAATGGTCACTTGAAGTTACAATCAAGGAGGAAATGCCGCACCGAATGGAAAATAGAACAACAACCGCTCTTATGGGGGTGGGAATGGAAATCATGGTAAGAACGGAAATGGAAGCTACTCCAACCATGGAAGGATCAATGTCATGAGCCGAACCGAAGCCGAAACCGATGCCAACGTTGTGACCGGTACTTTTCTCAGAACTCAAACCCCGCTTATGTACTCTTTGATTCCGGAGCGCCTCATTCTTTTATTTCTAGCACTTTTGTTAATAAGCATCCCCTAAAATCTACCCAATCTTGCCAAACCAATATAACCTTACCTACATCGGAGAAATCATCTCTTGTAGAACTCTTTTCCGTGATGTCGCCGTGAGCATAGCCGATACCGACTAACCAACTCACCATATCCTTTTCGACCCGAAAGACTTTGACGTTATCTTAGGAATGGATTCGTCAAGCAATTACAAAGCCAAAATCGAGTGTCATCAACCGTAAAATATCTCTTAGAGGACCGAAGGGGAATAAGATATCCTATAAGGGTATAATTTCTAAACCCGATGTTTAAATAATCCTCCCCCAACCTTCAAAACCTATCTTAGAAAAGACTACTCCGCCTACTGGTGCCAAGTAGGGACGTAAGTATGAAGAACGAAGAGTTGACTCAAATTCCCGTAGTAAAGGAGTTTCCGGATGTATTTCCCAAGAGCTTCCGGGAATGCCACCAGAGAGAGTAGTGAGCTTTAAGATCGATTTAGTCCCTAGAACCGAACCTATCTATAAGGCTCCGTATCGAATGGCACCCGGCAGTAAATGCAAGAGTTGAAGGTGCAAATAGAAGAGTTGCTGGATAAAGGGTACATTCGACCTAGGGTCTCACCTCGGGGAGCCTCTTGTTGTTTGTCGTGAAGAAATACGAATCTTCGAGGTTGTGTAGAGATTACATGGAGTTGAATAATGCCACAAAGTTGAAGAATAAGTATCCACTCCCGAGGATCGAGGATTTGTTCGATCAACTTCGTGGTGCAATAAAGTTTTCCAGATCGATTTACGATCGCCGAAGAAGACATCCCTAAGACAAATTTTCGTACGAGATATGGCCACATGAGTTCGCAGTTATGCCTTTCTGACTCACTAATGCGCCAGCGCCTTTCATGGACCTCATGAACAGGACTTTCCAAACCCATACCCGGACAAGTTCGTGATTTGTGTTCATTGACGTATATATCGTGTACTCAAGGATAGAGAAGAGCATGGGGATCGCCTGAGGAAAGTTCCTCGAGATTCTTCGAGAAAAGCAATTGTAGGCGAAATTCTCAAGTGTGAATTTTGGTTGGAAAGTCTCATTCTGGGGTCATGTGATATCTAAAGAAGGCGTTTCCGTAGATCCATCGAAGATTCAAGCAAGGGATTGGAGTGGCCTCAACCTAAGAACGTCACTGATGTAAGGAGTTTCGGGTTTAACTGGCATTAGAGGATATTTGTTAAGGATTTTTCGAGAACGGCCCAACCTCTCACTAACTCCGATGAAGAAAACAACAAAGTTTCATCGGGATGATAAGTGCGAGGAAGCATTTCAAGAGCTAAAGAAGAGACTTACAACGGCCCCAAGATTAACATCGCCTCTCTAGAGTAAAAGGATTTGAAGTTTACAAAGTGATGCCTCAAAGAAAGGTTTTGGGTGCGTCTTGATGCAACATGGTAAAGTAGTGGCCTTTGCGGCCGAGACAACTCAAACCGCATGTAGCAAAATCACCCTACTCATGACTTGGGAGTTAGGAGCAACCGTATTTGCACTCAAGATCCTGGAGAAATTATTTGCATGGAGTGCAATGTAAGGTCTATACTGCATCATAAGAGCTCAAGTATCTCGGATACGCAAAAGGAGTTGAATATGAGACAGAGACGCTCGTCGAGCTCATAAATGATTACGACTTCAAGATACTGTATCAAGAAGGAAAAGCGACAAGGTAGCAGATGAACCGTGCGAGGAGATCAAGAAATCGAGTTTGGAAGTAGCCGAGCCCGGCTATGTACAAGCTCCGCTTGAATGCCTTTAACGTTGAACCGCATATATTCGAGAGATTCGCATCAAACAAGCTCGTGATAAGTGGTTAAGCAAGTTAAGAGAGATGAAGGAAAGTGGTCAAGCACCGGAATTCGAGATCGATGACAATGGCGTTGCAAGGTATAAAAGGAGATTGTGTGTGCCACAGATCGAAGAACTCAAAACAAGGATTCTAAAGGAGGCTCATAACTCGCCATATTCCATACACCCGTGAGGGGATAAGCTCTATAAGGATTTGAAAAAGTATTTTTGATGGCCTAGGGATGAAGCAAGAAGTAGCCGACTTTGTAGCGAAATGTTTAACATGCCGGTAAGGTGAAAATACAAAGATATGAAGCCTCGAGGGAAATTGCAACCATTGGGAAGTACCCAGATGGAAATGGGAATCTATCTCTATGTATTTCATCATGGGATTACCGAATACAAGATTCGAAAATAATGCAATATGGGTAATAGAGGACCGTTTGACTAAGACAAAGAAGATTCGTAGCAATGAAGGATACATGGTCGTTGAAACAGCTGGTCGATGCTTACTTTAATGAAGTGGTTAGGCTACATGGTGTTCCAAAGGACATCAAGCTTTCGCATGTGGATTCGAAATTCTTATCGAAGTTCTATAAACAACTTCGTACAACCGTGGGTATACTATTGAAATTCAACACAACCTTTCACCCAAAGAACAGATGGTCAAACTGAGAGGACAATCTGCACCTTGGAGGATAGGCCGAGAGGACGCGTAATGGATTTCGTGAGGTTCTTCGGATGACCATTTAATGTACATCGAGTTCTCGTATAACAACAGCTTATCATGACTCGAGCATAAGAATGGCTCCTTATGAGGCGTTGTATGGACGTCGAAATGATTGAAGAGACTACCAACAAGGTGAAGTTGATTCAAGAGCGTATGAAAGAAATGCTTCAGATCGACAAAAGTCATATGCCGATCAAAGGAGACGAGATTTAGAGTTTCAAGTTGGAGAAAAAGTGTTGCTAAAAGTTTCACCAACCAAGGGAGTAATGAGGTTCTGTAGAAAAGGAAAGTCGAGTCCTCGTTATATCGGACCTACGAGATACTCGAAAGAATCGGGGAAGTGGCCTATAGATCGGCCTTGCCTACGTAGCAGTTAGCCAATGTTCATAATGTCTTTCATGTGTCTCAACTTCGTAAATATGTCCCCCGATCCCTCCCATGTTATCCAACCCGAAACCATTGAGCTAGATGAGACCCTCACCTTTGAAGAACGCCCCCGTTAGAATCCTCGATGCCAAAACGAAAAACACCAAACAAGGCAAGAAAGTTAGTCAAAGTTTTATGGTCTAATCATCAAATCGAGGAAGCAACTTGGGAAACAGATGATGACATGAAAAAGCGTTATCCCGAACTCTTTTCCCTGTGTACGATTATCGAGTTTCGGGAACGAAACTCCTTAAGGGGGACCGAATGTGATACTAACAAAGCCTAGAACTAATATTTCGTTAGTATCACGATATCTAACTTTAAAGCTTCGAGGACGAACTTTGTTTTAAGGAGGAGTAGGATGTAATACCCCGAATTTTCAAAGCGTATTTTATTATTTATTAAGGTTTAATATTATTTCCACTTAAAGTTATTTTTCTAATAATTCACCTTTATTTGATAACTATGAATTATTTAACGAGTTTATTTAAAAAATTTAATTCAAATGTATTTTATTTAAATAAACTAATTATTCATTTTCATTATTTCTAAATATTCTAATTATTCAATTGTTCATCCACATTAGCAAACCCATATAAAGCCCAATGTTAAGTCCATAGCCCATGTGGCATTTTTGTTAGCCAAAAAGAAAAAGCCAAAAAAAAAGAGAAAGAAAACGTGATCATCGATCACCATCTTCTTCCCTCCTCACGTATGAGATCAATAGAGCCAAAGGAAATTTTTTCAACAAGATCAACAACTCTTGTCAAAAGAGTTTGAAACTCAATCCACAATCCCGGATTTTGGGAGTAAAATCAGACAAAAGTAAATCCCAAACACCATACCTCACCATACTTCACCATTAATGGAGCTCAACCCCCAAAAATTAAAATTCTCGACCAAAACCATCTATAAATACCGAACTATATTCAACCAAATTGTTCAAGCAAACAAACTTCAAAGGTCCGCTTCTAACCTTCTTCTTTTCTCTCTTAATTTCGATTTTTGTTTTGGAAAATAAATATAAAACCCAACCCACCATTAACACTTTCTCTATTTCTCGAACCACCGTCGCCCCCGCCGGACTTCGCCTCGTGCCGCCATCAAAACCACCTAAACCGCTACGTAACCACCATAATTACCACCCCGGTGTCCCACAATGTCCCCCAAAAGCTTCATAGTTTTCGGACTTGTGAAGCCCATATCGACCGAGGGAGATTTCAATCAAGTTTACTCGGCTTGACTCATCAAGTGGTGGCGTCACCGACGCGCACCACCATCCTCGTCATTCTCCTCGCTCTCCCAAGCTAGTAAGACGCTTAGCTCGCGTCGCTTACACCGGTGGCCAACGTGCCACTTGTCGTCGCACCGATAACACAACCCTTTCTCCCGCTTTGTTGGAACTCCTTCTCCGTCAACCGGGCGCATTTCGCCGGATCTGGGCCCCGCTGATTATAGGTGGTGAGGGTGTTGGTTGTGTGTGTGTTAGAAGGGTGGGGTAGGTGGGTGCATTTTGATGTAGTCGGGTCATACGTGGTAATGGGTCCGAGGGTTGTAGGGGGTAATATTTTCAGTGAGTGGGTTCGGGCTTTGTCGGCCAAAGGCCCAAGATCGAGCGGTCATTTTTGTAGGTTTCCGTTAGGTTTAATAGGTCGGGCCGGTTTATCTTATCTTTTCTTCTACCTTTAATGCATGTGCCATGGTCCGATCCAAATTCCCGGGCCCAAGTAAACGCCTCGCCCCGACTCGGGCCTCGAGCCCATTGATAAATCGCCCCATCGTAATATTTTCGTAGACCCCTCTAATGGAGCGAGGAACTCTATGAACCGCCGACGGCATTCTGGGAGCGTTCCCTCCCCGCTCGACGCTCGCCCATCGCTCATGGAGCGTCCCAACCTGAGCGGGCCTTGATGTGCGGAGCAAAGAACGCCTTCATCTCCTCCCAAGAGTTAACCTGGTTTCCTTCTCTCGCTCCCATTGATACCAAAACAGAGGCATCATCTTCAAGCGCCACCACGGCCGCTTGCACCTTTTCTTCCTCCGACAAGAGGTAGAATTTGAAGTACCTCTCGCCCTCTCAAAATCCATCCGTCCGGATTGACGCCATCAAAGGCCTCGGCATATCAAGCTTCTTGTATTTCCAGTTCGAACCACCTCCATTAGGAGTTCCACCTCTCTGGAAGTTTTCTCGGTGACCGAACCGATTTCCTCTCGTCACCACTGGGCGTGTGGCCCGTTCCATTCACCCACGTAACCACCGCCGCCCCTTCACCTTCTCCCGCGCGACCTCCCTTCTCGCGGCACCCCCGCCGCCCCGACTACAATTGCGCCCGTACCACCACGCGAACCACTCTCCCAAGAGCTCGAGCCTTCGTCGTGTGCCACCGCAAACCACCAACGCCATCCTCCGTCTCTTCTCCCCCGATTCGACCCTCCCCTCGCTCTTCCTCTCTTCTTCGTTTTTTTTTCAGTTTCGGTGAAACCGATTCTTTGAATCCAAGAAACCCTCCTTTTTACCCTTTTATTAGTTTATTATTATTTTTTTTTAAAAACAATGCAAAATGACTTTCTTTAATCGACTTGCTTTATTAAGTTGGTATATTTTAGATTAATTAACTTAGTCTTTTATAACTTGAAAATATTTCTTAATTTTCTAAAACAAAGTAAGAAGTATAATAAAGTTAGTTTTCTATGTTTAAAATAATTGTTTAAGTTAATGAAAATTAAGTTGAAGTAATCTTTGAGTACTTAAAATGATTTCATAAATAATTTGAAAAACCATAAACTCTCTTAAAATCATTAAGAATTCTTTAAGTTATTTGAATTATTTAAATTGTTTATTTTATATATAAAAAGGGGTTACTTAGGTAACTAACTTAGATCTCGTTAACGTCTATTGTAGACTCCGATTGCGTAGACGAGGAATATCAAGAGTGTTAACTGCTCGTGAATTTAACTTTGGGCACGCTTCACGAGATAATCTCCGATGTCCATCTAAACGTAGATCTCGTTAGTGTAAAACAATTTGATTACATGATTATGTGCTTATAAATTTATAAGTATGGATTATAATTATGGAAATTGTTATGAATACGAAGAATAAAATGGATAACGACTAGGGATTTCGATTATGAATCATGACTATGGAAGATGGACTATGGACGATGTACGATATGACAATGATGATTATTATTATAACGTTATCAACGCCGTCAATGATAGCAACTTAATCACTAATCTTTTATTCTTGTTATCAACATCGTTTAATGTCATTTAGTAATGTTATGGTTATTATTATTATCACTATTATTATTAATATTATTATTAACGTTATTCTTACCATTTATATTATTACTATTACAATATTATTAATATTGAAGTTATGAGGAAAGTTGGAAATTATCAAGAACATGTGATAATTGGATGATTATGAGTTAATCAATGTAACCAAGTGACGGTGATGATAATGAATGGGCTCTGGATTAAGCTATGTATGAATTGAATTCCTGGATTTGGAATAAGTGTATTCACTCTCGATTAAATGAATCGACGCATATGTGTACATGTGCTATGTGATGACTTGAATTAAAAGCTATTAATCACTTAAAGTGAAATATCGGAGGGAATGATGAACAAAGTCGCCCGTGCGGGAGGTTTAGCGGCCACCTACAGTGTTCTCTCGGTTACTATGCCGATTTTCCCGTTACTTGCCTTCCTTCTATCTCGATGTGATCCAAGTAGAAGGGGTGTGCACACTAGGGACTCTATTTATGGCCATTGTGATATTGGTAGGTAGTTCTGGGGATCGTCCCACGCCTACATTATCGACGTAAGCGCCATCGGGATCGACCCTAGCTAACCCGACGTTCTCTTTCTTCTTCTTAAATAATTGGATTAACTGAATTAAGTATGTGATTATTCATTGGATATATATGTGTCTATATGTGTGCTATGCTTTTCAACCCTATTAACCTACTATTTTACAAAGTATTTTCAACTTAAGTATTTTACGGGATGGAGTTGGAATTACTCGCGCTTTTTCGATTTTTGGGAGCTTATCTCTCTTGTTTCTTTTCAATTTATTTGTGTAGGTGGGTGATCGACGGGGAACAAAGGGAGATCACTTAGAGTTGTCATCCACTTAGCTTATGATTTAGCTTTGCTTCGAACTCAAAACACTTAAGTAATTAGTAATATGTAATGAACGATTTACATGGTTGTAAGGATTAATTAATTTGAATTTAGTATGCTTTAATCTAGCCTCGCATTTATTTTCGAGGAGATAAGTGCGGCGGTAGCACGCCCGTTGAGTCGAACCCTCGTGGTGTTTCCCCCATCTCGAGCTTTATCAAATGAAAAAGGGTTCGGGTGTCAGGGGTGTTACAAAACATGTCAAAGAGTTCAACATCCGATTCAATTGAGGATTTAGTGAGATTGCTCTTCGCCGTATAAAAGATAAAAAAAAGGAACCAAGAAAAGGTTTGTTAAGGGCCATAAACATCATGCCTTTGATGTTTGACAACAATTTGAATATGAAGAGAGAATACTAGAATACCTACTTGAGCCGAGTCATAAGCCATGGAGGATGAGAACCGAGAGAGCGATAGAGCATAATCGGCAAAGGCTATGAGGGAGAACTGAGAAGATATGTCGCACGTATAGAGAAGAGATCGCTTTTTTTTTCTTTATGTATGTTTTTACTTAATATATAATTTATGTATTTAAGATATTTTAAATTATCATAAACGATTTTGATTTTATCCCTGTATTTATCCTAAAAATATACTTTAGTAAAAAAATTGGTTAAATATACTAATAAGTGTGTAATCTCACATTTGTGTGAAGTTATGAGGGTTAATCACCACCAAAGAAACTCGAGGGGCTTAATCTCACTTTCGATCAAACCTAAGGGGCCTAATCACCACTTTGAAGGTATTTGTGCTCACTCAAAAGAAATTTACAAAGGAACTCCTTCTTGAACTGAATTTCTCATTTTAAAGTTGTTGTCACTCCACTCCCGTCAACCTCAAACTTCATGTCGATCATGGTGATATGTTACCGCATGCATCCTCGTATAGAAGTTTAGTAGTGGAAGCTTAACCGCTTGACAAACACTTGACCTCGATCCGCTTTTTACTATACAAAACCTCGCTTACACCAACTGGGAAAACGCCATATGTCACAACACAACCGCCGCGACCCATAAGAGAACCGAATCGGTAAATCCCCGAAATTATGGGCGGGAAACCCTGAAAACACAAACACTAGCGGTTCTTAAGAGAACCGGAGCCAGCAACGTAAAACCGTTCCTGCTTCGTTAACCGCTTCGGTTCTCTTAACCGCAACGGTTAATCTTTTTTTGTCTAATGTACCCGCGTGAAAACCAGGCCATGGCCCAAAATGTTTAAGCCCAACCTCCCTCTACTACTTAAACGAAATCCTCGCTCCTTCTACCAACCTCCCTCTCTCTTCCTCTTTCCTCCCCACAAAACCCTAACCCTAAACGACATCCTCCAACTTCTCTCTCACTTCCCTCCCATCAATCTCTCTTCCCTCCGACGAAGACACGAACCACCAAACCATACATCTAGTCGCTCCTCTCTCATCTCGTCGGCCCCATTACCACCATTGCCACCGCCACCAACAATCCCCTCGCTTCTCAACTCTCCGCGGTCTCGACATTCTCTCTCTCCTCCCGCCGGTTCATCCCTAAATTTAACAAATCGAAAAACCCTAATTCATCGGCAAATCGAGCTCTCGAAGTCAAGAATTGAAATTCGAGAGGGGACAGAGAGAGGCGTAAAATGGTGGAACCAACGTTGATTTTTTTTAGTGTGGATGTTTACAACAACCCTAATTTATCGGCAAACAACGTTGTAAGTGAACCGTTATCAATTTAATTTAGTATTGTGATTGAAGTTTGTTGATTTTTTTCATGTTTACAAGGAACCTCGAATCTACGTTTTTTTTAATTAAAAACATCATCTCGAAAATTCTGGAGGCTTTATTTGTTGTCGATGATTGTCTGTTAGGGTTTATGATCGTGGTTTTTGGTGGTGAATAACGGTGATAGGGTGTTTACTTGTGTATACATTAGATGTGCGGATAAAGCACCGCCTCGATCATAAATTCGTTATCGATCAGTAAAGACTCGGCTTTTTGTGACCATGTATATGGCTATATATGTCGTACTTATGAGTTATCGGGGCTCGTTTACATCCGCACTTAGGTAGTTGTACTCAATTTCAACAAGTTTAACCGAATCAATTGATTGGCCCTTTTTTTCTCGCTTACATTCGAGACAACCATTTTGTTGTCATTGCTTCATTAGTTAGAGGTTAAGCCTCAATGGATAGAGATTAGATCATGATACATTTATCGTTTTTTTTAACCTACAACAAGTGTAAAATAAGACCCAAGTGCCTTTCATTCACAGCCTGTAGGATGATGTTGAATGGTGGACACAATCATGTATGGCAGACCTTGTATGTGTTGCCTGTCGTTGTCGGATTTTGTTATCACATGTGGCAAGAGGGTAATAAATTGGTTGAAACAAATTCGCCCCCAGAATCGGTCAAAAAAGCTTTCAATGAACCAAACAAAACGTAATGTAAACTTTAATTCCATTCCGTTTCCAATCTACATGAAAAACACTAATCAAACATGCTCTAAGCCTTTTTGATTACCCAATCTAAACCTTCCTATGATGCTAGAAACTCGAATAAGGCGGGGCAATGCATGCATATACCCTTTCGATTCCCCCACTTCTACTCGTTTTCCCTCGACCTCCACTAACCAACAACCAACCCCAACCATTGGGTTTTGTTAGTAAACGTCCAAATGAGGTTTGAATTTTTATCCCGAGAGGGTTCCCGAATTTTACCAAGTTGATACTAAGAGTTGCTCTCCTTGTATCATTCTCTAGAAACTAAAATTTTCCAACTGCTCAATCAGAGCCTGTGAGATATACAGAAAAGAAGTCGTGCCTAGGTGTTGATTCTTGCTTGACATAAAAGAAGTTATCCATTGGTTGTTACTTTGATTTACTTTAGTTTTATTATTAATTTTTCATCTTTGATTGTGGGAGGGAGAGGAAAGCTACTTCTTGCACACATCTACAGCTTAGTTCCCGTAGTTTCTCATTCAATCGCATCTCTTTAATTCATTATATTGGGACTTAGTTTTGTATTTTTTTATCTTTTTAGTTTTGTATTTTATCTTGTTTATTTGCACACTTAAACAAAACAAAACTCGGAGTTTTTGATCCTTGGTGTAATCTAATACAAAAGGGTCAGCTTGGTTCATGAATGTTGATGAAGTCGTTTATCATATAGTGTTTCTATTTAATGTCAATTTTTATTTGTCGTGGAAATTGTAGCCGTGAATCTTACTTTGCTCCTAATTTGGACGGAGTTAGTCGATGATTTTGCAGCTCATTTGGTGGTTGTTGAATTTGACAAAGGGAACTAATTTTGTGATACTAAGTTTGGGTAGTTAGCTTAAGCTTTTGGGACTTTAATTTATTTTAAAATCCGGCTTGAGTTTGTTATATGTTCACTTCAACTTATAAAATAATGTTCGGTCCAAATCGGCTTTCATCAAGAAAAGTCGGCTTAAATCGACAAAAGCGAGTTTCAATATGTGAAATCTAGTGAACCGTCACTAGAGAATCGAAAAAATTTGCTCCATTATGTTTGAATCGGCTCAACTTAATTAGGGTATGATGAACAACGAAGATATGGAATTCTCCCAAATTAATATTACCTTATGTGTTGTTGCATAATTCTATAGATTAAATTTCTTGGTATTTTAACATCGATACCTTTGAAATTAGAGTTTCTGTTTGTTCTGTTGGTTCGTGAAATTAGGGATTAGGACTTGCAGTGGCTAAATTTGTTGATTCTTAGTAATTTGAGAGAGGGCACTGAGAAAGAGAAGGCCATTGTTGTAGCCGTTGAAGGTGTTGAGAAAAATTGGGGGTCATCGCTTGCCGGTCAATGGAGAGTATGACTTTAAAACAAAAAAATTCTTGCAACAAAAATATCTTTACATCTCTCTTACACATCTTCTACATTGCTTTCTTTTCGGACTTACATTTCATGCTGTGCTCTCAAGTCAGATAGATTATTCACAATTTTGGTAAATCTTTTTAACTATGTTTCGTGCCTGTGCTTTAATACATTCATCGACGCACCGAGGAGCGCATTTTCGTGCCTTCATTGTCAACGGTTCTCTTCGGGCATTCAAAGTAGGTAATATTTCTTGTTTGTTCGTAAGTTCCACTTGTATCTTAGGTCTTTTAGATTACCTATCTAACGTACTCTAAGGATGTATTTGCAGAGCTCCTAACCGTATCACTAACTCGATTACAGTCTTACAAGTAGCGAAGAAGATGCTCGAACTTCATTTAAGATGTGCTATTGTGACGGTAGAAAATAAACCAAAGGGCATCTTAACGTAAGTCCTATTTAGACGATTGAATTTTTCGGGTGATTGCAATCGTAAAGTAGGAAGTGTTGGTCCTCCATATGCACTCCTAATTTCTTGTTATGAACCTGTTTACTCCGGGGCTTCGCCTCTTTCACTCCAAGGATATATTAATGTGGGTTATTGCGCAAAATCTTCCTCCGGATTCAACACTTGTGGAAAAGGTATTCGAGTCTGCAGAGACATAACTTTTTAAGTTCTAATATCTCGCTATCAATTTTTTGACGATCAACAATTCTATATTTTTCTTAGGGGATGGAAGATCCTTATTATTTGATTTTTACCGTTCTTTCGATGAATGTGCGAGATCATGACACCTAATCCGTAATGTGCAACTATAGATACGCCTATTGTTGATGCTTTGCATACAATGCATGATGGGAAATTCCCGCATTTGCCGATTGTGGATAGAGGTATAATCAAGTTAGAGGAGTAACTTTGGAATTCATGTTACCGTGTTGCAATATTTCTCATGAATGTGAGTTTTTTGGGAACATATGGAGATGTCGTTGCTGGTGTGGATGTCATCCACATCACCTATGCGATTGTTGCCACCGTGAGTGAGCTTTTTTAGCCACCGCATATGTCAAACAAGATTATGAATCAGGTTAAGATAATACAACGATAAGTGGCTTTTTAAGATGGACTTTGACAAAGTTGGTCGTCTATAAGATGCTATTAAAGCTAGTTATGGAAGAGATCCGTATTTTTAAGCACTCGAAATGGCAAGGTTGTAAAGTGAAGGAAGTTAAGACTAAGCTTTCTACTTTGTGACAATAATTTATTTACTGATGACATTAAGGCTGACTTGTACAGCTGTACTAACATGAGAATCCAGGCATCCAAACTGGCAGTTTTTTTTTAATTTAGAACATTACTAATCGATCCTAGGTTCTTCCGGAAAATCGGATCGCTTAGTTTAACAATGCATACAAACAAGATGGCGCTAAGGAAGAAACCGATCCGGTTTTTCTTCAAAATCGGATCGATAAATGATTAATCGATTCTGGCCCTAAGCCGAATCGCTAATCTTTACAAACCGCTTTGCGAAGCCCATTCGATCCGGGACCAAACCGGATCGATAAGCCCCGGCTTTGATCGGATCGGATGGGCTTTTTTCCACTATTGTCGGGCTTACGCATTTGCCCTCGCACTTCTCATATGGAAGCCTTAAATCATACACTTTGATATGTTGCTCACACTGAAGGCCAGGGTATTCTGTTGAAGGCCTCATACACTTTGACTCTCCAAGCCTTTTCGGATTCTGACTGGGCAGTCTGCCTGACTCTAGACGATCCATAACTGGGTATGTTCTTCAATTAGGAAGCTCTCCTATCAGCTGAAATCTAAGAAACAAAGCTACGGTTTCTAAATCTTCCTTAGAAGCCGAATATAGGGCTATGGCCGGTCAAAGAATCGAAGTATCCTAGATGGTCGACTTCTAGAGGAGCTGGGTGTTTTGGACTTGAAACCTGTCACTCTTCATTGTGACAATCAATCTGCCATCTTCATTGGGAAGAATTTGGTGTTCCATGAACGCACAAAACACATCGACATTGATTGCCATTTTACTCGAGAAAAGGTTATGGAAGGCTTACTTGAGCTCACCTATCTTCCCACATCCTCTCAACTTGCCGATGTCTTAACCAAAGTTCTCCTTCCGCACGCTTTAATGATCTTCTTGGCATGCTTGGCATGTTCACTCCACCCGCCTAGCTTCGAGGAGGGGGTGTTGAGAGTAGTCATTGTTATGTGCCGCTCAAAGACAAGTTGTCATATTTACTTTTCTTCTTTTTCTATTTTCTTCTTTCCTTTTCTGTTTTACTCTTTTGTAATAGATAAATATAGGAAGGTTGTTAGCAAGTTTTATTATTCAGTTTTAGTATCTCATTACCTGTAACAAATTCTCTCAAAGTAATAAAAACTTAGTTCTAGATCCCGAGCTCAAGAAGCGAGCAATGAGGGAGAAAATCATTGTTGTTATTGTGTTGATTCACAACTTTTTACAGATAAGTATCAAATAAAAGACAGCACGTCAACACCTTCTAAGAATGTTAGAGGGAAAAAATATTAATCTAAATTGATGTTATAAATATTTCTCCATTATTTATTTTTGAGACGGTAAAGTATGCAAAAGAAATTCAATCTTCCCATCCATCAAATAAGATGAGCAAAATGTGCCCCAAATAGCATGAGCAACCTAATAGCCATGGACCATAGTATACCAAGCTCTAAGAGCAACTACAGTGGAAAGCTATAATTTTTGTAGCTTTGTTTGCCACATAAGATTCCCAAATTATAACATTTCTAAGCTACAACCTCTCTAAATGGAAAGCTACAACCACTTGTGGTTTGGGTAGGTCCCACATGTTATAATTAATTCAACAATTATTAATAGTGGCTCAAAAGCCAACTTTTCAGCCAACCAAAAACCCATTTACCAAACAAGTTTTTTGGTTGTTTGACCAAATGAAAAGGCCAATTATCAAAGATGCCCTATATAATATAGTGGGTAGTGTCAAAATGATAACTACTAATTGAAACATCAGATGATCGAACACCAAATAAAATAAAGAATCCTATTTTATTTAAGCCATTTTGAATGTCATGAGTAACTTTTTTCTCTTAAATCTATTTAGGGGCCTAAGAATCAAAGGGTAAAGATTACCTTAGTAAGACTAGTACTCAAGTTGTTTCAAATTAATGTTAAACTATATATTTACTAATTCGCTTAATAATTTGGTAATAAATGACAAGATCGGGCCTACTACTTCACTAATCCATATGTAAAGAGTGTCTTAGTGAAATAAGCACCGCCAAAGATCCGCTAACATTTGGAACCACCAAAGGAACAAACCAAAACTATTCACCAAAAAGATTTTGTTAATCTTGGGCTTCAAAAATACCTCTACTCCATATTTGCTTGTTAAGCTAGAAACTTACTCTCAAACTGCCTCCACATCGTTTCCTAGACTAGACTCTAAGTTCGTCCTGGCCATGGCAACGAATCCCTCAAGAGCTGTAGTCTGCACATTATCATCAACCTTCAAAATCCTTTGTTGAAGAGCTCTACCAAATGAAAATGAGAGTCCTCGAGTCTGCTGCTTCTGGTTCAAAGTGTTGAGGAGTCTGGTAGCTGCTTTTCTACCCAATTTCCCAAACAAGAAAAAAACAACTTTAACCCCAACAAGTACAAAGTACGCAACACCTGCAGGGTGTAGTCGGAGATCTGTTGTGGGTCTCTATCAAAAAGTGATCCAGGAATAACAAAATTCAATTTGAGTAAAGTGCTTGAAAGCATAATGTGGTTAGATTTTAGGGCATCAAAGATGGAAAGCAACACCCTAGATGTAAAACCAGCAGCTGTCATTAGGGGTATTCATAATCGGGTACCCGAATATGCGAGTACCTGCATTTGCGGGTATTTGAAAATGCGGCCCATGAACCGAGCCGAAATAACCGGGTACCCGATTATTTCGGGTCGGGTCATAGGGTACCTGGATTTTAAAAAAAAAATTGTTGAGAATGGTTTGGTGAGCGTTAACGTGAAGGTACTGCTAGAAAGTAGGAACACTAGTATTATCACTCTTCAAGTCACTGGAATCTACAATCTTGAAGATGATAGACATTATTGGTAACGAAGATTGAAAATATGACAATATAAGCTATATGATGTTAATTTGTTACAGAACACATATACTCAACTTACACATTCCCACTGGCTACTGTCATGCCAAATTGTTTGTAACAAAATTCCAAAATTCCAAGCTTGTGAAGCTATTGTCAACCACTCAACCTATCATGCCAAAGTTTATGCATGCAGGATGGTGCGCGGTATATGCTTTAGCTCACAGCCCATAGGTGGTGCGCGGTGGTGATAGCCTGCCGGCAAGATGGTGGTGGTGGTGCGTGCAGCGACGCTCGAAGGCGGCACAATGGTGGACTGGTGGTGCGAATGCCAGACGAGATAGATGTGAGGGTGAGAGAGACTGAGTGACTGTCACGGAACTGAGGTATGAGTGTTAGGGACTTAGGGTTACTTCTTCTGTGGATTCTGGGCTAATGGCTAATTGGCTATGTGGCCTGTCTAACACTCTATCAACACACTACACAGGCAGCAAACTAGCAAAGTTGGCGTTATAAAGTAACAAAAAATTTAAATAAACGGGTACATGTGAACCATTCATATGCGGCTCATTACCCGACCCTGGTTTTCTTGTTTTTACCGAGTCGGGGACCCGACCCGATTAAAATAAAAAGTCAGATTTCGACCCGGTTTTTTAGACCGGGTCAACGGGTTTTCGGGGCAGGTTTTCTAAACACCCCTAGCTGTCATGATGTCAGTAAAGTCATTAGTGATTATCTCATGAGAGAGAATCGGCACCAGGCCCCCAATCTAGCTTGAAGCAGCAAAATCAACTAGCACCTCGACAATTTTATCAAATCAAGGCATCCATTCCCATTTTTATCTCAGCATAAAGCTCGGCAAATCTAATGCCAGCATTGTAATACCTTGCAGCTAGCATTTCCTTTGAACATCTCAAGATTATCCTTAAGGCTCTCCAAAGTAGTTCATCTTTCTCCACTTCAACAATATCACTTGTTTTAATAGCCTCGCCAACATGTATGATGAGGCCACAAAGGAAATTACATTCTTCCATACGCCGCACAAACGAAACTCCGTCTCCCTCCCTCTTCTCATTCATCGTCCGCTCATGAATCAAGAGACCACTAAGATAATGTGAGACACCTCCAATGTCAACCAACAACACTCGTAAAAGTCGCTTTGCAAGCTTCTTACTCTTCTCTCGCTCTCGACTCAAAAGAGGCAACAAAATTGCCTTACCATGGGTGGCAAGGGAGGAAGCAATCTTTGAAGATCACCCGAAAGAAAGGAAAAAAAAGTACACCCGCAATATTCAAGTTAACTTAGCATAAGCAATTAGCAAGACACAAGATATCCAAAAGAAAAGATAAGAAAGAGAAAAGGATTCAACAAAATTGTAAATTAGAAGAATAAATTAACAAAAGAGGATTAGTGTAATATCCCCTCATGATTGCTTTAAAGGGATTTAATAGGCTACTCATTCTAACAAGATGCATCTTTCTTTAGGGACCTTAGTTACTCCACGCTTAAGCATGTTTGGTCGGGAGTAGTCTAGGGATGGATGACCTCCTAGGAAGTTTCTTAGGGTGCGCATGAGCAAGGACAAAATGCGCCAAGAACTTGGGTTGGCTATCGAGGACAGCTTGTTGGCCCCGGATGCGCATTGGTGACGATAGACTCGACTCCGTATGGGTCTGGATGTTACAAATGGTATCGAGCAACCCCGTGACGGCGCGTTGATCGTGTGGATAATTAATCCAAGGTTAATCGCCTAGTGGGGAGGATTTTGGAGCTATATCACCGGCTGCGGTAAAAAATGTGATAGTTTCAGGTTGGGCGACTCCACGGGTCGTTGTGGCCGAATATGTGGAGTCCTCGAGCGCAACGAGGGTGTCATTGTCCTCAGTGGGGGTGTGTAATATCCCTCATGATTGCTTTAAAGAGATTTAATGCAGCTACTTATTCTAACAAGATGCATCTTTCTTTTAGGGAGCCTTATTTCCAGTTACTCTACGCTTAAGCGTGCTTGCTGAGAGTAGTCCAGGGTGGGTGACCTCCGGGAAGTTTCTCGGGGTGCCTGCATGACCGAGGACAAAATGCGCCTTAAGAACTTGGGTTAACCACTTCACCAATTGTTTGATCTATTTACTACTATAATCAAACGTATTTTTGTTTCTAATATTTTTAAGCTATTCTTTCTTTTTACGCTCATTACTTCTCCCTCGTTCTTCTTTCATCACAACATAACAAATCGATTTGAGATTATACATGACTATATTTTGAACTACATATAAATCATAAAAGCTAGTCAATAAACAATATATTATTTAAAGTATTCATACTCACAACCTCCAACGTCATCACGATACACAAAAAAATAAAAACCACCTGCAATCCTTCAATAAATTAGCACCAGCCCGAAGCACTTGTAGCACTTGTTCCCCTTCCACATACCAACCTAATTGTAACCTACATCAAGTCCAAGCAACTCAACGCACCAAATATCTGCGTTAGTTCCAAAAGAAAGGCAAGTAACCCAAGCCTTCCACAACAGAAGCATAACTAAAAAAGCACTTGACAATAAACAAATACAAACCAAATTTAGAGGGTTACCCAAAAACAATTCCAATATACTACAACCACCCAAACATTCCTACTACAAAACATTGATCAATTTCGGAGGCGGTTCTTAGCATGCGCGGGCTGAGTGCTGACCGTGTAGGGCCCCGTCATTTAAGGGCCCCAAAATTTTGTAGTTAACCTTTGTACAATAAATATATTGACAGAAAACTATGTGGAGGAGTTGGTAAGATATAGGGCCTTTAAAACCAAGATATAGTGTTCGAATCTTACAGCATTCAAAAATTCCTATTTTCATTCATTTTTTGACAGTTTGTCATGCTTACTCTCTCCTTCTTTTTTCCTCCAAAGGCACTTTATGAGACAAAACATTAATTGCTTTGTCCCCTACAATACCCCATGAACTAAAATCTCCACTTTCTCAGACGCATACTACATGTTGAATATGAAGAGATGGTTCCTTTTTTTTTTGATAATTTGTTATCTAATTCATTAATTATGTTCACGCATAATGGCATTGTAAAGTCCAGGAGAGTAGGAGACCAATACAAAGACCTTTATATTAATGGTTTAAACACCCCAAAAGTTCCAAAAATAGAAAAAATTCCACCAAAAAACCTCAAAGGCCGCAACCAAGGTATGAATTCGTAACTAAGGTGAAGGCCTTGCTTAGCAAGAGAATCAACCACAAAATTTAATGAGAGCCCCTTAACAACGCAAATAATTTTTCAAAGGTAATGTTAAATCTTTATAGTTTTTGATTTTATATTACATTAAATAATTTCGTCAATTATGCTTCTATTTTGGTTGATAAAATTGAAATTTTAATTGTTTTCTTTTGTATAGCTTGTAGAAGTCTAAAAGTTAATTTTTTGATTTTAGTCAAATTTATAATTGTGTAATTGACAATTTTTTTTAATATAATTTACTAAAGTTTTTGGTTAAAATTTTTTGTAATTATTTTACATATGAGTCAAGGGGCCCAAGTATTGAGAATTTGAGCAGGGCCCGATAATGGTAGCCCCGCCCCGATCAATTTGAAAATAGACAGAATTATAGAGAGAAATTGGGTTACACCTAAAAATCCTAGTTGGTCACTAATTAGCACTTGCATGATCAGCACAATACATGATCCTTCCCACAACCTGTCTTATTCATATTCGTGGATTTTCATGTAGTACCGAATTAAGTATTAACCCCTAGGCATATGACTATTATGAGTTCTGAATTCGCAAGATCAATTTCTCTTGTTCATCTCGTCCATCTTTTATCATCCAAACATAAGAACAAGAGCACGATTTCGATGAACCGTGATGGTCTGTATCTAGTATCTTGTGAAGGAAATAAAGTGAAGGAACTTACCATTAACGTTTCTTATGATTGTGGAAAGCTTCCACCCTTGCACATTTTGGGTTCGTGTTATGGCTTATTGATCAGCTCTAGAGCGGATATAGATCCCGCTTTTTATATATGAAATCCCGTTATTCGTATCCATTAAAGTCATTCATCGATTGATTATCCTATTAATCGACTCTCCCATCCATCTATGGATTCGGGAATACATCGACTATAGATCGATGAGTACTACATTGTTCTTTTAACAGTAGTACGCATGTATTCTCTTTATGGGGTGAGAGTCGGAAGAAAGTGTCCAACTTTGATTTGAGTTGTTTTGAAAAATATTGAAATACTTGCGTTTAATTACCAATAAGATGAATAGAATTCTTGGGATTTATTGTCCAAAGATGTATGAAAAGGTAGATAAAATTTTAATGATGAAAGAATGTGTGTCATGTGTTGCACTAAGAATAACAAAGTGTCTATTGTGTGGATATGGAAGAAAGAACATAGTGTCTTGTTCTCTTGGAAAAATCGTAATCGACCAAAATAAACTATATCCGTGTTCGAGGTTTCACTGAGAATATAGTCAGCTTGTGATGGTATACCTTCCATTAGTCGATGCACGTATCTCAATATCGTCATACTTCCATCTAAACACTAGTCAAGACACCTGATAAGTTGGCTAGCTATGCGAGGCTACGGAAATGCTAAGTGTTGGAACTTAAGAGCACTAAGAATACTTGGATGCTTTTGAAAAATAGGTTTGTATATATTGCAAATGAATGAGCTCTCGAGTATTATTTATAAACAACCTTGGTTCCAACTATAACTTTATAAGTTCTAGAGTATTCTACACAACTCTACACAAAGCTAGGCTAGAAAGCCTTCTGGAATGCCCTACAAATTTTTATACAAGTCTACACCATAGTAGAAATATCTAAAATGTATAAGAGTTCTTCCAAAGTTTCTATAGTACTCTCACGCTTAGTTTTAAAAAGCGCGCCTAGGCGCTGTGCAAGTAGTGGAGGCGTGGCACAAATGCATCCGGTGAGCGAGGCAAAGCGCGAGACGATAGGCGCTGCGCTCGTTAGCCGCCTTTTTTACTAAGGCGCAAGGTGCATCGGGCTGGGTTGATTTTGTTAAGAAGCGAGAGGAAGAGGAAATTTGAGATTAAAACATGAAAAAAGGCAAAAAAAAAACAAATATAACTCTTACCCTGTCTTTAAGATGCATATTCGAGCTAAAGCCCTCAATTAATTGCATGAAATTACTTTAATTTAACCCCAAATTGAAAGCCCTAATTTTCGACAAACTCCAATTTGCGAATTGTGAAACATATGAGAAATTATTGATAATCGGCGTATGGCAAAGGTGGCCGACCGGTGGTTTCTGGCACCAAATCTGCCAGTGAAAACTGTCAGCCGCTGTTGAAGGTTTCAGGTGAGTCGTTTCTCTTCGATCTGTTGTCCTTCTTCTCCATCTCTCACTTCGGTCGTCTCTTCTCCTTGTATCTCTTCGTTCCTCTCTTCTCCTTCTCTTCTTTGACTCGAGGAGTCGTTGGAATCACGTCATCACCCTTTTTTTTCTTTCTTCTTTTTTTTCTTTCTCTTTTCTCTTTTTTCGTGTTTCTTTTTAAATTTACCTTCTCCCTCTCCTTTCTTGTACCATTCAAGTGTTCTTTTCTCCGCCTTCTTTTTATTTTTATTTTTATTTTTATTTTTTTAACTTCTCCTTTTATTCTCTTCATTTTTGTGCTTGTGTTATTCTTAGCCTCTGGTCATACAGTAACTAGTTCTAACAAGTAGACAATAGCTTATATTTTTTTAATTATAGCAATATATTTTTTTAACAATTATGTTGTTTGAATATAAAATATATTATATAATTAATTTTCAAGGTTTTTTGGCCCTAGGAGTGCACCTGGTCAGGATACGTGAGCCTTCACCTTGCGCCTTTTAAAACTAAGGTGCTTTGGGGATACACCCACGACAATACTATGCACCATCTTGTATTTTCGGACCTCGAAATCTCGACCATTATCTTCGTTGATCCGAAATATGGTAGACTCCATAATTTGGTCCCAATCGGAGGTGTGTACGGATTCGGGTTGGACCGGTGGAAAACCTCGATTTTAGGCTTATGTTCCAAGATAAACCCGAAATATTATGGTTCGACCCGAAACCCGAAATTTATAATTTTTTTAATTAAAAACCTTTTTTATTATTTAGATTTTTTAAACTTATTCACCCTCTATTTCAAATAAATCCCTAAAAGTTCCTTTTGAAAATATTACATATAAGAATTTATATAGAAAAAAAGACATTTTTAAAGTAGATGCTAAGGGATCCTAAGATGTTCAAATAGTTACGAAATGATTATAATCGAAAACATGTCTCGAATAAGATATTTATAAGCACAAAAATAAAATTCACGAAAACAGTCTTGACTCGATTTTTCCAAATTCATATCCGGATTGGACCGGAAAGTTTTGGTCCAAATCCTTGGTCCTCAAAATTCAGGAATTCCGCCTCCACAAGTCTAGCTGGTCCCGGCCCGGGTTTGGATCTGTGAGCACCGTCGCAATGGGAGCTCATGTGCCCATTATTATGCTACTGCAATAAGTGTATTAAATGGAAATTTGTGCGTCACAAATAACCCTTTTATATTGGAAGTTATGGCTAAGCTGCCATGGGCACCCTTATGGCGACGATCATGCATCATCGCCCAGTGAAAACTTGTGGGTTTAGACATGCGTTGTGATAAGCTGCTTGGTACACCATTTAGGGAACCTCAAGCTAGTTGATCTTAACGGCTCTAATTATTTCCAAAGAAGTGCTAACTATCTTCTGGAGATAATTTAGACATACAATTATTTTGAGTATCTCATATCACCTTTAGTGCTAACAAATGATGATGGCGGTGAGGGGAGGATGAAGAAACGTCTATCTTTTGTAGCATAATTTTGTCTTCAACTATATATATATATATATATATATATATATATATATATATATATATATATATATATATATATATATATATATATATATATATATATATATATAACTCGAAAAACAGTTGCTGCTCTCTTGTTGTTTGAAATAAATATTAAGTTTGTTTTTGTTGAAACTAGGGTTGGCAAAAACAGACATGTACCCGAGAAAGAAACGAAACCCGAAATAGCACTAGGCACGAATCCATCCAGACCGAATATGGCACGTACCGAAAGATAACCCGAACGTAATCCACCCGATACGAAGTGAATCGAAAATATGGTCCGACCCAAAAATAATGCAATATTTTCACGAACATTAAAATAAATTAAACTTAAACTTTCTTGACAATTAAGTTCTACAAACAAATAGAAATATATAAAGAAATATTAAAAAACTTGTAACTCAAATCGAAGGTCTAGATATTACATGACACCATTAGTCCAAAATATTAATGTAGCTAAAGAACAAATATTACTCGAAAAGTTGGTAAATAACTCTATAACATTTAAAGTCGCAATGAAACTAATGCAAACACTAGAAATATAAAAAGAAAACAAAACTCAAATGCAATTGTAAAACGGATATGAATTAGAGCCAAATATGAAGTAATGCAATACTTTCAAGGTCGACAAAATTCAACCCGCCGAAGCAATCCGACCCGATTCAACCCAACCCGATGTTGACCCAAACCATCAAACACGTACCGAAATTTCATGGACCCGATCAACCCCAAACCAAAAAGTGAGCCGAACATAACCCAACCGAACCCGATTTGGATGTTCCGTTTGCCACCTCTAGTTGAACCTTAATGTACTGAGAAAGCAATGGAATATCTTAGCTAAAACTTAGACATGTATCTTACTAGTATGGCTTGTAGAGTAGCTGCAATGTTTGTAACATGAAGGCCTACGTAGTCAAGGCATGATCTATTTGAATGAAGGAGGAAAAATATGAGGAAGTTGCTCATTTTAAGCTTCTTTTTGCAGGATTTATCCAAGATTTATCGAATCAAACAAGAAATAGTTTAAACACAAATTTCTACTAACAAAAGAGGGAAGGATGCTAGAGCCCAGTTTCAAGTGAGACTAAAAAAACAATCTCTCTTTATTCGACGAAGACAACAAGTTTGATATATTGCCTGAATTATATTCACTAGATGCTCCACGATTTCTCTTCTAGATTAAAAAAACCTTTTCTCCCTTCTTCATTAGAATTGTATACCTCGTATCGTATTAAGGTCAAATGATAAAAGTTTTTGAACTAAGCTAGGAACTTTTTTTGCACATAGATTTTCAAACTGGATATCCAAATTTTTTCACTAAATGTACAACTTTTTTATTATGTGAATTTTTTAAACAAATTGTTTCGTGTTCTTTTTTATATAATTCCTCCATTTTTTAATAAGTTCGTTATAAGAAAAGCTGAAACATATTAAGGGAACTTTAGAGAGAAAGTTGGAGGCAGCATTAATTAACAAAGAAAGTGTAATGTAATTAAACTACAATTCACCACCAACCTTTTACCCCACCACCCGCTAGGCCACTAACCTAACTACGTCCACAACTAATACCGTCATTACAACCACCTTCGTCCACCACTACCCATCACCATAGTCCTGGCACCATGGTTATCCACCACTTTCTCCACCTGTCATCGTCTATTTACTACCCACAACCCATCATCCACCACCAGCAGATCCACCACCATACACCACCAAATTAGTGCTTAAAAAATCAAAATATTCATCAAATTTTTTCCAAATATCAAAACCAAAAGAGGTATGAGACTTTGTTCTTCAAATTTAAAAAGAAACAAAAAAAAAAAAAATCCAAACAATATGTAGATCTATAAGAATTTGAAGCATACAAACCAAATTCACCATTTTTTTTTTGCGATTCACAAACATTTTTACAAAGATACAATAAAGGAGCCACTTTTCGAGTCATGTACTGAACACTAAGTTGCCAGTACTTAGCTTGCGGAGAGAGAAAGAGTCAGAAACCCAAGACCCCATAAAAACCCAGAAACCCTAAAACCAAAAAACCCTAAATTCCACCACTCCGCCTGCTAGCGAGTTGGTCAAGAAATCACTGAGTCGCCAGTACTGAGCTTGAGGAGAGAGAAAGAGTCGTGCCGGATCTTGAGATTCATGTGGTCGATGATTTCGTCGAAAAGAGGGTTGAAGGAGAGAGATGAGGAGGTCTGGGTTGAGGAAAAGAGAGGGTTGATGGTTGAACGGTGGTGGGCAGGAAAAAAGTGGTGGTGGGTTGAGGTGGAGAGGAGGAAGATGGTGGTTGAAGGGTGGTGGTTTAGTTCATAAAATGGTGGTGGGATTGAGGTGAGAGAAAAGAGAGGGGGTTGAGGTTGAGGATAAGTTGAGCAGCTAAGACATAGGGTGGTGGCTAGGATTGTTCAAGGCAGGGTCGGGCCGGAGCTAGATGGATCGGACCGGAATTTGGGCCGGGACGGAGCCGGGTCGGAAGATTCGGGTCAGTGCTGGTTCAAAGAAAATCCCGGTGGTTTCAGTCGGTCCGGCGGTAAATTGAGAATGGGTCCAGTGGCCGGTGGACAATGTCGATTTTTTAGTAGAAATAAAAAGTTTATATGTTAAAAAAGTTTAAAAGGTAGTAAAAAGTTAGAAATTTAGTAATACTATTTATAAACTTTAGAAATATTGTTATTAATATTATTAAGAATTTTAATAAATCTAATTTATAAATATTTTTAAATCAAATAAAAAATATTTTTTTAAAAAAAAATATAGATTCGGTCAAACGAGTCCAAGACCGGGCCGGGCCGGAATTCAGGTGGACGGACCGGGCCGGGAAAAAATCCGATCGGTCCAGGTCCAATTTTTCAGATTCAGGTCCCAGTCGGGTTCGGTCGGTCTGGGTCGGTGAACACCCCTAGTGGTGGCCGGTGGGTGATTAAATCTAATTATTTGGGTTAGGTTTGTAGTTAGGTGATTAAATAGTTTGGTTTATAAAAATTAGTAATGGCAATTAGCAACAAAATTTTTCCATTTTCAGTATGTGTCACTTATTGTGGCATTTTCCCAAGTGAATACGTGTCACTTATTAAAAACGAGGAAGTATATATACAAAAATTTCATGCTGTAATACTTCTTTGTATAAATGTATTACTACTGTGGCAGGTTAAGGTAAGTTTTACCTGACTTGATTATGGAAAACCAAGGTGGTTTTGTACATGGTAGGTACATTATCCACAATATTATGGTAATCCAGGACATAGTTAAGCATTATGGTAGGAAAGAAGTCCAACCTAGCTGTTTAATGAAGATTGATCTTCAAAAAGCTTATGATACAGTAAGCTGGGAATTCTTTCTGAAATGTTGAATGCCTTAGGTTTCCCTGATCATTTCACTTCTTTGATTATGGAGTGTGTATCTACACCTAAATTCTCATTGATGATAAATGGAGTAATGAAGGGATTTTTTAAATCGTCAAGGGGATTGAGGTAAGGAGATCCAATCTCTCCTTTACTGTTTGTACTGTGTATGGAGTATCTTTCAAGAGCTTTGACTAGACTTGGTGAGTTGGATCAATTTCAGTATCACCCCAAGTGTAAGGAAGTCCAACTCACACATATGTGTTTTATTGATGACTTGATTATGTGTTTGTAAAGGCAATCATTCCTCATGTTATTTGATGTTGAGGGCATTTAAGTTGTTTTCTGACACAACTGGATTGAAAGCCAATGTGGGAAAATCAGCCATTTATACTTGTGGAATGAATGAAGTAGTGAGTAGAAGAGTGGTGGATTCATCTGGATTCACTCAGCAAACACTGCCATTCAAGTATCTTGGAGTGCCAATCTGTGCCAAGAGGATTACAGCAGCCCAATGTGAAGTCCTTGTTGAAAATATGACATCTAGAATTAGAATGTGGAGTTCTAGAAATTTGTCATATATTGCTAGAGTGCAATTAATCAATTCAGTACTTCTGAGTCTGCATATGTATTGGGCATAAGCCAAAAGGTGTGCTCAATCAAATTACAAAAATCTGCAGGGCCTTTTTGTGGAGTGGCCAATATTTTACACATAAGTCAGGTCTGGTTGTTTGGGAGAAATTATGTACTCCTAAGACTGTGGGTGGACTTGGGTTTAGAGATGTTCTTTCTTGGAACATAGCTAGCCTTGGGAAATACATATGGGCTATTTCTACCAAGAAAGATAGTGTATGGCTCAGATGGGTGAACTCAGTATATATTAAGAATGCAGATTGGTGGGGTTATGTCCCTTCCTCAGGAGCCAGCTGGTATTGGAAGAAATTATGTCAAGTCAAGGAGCAACTGAAACTGGTATATACTCAAAGAGAATTCAGCAGCATCACTCAGTATTCAGTGAAAGCAATGTATGAGAAGTTAATTGGGGGACAAACTAGAGTAAACTGGGATACTGTGGTTTGGATTAGATTGAATCTGCCCAAGCACATATTCATCCTTTGGTTGGTGCGTTCGGGGAAAAGCTTCAGACTACTACAAGACTTGCTCAGATAGGGGTCATCAATAATTCCCTGTGTCTTATATGCAGTAGTGAAGATGAAAATCATCAGCATTTATTCTTCAAATGCCATATGAGTGTTGTTTGCTTAATTGAATTGAAAAGGTGGGTGTAATGCAATGCAATTACTGATGACCTACAACACTTAATTAGATGGATTCAGCAATCTAGAAGATCAAAGTTTCAGAAACAAGTCATTTTAGCTGGGATAGCTACCTTGGTGTATTTGATATGGCAAAGTAGGAACAAAGTTTACTGGCAACAATGTGTTCCTAGCATCAGTACAATTAGTACTCAGATGAAAAATATAGTGAAGACTAGAGTGAGATTAGTTTTACCACGGAAAATTTCTAGGAAGGATATGAACTAGTTTGATAAATTGTAGTTGTTTTGTAAATTGGTGTTGCCGTAGCTTGGTCTAATCCTTGGGTGAGGGGTCCAACCTAGTTGGTTTGTCTCCCCTTGGATTAGTTTGGTTGTAAAATTGAGATTCATTAATCAAATTACTTACTTGCTTAGCAAAAAAAAGTATATATACAAAAACTTTTGACTTTGAAAACTAAAATATGTATATTTAATAAAAAAAATATGTGCATTCAATTTTTAAAAGTTGTGTATGTACCCATTTCATTTTAAAAAACTTTTTATTTGATATTTTCCTATTATCTATCACTTTCAATATCTAAATTATTACACACAATAGCCTATCAAAATATCACCTTAAACTCCATGTATTAGATAGTTTGCAACCTTTACGGGACACATGACTTATTTTATAAAAAGAATCCTTAAGCAAAACCACACCATTAGCAACTTTTCTTTCTCCCCTCTATCGACCCAAATCCCTCATTCACCAAAAGACGCAAAAATTTCAAGATACTCAAACTTTTAGGTTTCCTTGTTTATTCATCAATTTCCGCAAATTCGAAGGTGCGCACGATTGGACCTTCCTCTAGGTGTGCACGGTACAAAATCTAAGACCGTTATGTTATTCCAATGAACATTTGCAATTTTGGAATGAACATCTATGGACCCACCTCAATTTCTCTTTCCTCAACTTTTTCACCCTATGTGCGTTGTAAACCAATAAACATCCATTTTACTCCAATGGACATTGTAGTATAATGAACACACGCTATTGTTGATTGAACATTTGCAATTTCGGAATGAACATTATGAAAAATTTAGTGTAATAAACACATTCTTTATGTTGAATGAACAATTGTAATTTTGGATTGAACATTTTCGACTTATTCCAAAATTCAAAGTATGTTTACGAATTTTCAAAATTGCCGTGATTTTCAAAATTCAAAAAATGATTCAAATTTACTATTGTTCATTTCTCACTTCATTCTGCATATTGTTGATTCAAATTGTTAGTTTGTTCATCTAAGTTCTTCAAAATGTTCTTTCAAATTACTTGTATGTTCATTGTGTTGAATATTTATGTTGTCACTATTATTCTTTGTAATGTACAAATATGATTCTGCAATGAACAACATACTATCTATAATGAATAACCCAACTGAATAATTATATGATTATCAAAAAAGTAAGTAATTACAAAAGATGGTTAATTCAAAATGTAGTATGTACCCAAAGGTAGAAATATAACCAAAATAATACAATATGTCTCATATGAACACCAGGGTCTTACAAAATAACATTTATTGCTAACTAAACACTATTGAGTTCATTAAGAAGATATTCTTGCTTCGAGCTTCCTCCCATTTCCGATTGATTTGATTTGATCTCGTAACGTATCATTAGTTGTCTGAACTAGTCGCATTGAACTGATACAAGAAAGGAAAGAGCAATAGTTAAAACAAAATTATTCAATTTTGTAATACAATGAACATAATCTTTCAAACATACAATGAACACATTTTAGTAATACAAGGAACGTCGCCCTAAAAATGTGCACATTGTACTTGTATATAGTACAATAAACATCACATAATTATACAAAGAACATTTAAACAAATATCACACATTTGTAGACAAATATATGATAATTAACCCATCATTAATTCATATCATTTCATTGAATATATTACAAACACATAATGAACATATGACTGAAATGCAATGAATATCTGACCAACATGTGTTTCAGCGAACATATGCTAATAGAACAATGAACATATGTCATAATTCATGTTATTAATGCAATTAATATGTGTCAAACACATAATGAACATATGAACATGTAAACCTAACATCTGAACAAACACATAATAAACATATGACTAAATATAATAAACATATGACTAACACGAATTCAATGAATACATTATAATAAGGGATATTATCTCAAATAACACGATATATATCCCTTTTTCCCAAATAACCCCCACATTGTCACCCCTATCTCTAGGGGTGTTCATTAAAACCGAAACCAAAAAACCGCGCAAAAAACCGGTCTAAATGGGTGGTAACCGTTATGATAAAAAAAAGTTTTAACGGTACGGTTACGGTTATGATTTTTGAGTGAACGGTTAACCGAAATATTTTTTTCCCTCTATTATTATTATTGTAAAATATTTTCCAACAACTACATTAATTCTAATATTTGTTCCTAAGTAACAACAATTAGAGGAAGTATGTGATTATTCGAAAACTTTAGTGCTAATTTAAACACAATAATTAGGAAATGGAGTAAATTCTTATGTTATTATGTTTTCAATGGATCTATTATCCACTTTACAATACATTTTATATTAGAGTATATATAATATTAAAGTATATGCACAAAACAAATAGAAAATATATATTTACATTAAGTAAAATATAATATTATAACTTGAATAACGGTTAATGGTTAGCAGAAAAATCCGAATCAAAAAACGGTTAACCGCTAGGCGGTAACCGGTCTAAACGGTTACGGTTATGGTTCGCAAAAAGAACGAACCAAAACTTTCGATTTACCGAACCGAAATGTTGTTTGGGACGGTTAACCACCCATGAACACCCCTACCTATCTCGGGATAACCCTAAATTTGTAATTTATCATTAAACATGACGGAATTACAAACGACGTTAACTTGGTTAGACTTTGGATGGGTTTGCCGCCATTTAAGAAGGTGGTTGATGGCATTAAATTTGAAGAATGTGGTTTGGCGTCCTATTAGTGGTCGGTTGCCAAAAATAAAAACCCTTGAATTGTGCATCAAAACTAATGAACATCTTTTTGAATAGCCATCAACCACCTTCTTAAATGGCGCCAAACCCATCCAAAGTCAAACCAAGTGCAATTCCGTCATGTTTAATGACAAATTACAAATTTAGGGTTATCCGCGATAGGGGTGACAATGTAAGGGGGTTATTTGGGAAAAGGCTATATGTGAGGGTTATCGAGATAATATCCCTTATAATAATACAACGAACATATATTTACAATACAATGAATATTACTGGTTATTCTTTGCCTTTTTCCCGATGCTCGAACTTGTTCATCCCCTTCATTCACTGGGCTCTCTCCTTCGTTCATTGGGACATCAATTGCAAGGTTCATTTTTCACAAACCACCATCAAGATCTTCACCATAAAGAGAGGAAAAAAAGAAACATAAGTGCAAAATGTAAGAAAATGTTCTCTTTTCTTATAAAATGCTTAGATCTAATACCTTATGTTGTCGATTTCGCTTTGCAACTCGTTGTCTTCATATTCATGTACGAAAATTGTGCAAGAAAATGAAGAATTTGAAGAGTTTTATGAGAGAGAAGTTAGAGAGATGTTGGAGGATTTGGGAAGAAGAGAGAGAGTTACGAAAATTTGTGTGGAAATTGAAAGTAATGAATTCAAAAATAGGTTTTATGTTTTTTCGGTGTTCATTGGAGATCAACAAATGTTCATTCCCGTGCGTCGTTGGTTTTAATGAATGTGCGTTTTATGCTTCGTGATCTTGCGTTTTGAATCGTCAGTGACTTTCCCCTACATCGACGTGTGCACCATCGACGGTTTGATCAATCAATTTCACCCATCTTTTTGTAGTTTCTCATTTTAATACATGTGTTTAAGTACAAGTTTCAACGTTACTTATTATGAAAAAACGTAGGGATTTTAAAAATACTAAAGATGACTTTTATTATAGGGTAAAAACATCTACAAATCTGGTTTAATTTTTTTTTTCCATCTTTAACAAAAACATCTACAAAACATAATCGCACAAACGTCATTGTAGATGACTAAATTAAAATATAGAAGAGAGAACTTTTATTACAGGGTTGATCTTTATGACCAAATAAATTTGGTGGAAGATTGAATTTTCCGCCGCGCAAAAATAAACACCCCCTCTTATACTCCTCCTTTCTTCAATCACCATTGACAAATCTTGCATCACTTTACGTCTCAACGAATCTTTCTCAGATCTGCAATTGAAGAAAATCTTCCATAAATGTCACTCCATCTGAACCACAACCACTGAGTCAAAAACTCATAACTCGGACGAGTGGAGCGAGTTAGCAATGGCGGAGAACTCGGACTCGGTAGTGTCGATCCGAGTCCCCTACAAAAACCTCAAGCAAGCAGCTGAGGTCGAAATGGTAGGCTTCGATGACGATTCTCCGGCGAATTCTAGGGTTTCTAATGGCGTCGGAGACGACGATTCGCCGGCTATTCACCGGAATTTGCACGATTCGAGATCGGAGAAGAAGAGTAGTTTGATGATGTTGATACTCAGTTGTACGGTTGCGGCTGGTGTTCAGTTTGGTTGGGCGTTACAGCTCTCTCTTCTCACTCCTTATGTTCAGGTTTTTCTCTCTCCGAATTTTGTTGTTAATTGAATTTCAGTTGAATGTTAAATCCTTACATTATCATAATTTCATGAGTTTTGATCTTAGTTAGAATTGAATTGAATGATTATATGATTAGGTTGCGAATTTCGTGTTTAAGTTGGTAGTTATACTGTCTAATAGAGTCGTTAGTTCCGCAGTGGAACCACCAAGCAAGGGCGATTAGAATTGAATGAATGATTAATATGAATAGGTTATGCATTAGAATTATTAGGATGGAAATTCTATGATTTGCGAGTTCGTGCAGTGGTGAAGTAGACTATTGGAAGGTCTGGTACGGAGTTATTATGTCTATTTCTGAAGAGATTGGTGTTCTTTTTAGGTGAAATTTAAGGAATTATGGTTTGGATGGAAAGGAGGAATGAATTGGTGGAATTGGAATCTGATTGTTAGACTGGTAGAAAAGGTTACCTCTTTGTCATGGCAACTAAAAAGTTTGACAGTGAATTGTTTGTTTTGCCTCCTGTGTTGGCATGCTACCTGTTCTTTTCCTAGTTTTGATTGTTAAATCGACGTAAGGATCAAGGAAGTATCAATGAACAAGTAGAATTTCTATTAGCCTCTAACTAGGTATATTTCTTTTTTTTATCTTCAAAAAATTGGGTGATAAACAAGCATGTGAAAATTTGAACTGGTATATTCTTTTATTTACCGCAGAGATCTATTAACATAATTCGTATATTCGTTGATAATTATTTATGGCTTCCTTTGTCTTCAATTACTTAATCCAATTTCCATTTTGGATTGTCTCAAAGTGCTTTACCCATTTCTCATTTGCTTTTTTGAAAGTCAAATCTCATAAACCTTGAACTCTTTCCAATATATAAGGGGAGAAAAAGTTGGGGTTATCTTATTGATTTGTCTCAATTTGTATATTCAAAATATCAAGTTTATATTAATCTTTTTGGAGGGAACTTTATACTTTCTATGTTCTTTCACTATTGCAACCAATTACCACTTTGGCTAGTTTCACATCTATTTGACAATTCCACTTTTGGTAAAAAAAAAGCAACTTTAGTTGACAATATTGCCCTTACTTTATGTTACTAAAACAATCATTAATTACTCACTTTGCCTCTTATAAAACTGTTTTTACTTTATTAAGAATTATATTTAGTTAACTCCGCCTGTGAGTGTCTGTGTGACATTCACTGCCGGTCTCAAGCCCGGATAAAGGAGGAGAGTTGCGGTAGGTTTGGGGCGGCCAGCATAAAACATAGTCCCATATCATGACATGAATCGACAAATGAAAAACGTGGGGGCGTCCCCTACTCGGCATGCGCCGCACACTTCATAGACCCGGGTGTAGTGATAAGTATGCAAGGGTTGCTAGGTCGTCGCCGAAGCGGCGCGCCATCCCGCGCCTGGGGTGGTGTCAATATGCAGGGTTCCCGCATCGGGGACGAAGTGCGGGTAAAGAAGTTAGTCCAAGGGTAGTGGTAGTGGTAGGGGGTAGTAGGTTGCGCTTTGGAACATGGAACATTGGCTCTTTGACGGGAAGATCGGCGGAGGTGGTGGAGGTTATGAGGAGGCGAAAGATTCACATAATGTGCCTTCAAGAGACTAAGTGGGTTGGTGAAAGCAAGAGAACTAGCCCCGTGGGGTTATAAGCTTTGGTACTCGGAAAGGATAAGCGTAGGAATGGGTAGGCATCATTATTGATAAGGAATATATTGATGATGTGGTGGAAGTTTGAGGAAGAGTGACCGCATTATGAGTATCGAGGCTAGTATTAGGGAGTAATGCGGTGACTATCATAAGCGCATATGCGCCGCAAGTAGGATTGGAAGCATTTATTAAACAACAATTTTGGGAGGATTTGGAGGAGGTTGTGCAACGAGTGCCTATTAATGAAAAATTGATCATTGGTGGGGATCTTAACGGACATGTGGGCACTAGTCGAGTTGGCTTTGAGAGCATTCATGGAGGTTTTGGGTATGGGGAGAGAAATGAAGTCGGAAGTGATATCTTGGATTTCGCATTAGCCTATGGTCTTAGTATTATGAACACTTGGTTTGAGAAAAGAGAATCTCACCTTGTGACGTATAGGAGTGGAAGTACGCGAGTCGATTGACCTCTTTTTAGTAAGGAATGGTTGGCGGAAGAGTTATACAAACTGCAAGGTGATACAAGGGAGAGCGCGACCACCCAACATAGACTAGTCGTGCTTGATTTCAGGGTAGGGAGTCTTTAAGAAAGCGAAAACCCAATGTGGAGCCGCGAATCAAGTGGTGGAAGCTCCCAAGGGAGCACAAAGAGAACTTCTTAGCTAAGATGGCTAATAAAGATATTTGGGCTTGTAACACGGAAATGGATGTAGATTCGATTTGGACAAAGATAGAACTTGGTATAAAGGAAGTGGCGAAAGAGGCCCTTGGAGAATCTAAAGGAAGCTGTACCATCAAGTAAGGACACATCTTGGTGGAACGAGGAGGTGAGACAAGCGATAAAAAACAAACGAAAGTTATAAACTTTTGGGAAAAGATAGCGACGATGTGAACTATGAGAAGTACAAAGAGGCGAGAAAAGAAGCCAAGAAGCGATGCGGGAAGCTAAAGCACGGGTAAACAAAGAGCTTTATGCAAGATTGGATACGACGAAGGTGAAAAAGACATTTATAGAATCGCGTATGGGGACAAGAAGACAAGAGACATAAGAAAGGTAAAATGTGTCAAGGTGTGGACCAAAGAGTGCTTGTGGAGGATGAAGAGATAAAGGATAGGTGGAGGTCGTACTTTGATACCTTGTTCAACGGTGATAAAGCACAAGACATCGGGGATGTACACATTCCGCCAAGTATGTTAAATCGAGAGTTTGTGAGGAGGATTCAAAAGGGAGAAGTCGTTGACAGCATTAAAAAGATGGGATTGAAGAAAGCTACGGGGGCCGAGATGGCATACCTATCGAAGTTTGGAGGTGTTTAGGGGGAGAGGAATCGAATGGGCGACAACATTCTTCAACATGATTTGGAGACACAACAAAATGCCATTAGAATGGAGGAAGAGTACTTTGATTCCCTTTGTATAAGAACAAAGGCGATGTCCAAGATTGTACCAACTACCGAGGAATCGAAACTAATGAGTCATACGATGAAACTCGGGAAAGGGTGATTGAGCAAAGACTTAGGAAACATGTGAAGATATCGGAGAACCATTTGGATTTATGCCCGGAAGATCGTATAGAGGCCATCCACCTCTTAAGACAAACAATGGAACATTACCGTGATAGGAAGAAGGATCTACATATGGTTTTCATTGATTTGGAGAAGGCATATGATAGAGTACCAAGAGAAATACTTTGGTGGGCGTTGGCAAGGAAAGGTGTTCCACAAAAATATATAGATATCATCAAGGATATGTATGAGGTGGGGCAACTACGAGTGTGCGGACTACGGTGGGGAGGACGAGAAGAGTTTCCTATTACGATCGGAGTGCATCAAGGTTCCGCACTTAGTCCCTTTCTCTTTGCCTAGTCATGGACGAACTAACGAGGTCAATTCAAGATGATATACCATGGTGTATGATGTTTGCGGATGATATTGTGTTGATTGATGGAAACAAAGGAAGGTATTGAGAGAAAGTTGGAATTGTGGAGACATACATTAGAGCGGGGTTTTAGATTGAGCGAAGTAAGACGGAGTATATGGAGTGCAAGTTCGGTAGGGTTACAAGCGGCGAGGCGAGGGCGGTCACTTTGGATAGCAAAGTGGTTCAAGGATCGAACGTCTTCGGTTACCTAGGATCCATTCTCCAAAAGGATGGAGAACCTGGATGGAGACGTGGCTCATAGAATTAACGCGGGTTGGTTAAAGTGGAAAAGCGCCACTTGGATTCCTTTGTGATTAGGTATTCCCCAAAGCTTGAAGGGAAAGTTCTACCGTACGGCGATTAGGCTGCTTTGTTATATGGCACCGAATGTTGGGCGGTGAAACAATGCCACGTCCATAAGATGAACGTGGCGGAGATGCGTATGTTGCGGTGGATGTGTGGCCACACAAGGAAAGACCGATTAAGAAATGAAGTGATCGGGAAAAGTTGGAGTTGCATCCATTGAAGAAAAGATGAGGGAGAATCGGTTAAGATGGTTTGGTCATGTGAAAAGGAGATCAGGTGATGCACCGGTGAGAAGAATTGAAGAGTGGAGGAGTAACCAAGTTGTAAGGGGTAGGGGAAGACCTAAGATGACTTGGATGAAGGTAATTGAAAGTGATATGAGGTTACTTGGGATTGAGGAGAGCATGACGTTGGATAGAAGTGAGTGGAGGGCAGATCCATGTGGAGGAAGGGGTGTGATTTCTGCATTTATTTGTTTTTCTCAATTGTGTTGGTATTAAAACCTTTTGTTGAAAACCTCTTTTAAAACTTGTTGGTGTAAACCTTGCTTTAAAAAAAAAAAAAAAAAAAAAAAAACCTTTTTATCACTCTTGGCGATGCCATCTCCTTTGGTGACGGTTTCAGTTGACGATTCATGTTAGCCGACCCCAAATCACTTTGGGAATAAGGCTTAGTTGTTGTTGTTGTAAGAATTATATTTAGTTGGGCTTTCCCTCTCGGTTCCGGTGGTGGGATTTGGGTTATTATTGAGTTCAAGTTAACTATTGAGCTTAAAGTTTAGGGGTGTTCTTTAATTATTCATTGCTAATTTAAAAGTATGCTTAACTGTGTTGGCTTTTCTTTCTTTGCAGACACTAGGAGTAGGACATGCATTTTCTTCATTTATTTGGCTTTGTGGCCCTATCACAGGTCTTGTGGTAAGTATAGCCAAATATCACTCTTCTTTTGTCTCTCATAATCTGCCTTTCTCTTGATTTATTTCCTTTTCCGTGTAATATTATATTTTCATATCTTGTCCCATATTGTGCTTTCCCCAGAACCAAAATTATCTTTATAGTCTTCTATTGTTCTATAGCGTACTTAGATGTCCTTAATTTTGTCCACTAATATTTTATTAAGAAGAAAGATCCTTGTCATAGATTGGACTACTGGCTTAGGCGAGTTTGCTCCATTATTCTGCCTGTATAAGAAATTAAATACTTCTTAAAATATAGGAAGTTTCATTGAACGTTTATGATGTGCATTTAATCTGTAGAACCATGAATAGATACGGTTGGTCAAAGAGGCAAAATGTGCTACTGTTTTGGCAGCACTAACCACTCTTTACTTGATAGACACCATTAAGGGTTGAACTGTTGCTCCATATATCTACCATGGGAAGCTCTTAATTTTTTCTCCCACCATAAGCACCAGATATTACTAGCAAACCCCAAGTAATGTTTCTTTCTATTGTTCAACATTCGATTTTGCCCCTTCTCACATGAAGAAAGTAAGAGTATGACCAGGTATGTCTTTTGTGTAAATCTGATGTGACTTCTTTTATTTTGCGCAATTTTTGACAGTAACTCAGGGTTTGGACCTCCTCCTAATAGTTAAATTGAGCTTGATTTGAGTTGAACCAAGCTTAATGAAACATTACGACTACCTTTTTCCTGGAGCTAGATTGCTTCTGGTGCTTACGGTGTTGATCTGCTCAATGTACTTAAGTGGTATGATATGATGTGTCTTGTCTTATTCTGTCAAGTTCAATTTCATCGTATTTCAGGTTCAACCATGTGTAGGTATCTGGAGTGATAAATGCACTTCTAGATATGGCAGAAGACGACCCTTTATACTTGCTGGATCTCTCATGATCTCTGTTGCGGTAAAATTTCTAGATTTAGATTTTGTTTTAGATCTTTTTTTTTGGTGTGATTATTATGTAATTGCTAAGTTGAAGCCTTGTACTATAGGTCATAATAATAGGCTTTTCTGCAGACATTGGATATTTGTTAGGCGACACAAAGGAGCACTGCAGGTTACTACCATTATTCATTGTTTGTTTGCCTCCTTTTTGTATGTAATTTCTTTTCATTCACTTACTTCTATTGGCAGCACATTCAAAGGTACTCGAACAAGGGCAACGTTCGTATTTGTTGTTGGTTTTTGGATGTTGGATCTTGCTAATAATACGGTGCAGGTTAGTTATTTAACTAAATGATTAGTTTACTTTATCTCATCTACGACCCATTTGTCAATTATCAATAAGCAGGGAAAAAAGTAATTGAGTTTTGTAATTTGCAGGGCCCAGCTCGAGCTCTTCTGGCTGATTTAGCAGGTGTGATTTTTTTCTCTTCATATTACCTTGTTGTCTTCCTTTGTAGTATATAAATTTCATGATACTTTTATGATATTGCTTTTTGTTCAATTTGCTCATGTGCATTACGATGGTTACTAGTGTTCTTGTGATTCTAGGACCTGACCAGCGGAATGCTGCTAATGCTGTGTTTGCCTCGTGGATGGCCGTAGGCAACATCTTGGGGTTCTTATCTGGGGCTAGTGGGCAATGGCACAGGTAAATACACCCCTCCCCTAAAAAAAAAGACCCTTGGGGATGCACAAGGATCTGAATGTTTTCGGTCTAAGAAATATCTGGTTGATTGGTGATTGACTAATGAGGGTCTCATCATGTCAATGGAGTGTAATAGTTGCATTTTTCATTTCAACCTTCTTTTCGTCCCATTAAACTGTATACTAAGTATTGTGTGATATTTCATTAAATAAAAACCATTTAGATATCAGAATTTGGAATAGAGAATTATAAGGAGGAAATGGCCTTCCAGTTTTGAGGATTTGTAGTTGAAAACGAAATTAAATATTATTAGAGAGGAAAGAGAAAAGCGAGTATGGTGGAAAAACAAATTCTCGTCAGCTTTGAAAGTGGATAGACAAATTGTCCTCAGAGTTGAAAGTGGAGAGGAAGAAGAAACAAGGAATTTATCAATTTGTATTAAGGAAGCCCTTTCTTAATTCGTGATCATCATACTTAATCTCTTTCCGGAATCATGTACAGATGGTTCCCTTTCCTGACCACCAGAGCTTGCTGTGAAGCCTGCGGTAATTTGAAAGCAGCATTTCTGATTGCAGTGGTAGGTATTTCACATACAGGTTATTTATATACGTTGTTATGCTTTGTTTTCTTTATGATAGTCGTAATGCTTTTAGGTTTGTCTCCCCTAAGTTTTCATCATTGTTTATCTTCTTGCATGTGAGTGCCTTGAGTTTGCCATTGTTTTTAGTTTATACTTCCTCCATTCCATTATCATTGCAACATCACCCCTTGACATATTATTTAAGAAAGCCATGTGAAGAGGAGAGAGATAGATAAAAAGTGGGACCCATGATATAGGAGATGAGAGAAGATATTACCAAATAAAGAAACGTTACAATTAATGTGAAACTTCCAACTAAGGGAAACATTCCAATAGAAAAAGAATGGATGAAGTATGTGTTTATAGTTGCTGTAAACTTGTAACATTATCCTTTAGTTCCACTAGTCTGTGCTCTAGGAGATTGCTAAATGTAGAAAAATGTTGCTTGATCATGATGTAAGTTGGAATTGCCTCCATGTAGAGGTGATCAACATTGATCAGCATTCGGCCCGACTTGAGAATTAGCGGATTTTGGGCATGATATGTCGTTATTGGGCAAAAAAGGGGCCATGGACCAATGATACAAGGAATATTGAAGGATTATAAGGGAGGCGTAGCTTTGTCTTGCCTTATGCCCGATTTACCTGCTATGATATCAAAATGAACTACGCTATCCCTACTCAAGAGTACGCAAGAGATGAGGATCGGGCTTTCATTTCAAATAAAGCATTCTTACCCTATCTCACCATGGGAGTTGAGAGCCTTAGCATCCTTTGAATTCCTGTTTTACCTTGCTACCAGGGTAAAAAAAAAAACCGCTTGAGACTAGATGATACATACTTTCCATGACTCTGAGGAAACTTTTCATTGTTCGATTCATTGGTCAACAACTCCTGGACAGCGAAATAGGGGTGACTTCACATTGTCTCCTGACACGCCCATCTTTGTTTGAGGGAAATCCTCTCCGCGTTCCGGCTGATGCCGCACCTTGCGCGTATAAATGAGTATGATATATACCTCTTTGCTCGCGACCTTGACCTTGTACCTTGAAAATGAAAGCTGCATATCTTCGCCCGCTCCCGGTTCAGGGTAGAATCTATTACCATTGAATGCCTCGGTCAAGCACGGGATTGGAAGCGAAGTTTAGTTCAAGTAGGGGGAGCCTCCAAAACGATCGATAGAAATTGGACACGAGGAGGGAGCGGGCGAAGCGTTTCTTTCGTAATGGAAAGAAAAAGACCACTACTTTGCCTCTTTGTTGGACCGCCGGCGCGAACACAGTGGTCGGGACGGAGCCACGTTCTCCGATCTGGGTCGTTCGTTCCCGATCGCGGAACAAACATGACCCAGATCGCTGTCATCCACGTCCCGATGCGCAGGCCGCCATTGTTGAGCACAGTGAGAAGAGATATGAGAACAAAGGGTGGAACTGTGGAAGAAGAGATTGAGAACTGAAATAAAAAACTTTTACTCTACTTTTCCTTTTTTTTAGAACCTGGTAAGAGATATGGGCAAAGTATTAAGAGCATCTCCAATGGTGACACTCAGTACCTGCTGTTGCCTACAGCTGTATACCACTATACCACATTACCACTCTTTCTTTTTTTATTACTTTTTCACCGCCTTCTAATTTTTTTAATATACAACCTAACTCACGTGGATAGGTCACTAAGAGAGCAACTCTTTTGACTTTTCAACTTCCAATATTGTTTTTTTTTTTTTTTAAATCAAAGACCAAGTAACACATTATAATACTACTGCTCATTAATATTATGTATATATTTTGTTTCCATCGTACCAGATTCCTTCGAGGGTAGCGTTCCGCGTATACGTTTTCGTACCCCATTTCAAATCGAATCTCGTCCCTTGTAGCATTGCCATGGACAATCTAAATCTGGGATTTTAGGCCAAATTTCAGCCCGGCCCGATATAGCGGGTTTTGGTGCTAAAAATTGGCTTGAGACTTGGCCCGGCCAGAGACTTTGGCCCGAAACGGGCCACTTTCTTGGCCAAAGCTCGCCCGGCCCGTGATCACCTCTACCTCCATGCTATTACAACTATCAAAGACTTTTAATCTAGACAAATGTTTCATAACTTGCCAGGAATCCACTATTCTCTTTTACGTCATCCCTGCAAAATCCTTGGTTCAGGGGACAAGTTTTGGAGTTTTCTGCAGTTAGGTTCTGTGATGTTGATAGATTTTATTTTTATCGGCACTACTGTTACTGACTTACTGCTGTCATGTTGATAGAAGTCTATATATTGGCACTTGCTTCGAAACTGCTAAGTCATTTCTTTTTTTAGTTTCGGGTAAGTTGTTGGGTTCTTGGTACCTTCCCATGATCCTTATAATATTGATTAAGTTGCTCTGTAATGTGAAATGAGAAGGATTGAAGAGGACATAAAAAAAAATCCATGTCTCTTCTCCCTGCTGGGACTCCATTGCAGCTGCTGAGGAGTGACCCACAACAAGCGTCATATATAATTCTGTATTCCTTCCACAAATCCACCTACTGTCGTAGGCTTGTAATACTCTTTGGCAACCCTATCCCTGAGTAAAATTGGGTTAAATGCAAAGGTTAGGATCCTGCCTGCATCAATTAGGTGGGATTCCATCTCCGACTCATGAAGGAAACCCGAGGGAAAACCCAGAAGGCCTCAAGTAAATTTTTGAATGTTGAATAAATGATACAACAACACAACTACAATGCCAAAGCCTTAACCCAATAGGATGCGGTCGGCTGTCATGTTCATGGCTGTGACCAAGTTTTATGGTAATTGTCAGTTTGTCACCTACCGCAACACCCCTCCCCCTTTGTCCGGGCTTGGAAGAGGCGGTGAGTGGCTACTAAGAGTCGAAGTAAATGATGTTGGATCTAATGAGGAAGGATGATGATGCTGTTTTCTTTTTAATGGTTTTATACCAATCAGCCAATCTGGTTCAATAGTGATTGAAGACAATGGGAAAAACAAGTTAATTTCACAGTGGGTTAGTGTCAATCTTGAGGTGGTGTTCACATAATCATTTCCTTGTTGTTTTCCCTTCACAACCTGGAGTAAGGTTTTGCACCTACTTGTATAATTTTTTTTGTTGGTAGCCCATTTAATGTGGTTCTGATGAAGCTTATCTAATTCGTTGGTTATTGTGATATTCTGATATCTTGGAACTTCAATTTTAAGAATGCTGATATTTACACACTTACTGATTATAAGCGCGGTTTCCCTATAATGCTGAAATATTAAATAAAAAATTTTCCACTATATTTCCCATGATAGTGTCCATATATGCTCAGATACAGGGGTCGGCTTTTCTTTTTAGGTGCATGCTTAAACCACTTGTACCATTAGTGGTTCTTTAATGAAAATTAGCAAAATCTGCTCATGCAAGAGGAAAAGGACCCAAGTCTTATGGGCCCTTAGTCGTGGTGGTAAAAGCATTCTTCGTTTCTTTTCTTTCTTCCCTCATATACAGTAAATAGATCCCCTCGAGTTCATACTTGCATGCTCACGGTAATGGATGTGAGCAAAAAAGTAGACTCCTTATTTGAATAAGGAGACTACTTTTTTGCTCACATCTATTACCGTGAGCATATATTTGTTAGTAATCATTATTCTCAGGTAAAACTGGCAGTTGCTATATTGCCTTCTATTTTTATTTTTCCTGAATTTCTCAACTGTTTGTCCCAGTCAGTTTGCACAACGACGTGTTGCAGTGAATGGAATACTCTAGCTACTGAAATTGCACGGTGATATAATTAAGTAATGTGGTCCGTGTCTCCTATTCTATGTCGACGGCATCTTGGGACCTTAATGTAAATCCTAGCACTATGGTATTGTTATTTGGGTATTGTTATGAAGGTAATTTGATCTGTTTATAAATGGCATTCCCTCATTCATTATATATTACTACTGCAGGGAGTATGATGTGCAACTATAGCACTGAATCAGTGGCTCAATTTTGAGATTTAGAGCTGCATTTCAGTTGAGCAATTGATTGTTGGTGTTATATGTGCTTGAACCTGAGAATTGTGTTGGTTGACTTTGAAGCTTGGAAGTCGGAAGCGGCATATGGTGGATAGTTTACTAATGTATATTAGAGTCAAGACTTTGTTGGGATTGGTTTATTAATATGGATTTTGGCGCTATACTGAATTTGGTGATAAGAATCATTGGATCATTCATAAAAGTATGTAGGTGCTGACTTTGATTTGGGATTTTGGTCCTTTAGATTTTTTTCTTGAGGATGCTCGCTATACGTTAGTGGCTAGGAGTGTAATGTAGTTTGGATTAGTCTCTTTGTACTAATGAGTTTATCGAAGAGTTTAAGTAATTTGGTTGAAATCCTAGATGACGTGATTCACTAATCAGTATTCGCTTTCCCGTCGTAGAATTTTCTTGTGTTTATTGTGTCTTACTTCCTTTTTATTAGAATATATATGGGTTATTTTTAGTTTTATATACAAAGCTTTTGAGCAGGAGCATGTTGTAAGGTGGAGGGGAAATTGAGTTCTAGGATTATATGGATATTGAAGATTGTTCATGGGAAGCTCAATTAGTGGAATAAGGAAGTTTTTGGGGGATCTTAGAATGTTGGAAGACACTGTTACAAAGATTGTTAAGATTGATATTTTTTGAGAGGGATGGATTGCTAATGGAGTTAGCCAGGAAGAAGGATTAAAGGAGTTGTTTGCTTCAGAGAAGAGATAACAGGAATGAAAGTTCCGTAAGAGTATGAACTTGTTACCCTCATACCTAAGTTAGATTGGTCTGTCAAGGTGGGGCATTTTAGGCCTATTGATCTCCTCTAGTCCTCGTGTAAGTTAATACAAATGGCTTAGAGTGCTTTCATGATCCCTAATAAACTATTGAGGAAACTCCTTTGGCTTAAGAAATGGATAATTTTGGTGTACGCGTGGGCCATAGAATATAGAAATGCTATCTTTAAGTTGCTGTATAAGAAGTTATAGGGTGAATTTGATTTTTTTGGGATACGTTGTCTATGGTTAAGGGTCCTAGTGTTGTACGGGGAGTGAATTTGAGGGTGTTTGTCTTCACTTGTTTTTTTTGTTCTAGTGGATCAATAGCGTAAGAGGTGATCTAGAGCTTTAAGGGGCTCGATGATCCACTATCGCCTCTCTTTTGCATGTTTGTAATGAATATATAAATCATCTTCTAGTTAGGAGAACTGGAGAAGGCTTTGGGCTTGCTTGAGGGTTTGAGAAAGGGGGTTAAAGTGTTATTTCCCATCATTGATTATCCATTGACACTATTCTTTTCTCTTTGCTAATTGATTTGGTACTCTTGAAAATTTTAAAATAATTTTGTATCTTATATTTCATCCGTCTTTTAATAGTTGCACCACATCAACTTTACCTTACATATGAACTTCAACCATAATTTTTTCGCTTATGCAGAAAACAAATCTTATTATGTGAAATGTTGTATGAGTAGTCTCAATTTATATTTTCAATTTTTTTAAATTTCACAAATAGAGATTCAAATATATTAATGGTCAAAGTTGCGTGTTGGCAAGCATCAAGGTCAAAGTTTTGCAAACTAGAAAGTAGGTGTCTAAGGTTGTTAGTAATTGTCTACTAATTTAGATAGGTAATGTTTTGTTTCAATTTTAGGTTTCATTTTCTCAACTAGTTTGTGTTGTTTGTGTACTTGAAATCTCTAATATATGTACTTTGGTCTTTTGCTTTAGTTTGAAGGTAATTCTAGGAATATTTCTCTCAAGATGAAAAATTTAATGGGTCGAAGAGAGCTTAGTTCTCTTCGGGTGCCCATATTGCTCTTCTTTTGTGCCTCTTAAATATTCCCTTATGTATACTTTGTCCTTTTACGATCTCTTATGGTGTTATACGAGTTTAAAATAGTTTTTTGGAATTTTATGTGGTTAAGAAGGTTTGGTGGAGGACTTAGTCTCTTAACCTAAGAGCTTGTTTTTTTTTTTAGATCTCAAAGTGGATCAGGAATGTAGAGAAACTGGCTTGGTAGCTTTTCCTAACAATGGGGTATCCCTCATGTGTCTCTTAGGGATCTTCATGGAGATACTCAAAGAGGCATTTTCCTAAGAGCTTCCAAGGTTCGTCCAAGAGCCATTAACTTTGCTTAGGAGTATGACAATGGTGCATCACGACCACCTTAACTTAAGCTTTTTAGTGCTTGAATTCTATTGGGGCGAGGACTCCAAAAAAGCATGAGCTGATATGATATTCATGTAGAGGGCATCTCTTAGTCACCGATGCGCTACACTTCTTAGATGTAGGTGTAATAATAAGCAGCACACAATAGTTGCTCAGCTGTTGCCCAAAGCGACGGGCCACAGGCCCACACTACTCCTAATGGTTTCACATGTGCAAGGACTTCGAGTTTCTAGGCAAGTGAGATGTAGGATAAGTATTGGGAATAAGTTGCGTATAGGGGCTTACATATGGGGTCTCTCGAAGAAAATTTAGTAGGGCTTACAGAAGTGATGAAGAGAAGAAATGTAGACATTTGTGTCAGAAAGAGACCAACTGGTGGGAATAAGTTGTGAGCTTATGGTAACATCAATATTTATAATAGTAGTAGACGATGTAGTTCAAACATATGGGAGAGACTATAGGATAATTATATTAAAGAGTGCATGTGATGGAGAGATTCTGGATATTGTTAGTGCATATACTCAAGTCGATGTAGAGGAGGTTCTGAAAATGTCAATTTTTGGGAGAATTTAGATGGCATTGTTCGTGGTATTCCTCATACATATATAAGTGGAGATCCAAATGTACATGAAGAAGCAAGTCAGAAAGGTTTTAGAAGTATGCATGAAGGTTTTAAAATTTTGGAAAAGAAAAAGGGGGAGAGACGATTTTGGATTTTACGAAATCATATGGATTAATCTTTGGCTAACAGCCTAACACATGCTTTAAGAAATGTTATGCACATTTGCTTTATTTTTTGAAGTAGAGAGAATGCAACACAAATTGACTTCCTCCTTGCAAGGGCTAATGAATACGATATGCATAGTTGTCTGGACGCTAAGGTTATCCGGGGTAGAAGTAGCTACCTAACATAGACTTTTAGTGCTTGATGTTCGTATAAAAGCAAGTTTAAGAAGGAATAGATTTCAAGGTGAGGCAAGAATATTAGTGTGGCGTTTCGAGGGTAATGGTGGCGTTTTCAAGAAGGTAATGTTAAAGTTTTATTGATAGAGTGGTTAAAGATGCCAATTAGGCGTGAGAGGTGGACCCTAACTCTACCTTAGAGAATTCAAGATAAAAGCATCGGTGCCTTTGAGTGAAATGAGGGCATAAAAGCAGCAGTTGAGAAGAAAAGAGAATATTACACATGATATTCATATTCATATTTTAAGAGATCTCACCTACTTATCTTCCTCTATGAGCTCTAACACAAGACATGGACTATCTATTCACCTCCAGTTTTATGCTATATTGCTACTTTTACTAGAGGCTATCATATTTCAGGACTATCGCCATATGACCTATCTGTCTAGTTGCTATTCTATAAGCACATTCTAAGGTTTCATCTGTATTGCATGCAGGTCTTCTTGACGTTTTGTACACTTGTAACTCTTTACTTTGCCAAGGAGGTTCCCCAAGAAGCAGGGTCATCTCAAAGATTATCAGATTCTGCCCCACTACTGGATGATCCTCAAAGAATGTCAAATGACCTCTCAAAGTTAAAGTCCTATGATGGTAACTCTCTGACTTACATTGAGAATGGCCAAAGGAATGAAGATGATCGTGATGGTGGATTTAATGATGGACCTGGAACTGTTATGGTCAAGTTGTTGACCAGCTTAAGACATTTACCACCAGCAATGCATTCAGTGCTTATTGTAACAGCTCTCACCTGGGTATGTCTTTCCCCACTTAGTTATCATACCTTTTTCTTTTTGGGGGAGAGGGGTGGGGGAGTTGGTTTATGTGCATGTGTTTAGGCAATTCCTCACCTATGCACCAGACCAGGTTAAGGAAGCTTACCTTTTGAAAATATTTTGTGAGCATTGTATGAATTGTATTGGAATGTATTGGATTACTATCTATTAGGACAATCAATATGAAAATAGCAAAACAGAAAGGAAAGTCTTTCTGATACAATGGGAGTGTTTAATCGCTTATATAGATGCTTGCATATTTGATGGTATGACATCGGATTTTATGATTCTTTTCTTTTACAATCACTTGAATACCTGGTAAACATAATGTGCAGGTTTCTTGGTTTCCCTTTTTGCTTTTTGACACTGACTGGATGGGAAGAGAAGTCTATCATGGGAATCCTACTGGGAGCGCCTCTGAAGTGAAAGCCTATGATCAAGGTGTCAGAGAAGGTGCTGTCGGTTTGCTACTCAACTCAGTAAGAACTCACAATTTTTATTAGGTTCTTCTTTGGCTAATATTAATGTGTGAATCTGATAATTGTTATCGGTTTTTATGCATAAAAAAGGGTTACATATGAGGGTCTGAATTTTTTTGTCTCTCTTTCTCTTGTAAGTGCTGATTCTCTGTTTTCGTTAAACTTCCATAGGTTGTCCTTGGTGTTGGCTCTTTCCTAATTGAGCCCATGTGCCGGCGAATGGGGACTAAAGTTGTGTGGGCTTTGAGCAATTATATTGTTTTTTCTGCATGGCAAGCATTGCAGTGATCAGTTTGGTTTCTCTCAAGAGCTATTCCCAAGGTGTGCAACACGCGATTGGAGAGAATTCATCCACCAAAATTGCTGCTTTAGTTATATTTGCCATTCTTGGATTCCCTCTTTCTGTAAGACCTAGTGCCCCCTGGATTTGAATTATTATTCATCATTTTCTTTAAAAGAAATATATGTTTGGCTAATGCTGTATAATTTGCTCGCTTGTGAATCTTCTTTGCATGCCAGATAACATATAGTGTACCCTATTCTGTAACTGCCTCAGTAACCGCTGATTCAGGAGGTGGTCAAGGTATGCATAACAGTTGCCTCTCATGAGTCAGAAGTCCATCATTAGTTTTAATGCTGCTTTCCTTGCTCTGAAGTCTGAATTCTGAATTCTGAAGTAATGATGTTTATGTAGGATTGGCACTTGGAGTTCTGAATCTTGCAATTGTTGTCCCTCAGGTAAATGTTTGGCCAATTCCTCCCCCATTATCGATCTGAACTTTTCTGGATGGAGTTAAATAGTTTGTGCGTCTATACTGTGTAGATATATATATGTTAAATAAGATTAAATCAACTGTGAGCATAGGAACAATAACAATAGATAGATTGAATCTAATGTAGATGTGATAGTTAGAGTTTACCTCGCAAAAGAGGAGCTTTATCAAATTGTAATCTACATTGGACGGAACCTCTCGTGAAGGTCATGTTTTTTATCTTTAAAATTAAACAACTCAAGGAAACTTAGAGGGGTAACCTTTTCTCAGGAGTGGCCAACAATTTTCTTCCACATGAAACTAGAGTCACAAATATGACCTTTTCCTTTTAATAATCTTTTTAAATAGAAGTTTAAGTCTAATAATACCCTCTCTATTTACATATCTTAAATAACAACAAAAAGACTATTTGTAGGTAAATATATTGATTTAGTATTTCAATTTTTGAATTTTGATGTTTCCTAATGGTTGTAAAATTGCATTTCCATGGTTCTGCATCTTGTTTCCTTTCCTGTGCAACACCGCTAGTAATTATATGTCTCTACTTCACCTTTTAATAAAATATAATTACCATACAATTAGGCTAGACTGCAAAGGGATTCATTTACCATTTATTTTATTGAATATATCGAAAGTACTTGATCAAACATCTAGCAAATTAGAAAAGTAAGAAGCAGAAAACAAATTGCTTCATTTGAGTCTGTTAGATTTTTGAGTATAGAAAAGTTAAATTGAACTAAACTATTTTCAATAAACAAGAAAGGAAAATAGAAATTAAGAATGTTATAGGATGATCGAGTTAGTAAATATTTGGAAAATTCGTAAGGTTTTTGTTTGTTCTTAATTAAATGCAATTTCCTTTGACTCCCGTTCTTATTAGGAGGTTTCCGTGATGCGGGCTACTCCTCCTTCCTATTCATGCCAATGGCCCAATTAGCTTTGAATTAGAGAGAGCCACTATGCTATGCCTATAAAAGGAAGTCTGTATCCTCTTGTCAGTTGTACATAAGTGTGATTGACGATAAATTGACTCCGCTGAGTAACCTTTATCAATGCGGCTAATGAGACTCGACTATTATTCCAAATCAACTACTATTCTAAATTCTGTCCTCATCCATATATAAGTTTAGTATATCAAAAGAAAAATAGAAAATTTGATACCAACAGTGAAATTATATTCTATCATCACTACAATTTTATTTATTAGTTAACACAAAATAGTCTCATTTTCGAAAATGTCTTCCTAATGTTTGTTCAAATTCCACATGACTTATAACTTGTTAGATAGGCACTCGCTGACCCATGTAATGATATATTGATATGCCCCTATTGGTGTGTTGTGTTTGAACATATTAGGAATTCGAGGTCGTAGCATTAAAAAAGATTCATTGGAGGGCAATGATAATCTGACACTTTGCACCTTCGTTATCTATAACTAACACTTCTCACCTATGTGCCTTCGTCACATGTGTCACATTAAATTCATATAATTATTCACTCTGCCTTCTTTTGCTACATGCACTAGTGATATGCTTGATAATTGGTAGATGTGACTTGTGTGCAACATTATAGTAACCTGTGATCAACCATCTTCTTTCAAACATGTCTCATGCATTGTAAATTTGTAGAAATCATCTGCCGCCCTTTTCATCCTGACCTGTTAAAAAATGAATTCAAAATGTATGAATACTGGTTATATTCTCCCTTTTCTTTTTTCTTGTCAATTTTTTTGATTCCCCCCCTCCTTCCCGCAACCAACAAAAAAAGAAAGAAAAGAATGAAGATTGTTTGGTTGGGAAAGCATAGTGATCTTCTCATTCTCCTTTGTTTTGTTTTTAATGGGTGGAAATGGAAAAGCTTTTCCTTTTAAAGGAACGAATGCCAATTTTTTCTCTTTAAGAAAGGAATGCAACATTTTCCTTCTCTCTTCTCCCATCCATCATTTTCCCTTCATTTTCATGTTCATTTTCTCCAACTTTTCTTGCACGACAGAAAAAGAAACTAATTTATAATGGTGTTTTGCCTCGGAATTTTTTTTCGTGGAAAATCATCTTCCATCGGAAATGTTCTCCATCCATCCAAATAAAGCCTTAAAGATAATAAAGAAAAGTTGTCTTGAATCTTGATGCAGCACGTGGTAGGGAGGGAGGGTGAGGGTAGAACAAAGCTGCTACTGTTTTAAGAGTATTCTGAACCTATGTTTACTTGAATTTTAGATGATTGTATCGCTTGGTGCTGGACCGTGGGACGCCTTATTTGGTGGAGGAAACATACCTGCTTTTGTTATGGCTTCTGTAGCTGCATTGGCTGCTGGTGTTGTTGCAACATTGAAAATGCCTAATATTTCAGGCAGCTTCAAGTCATCTGGCATGCATGTGGGGTGATTGAGTTTCTCTGCAAATGCCTTACGAATATATGAAATTCAGCTGCCACAAATGCCAACAAGGTAGAATGCCATTGGAGTGATTTCCTTTGATCATATATGCAGCTCATCATTCCACAGATTCTTTTTGCCTTACATGATCATTCAATTCATTTTTTCAGCCTGGCTGTGACTTCTGTATCTTATAGTGAAATATATACATATACTTACGGAAAGTAACCGTTTCCCGATGTAATTTTACTTGATGTTAAAAAAAATGAAAGGGTATCCTTGTACTCTACTCGTTAATAGGTGAAAGAAATCTACCAATTTTGTAAATGATTGTGGTCTATTTTTTTCTGTTTACCTTTTTGCAGTTTGCACCAAATTTCACTATCTTATTACTTATAGAACAGCGCCATGCATTGAGGAAGTTGCCGATTGTTTGTTTTGGCGTAAATTTGTATTTGCATTTGCTAGCTTACTCTTGCACATTGCAGAATTGGGTATTGCAAAATTGTGTCTCATCCTTGTACCATTTTATGTCACAGTTATATTAAATTTTCATGAAAAAGTAAGACGTTTATAATCTCTACTATATAAGTGATGAGGGGGACTTGGTGTCCACCCTCTTTACAATTATGTCCTCAACTAACAAAAAACAATTGCAATTTGTCCAACTTTATTGGTTTTAAAAAAATACCAAAGGAAAAAAATATTGTGAATTTTGTGAACAGTTTTCGTACATATTATATGCAATTGACTACATTTGCTTTGCGACGCATCGCGCGCATATAATACTTAGTTGAACGATAAAGAGAATTTACCGTGAATTTAATTGATTAGTTGGACATGACCTAAATTAGTTGGTTGAGTTATTAAACTTGTTTAATTACGTGGATTAGCCATATTGTTCCAATTCAATGAGATGGGTTAGAGTTGAAAATTTTAACTTACAAATAACATGTCTAACAATTAAGATGGTCTTTTTAGCATCCAGCAGCTACACACCAACTCTAATTTTTTTTAATTTTTGAGTACAAGTATCAACAAAAAAATTAAAATGATAATGAGCTTCAAAACAAAATATCTAGTTTGATGTGAGTATATGTAGTCTACTTAGGATTATTTTTATTTGATTTTAACAAGAACAAGTAATAGTCACTTAGTAAGTTGAAGACAAATATAGCTTTAAAGTTTTCTTTCCTTTTCTTTTACTCTTCTTTTTTCGTGCTTGGATTTTAGGACTGCAAATAAATCCTTCCTCATTGATTTGCATGGTGTTAGTGTAAATTAGATTTATAAGTACTAATCGTTTCTCGTCCGATTTGCAAAGACAACTCTTTGAGCGAGTGCTTTCACCTATTTTTCGATAGGTAGTAAGAGCATCATTAATGGTGATTGAAAAAAAAAGATTACATACTTGATCTTAAAAAACCCCCCCTTAACAATGAATGAAATAAAGATTGTGGGTTGATTGGCAAAAAAAATTTGTATCCCACGATTGAAAGCATGATCAGGCGTGGGAGTGGGACCCACCGCCTGATCTGGAGAATTTTTTTTTTTTTTGCTTTATTTCAAGCCAAAACGCAGCGTTGTGGCTGGAGATTAGCCAAAACGCAGCGTTTTGGCTTGAAAAAAAGCAAAAAAAAAAATTTGACAGATTTCTGACGCGTGCGTCAGAATTTGACACTTGTCAAATTCTCAAGGAGAGAGAAATAATGCAATTTACAAATATTAAAAATGCAATATCTTTAAAAATACAAAGCCAAAAAAAATAAAAAAATTACCAATGACTCTATTTTTCCGAGATCTACAAATAGAGACCCATTTTGTAATATTTTGGACATTTTTTTTTTCTAGCTATTTACTAATTTTCTATTATTTTTCTTATTTTATATGAAATATCTTTCACTTGTACCCACTAAAAAAAAAATTTTTTTTTTGTGCATTTAATTTATTTAATGCTAAAAAAACTAATTATATATTTATTTAATTAATTTTTTATCAATTAGTAATGAATATTTTAAATTATTAAAAAGTTAATAATTAAAATATTGTATAATGGTGGTGGGGTGATGAGAGAGAAAATAGTTGGGTAGGGTAAAAAAGGTAGTTGGGTAGGCAAAAGTAGTTGGGATGATCTTTTTTTTGGTTCATTGTTAAGAAGAAAGTGGGAAAAGATTGTGGAATGTAATTTTTTAGAGAAAGAAAGTTAGAAAGAGAGTGGGATGATCTTTTTTTTCATTCACCAATAATGATGCTCTAAGCTTTCGACATTTCCAAATAAGCAACAACTTTTCCCATGTCGAGAAAGTGACCAAGCTTTTTGAATGATGTTATATATCTGTTGCGGTAACAATTAATATGTAATCAAAGTGACTGGTTTCTTTTTAATCTACACACTTTTCTTTGTGATGTATTTCTTTTTAATCTACATATAGTTGTTTTTTCCATTCTTGGTAACATGTTCCATCTATTTTCTCCTCTTTTTCCACTCATGTCATCCACTTTTTTCTCTCATACTTTTGTACTTCCTCGTTGGTTCTCTCCCAAAGTGAAAATTGTAAACTAAAAAGAAACGGATGGACTACTATTTAAAACAACATATAAATGTGATACATGCTTGGTTCACAAACAACTCGAGAATGAACCTATAAGGATGTGTTCTTTTCACCTAAAAAAACCTAAACTGAACTTATTAGACCTGATTGGCCCTTATTGGAACTTATTTTGAGTGTTGTGTCAGACCTGATCAAACCTGATTACACCTAATCTGAACTTATTGGACCTGAAACTTATTTTATAAGTTGAAGAGAACACACCCTAAGTTTGGTTCACACACAACTCGAGAATGCCTCCAATGGTGAAAGCATTGAAGATATTAATATGTGTTACTTCTATATGTGAAAAAAGTAATTTTAAGTAAGAAAACATATTAATTTGTGTTAGCAACTACGCTGGGCACAATGCAAAATTGATTATCTAATATTTCAGTATGTATGTAAAAGGATGATTCTTCAGTGATCATACCAAAATTATGACCACCGAAGTCAACGGAAGTCAAAGGGCTTCTGCACCACCCATTTTGCCAACTCAGCAAGCCATTTTCTTTTTCATTTCTTTTACTAAAATCAGAAATATTTATGATAAATACTTAAAATAATTTTGTAAATTCCAAAAAATTAATAAGAAAATCCTAAAAATTTAATATTTTCATTTTTCTGAAATTAATTATTTTGACCAAAAAAAAAATAAACCAACTTTCTTTTTCTCTCTCCTCTTTTTCCCCCTGAACCCCGATGAACTCCTTCCTTCCCTGCGTTCTCTCTCCACCCATCTCATCTCCTTCCTCGACCATTTTCGACCAATTAACTGCTCTTTTGTTACTCTACTCTTCACGCATAAGTGAATCTTCTTCACGCAAACACCAAGAGTGGAAGTGTACTTTTAGGGAAATCTCGATTTCACGCATACCAGTTGTTTATGTATTATGGTGCGCAAAAGATTGACAAAAATAAAATACGCGTATGTTTACATTTGCTAATAAGAAAACAGTTTTGACACAGAATAAATGTTTAACTTAGAATGTAGGGTAGCTAAAACACGCTTTCTAATTTCTACTACGAAATAAAGATTAGTGTTTATTAAATACTACCTCCGTATTTTTTAAGTAAGTTGCACCATTTGCTTTTTGGCACTATTCATCAACCAATTTTATTAAGTTATCTCGCACCATTATATAAGAAAAAACATAGTCAAGTGGGGTCTTGTTAGATTCGTCTCAATGCGAACATTCCAAATATCAATTTTTTAAAATTTTTACTTGCATATTAACGTTTAAAGAAGTCTCTCGACAAATGTGAAAAAGCAAATGGTGCAACTAAATAAATACAAAGGTAGTATAAAACGCTAGTAAATGACCCCATTTTACACATGATAGCCTTATTAAATTTGCTAGTAATTCAAAGTAGTGGTTAGAGGGTTTCATCATCCAACAAAATATGCCCATACAGAGCGTCGGAGGGCTAATTGATCGTTTATCGCAATTGTTTGTCTCAATTTTTATCTCCGAATAAATCATTCCAAGAAATACAATAACGTCATCCCTCGTACCCTATCGGCTTATTATCCCATGGTGAGCCACTATGTTCCGGGGGTTTCATCCATACCGAGACGCAAGACCCATAGTGTTGTGTAGAATGTCTAATTAAAGGCTACGACAAGAGTAAGAAAGGTGATCATAGGTACACGGGCGAGGTAGGGGAGGGGAGGGGAGGGGGGTCTAATACATTGGTTGGGTGTTTCGAGCAATCTTGTGTTTCGTCATGTCCTAAGCCTGACATGCTTAGGACGTGGCCTAGATCAGTGTCCTAAATGGCTAAAGCTGGGTCGTGTCCTAACTCCTAAATGGCTAAAGTTGGGTCGTTTCCTAAATGGCTATTTTAGAAAATCGAGTAAATCGACCAACGCAAAATATTTGGGTCGTGACCTAAAATATATGGCATGGCATGAAGGTTGGGGCATGCCCTAATTACTAAAATTCTGGGTATGTCCTAGAAATCGACCAAGTGCTAAAGGTTGGGTTTTCACCTAAAATATTTGGCAGGACATAAAGTTTGGGGTCATGTCCTGATTTTTAGGAGAAATCTCATATCAGTTTGTCGCCGATAACATAGATCGAGCTACAATCTAAAATTTATGGTGGAAAAATCCTAGTCGAGGTGGAGGTCAGCGTTGCCGGCGCAAGGGTTTGATTCCGGGCATATAGGGATACGGGAAGGAAATGACAGACTACAAAACGACGCAGAAATCTACTTCCACGAATATCGGTCATTCGTCGCCGGTCGAGTATCGGTCATCGTCGCCGCCTAAGCATCATTCATCGACGCCGGCACAAAGCTAAGAGATTCTTTCCATGGGGGATAGGAGAATTCACAATTGTCAAAGAGGAACCGCAGGAAGTCGAAGGAAGAAAAGAGAGAAGATTCCCCAAAAGTTTTAAAAAAAAATTTCCACCAAAATAATTTTTCGGAATAATTTTTTTTTTTCGGGATTTCTTTTGGTATTTTTTTTATTATTTTTGGTATTTTTTGGGATTTTCAGAAATGAATTTAAGGTATTTTCCTAAATATTATAAATGTTTTTGAGGAAAAGAAAATACAAGTGGTAAGTGTTGAATGTGTGGCTCATATTCATTCTGACCCCACATTTTCAGTGATCATATTTTCAATATGATCACCTTAGAATTTTCGGTATGTAAAAGGTATGTATATAACCAAGAGGAGATATAATAGCAATTTTGGTATGATCGACATAAAATTAACATCAGTTTTCGGGTATCAGATTGCTATCGTATTATGATTTCTAAGACTTTAAAAAGTTGTTCATGAATATTTTATATATGTCCCTTTTATTTGTCACAGTTTCCTTTTAGGGATATTCTAAAAAGATAAACCCATAATAAAAATGACTAAAGGATTCGATATAGTGTCTTAAAATATCACTTCATAGAACTTTACCTAAACTACACTAGTGTTATTCACGATTGTGAATTGATTTGCATTAGTTGATCAATTAATGAAGTTTCAATGGACCTATCCCACAAGGGTTACAATGTCATATGTTCCTATGATAGCTCATATGGGAAAAAAAAAACTGTTGTCATAAATCTCTTATGTAAGAGATATAGTCACCAACAACACTTATCTCCTCAATTCTTTTGTTTTTAGCTCCTAAAACTTTGATCGACATACTCCTATAAAACAAACCAATAGATATAAAACTAATATTTAGAAATTGAAGATATGGAAAAATTAAAAAATGCAGGGGAGTACCACTATATTATAAACTAGTGGTTGACGAATCACTATCTAAAGGGAGAGAATGACGCAAGGGGAAAGGGGCACATGGGGATCAGTGCAAACTGAGCACACCAGAAGCAGGAGAGCATGTGGATGGGAAGATTCAGTTCTTCTCTTTTTTATTTTTTTAAGAAAAATTTGTTTTAATAATGTAATTATTAGAATTATATACTATAAATCCCAATACTAACATTTTTTTATTAAAAAAAAGGTTTTTCTTCTTTTTATTTTGGCTTGGAGGGGAGACCTTAAGAGTACTTAAGAACATGGTTCCACCCAATTCTTATGGGGTACCCTTACAACTTCCAACTAATAAAGTCATGTGATGGCACTGTGACTTGCTTTGTCTTTGTTCCTATTTTTTTTTTTTTAAAAAGAAAGCTTTTTTTTTTGGGGGTGATATTATTTTTATTTTTCACTTGTGGGAACCCACTACCCAACCATAACTCCCCACCAATAGTAGAATATAGTGTTTGGTGGGTCCCAAATTTTTAAAATTTTCTCAATTGGATTACACTCTTTTTGGTCACAGTTTTGGTGCTCTATTTGATTCTGCTATTCCAAAAAGATACATTTGACAACCATATTATGCATTGCTCAAGATCCTCATTCAAATCCATGCAAAACTCAAATCTAGCCTATGTTTAATCTCCCTTACATTTTCTGCTTTATTCAGTATGTTTTAAGCATTAGGTGTGATCATATCTCTTTTGTGCTCATGCTTATGTTACAATGAAATAATTCCATTATTTTATAGTATTATTATTCTTAGCTTGTTGGTTTAACCACCTAATAATATTACAATCTGATGATTTGGTTAAATATCCCAATCAACTTGTATATGTTTGTAGAACTATCACCATGCTTCATTTGGTTGTCAAATATATATGATTAATTAGGATTTTCTGATTAACACAAATCATTATTGTCCTCCTGTTATATGTTTTAAGGGTTGAGAAGTTACACACCACTAGGTCCCTATCTCAGAAAGACCAATGGGGTTAATATATAGTTTGAGAAGGGGGAGATGCATGAAGGACTCAATGCTACGGTAAATGCTTGAAAGATTGGATGCGCCTTTATACGTATTGTATTAAGCAGGTTTTGTAATTAATAGTTTTTATTATATATCTTGAAACATGATTGAGAGTGCAAACTTGTTCTTAGTGACGCGTCTTAACTCATATACTATTGGACGAACTATAAACCAACATAAGGATATCCCCTTTATCGTCACTTTTGGTCTGAGATATACATGCATGGTAAAAAAAAAGGATCCATATCCAATTTGTATAGACTTGAGAATATATTTATATAATGGTCAAGGAGCTTATTATAGTCTTAATTATATTGTTTTTTTAAATTAAATTGAACTTAAATATGGGCGAGGGCATACCAAACTGAATTTTCAAAATGTATCATAGTTTTAAACCTAGAATACAGTGAGATCATGATATATCATAGTTCCAATAGCATGAAATATGATGTTCTCCCCTGACAATTTTGTATGAGAGTACAATAATTTGTGTACTTGGGATCATGGTTTACACATTCCCCGAGGGAAAGCTTGGCTAATCATCCCATATAATGGGATTCTAACGTTCTTAATTGTCATGCATCTAGAATAATATTGCATGTCTCTAAAAAGGTGAAATTAATCATAGTCTTCTTTCTAGTTTTAGTTATGTGGAATGAAGAGTACTAAGTATGTAGACCCACTAAGAGAAAGCTTAAAGGAAACCCTGCATTAATACTATGATTAATAATGTAATGGAGCATATTAATTAAGATACAATCATATAAAACAAAATACATAGGCTAAGCTTGATATGATATTGGTCCCATTTGATAGTGGCCTTTTACTCAAGTCACTTTCTGAATTCTGATTCAGCGCATTGAGTCAGTTGGTGAATTGGTGATGTAGAAATCAAAGCAAAATAGTTGAGAAAATCAACATGATTCAGTGGGAAATAGTAGGAGCCTATAAAATTAGTTCTAATTTTGCTATGTTTTGGTCCACTTGCTTGACCCTTAATTCCCTTCTTGAGGGTCCTATTTTGGTGTTTGTTTCTCCCGTCATTTCAGCCGCTTCTATTACTATACTATACTTGTTTTGGTTTAAATTTAGTTAGTTACTAGTTTCCAAACCAGGTTAAAACAAATTATAATTGAAATGCTAATGTCTTTTGGTTGTCTGCAGGAGCTGAGTACTGTTTTATGGCAGTCACTATTAGTGAGCTTAAGTGTGAAGATTTTGTTAGAGTTTCCATGATGTCCTTCACTTTCGTTCTATGACGTTATATGTAATAATCAAGTTGCCAACGCATTGCGACTAGTATCGTCTTTAATTGCACGAAAAATGAGTGGTAACTAAAACTTTAGGTGTATATATAATATGACACTTTATTTTTAGCATAGCCTTTTTTCCCCTTATATTACCTGTATGTGTAAAATAATGAGCGGATTTGATTGCATACCGTATATATATAAACTCATAATGGAATTGTTATAGAGCTATATGATTATTTTTTAATCCTTGATTGCCAAATTTGGCACCCACTTTTGAAATTAGAATGAGTCCACAATTTTTTGTGCATGATTGGGCACTCTAGGGAAAAAGAAAGCCAATGGTAGTTAGGCCATATCAATCAATTCCATATATGTTGTTCTTGGTAATACGATCTTATGGATATGATGATATATTGATATTGTGGTACATGTAGTTAGTGTTGCGATATGCTGTACAATTTTTATTTGAATTATTATCTAAATTCTAAAGGAGCACCACATATGTGAAAATTCATGTACCACTACACTACTACTTATAATTAAACATACTTAAAGAACTTTACGACAATGACAATGACCATTTCATTACAATAGTGTCCCAAGCTAACTAGTGACAATGGTTTTCGTTGTCCTTATGCTTTTCAACCAACAAGCTGAACCCTTTATCTCAAACATGCATATTCGTTTATAGGGAAATTTTCTTTCCTTTTTCCATTTCAAGTAGATATCATACTTTTCAAAGGTGTGGCATTTATTATTCTTTAAACAAACAAAGAAATGTCACTAGCGAAAATGAGGCCACTTATTATGAAGAGAACGCAATGCAATATCTTTTGTTGGGGCTTTTACTTCTTTAATTTAGTAAGGATTTTAATAGGAGGAAAATGAAATTACTATTTGCTTTTGGGTGCATTGAGGTCATAAAAGAAGGAAAGAATTATCTCTTGTAAAATACAATACACCCTATAATGTTTAACTAACTATTATAGCTTGTATATTATGTAGAAATTTGTGCCCACCCTAACCCACAGTCATTTTTTGTGTGTTTAGAGAGGCCACAAAGGTAAGATGAGAATCGATCCCAATATCTCGTGGAATCGGAAGAGAAGCTCTATCTAACTGAGTTATCCCTCACTCTCTAACCCACAGAGTCATGATAATCCTATCTTAGAGATAAATATGTTACATGTAATATTTAATATTTTTCTTTCCCAAATACTTGTACGTACTAAGAAATAATCCAAAACGTCCATATTATGGTTATGAATATCCAAAAATACTCTCAATATTTGATTTTAGATTATGATTCTCAAGCTTGGTTCTCTAGATTACAACACATCACCATGATAAAAATAAATTCAGTTCCTATTAAGTACTTGACATAAGTCGGATCCATTATCCTTATCCTGATCATACACATAACACAAATTATCTTTGTTTATGACCACGATAGAATTTTTCCATAACATAAGCTAAATTCCCTAATATAATATATGATCCCTCTTCGTGTACGTGTTCCATATATATTCTCTCTCCATCATCAGAGCACAGCAGAGCAGGGCAGGGGCAGGGGCAGAGCAAGGGGGCAGGGCAGAGGGGTCTGTGATAGGGATAAAAATGGGTGATGGGAAAGAGGCTTCGTCCTCAGTTCACATTACTTGTTGGTGGGTTAGGTAGCAAACTCTGCCCCTTCCTTAGCCAGGGGTCCCATACCCCCTCACCCCCTCTTCCCCTAGATTCCTGCCCTTTCTCTCTCTCTCTCTCTTTTCTCTCCTTACATATTATTTTTTTAAATATATATTTATATATCATGCTATAAAACAAATATTGGCCAACTCATTTCTCTAGTCTCTCAAGTTACTCCTTGAGCATATATTGTCACAAACTTGGTTTCAATCATACTTATAATATCACATTCAGATTACAAGCCTCAATCTTTAGTAGTATTCCACACTCTTGTTCCACCTTTTTTCTTTTTTTTTTTCCTTTACGAATGTAAATCAAAATTATTATCAATATAATCTCAAAGGTTTTTGATAAAAAAGATATGGATCATGTTAGGTATTGTCATATTCATGAATCAAAAAGGGAAGAAAACTAGATATTCATGAATCAATAAGAGCTCATTAGGAGGTTTGATCCTTATCATCTCTACCTTAGTTGGAAAAATATTGTGTGGTTTTACTTCTAGGTGAAATTCCAGTTTCTAGTCTGAATGGTTGGAGTTTTCTTATATTTGGAATTCCTTTATCGTCTTTTATCTTATAAGGATTGAGCCTACTTCGACTGAGTAGATTTCCTGTCATAAAATTTAAGGAAACATGAATTTGTGATTGCATATTTATAGCTTTACTTGATATGAATTTTAGATATATAGCCTTTCTCAAAACAAATGTAAAGTGTTTACTTTAAAAAATTATAAAAAAAACCCCACTTCTTATTTAAAATGAAACCTTTCACATATTCTCTTTCTCTTTAACACCCTTTACTCCAAGAAGGAATCCATTTTTGTGCATGATAAATTGACAATTATCTCGTCCCATCTCATACTACTAGTTTATGTTTCATGTACAACTGTCATTAAGCTAGAAAATATAGACTTTGCATCTGTTTTTAAGAATTAGGGAAAGATAGAGCCCGTAATTTTATATGCATATCTTATCATATATTATTTCACTAAAGAAATCATAGTGGTTGACTTTACATGAAATCCATTGTTTTAGTTACTTTAAGTAGAAGTAATAAGTAATATTCTTCTGCCCATCTTCGATGAAGACGAAAGTTTATTGATTTAACTTTTATCAGCAAATTTTACATAATCGAGTGTCATAATTGTTGTTAGGGGTGAAAGTCCGGTGTATGGTTTGAATTTAGGCCTAGTCTAATTCGATCCGATAAAAAATTTGGATTTCAATTTTCCAATCTGAATCCAATCCGATCCAATTAGAGTTTGAGTCCAAACCAATCCAATATGAATTTTCAGATGATAGATTGGATCCGATCCGAAATATTCAATTTTTAAACTTTATTTTTTTGCTGAAATAATTTATGCACAAGCATGCATCAGAATGAAATAAATTAGGCACGAACATCAAAATAAAATTTTCGATAGTGATTAGGAAGTTAGGCCAGTTAGAGTATTAGGGGAAGGGAAAGACCGCCCCCATTTTAAAAAAAAAAAAAACAATTTGTTATGCCCATTTCTTATCATACAATTCAAGGCCTATCTACTATTCGGTAATTTTGGATTTTTTGATTCAATCACCCTCAATCCGATCTGATCCGAAAATCCAATTTTTCAAAAAAAAAAATCAATCCGAATCCAATCCGAATATAGTTTGAGTCCACTCCGAATTACTAATTTGGATTGGATTGGATTTCGGTTTTTATCCGAATAACTTTCACCCCTAGTTGTTGCACATCGAGATAAAATATTAATGGAAAACTTCTTTTTTATTGTAAGGATGATAAGGTGTATTCAAAATGAAAGTTTATTTGTAGTACGTATTAGAGAAATGTAGGTTTAAGGTATGAATAATTTTTTTTAACACAGAGGGATTTACTAACGACATACTTACCATTTATTTAGGTTTACTGTGTCTATGGTACACCATTACTTGTTAGACTACTTTTTTGCTGAAATAAAGCTTATTCTTTCTGATTATTAGCTCACTTTAAATTCTTTCGGAGTATAGAAATAAGAAAAATAACATTTGGTCTGACGTGTAATGAAAATTGTAATGGACTAGTGACTACAGTTATCTAAAAATACAGTTATAAATTGAAAGGCTGTTCATTCTACTTGTAGTGAGATATTTTTTCAGGTACATGAATCATTTGGGTCTACCCTTTCTTAGAGTTTTACCTCAAGTCCAAAGCTTAGAGACAACCGCCTGCTACCCCCATGGTTTGATCCCTAGTGTCCCTTATCAAAGATTGGCAAGGGTATCAAAGTATCAACAGATCCAAGAGTCTATTGCGACATATTTCCTCCGTTCTGAATTACTAGTAACAAATTGAACTACACTATTCATACATTCCTCCTTTTGATTATCTACTATGATTAATATGTAAGGTCAAAACATAGTCATGTGTGATCTTGTTAGATACGTCGCGATGTATTTTTTCAAAATATCAACTTTTTATGATTTTTACTTATAAATAATAGAAGATATCAATGATTAAAATTATGCACCGGAATAGTGAGAGCCGAGAAAATCCTAGTATTGCAAGTAAATTGAAATAGAGGTAATATTGTTGTGCGAGATCTTCGTAAAAATGTATCAACCAACTAATTATTATACAGATTAGGTATCACGTAAACAATATCAAGTTTTTTCACATCTGAAGCCTAATAAGCCATGATATTACCTAAAATAGATAGATTTAGATCCTTAGAATATAATATTACGGGCACAGACATGACAGTATAATAATTTTATGGTCTAGTAATTTCAGTTAAAACTAAATTTGCCCATAAAACAGTTGACAAAATTTTCACAGGATCAGGACATTCTGCTTGAAATCTACCCAACGTACCAACCCACACTTTTTAAGTTGTCTGTTTAAGCAAATTTGTTTGCAAAGTGTTTGGCAAAATTAATTGTGGTTGTTAGTTTGTTTATTAGAGTTTGTGGTCCAAAAATAAAAGCAATCCAAAAGGCTTCTTTCCAGGCTTTTTATTTTCGCTTTAAAATTTTAGCCCAAAAAATAACCAAACACTTTCTTTGGCCAAATTTACCAAACACGGCCTTTGTAAAAAATTGCAAGATTAATATAGTACTATAGTAGCATATTCCCACTATGTTAAACAAAAATAAAAGCATATCAAATATAAAAAGGATTCTACTATGAAGCACCATAAAGTGGTCACCTTTTCTCCCTCTTCTTCTCTCTCTCTCTCTTCCCTTCTTTCTCTCTCCTCCAAACCAAAAGAAGCTCATCTTAGGAGAGCTAGTAAGGTATATAAACCATCCATCATAACAAACAGTGTACCATCTTTAGTTTCATAAAAATATAAACCTTATTGTATAGTCTCCATAATTATTCCTAATTCTTCAAAAATAAAATAAGTACACATAATTTTATACACCAAAGTTTTTTCTTTTGCTATGTCTTACTCCATTTCTGTAGCTAAAACCTTCTCTAAAATGATACTAACATGAAGATGATATCGCATAAAAGTGCACCTAGCACAAGCTGCTTAGCATTAGTAGCGCGCGCGCAGTACTAAGATCATTAGCGCGGGTCATGAGTACTACTTGTACTGGGATGGCTTTCTTTCCTGCCAATTTTATGCTTCAAACTCCTACTGATAATGATAATCATCCTCCTCCTTCTCTCTCCTCGATCCTTCCTTCTTGCACTACTCAAGATTTTCATGGTAAATTCTCTATCTCATCTCTAGTTATATGAATATCTACCTAGATATCTCTTTATTTTTTTAGAATCTGATCTATGTAGCACGGAAACGTTTCAGAAACAGAGAAACCTAAGGCCAGGTTTTATTTGGAGGTTTCCGTGCTTCATAGGTTTTGAACTTCTATATAACTGTTACATTATATTTTGAAAACGTTGGAATATAATATGAAGAGTTCGAGTAACATAGCGTGTTTTTTTTTGTGTGTGTGTAGTTGGTCCGGGAGGAATGGCACCTATGTTAGGGAAGAGATCCATGTCATTTTCAGGGATTGATATGTGTGAAGAATTAAATGGGAACCATCACAATAATAATAATAATAATAATAATAATGGAGGAGATGAAGATTTATCAGATGATGGGTCACAATTAGGAGGAGGTGGGGAGAAAAAGAGAAGATTAAATATGGAACAAGTGAAAACCCTAGAGAAGAATTTTGAATTGGGTAATAAACTTGAGCCTGAAAGAAAAATGCAACTTGCTAAAGCACTTGGGTTACAACCTAGACAAATTGCAATTTGGTTTCAAAATAGGAGAGCAAGGTGGAAGACAAAGCAATTAGAGAAAGATTATGATATTCTTAAGAGACAATTTGATGCTCTTAAGGCTGATAATGATACTCTTCAAGCCCAAAATCACAAACTTCAAGCAGAGGTAAAAAAAAAAGTTTTTTTTTGTCAACTTTGTTAATTATGAATTTAATTTTGACTTTTATGAAGTGTTCAGATTTTGGGAAATTAATAATTTGCTTTTTTACATGATGCTTTGATAAAGAGCATCATCATTCCCTTGTCACTTTTTTTTGCATATTGGGTTGCCTTTTGGGATAATGTTGATTGATTGATTGATTGATCGATCGATCGATCGATCATGTTTTTTCCTTTAAGAAAATTATGAAAAGAAAAAGACACTTTCTTGATCATGTCTTTTCACTAAAATAATCTTTTTATGAGTGTTCTTTCTTTTTCAAATGATCTACATTACCAATTATACTCATTTACTGTAATTCATAATGATTGTATTATATTTTTTTGGGTATGTAGATAATGGCACTGAAAAATAGAGAACCAACAGAGTCAATCAACTTGAATAAAGACACTGAAGGGTCATGCAGCAATAGAAGTGAAAATAGCTCTGATATAAAGTTGGATATCTCAAGGACTCCAACAACAACTGAAAGCCCACTGGATCTCTCAGCCCATCCAACAACCACCGCCACCGCCGCCGCCGCCGCCGCCACAGGAAAAACACTCTTCCCACCGTCATCTATGAGGCCCAATGGGCCCCCTGTGGCCCAATTACTATTCCAAAGCCCACAACCACCATCAGTCAAGGAAGAGACATTCACTAGCATGTTCTGTGGCATAGATGATCAAACTGGGTTTTGGCCTTGGCTTGAGCAACATAATTTTAATTGAGTGTTTCTTTTATTTATATTTTTTACTTCGAAATTTTTCCCCCTTTTGTTTGGGAGCAAATATTTTGGTTTATGATCTCACAAGCAATTAAGTTACTAAATTTGACATAGTAGTTCCAAATTTCTCTTCTTATTTTTCTCATGTTAAATGGCTATTCTTATTTTTGGTGTATAAAGTCCAAAATATCAAGTTGGGTTAAGGGGTATTTACTCTCCCTTTTCTTTTGTCACTTTAGATCTTTCAAAGAAAGCAATAAAGGGGTATATTTTTTTTTTGATAAGAAAAGAAAACTCAGGAAGACCCCCTCAATCTGGAGCCAACCTAAAACATCCTTTCGGATGATAAGAGAGAAATCAATATCATAAGGAGGGAAGGAATACAAGAGAGTAGGAAAAGAGTGGCCTTTACGAGCCATGAAATCCGCCGCTCTATTCGCCTCCCTGAAGATATGACCACAACGAACCGAAGAAAAAGAATCAATATCACTACCTGCATCAGAAATAATATTGTTAATTTCCCACGGAATACTCCAAACTTTGTTAACAGAATTGATAACTGCATGGTTATCGCCCTCAATAATGATATTCTGAATATTCAGGGAAATAGCTCCCCTAAGACCTGTGCGGAGCCCCCAGGCTTCAGCTTGAAGAATAGAGGCAAAAGACCCTAATGCCTGAGCACCTGCAAGGACAACATTGCCATTCCCATCTCTAATAACAAACCCGAAGGCAGAACTCCCATTATTTATTTTGGACCCGTCAAAATTGAGTTTAAAGCAACCAGACGGAGGGGGATTCCAAATCACGTTGGGACATGCACGAGGCGTCCTAGGAACCACCACTCTAGGCTGAACTTTCGCTGTGAAGCCATCTGACTCCCCTAAATCTGCTTTGGACCAGCCATCCACAAACTTGGAAATAACCACAGCAGCTTGAATATGCGAGATAGACTCCTCTCAAAAAATGATATTATTTCTGAAATACCACATAAACCATCAACCAAGAGCAAATAATGCTAGATCATCAAGAGAAACATGGTCATGAAACTTATTAAGGATCTCACGAAAAGACAGGCTATTAACAGGGAGCGAGCTAGTCAGCAACGCAGGCCAACCATAATTGGTATCGGACAAGAAAAACACAAATGAGCCGAAGATTCTGACTGAAAATTACAAAAAACACACTCTTGAGGAAGGAATATATGACTACGTTCTAACCTAGCCTTAGTAGGGAGACCATCATTACAAGCCTTCCATAAAAAAAAATTTAACTTTAGGGGGGACTTTAAGCTTCCAAATGCAAAGATACTCAACTTTAACATATCGATCATGGGTAACTCCTTGGGCTAAAAGGGCTCCTGATTTGACCGAATACTGACCATCTGCAGAGAGACCCCAAAACACGGAATCTACTTGGGGATGAGAAGGGATAAAGAGAGAAGAGACTTGGGTGACTAGATCACTAGGGAGATAATTCTCCAATTTAGAGCGATTCCAGATCCCACCAGGGAGCCAAAAATCACTTACTTTACAATGAATAGAGTAAGGGGAGGGGTCAACCAAATCCTTTAGAGGATATTGGAACACCCAATTATCAAACCAAAAACTAATATCATTTCCATCCCCAATTTTCCATCTAAGCCCCCTACAGAAAATAGGGCGAAGGCTCATGAGGTGCTTTCACTGCCAAGAAGCTAGATTTGAAGTTTTATGAGAGAATAGATTCTTATTTTTAGATCATCATTATCTTTTAGAAGTTTCCAGAGCAGCTTTAATTGCAAAGCTATATTATTAGCATCCGCCTTTCTCAGCCCAAGACCTCCAAAACATTTCGGCTTGCAAATTCTATCCCAACCTATAAGGTTAGCTGAAGAGTTGAGGGGATCTTTATTCCAGAAAAAATTTCTATAAGATTTATCAAGTTTATCAAGGATACTTTTAGGAAGGTAAAAACTTTGCATTTGATAGTTTGCTTTTGTAGCAAGGTTAGACTGAATCAAAACAGCCCGACCTGCTTGGGAAAGAGAGTTAGCTTTCCACTTGGGCAACTGATTATTAACTTTACTCACTACTTTACCAAAAGTTTCCTTTGTAACTTTGGAGGCAATGATAGGACACCCCAAATATTCACCCAAATCGTAAGTTTCCGGCATTCCAAGAATTTCTGAAAAAAGAAGTTTTTCTTGGTCTGAGACATTATTAGGGACTTGAAAAGAAGATTTATGATAATTGACTAGTTGGCCTGACATAGAACAATATCTATCTACAATGGCACGGATCATTCAACAACTATTGTCATTAGCTTTAGCAAAAATCATAGTATCGTCTGCAAATGTCAGTAAAGGAATTCTGATACCTGTTTTACCAACAGAAACCCCTAGTAGCTTATTGATAAGTGCATATTCTAACATCATTTAGTTGCATATTAGGGTGCATTTTCATGTAGTATTAGAGCATTTACTCGCATTTATGCATATTTAGGTCCATTTTCGTAAGCTACGATGCTTTCACGGGTTGTTTGGTCTTTTGATGTAATCTCAGGTACTTTGGACTCCTATTTGAGGACATGATGATTTAGGCGTGTAGATGACCTTCAAAACGATATATCATGTGCCAAAACGGATTGAAAGTGAAGAAGATACACATGACTTTGTGTACTTGTGCGAAATATGACACCTCTTCACCATTTCACTCGTAACTTTTGATTCAAGAATGATAATAAGGTAATTCCAACTGGGTTGGAAACTAGACTTCAAGAGCTTTCCAACGATATATTGCATGTGTGAAATAAAACTCTGGATCAAAAGTTATAGCTGTTCAAAGTTGAGCTGAAACCACTGTCTCGACCGCACGCCCGTGCGGATATCTGCTCGGCCGTGCAACCTGCAATCAAAAGTCACTGCAGCTTCTGCCTCGCTTGCACGACCGAGCGAGATTTCGCTCGACCGTGCATGACCCTGCACGCCCGTGCAATATGTTGCTTGCCCGTGCAACCTGCTGTAATGTCGTATCTCCTGCGTGACCTAACTTATGTCGGTTTATGTTAATTTTAGCATATAAATAGGACTTTAACCCTTATTTTCGAGGAGTTTTGGAGTTTGTAATTATATCATCATTATTAGTTTATACTTAGGGTTTTTAGAGAGAGAAGTTAGAGAGTGAAACTTGTAGATCTCCATTGTTCTTCAAGACTCCACCTTCCTTCTATTAATTCAAGTATCTCTTTTCTTCTTCTTTTCTCCTTGTTTTATATTATGATGTTTTATTATTCTTCTCTATTTTCTTTATTTATTTCAATTATGCTTACATAGTTTTGTAATCTATGGTTAAGTTGAACCCTAGTGTGAATTAATTCATGATTATTTCTTTAAATTCCCAAACTAATTGTTGAATTGTTCTTGCTTAATTGATTGTGCATATTCCAATACTAGATTAGGGATAACTAGTATTGTTATGATTCCTTTGTCTTGATCACAACGGGAGTTGGGTTTTGACGGATTTGAATATTTCAATTAAGGACATGAAGTTCTCCGCGGGAGTAGGTAGAATGGATTGTTAGGAAGTTAGAGTGCCGCGTTTAATGTCTTTAATTTACATGATTCCACGGGAGTAGGCTTGAGTGCATATTAGAGAAGTCATAGATACTCGGGAGAGGTTTATGGTATTTTATAGGGTGTACTTTTCCTTGTGAGCATTTAATTGACTAGCTTGGGGTAGAAATTATTGTTGTATTAATTCATGCGAGTGGGGATACTTAACTATAAAGTCTTTTATTTATAGATTGATTAGTATAGTTTATTCCACCATTATTCTTGATATTAAATCTCCTTTACTCTTACCATTACTTAAGGGCTAATCATAGAACAACTTTCTCTCTGTGGGATCGACTCTGACTTACCCTACTACATAGTTAGGAGGATTAGTTAGGTTATTTATTTTTGTTAGGTGCGCGACACGCCTATCAAATTTTGGCGCCGTTGCCGGGGAAATTGTTTGTTTTATTTAGTTTTTATTTTTTGGTGAGACTAGACTGTATATATATTTTTTTTCCTTTCTTTTGTGAATATTTTTTTTTTTCTTTTCTTTTTTTCGTATCATGCATGGAGTCATATTATTATTTTGATGGGGATAATTCTTCTGATAGGCACCATAGTCATAATTCTTGTGGTTCTCATGTTTATAGTTTTGATGCATCATATCAAAATTCTCCCAATTTTTGCATGAGTTCTCATGAATTACCATACATGTTCCATGAACCCAATATTTTTGCTAGTAATTCTAGAGCAATTTTTTCTTTTTCTCAATATGAGAATGAATTGTTTTGGAAATACTATTATAGACTTGGCGATTTTGTTGGTCCTAACCATGGAATTGAAATTTGGGATATGTGCCTAGTGATTTATGAGGGTTTAAATGAAGAAACTAGGGAGGTGTTGGAGTCTATGTCTAATGGTCAATTTCTATCTCAATCACCTGATTATTGTTGGGATCAAATTGAGTGGTTGGCTCAGAATAATTATGAGTGGGATATGTCTTTATCTTCTAGACCATCCTTTTCATCCGAGATGCATATTACAACACCTCCTTATTGCTCAAATTGTCAATCTACTTCACATGATTTTTCTTCGTGTGATGTGACGTTAATGAATGATTTTAACCTCTCACCCCAATATGAATTTGATTATTACACTCAAAATTCTCATCCCCAACCGTATATTTATGATGTTGATGATGCCGGTTGTATAGAGAATGAGAGTTATGAGGATGATGATCAAATTATTGGAGAGAGCAATATGATGGATATTTTAAAGGAGGAAGAGCCCTTTGTTGAAATTTCCTCTTTGGAGGAAAGTCAAGTCGAGAGTGAAGTGATTTATGAGTCTTTATCGGTACCACCTATAGTTTTTGAGTCTCATGTTCCTTTTTCTAAAAAACTTGATCTTATTCCTTCTTCCCCTATATTATATCCTCCATCGTTCCTTCTTCCTCCCTTCTTGAATGACTTTTATGATAATGAAAATAATGTAAATTTAGTTTCTTTTCCTTCTTTTGAGTCATGTAAAAAGACTAATAATTTTTCTTTTTCTTCTTCTTGTAAATATAATTTTTCCTTTGATTTTTGTTTTTGTAGTTTTAGTAATTTTTTAGTACTAATTTTTTTCATTTTTCCTTTCCACTCTTATATAATATGCTCTGAGATGTTTGCAGGAACATATGATAAGCTTCTTAGAGCATTGAACTATTATGAGTGATCTACTAGTCTTAAACGGTCATGCAAGACCTTAAATCAGCGCTTATCGGGAGGCAACCCGACTTTGTTCATTTTATTTATTTATTTTGGTTTGACTAACTTTGCTAATGTGTGACGAAGTCTGTTGCTAGGTACAAGCATAGCCAATTTTTTTTTGGCTAAGTTCACTGCCTCATTACAACTATCGATTGTGGTGGAGGTGTCGATGCTTTTTGACACTCCCTTTGATTACCCACCCCTTTTGTAAGTTGTACCTCTCCCTCATTTAATTCCTCTTTGTTCACATTGAGGACAATGTGTCATTCAGCTTGGGGGAGGATGTTTGTCATCATTACTTAGCGCATGTTAGTTGCATCTAGAGTAGTTTTTTTTTTCATTGCTTTCGTAGGATGTTACACTAGTGGAAAAAAACGCAAGGGCTGCGGTGCAAGGGCTGCGGTTTATTACAAAACGTAGCCGTTAATAGTGAAGGGCTGTGGTTTATGGGCTAACCGCAGCCCATCCGTTAAGGGCTGCGGTTTATGGGCTAACCGCAGCCCTTTTCTTTCAGCCCTAATAACCCGCGTAGTATCATTTACCCACGAAACCCCTTAAGCCCTCACTTGCACACCCTCGCCTCCCCCCTCTCTCTCTCCTCTCTTCCTCTCACGCTCACACCCTCGCCTCCCCCTCTCTCTTCGAGCCTCCCTAACCTCGGCTCGCCGGAGCCTTCCTAACCTCGGTTCGCCGGAGCCTTCCTAATCTCGGCTCGCCTTCATCAATTGCAAAAGCAAAAACCCAGAAGCCCCCAAACCCCCTCTCCCCGTTACTCTCTCTCTTCGCACCCCGTTACTCTCGTCGGAGCCTTTCTACTTGCGCTTGCTCACGTTCGGCAGCCGCTGGCGCCTCCTCCTCTCTTCTATGTCGTGTCGGGGTGCTGGAATTATGTCCACTACTCGGAGCGACTCAAATTAGAGTGCTTCCTCTTCTTCAGATTCTGCAATTTCTTCGGTAACATTCGCGAATTTAACTAATTTTTTGTCATTTGGATTGTTTGAGGAACTGGGTTGAATGTTTTCGTTGATATTCTTGCGAAATGGGAATTGGGTTTGATTTCAATTATTTGATCTGTCGGAAATTGTGCTGGATTATGGAGTAGAAAGTAGAAACTAACTAAGGTTAAAACTGCATTTAAGTTATCAATGATGGAAAATGAGAAATATAGCTTGATTTTGATTGATAAAGGGCCTCCATTTTAGCAAGAACATTACAGGGAAACCTAACATCATTTTGTTATTGGAATATTTATGCAAGTAGTGTAAATGTGGCATGTTGGGTAGTGTGTGTGTGTTAATTTGCAATTAGTTGAGAATGGGGGAAAATGTGTATGTTAATTGAGTGTGGCAAGTTAAGAATTAAGGTTCTAATTTGGCTGTGATGATTAATTGTGGGATTTTTCTTATAATATTTTATGATAAATGTGGGTACACCTCTATGAATGGGAAGTTCCAGAGATGCTGATGAAAAGGTAGAAGAGGGCTGATTTTTTAGACATGGAGTCCGCGAAATTATTGCTCTGATCTGTTTTTTCTTATTCGTTCTCTTCATAATCTTCTCGCCTGCCTGAATATCTGTCTGTTATTGCTGTGATCTGAGTTACCAGTATAAATTGATGTTGTGGCTCGTGGTAGTCTTCCTCATTACCAGTTGAGAGATGATAATCTACCGTCTTTTTGTTACTAGTAATTTGTAGACTGTCTCTGTTACTAGTTTACCACAGAATAAGCATATCTTCAATAATAGATAGGCTTGTTTAGATAGTTCTTCTATCACTGCTACAAGTAATTTAATAATCTCTAAATTTAGGGTTCAATCGCCTAGCACAGTAGCAAGGAATCTCATAAATAATCTTTGGATCCGTTATTCTTATTCACCCTATTTTCCAAGATCTTGGCATATTAGGTATCTGTGGTAGTTGTTTGTGCCGTTAAATTTAGGATTACTGCTGCATTCATGCAGATTGGACATGATCACTTAATTCCGAGCTCCCCCCGCACACCCCGAGCCCTTCCCCCCATTCTTTGCCCCCTTGCCGCACTCCCCCGCCCAGCCTCCCGGCCCCGCCGGCCCCTCCCCCTGCACACCCCCTGCCCGGGCCCCCAACCCCGCACACCCCTTCCCGGCCCTGCCGGCCCCGGCCCCCTGCACACCCCTAGCCCCGGCCCCTTGCTACCCCCTACACACCCCTGACCCTCCCCTCCCATTGCTCCTTTTTTTGTGGTTATGCCGATCGTTGTCGTTTTAATCATCCTCGTGATCGTTCTACTTCCGCTGTAAGATGCAATTCTTTCCATTATTTTTTGTATGATTGTCGATTTTATTGTTTGATCTTGCCTTTTTTTTGGTAATGTAATTGTGGGTTTGTTGAATGATCGTCTAATTTTAGCTGGGTTTTTATGTTTGTGAGTTTTGATTATGTTAATAGTAAGTTTAATGGTAATTAAAGTATAGTATAAGTTTATTTAAATCTGAAGATGATGACATTATTCTGGTGGTAAGGAGTGGAAGGGTTAGTGGAGATTATCCTGAGCGAGCTGGACAGCCAATCTATCAGGTACTACTCAACTGAGTTGTATGATCAGTTATTATATTATTGGTAAATTTTGGTTCTTTTGTTGAGTATTTCGAAGATAAAATGGATTGTGTTCGAGTTATTAGTACTGCCCGCAAGTTTTGTGTTAGCATATTGTAAAGTTTTGTCTTTGTGGGTTCTGGATTATTGCAGTATTATATGAGGACTGGGAGTTGCAAATTTGGGTCTTCCTGTAAGTACCACCTGTAAGTATTATATGAGGACCGCAGCCCCTAATGGGCCTAGTTAGGATTTTTGGGCTAATGGCCGCATACACTGTTTCGGATCATGAATGAGCAACGGGGAAAGTAAGTTACACTGTTTCTTTTATATTGTTGCTCTCCTCTCCCTGCTCTACATCTCCTCTGCTTTATGCTGCAGCAATTGTTGTCGTACCATTAGACCAGCACCGTGCCACCACTCTGCTACCTAGCAACATTAGCGCACACCGCCACTCGCTAGAATTCCGACATGATCATTTTAGAGATAAAGTTTCCACCTACATGATTGAGGGTGACTTGGTAATTTCTTCTTCCTTTTCTTTCAATTTAGAGATAAACTGCTACTTATTTTCTATAATTTTATAAATGTAGAATCATTTTAGGGAGAGTTCAAATGTAGAAGAGAGGAAATGAAATGTTTATTATGATTAACCTCATAGAATTACAGCATGATTGATATATATATACAAGAGCTAGAAAGGGAGGAATGTAAGAATTACAATAGAGACTTCTAGAGGAAGTTAATTAACTAACTAACTGATTTGTAACAAATTTGTATAACTTAATAAGCTCTAGTTGCTGAGGTGGCAGGAAGAACTTGAGCTTGAGTATCTTGAGACTTCAATAATTTTGGTGTTTTTCTTGCTCAATTACCAAATTCTATTATCCATGTCTATCACTTGTCTTGTAATGTTGAGACTCCATGGCTTGTAATGTTTTACTATAGGTATAGAGACTTGTCTGACACGCCGCCCCCCTTGCTACACCCTCACCCTGCCCCCTGCTACACCCCAGCCCCCACCGCCCAAGAAGCACCCCCTGCTCCCCCTGCTACACCCCACCCCCCCTTTGCCCGGCGGCAGCAGACTCCGCCGGCGGCCCCCTGGCGCCTGCCCCCGCCCCCCCCTCGCTACACCCCCCGGCCCCCCATTGCCAAAGACCCCCCTCGCTCCCCCCCTTCGCCCCCTTGCTACACCCTCACCTTGCCCCCCCTTTACACCCCAGCCCCCCAGCGCCAAAGCACCCCCTGCTCCCCCTGCTTGCCCCTCTGCTACACCCTCACCCCTGCCCCCCTGCTACACCCCCCACCCCCCAAAAAAAGCGCCGGCAAAGCACCCCCGCTACACCCCCAGGTTCACCTCCAAATTATAGCGATTTTGGTTTTATTTGCCAGGTTCTATCATCTCCAGAGAAGTTGCTTTCGAGGGATCCGGATGCTAGTCTTGGTGGAGTTGTTGTAATACTAGTTTGTGTTTGTGATCCTGCTCATATATTGCAATTTGAACACTCGAGGGCAACCTCAAACTAATGTAATTCAGTTATTGTTTTCTCTATATTTGTGTAAAAAAAATAATTTATGATACTAATATATATATATAACTGTTTGGGAACATTTAGGACAAAAAGATGCAAAAAAAAAAAAAAAATTTTTTTAATTTTTTTTGGGTCACAAGGGGGCTGCGGTTACGGCAAAAACCGCGACCCTTGATGGGTTAAGGGGCTGCGGTTAAGGGCCAAAACCGCAGCCCTTAACTCACCAAGGGCTGCGGTTTTGGCCCTTAACACGACCCTTAACCCATCAAGGGCTGCGGTTTTTGCCTTGACCGCAGCCCTTTATGCGTTAAGGGCTGCGGTTAACAACCGCAGCCCTTCCTAAATGCCAAGGGCTGCTAGTCCAATGGCTGCGGTCAAAAAACGCAGCCCTTGGGCCCCTTTTGACCGCAGCCCTTGGGCTTTTTTCCTCTAGTGTTACACGGTTTGTACCGCTCACTAGGAGTGGGAGTTTACGTGTAACCAAAAATATTGTATTGCTTTCATAGTTGCATTGGCATATTTCATCTCATATTAGATTTCAGGTCATTTTAGTTGCATCTATGGGACTATTGCTAGCACTTATTGAGAACCTTGCTGATATTTTACTACAATTCCTAAGCATAATTCATCTTGTTCATGATTCTTCATAGCACGATTGTTTCGCAATTGATTGTTTGTGGTAAGATTGATTGATCTCTCTCTGGCTCGATTTAACTTTATTGTGCAGACACCTTAAACTAAGTGAGCTTATGTGCCTATAAACTGGCGTATCTGTGTCAGTTATGTTCTTTCATGTGTGATTAGTTCCTTAGTTGTCGCATTGATCTTGATTTTGACTTAGTACTCCTTGATATTTACTAGTGCATACATTTTGATATGATTGAGGCATTCTATTTCATGATCTCAGCTCCAGAGTTATTCTTGTTTTCATATTATCCTTCCTCTAACCCCGCTGAGCCTTTCTGACTATGTTTGATGGCTACCTACATTACAAGTCATTGGTCTCATTCGATATTTGTCCTAAGCCTAGCTTGGGGGAGCGAGTATTAGTTTTGGTTTGGTTTGTATTGAATTGAAGTGCTCTATTTGTAGTTTAGAAGGATGGAAAAGTATGTTTAGTGAGCTTTGAAATTGAATTGAAAGTTCGAAAAAAAAAAAAGAAAAAAAAAGGTGAAAAATGAAATGAAAAAGAAGTCGAAAAAAAAAGTTGTGAATAAAGTGAAATAAAAAGGGTTATGATTGAATTTCTTGAGTGAAAAGTGTTGTTGATTATATTTGGAGATTGTTGGTTGTTGCACGGAGTTGTTGTGACCTTTCTTGGTCATGTTTTCAGTTATATAATGCTCCCCCTTCTTGGTTTTTCCACCACAATTCCCAAATTATTTTCCATACCTTTAACCTCAACCTCATTACAACCCTTAAAAGTCCTCTTGATCATTGTGTATTGTATTGTTGAGTATTAAGTGAGTCAAAAAGTCAAAGTTAAAGAGTTTATGTTTCATCTGAGTCGACTTGTTTTAGGTTGAGTGTTATCATTTATCCTTTAAACACATGAGAGATTTGAGCGCACATGACTATAGTGAGGTCTGTCAGGTTTGGTTAAATCCAAATTGGGAGAGATGGTATGTGGTATGATTGGAGAGTCGATTGCGATACATGGCATGCTATGCGGCTTTGTTCGAGCTTGTATTGATGCTTGGTTTGTGTAGTGATTTTATCTCTTGTGTTTTCAGTTGAGTGTTTAGCCCTGTTGTAGTCCTATATTGTAGGTCGTCTTTCTTTTCCAATGTTTATGTCTTATTGCTTGGGGACAAGCAATGGTTTAGCTTGGGGGAGTTTGATAAGTGCATATTCTAACATCATTTAGTTGCATATTAGGGTGCATTTTCATGTAGTATTAGAGCATTTACTTGCATTTATGCATATTTAGGTCCATTTTCGTAAGCTACGATGCTTTCACGGGTTGTTTGGTCTTTTGATGTAATCTCAGGTACTTTGGACTCCTATTTGAGGACATGATGATTTAGGCGTGTAGATGACCTTCAAAACGATATATCATGTGCTCAAAACGGATTGAAAGTGAAGAAGATACACATGACTTTGTGTACTTGTGCGAAATATGACACCTCTTCACCATTTCACTCGTAACTTTTGACTCAAGAATGATAATGAGGTAATTCCAACTGGGTTGGAAACTAGACTTCAAGAGCTTTCCAACGATATATTGCATGTGTGAAACAAAGCTCTGGATCAAAAGTTATAGCTGTTCAAAGTTGAGCTGAAGCCACTGTCTCGACCGCACGCCCGTGCGGATATTTGCTCGGCCGTGCAACCTGCAATCAAAAGTCACTGCAGCTTCTGCCTCGCTTGCACGACCGAGCGAGATTTCGCTCGACCGTGCATGACCCTGCACGCCCGTGCAATATGTTGCTTGCCCGTGCAACCTGCTGTAATATCGTATCTCCCGCGTGACCTAACTTATGTCGGTTTATGTTAATTTTAGCATATAAATAGGACTTTAACCCTTATTTTCGAGGAGTTTTGGAGTTTGTAATTATATCATCATTATTAGTTTATACTTAGGGTTTTTAGAGAGAGAAGTTAGAGAGAGAAACTTGTAGAACTCCATTGTTCTTCAAGACTCCACCTTCCTTCTATTAATTCAAGTATCTCTTTTCTTCTTCTTTTCTCCTTGTTTTATATTATGATGTTTTATTATTCTTCTCTATTTTCTTTATTTATTTCAATTATGCTTACATAGTTTTGTAATCTATGGTTAAGTTGAACCCTAGTGTGAATTAATTCATGATTATTTCTTTAAATTCCCAAACTAATTGTTGAATTGTTCTTGCTTAATTGATTGTGCATATTCCAATACTAGATTAGGGATAACTAGTATTGTTATGATTCCTTTGTCTTGATCACAACGGGAGTTGGGTTTTGACGGATTTGAATATTTCAATTAAGGACATGAAGTTCTCCACGGGAGTAGGTAGAATGGATTGTTAGGAAGTTAGAGTGCCGCGTTTAATGTCTTTAATTTGCATGATTCCACGGGAGTAGGCTTGAGTGCATATTAGAGAAGCCATAGATACTCGGGAGATGTTTATGTATGGTATTTTATAGGGTGTACTTTTCCTTGTGAGCATTTAATTGACTAGCTTGGGGTAGAAATTATTGTTGTATTAATTCATGCGAGTGGGGATACTTAACTATAGAGTCTTTTATTTATAGATTGATTAGTATAGTTTATTCCACCATTATTCTTGATATTAAATCTCCTTTAGTATTACCATTACTTAAGGGCTAATCATAGAACAACTTTCTCTCTGTGGGATCGACTCTGACTTACCCTACTACATAGTTAGGAGGATTAGTTAGGTTATTTATTTTTATTAGGTGCGCGACACGCCTATCACTTATCCTGGTGCGAACAAGCTAAAGCAAACTAGCGAGCCAACAGTTCTGCACAAAGAATGAAAAGATACGGGGAAAGAGGATCACCTTGGCGAATACCTCTAGAAGGACGAAAAGACGAGCCAGGAATACCATTAACAAGGACTGAAAAGAAAGGAGTAGAAATACAAGCATTAATCCACTCAATCCATTTTTGGCTAAAACCCAGTTTTTCAAGCATAGCTAGTATGAAAGGCCATTCAAGCCGATCATAGGCTTTTCCATGTTTAGTTTAATTGCAATCCACCCAGACGCCCCTCCTTTTTTCCTAAAGGAGTGAAAAACTTCATGAGCTAAAATAATACTATCCTGGATTAGACGCTCAAGAACAAAGGCACCCTGCAAAGGATGGATTATTTTACCCATAACTATTTTCAGTCTACTCGTTATTACCTTGGATATAATCTTATAAATAGTAGAATAGAGACTGATGGGTCTAAAGTGATTAGCACTAGAGGGATTATTAATTTTGGGGATTAAAGCTAAAAAGGTATGATTTATTTCCTTGAGAATTTTGCTAGGGTGAAAAAAGGCTTGAACCGCACGAATAGCTGAGTTACCAACTAGGGTCCAATATTTTTGAAAGAACAAAGGGGGGAAATCATTTGGACCTGGAGACTTGTCGGGAGCAAGATCAAAAGTGGTTCTCTTAATTTCATCCCCTGAGACCAGAGCTGTTAGAAATTCATTATCATCCCTAGAGATAATAGGATAGATAAGCTCAAAATCCAACTCCTTATTAAAATTGCAATTCGGGTTAGAGATGAATCGTAAACTGAACTCATTAGTTATAATAGCAGCTATTTCATCCGAAGAGTCAATGATGGAGTTATCCTGAGAAATGAACTCTTTAATTTGATTTCTGTTACGCCGAATGGAAGCATGGGCATGAAAGAAGCTAGTGTTAGCATCACCATTCTTAAGATAATTAATCTTGCTCTTTTGCTTCCAATACTCGTGACTAAACGAGATTAACTTGCATCGTTTCAGTAATAAAAGATCCTGTTTTTTTGTTTAGATCAATGTTTTATTGATCCAAAACTAAGGCAGCTTGGATATTTGCTAACTTTGTGTCTAAGATGCGAAGTTGACGGAATATATTCCCAAAATGAGTTTGGTTCCATATTTTTGATTTCTCTTTTAATAGCTTACACTTTTTTACTAAACAAAACATGTGAGATCCAACAAATTTACTACACCAAGTTTTTTTTAACTAATGTATCATAATCTTTACGTGAGCACCACATTTTTTCAAATCGAAAGGGGGGGCTTTTGTCGAAGATTGATTAAGAAACTCTAAAGAGATATAACAATGATCGGAAGATGTAAAGTTGTGGTGTTTGACCTTTGCTTGGGGAAATTTAGCTAGCCAATGAATACTAGCTAGCAATAGCTCGATCAAGTCTTTCTAGTATATTATTTTCACCCGCTTTTTTCTTTCGCCAAGTAAATCTTGTGCCAACAAATGGAATTTCAGCACAACTTAATTGGGAAAAAAATATAAGACATAATAGAAGTTCTAGAGATATTAAATTCAGCACCCCCCAATTTATCTTGGGGGCATCCAATTTCATTAAAATCCCCGATTACTATAAATGGAATATTCAAAGAGTTAATGTATGCTATCAATTCTTGCCAAAATTCTAACTTTTGTTCTTGCCTTGCTGGGGCATAAACAAAAATGGCAGCAAAATCAAACTTACTAAAAAGTAAAGAGATAGAGCATACCATAAACCTACTGGATTTATATGTCACATTCAAACTAAAAGGATTGACATTACAAGATTTCCAAAATAAACAAAATTCCACCCGCAAAACCTTGCGTTGGAATATAATCAAAATGCTGGAACCCTGCCTGATGGGCAGTACTAATAGAGGGAGGGGATTGAGCTTTAACTTCACGCAACATCGTAATTTTAATATTACAACTCTTATAAAAATCCTTCACCTCAGGCAATGCATTTTTTTCTACTAGTTCCACGTATATTCCAACAAGCAATCGACATTTTTATTTATAACAAAACATAACCATTTCAGCAGGGGGGACTAAGAGCATATTAATTTCTCTTCCTCTTTAGGGCTGAAGAGGCATCATCACTCTCCATGTCATCATCCCTTCGCCTAATAGAGCCAGACTGAGATGAAAGAATAATTGGGAGAGAAGGATCCATCCCCAATTGCTCTATGTGCCTCACTTCAGAATGCAGGGAGTGGAAGGAGTTTTCAGTAAAAGAGTGGAGCTCACAAAGGCTATCTGATTCAACATTGTCTATTAGAAAAGTAGTATCATCATTCTTAATAGTAGAAGAAAGAAGAAAGCCATTGCTATCAAAGTCCTGAGCATCCACTAGGTCAGATGGACAGTAGACTCGCAGAGGAGCAGGAGAGCAGAGGGGGGATTGACTCTCACCAGCTACTTCAATCTCCTGCCCAATTGGCTTGAAAGGGCGAAGAGGGACTAGAGGTGCCAGAATAGTAGCCTCATCATCAGATGAGTCATCTGAAATTATGGGGTATATGATTCTGAACCATTCATAGTTTTAGAGAGATTTTTTTTTCTAATTCAAATAAAAAAAACTGACATTTCTTAAGTATGTGTTTACATACATCTTATATGCAACGTGACACACCATTAGTTGATGTGGGTTAGTAAAAACTAAAAACGGGGTTTCCGATGATGGGTAAATGTAGGATTACTAATTTGAATTAGTAAGGTTGTAATAGAGTTATTGTTAATGCATCTATGAATTACCGAATATCACAATAGAAAACGTTTGAGCATGCACATTATTTGGGTTTTTCTATGTTATACGACCCTGTGTTTCTTCAGATTCTACACGTTGTACCCTCAATCTTTCTAAAATTCCACACAATACCCTTAAACTTTTACTTCCTCCCTTTTTTAATTGCACCATTTCTTTTTTTTTTTCACGTTTGCCGTGACGCTTCTTTGAACGTCAATATCTGTAATTGCATATATATAATAAGTAAAAATTATAAAAATTTGATATTTGGAATCATTGTATTGAGACGAATCTAACAAGACCCCCGCTTGATTATATTTTTTTTCTCATATAATGATGCGAGATAATTTAACAAAGTTGGTTGATAAATAGTGCCAAAATCGAAATGGTGCAATAAAAAAGACATATGAAGTATATTTTCATGCACAACTAGTTGTTGGCCTGGACGATTCCCCAAGTTATATTGTTATGTTAAATTTCAATATTCAAGACACCAATTGTTTTTTTTCATTAAACCATTTATTTATGCTTCGGTTGTGCCTTCTTTCTCTCGACTGTTGGTCGGCGAAGTAAGGACAAATAAATTGAATTGCTAACTTATACTACTATGTTGGTCATTGAATTAGAATAAGTTCATATACTCCAATTCATAATTGTGAGAAGTGTGAAGATGGATTGACGCACGCCATTGCTAATATTGTGCTCTCCTATCTCAATGGCATCAAGGTTCATCTTTTTCATATAAACTTCTAATTAAGAAGCAAGTTGTACATATTGCTTAACTTTGGGGGTCATATTGCCAATGAAAGTTAAGCTTGGTAATTGGAAAATCACTTTCTATGTAAGTGGTTGGTGGTTCAAACTAACCCTCCTTTTTTGGGTGGTTAACATAATTTTATAAAAAGATTGCATGTTAATAGTGACGTGATACGTGTAAACGCTTGAGAGTAAGTGATACATGACAGTTTGCAATTATTGCTCACGAGTTGCATAGTTTAACTCTTAAAGAAAATATTTATAAGTTAAATTAGTTCCACTAAATTATAATATATAAACGAAATTAATGACGCATAATTATTAACAGAGCATTGTGCATTAAAAAATGGTAAGTTTAACAATGTTGTGTGAAATTATAAAAAGGTTGGGTATAACATAGAAACTGAAGAAACAAAATGGTTGTCCATACACCCTAAGTTCCCATGTTTTAATTTAATGCAAATTAGAGCATTAGTGATACATGATGCAGGTCTTCAAGAAGTGAGAAAAAGGTTGAAAGATAAAAGAATTCAACCCAATTAATTAATATGATAACTTAGTGCAATTTAGCTCAATTAGGATTACCCAATAAATAAATTATTCAATATTAAAGAAGCATAAGAGATCAACTTGATTAAGTTTTCTTCTCCCATGTTCAGTGTGTTCTCGTCAACTTAAAAAAATGAGTAATTTTAGATATAATAAGTTCAAGTAAGTTTTAATAGGTTATAATAAATTTTAATGAGTTTAGATAAGTTCCAATACGTTCTAATACCTTATACAATAAGGCTCAATAATTTAAAATAAATAAGTTCTAAATAAGTTTTAAAATTCAGATAATTGAAGGAAAATTTAGGTAAAAAAGACAGCTCTGTGGTGACCATGGTTTTAGAAACTAGATTGCGTCTTGGGTGTAACATGTTACACAATAACTTATTGCGTAACAAAACCTCACACGTACATAATGACACAAACTCCAAAAAATGACATAGATTATACAAATAATGACATAAATTTAATGTCATTTCTTTCATGTCATTTGAGTTTTTTCTACAAAAGAAGCGGTGGTTTATAGGTTGAGATACCATAAATTATGTTGTAATAGTTACATCTAAAAAAAACTTCATCTCTTTCCATTTCCTTCCCTCCATATAATAACTCCATTATTTAATTTCTCTTCTGTAGCATCTACATCTATGCTAGATTTCTTTAATATCCTAACCTTCATTCTAGTGTCGTAATTTTGGTAAGTAAGAAACTATATTTGATTTTTTCATATCACGGCAATTCTAGCTCATCATAAATTATTAGAATAGGCGGTCTAATTTTAACATAAAATTAGACGAACCCAAGACTGAAATTTTCTAACAAGCCCATTCCATTTCACTCTAACCCAACACTATCCTAGTCATCCCTTCTCTTCTCCTTCCTCTGTTTACTTGATTCTCGAACTACAACATACAATTCAAAAAATAACTCGGTATTCTTACCAAACGGGTTAAACTAGTCACTAAATTGATTAAACTAGTCATTGAATGGGTTAAAGAATGTCATTCTTGAATAGATTAACCGGTCACGAAATAGATTAAACTGGGTCCCCAAATAGATTAAACTAGTCACTATATTTTAAAAGGTGGCACATTCTCTTCTTAATATTGGGCTTGGGTCGTGCCTAATTTTAAATTAAAAGTAGGCGGTCTCTTACAAGACCAACTGCTAACTCATAACCTTTTTTTTAGAATGAAAATGATGAGCTTATAAATCTTTAATTCCTTGAACGTTTGAACCAAAATTGCAACAAATTCTATCTCTATCAGAGAACTCTCGAGGACTTTGGTGTCCACCTTTTTTTATCAATATACCCCTAACTAGAAAAGAAAAAAATACAACACCTATCACTCTATTAGTTTTAAAATAAAAATAAAAAAAGAGAAAAATGATCTAACAAACTGCAAAGCAGTTAAAACTCATGCTTCGACTTCACACACATAACGTGCATATAAGACTAGTACTATATTAAAAAAATAACGCTAAAGCAGTTTTGCTCTGCTCATGTCACTAAAGTCTAAATAAAACTTCAATTTCAATGCATTGCGTATTGCCGTATTGGTCGAGATCATAAACTCGTGGTCAAATTTCTAGCCTTTATATAGAGAGTACTTTTTAATTCTGATTGGAAAATAATAATTTCACTTTTCTTTTGAATTGGCCGAACTTTTTAAAGGATAGAAAAAAGTTGGTATTGATTCAAAAAAATTGATGATTGCATCAATCACTGCATGTTTTCTCATCTAAATTTTTTTTATGGGCTCATCTACTACTTCCTTCATTTTCTTTAAGCTTGTCTTTCATACGTTCCAAAAAATGTTCTTACATTTTGGCTAGTAGCATTATTCACTTCAGAAGCTTTGACTGTCTTTTAGTTGATATACATAAGAAAAAACATAGTTATGTTGGATCTTGTTTGATTCGTCCCAAATTGAATTTTCCAAATATATAATTTTTATAATTTTTTCATATATGTAACTCAAAATATTGGTGTTTGAAGTTGCATCTCGTAAACTATGACAAAGCAAATGTAGCAACATTTTTGGGACAGATGGAGTAATATTTTGACTTTTACATTTTTATGTGCTTACTTTGACATTAATATTAGATTAATATATAATACAAAATTTAGCATGTAAAATATTATTAGATTAATCTCCATATATATTTACAAGATTTCTACTTTTTATAATTTTCACATTATTAGAGATACTAATCGTCAAAGTTGTGTATTGGCAAGCGTAAAAGTCAAAACGTTGCAAGATCCGAAAACACAGAGGAAGTAATTACTTTCATTAACACAGGAGAATGAATGAATTCTACTTGCATTAAGTGAATAAACTACTCTCCCAATGTTGTTCATGTTTGTTTTACGCACATTATCGATACAAATATTTAAGCAAGATTATCTAGAGATACGCATTATAAAAAAATTCAAAGCGTAATTTTTGAAATTACACGTCGAGATGAATCTAACACAATTACATATTAGTATGTTTTGTTGCACATATATATCTATCAAAATTCATGGTTAAAGTTTCTCTATTCAAATGAAATATTCCAAGTAGGAACATCGGATAGGATCATAGGAATAATGCAATATTTTTTATAATATAAATAAAACTAAAGAGATAGTGGCAATATTTTCTTACAAAAAAAATCGAGTATCAAGCACACATTCCGAGGAGGGAAAACGACAAGGAGAAGGATGGGGCAAAATCAGGGGGAAAGAAAACAGACGGAGAGTGGGAAATGGTCGCTTTCGTGAAGGGGACGTTAGCAGTCTTTATTTTGACAAAGAAAGGTTCTTGTTTTTTCTTTCATATTTGGTGTATAATGTAGTAAAACTAGTAATGTCGATTGGTCCTTTTTACTACTATTACATAGTTTTAGATTCTTCAACTTAAAAAAAAAAGATCGTTAGATTTATACTGTAAAAGATTTTAATAAAACAATTGAAGTTTAACCGATTAAGATAACGGGATCCTGTTCAGTTCCTAGCTAATTCTAGTATGGACGACGATTAAGATTTACTGAAAAGGGAAAATATGAGAGTCGTCTAAGAATTTAGTTCGTTTTATTTGCTTAGATGTTGTAATTTTAATATAGAAACTTCAGGAAAAGAACTCAAAAATATCACATTACTTAAAATTCGATTTAAAAAGATAATAAATAAATAAATAGAGATAGACGGAATACTTTTGCATGTTTTCTTTTCTAATTGGGGCACTTGATTCAAATCATTGTTGGAACTCCTGTTGTTTGGGTTATGGTGATGTCAAGGATTTCTCATATGGCCCTACTGTCATCCACCGTATTCATGAAGTAAAGGAATCTTGTCATCCAACAAAGTCTTGGAGGAGGAAGAGATGAGGGCTCAAACCTTTTGATGTGGAAGAAATCAAGCCATGTTATGAAAATATATTAATCGAATGGGCCATACTCGGTTTGGATATACATATTGATTGATTTTTGGGGATAGATTTTAATTTTATTTTGAATTAAACCATTTTTCTCATGATATGATTGCAATTCAAAGTTTCAATGTAGTGAACTATGTCCAAGTTTATTACATATTACAATTTTTAATCATATCAATGAGGTCAGATTACACAAGAGCTATAAGGATCAAGCTTAAATCAATGAAAGTGAACTTATTGGTCATAACTCATAAACATATTTAATTTGAACTTTATCTAAACTTATTAAATTTCATCTACGCTTAATTAACTTAAAATACGTGAAATAGGTAATAGTTTGAACAAGATCTTATTACTTTATGTTTCAATAATAAAAGAATATTATGTGGTAGTGAACAATTACATATAGTTAATATTCATACATTGATATACTATTAAGAGTTAATAATTATTGTAAAACTATATAACATTGCGGCATTGCCTTACCTTATTTGTTGAAGTCTTATGAGACTTAATATAATATTCACACTGATATAGTGATGCAAATTAGTTATTGATTCCGGTAATATCCCTAATTGTTTCATGTGATATGAGATGATTAATTTTTTATTCCATATAATTTAATAATGTTGTTCAACTGAATAAAATACATTGAAAAATCAGCAAATTAGATAAGTTCACCAAGTTCAAAGCAAGAACTTTTTAAAAGAAAACAATAAAGAAAATGAAATAGAAGTTTTTCATGTAGATTAAGGAGTGGAAGAAGACAATTTGAGCGAGCGGCTCTAAATTAATTCATAGTATATCCTTGATATAGAAAGTAGGAATATAACAACATTATTATTCCATATAAACTCTTTTCTTTTTTTTTGTTAATGGGCTAATGAAAGTATAATCAGTAATAATATTGTGAAAGATAATAACGGCTTATCCTTTTAGGGTACCTGGCATTGTATATATATACATAATAAATTAGGGTTACACATAATATTACAAAAGTACCCTTAGTACTCTATTACACCCCCTTCAATCTGTGCAGGGGAAATCACATGCAGATTGGACTTTAAAAACTCAAACCGCTGACTAGAGATACCCTTAATAAAGAAGATGCAAGCTAATTGTAACTAAGTAGGCACAAAATGAACAACTAAATCACCATGAGCTGCATGCTCATGAATATAATGACTATAGTCTATTTTAATATGTTTACTAAAACTAAATTGAACCGGAAGAATAGTGAGGTACGTAGCACTAATATTATCACAGAGCGGATTGACATGTTTGTATAGTAAGACTAAGCGCAGTCAGTAAGGAGTGAATCGAAAGTGTGTCAGCAAAAGTATACGTAGCAGCATGATACTCTGCCTCAGTGGACGATCGGGAAACTATTGTAGGCTGCTTTTTGCAAGCCATGCAATAAGATTATGACCAACAAATATAGCATAATCTGTGGTGGATCGACAACTATCGGAGCAGCCAGACTAGTCGGCATCCGAGTAGGCAATGATGATATAAACATCACGAGAAGGACGTAGCTAAATACATGAAAATGCGCTTCACATCCAACATGTGAGATGTGTGGGGAGCATGCATAAATTGGGAAACAAGATGTACAACGTAAGTAATATCAGGCCTTGTCATAGTCAAGTATTGCAATGCCCTAACCATACTACGATACTCACTAGGATCAGCAAGCAGATCACCATCCGTCAAGGAGAGAGTAGTCCGAGAAGGAAGCGGCATGCGTACAGGCTTAAGAGTATGAAGATGAATTTTTTTTAATAGATCAGTGACATATTTATGTTGCAAAAGAAATAACCCCCTAGAATGTAACTACGCACAACCTAAACACCTAGAATATTGTTTAGATAGCCCAAACCTTTCATGGCAAACTGACGATCAAGAAGGGAAATAAAATTACGGATCAAAGAAGGGGAGTTGCTAGTGAGAATAATATCGTCGACGTAGAGGAGAAGATATAACACATAGGAGCCACAGCGAAAGATAAACATTGAGGTTTCAACTAGAGAGTAATAAAAACTAAGTTGAAGAAGAAAACTATTGAACCTATGAAACCGAGCCCGATGAACTTGTTTAAGACCATAGATAGCCTTTTTTAGGTGACAAGCATGAGAAGGTAAAGCAGGATAAACAAAACCAACAGGTTGTTTCATGTACACTTGTTCAGTGAAAAGGCCATGAAGAAACGCATTTTTGACATCTAACTGACGAATAAACCACCCATTAAACCATGAGAAACCAAAAAGCAATTCAAATTGAGTAAGCCACGGTAAATAATCGTCTACAGCAGTAAGACTGAGTGAGTGAGCCACGTGAAGGACTCCGACACTGCGTTGTAGAAGCGGCCAGACGAAAGAGTGACGCCGGACTAAGGCTTGCGATGCCACCGAGGTGATTACGGAGCGTGGAGCCGCCGTGTTGTGGGCTGGCTGGGTGGAGGTGGAGAACTCGACACCAAGGAGGTGGAGGCAAGCATCGTATCGGGAGGGTGAGACATGATCTTTGGAGAAAGTCGAACAAGGGAAAAAAATTGAGTCTTGGATCTTGAAACACACGTAAGAAAAGAGACGAGAGAGAAAAGGGTTTTAAACAACCTTGACTCTTGATACCATGTGAAAGATAATAACGGCTTACCCTTTTAGGGTGCCTGGCATTGTATATATATACATAATAAATTAGGGTTACACCTAATATCAAAGAAGTACCCTTAGTACTCTATTAAATATTTATTCTAATTAAATATTATATTCAATTAGTGATGAAATTAGTTCCTCGGATAATGGATATTAGTGATGGGATTATGAGAGAAGATGTAACCTAAACGAGAAAGTATTAGCTAAATGGTCAAGATGAATATGATTTTTCCCCTCATTATATTATACATTGGAAATCATCAATTTATAGTGAAATATTGGATAAGTTAACATATCCATGATTGAGATTATATGTTTAGACTCAGATCTACGTATATATAGTGTTATTTAATTTTGGCAAATGGATTGGAGAGCCGCCATGCATGATATTTGAATATACTTTGCATGGGAGAAAGTGGCATGTGTAGAATATATATATTGACAACATTTATTGATAATTAGTTTAGATTGTATTAGGAGTTAAGAGTGAGGGATAACTCAGTTGGTTAGAGCTTCCCTCCCGGTTTCAGGAGATCATGGGATCAATTCTCATCACTTTCCCTTGTGGCTCTCTAAACACCAAAAAAAAGATTGTATTGGGAGTTGTATTGGTATTAGGATAGTTTTCTAATATGTGTACTATTGTAATTAGGAGTTTAGGCAAGTATGATGGTTAGGTTTTATGTATAAATACTTTGAGTTCACTTAATATGAGGTTAAGCCAGTTTCTCCTAATTGTGTGTGAGTTCATAACATATTGTAATGTTGAACTAGCCGCTTTTCCTTTGTGGCTCGGTTTACATTCTTCCCCACCTATCAGCTCGACTTGCATCTTGAAATGTGGTCGAGGCCCCTTGTATTAGCCTGGTGGCCGTCACGTTTGGTCACATTAATTACCATATAATATATCAATTTTAAATTTTTCATTATTAAGTATAATAGTATAGTTTTATGGTTCATGTGGATGTCGACGTAGTTAATTAAGGCTCTGTTCTTTTGGACTGAATTAATGAAAATTCCAGTTCAGTTCAGACAAATTCAGTTCAATTCAGTTCAGTTCAGTTTAGGAACTTTCAGTTCAGGAAAATTAGTTTCCTCTCACAATTTTAATTCAGTTCAGTACAATTCAGTTTTGTTCGGTACCGTACAGTTCAGTACAATTCAGTTCAGTTCAGTTTAGAGAAATTAAGTTAAGTTCATTCCAATAATTAATCTATCAGTTTTCCAATCCTAATCCACTATTCAGCAGAAACCTTCACAATGTTCGTTATCATCTGCACTCTAATGCAAATATACTAAGCAACACTATAACAGTGCACCATATCTTAATTAAGAAGTAACCAAGATCATCAGCTCGATCTCCAGTCTAAGCGTACCTAATTAAATTCAAAAACTTTTAGACGATTTCTATAACTATTAGGTAGAAACAGAATAATATGTCTTAACTCTTAAGCACATAAGTAACTGTTAAGATTATAGTTAAATTATAGTTTACTTCTATGTACAGCTGGCATTAGTTAGTTAGAGTTCTTACAAGTCTGTTATTACTTCTCTTGTATAAATAGGATATTTTCCTATCTTTGTAAATGAGTTTTTGGGTTAATACAATTTAGATTTATTTTCTCATAAATTCTCTATTTCTCTCTCTAAGATCATCATCAGTTGATGATGAAAATCATCATGGTATCAGAGCTCATGGAATTCTGAGCTATTATTCCGCAAATTTTTTCTTCTTCTTCCTCTTTTCTTAACTGATTTCTTCTGTATTCTTCCTGATTCCTCCTAATTTCTTCTGGATTTTACTCTTTTCTTCCTTAAAATCATGACAAATTCATCTGAAACTCCTTCTAATTCAGAAAATGTTGCTCCTAATTACAACGATCCTTATTTCCTGTCAAATGGAGATAATACGAATCATTCGATTACAAATTACATTTTCAATGGAAATAACTTCATCAATTGGAATCGTGCTGTAAGAGTTGCATTGATTGCAAGAAATAAGCTAGGCTTTCTTGATGGAACTCTCAAGAAACCAGCTCCTGATTCTGCTGATTACCAGAAATGGATCCGTAATTATCATATGGTGATGTCATGGCTAATGGAGAAATCAATTGCTGAAAATTTCTTGTTTGCCGATTCTACATTTCAATTCTAGACTGAGGTTGTTGAAAGGTATGGACACACAAACATACCTCAATTATACAATTTACATATAACTTTAATGAAAACTGAACAAGGAAATCAATCAATTGCTAAATATTATAGTAAATTGAAGAGAGTTTGGGATGAAATTCATATTTTAGAAGGATTTCCTGATTGTTCATGTGGAGCAATTGCAAAATGTAGTTGCAATCTGTTGAAACGAATTTTAGAAGCTGATCAGGTGATGAAGCTCATTCAATTTGTGTCTGGATTGAATGATGATTATGATTTGTCTAAGCAAAACTTGCTAAGTAGTGATCCTTTACCTACCGTGAATCGTGTCTTTCATATTCTACAACAAATTGAAAGACATGATATGAATACTGCTAAGGTTGATAGATCAGGAGAAATGAGTGCATTATTGGCAACTAAAAATTCTTCGGGTTCTGGTCAGAAATCTTTTTCTTCTGGTTCTGGCAAAAGAGATTATAGAGATGTTAAGAGGATGAAATCTGATAGAACATGTGATCATTGTAAGATGAGAGGTCACACTATGGATAGGCTGTTTCAAGTTAGTTGGATATCCGGAGTGGTATTCAACTTTGAAAGGGAAAAATCAGCCTAAATTGGCAGCTCATGTTCAAGATGCTGGAGTTTTAGGTCATTCACCTCTGGATTTTGATAGCAATGTTGATGAAAATCTTTGTTAATTCATCTCATTCTGCTTGCTATGAATCCTGCTATGATGAATATGTTCAAGGAATTTGTGAAAATAATGCAACAACAATATGGAGAATCATCTTCCCTCTCGGAATTAGACTCAGATTAATTTTGCATGTATCTCTTCGTTTCTAATGCATCTTTAACTCATGATTTTGATGCTGATTCTTGGATAATAGACACTGGTGCAACAGATCATATGGCATCTAATAAGAAACTTTTTGCATCTATTCATGTACTAAAACATCCAATTAAAGTAGGTTTGCCTGATGGTTCTCATAAGATTGTTAAATATCTTTGGTACAGTTCAACTTACTCCACAAATCACTTTGTTAAATGTTACGTACATTCCGATTTCACTCACAATTTACTCTCTGTTGGTAAACTTCTTGATCAAAACAAGTTAGTTGCTCAGTTTACTCAAGACAAATGTGTTTTTCAGGACCTTCTTACTAAACACAGTCAAGGATATGGCAAGAGATGTTCTGGCCTTTACAAGTTTCAAAATAATACAAAGCTAGCTTCATATTGTACTGCTCCTGTTCTAGATGTTGTTGATTCTACTCATAGTTGTAATAATGATTCCTCTCTTGTAAATACTACTATGAGTACACCTACTCTTCATGTTGTTCATAGTAGGTTAGGTCATCCATCTGTGCACACTTTGAAGCATTTAAATCTTCCATATGATGGCAATAAATTGGATGTTTTTGGTTGTGAATCTTGCATATTTGCTAAACATCATAAGTTGCCTTTCTCATTATCCTCAAATATGGCTGAATCTGCTCTTGACCTTTTGTATATTGATCTATGGGGGACCTACAAAACCCCTTGTTTATCTGGAGCCACCTATTTTCTTACAATCCTGGATGATCATACAAGGGTTACTTGGACACATCTTCTTCATTCCAAGACCCAAGTACCTGGCATAGTCACAGGTTTTTTAGCTTACATACACAATCATTTTGGTTGTTCTGTTAAGCATATCAGGAGTGATAATGGCAACGAAATTGTACAAGCATCTTGTAGCTCCTTGTTTCTTGCCAAAGGTATAGTTCATCAAAAGAGTATTCTTGGCAATCCTCAGCAAAATGGCAGAGTTGAGCGCAAGCACAAACATCTCTTAGAAACTGCCAGAGCAATACAGTTTCATGCTCATCTTCCTACACAATTTTGGGGAGATTGTTTACTTGCTGCTACCTATCTTATCAATCTTCTTCCTAGTTCTGTTCTTCAATGGAAAGCTCCTTATGAAGTTTTAATGAATAAGCCACCTACCTATACTCATTTAAGAATTATAGGTTGTCTATGTTATCCAACCATTAAAACTCTTGACAAGTTTGCTCCTAGGGCCAAAAGATGTATCTTGCTTGGCTATCCTTATGCTCAAAAGGGATATATATTGTTTGACTTAGACTCTCACAAAATAATTCTTAGCAGAGATGTCATTTTCATGGAAGATCAATTTCCTTTCAAACATTCTGTTGTCCCATCACAAAATATCCATCCTCCTTCTTCTTCTCCTGTCACCATTATGGATGTTCCTTTTGACATTTCCATTAATCAACCTATTTCACCTAATACTTCTTCTACTTCTACAAATGCTACTTCTGCTCCTAATATTCCTCCATTTCCTTCTCCTCCTCCTAGCAATTTGAATCTTCCTTCTCCTTCTGTTACTCCTTCTCATTCTATTGACACTCATGATTCTTCTGCTACTTTACCTAATAATTCTTTCCCTTCTGAAAATTCCCTTGCTTCCAATCATCCTATACTTCCTACTAGGCAATCTACTAGGAACACAAAATTACCTAACAAATTTCAAGATTTTGTAGTCACATTACCTGCTCCTCTTTCTACACCCAATGATATTTCTTCTAATTCTCTATCTTTCAATGTCTCTTCTGAACCTACTCTAGCACATTTGGATTCTTCTTCTCTTCACAGTCTTTCAAACATGCTTTCCACTACAGAACCATCTTGTTACAATCAAGCAAAGAATGATCCTCAATGGATTGAAGCCATGGAAAAGGAAATTTTAGCTCTTGAACAGAATGAAACTTGGGACCTTACTACTCTTCCTACTGACAAGACTGCAATTGGATGTAAATAGGTTTATAAAGTCAAATTCAAGCCTGATGGCTCAGTGGAAAGATGCAAGGCTCGTTTGGTTGCTTGAGGTGATAAGCAAGTTCATGGTAAGGACTTTAAACATACTTTTAGTCCAGTTGCTAGGTTCACTACAGTTAGAGTTATCATAGCTTTAGCTGCTGTCATGAAGTGGAATTTACAGCAATTGGACATCAACAATGCTTTTTTACATGGCTATGTTGATGAAGAATTGTATATGCTACCTCCACCTGGTTATTCTAAAGCATTACCAGGACAAGTCTGCAAACTAAAACGTTCCTTATATGGATTAAGGCAAGCTAGCAGACAGTGGAACATTGAGCTTAGCAAATTTCTTATTAGTCATGGTTTTGTGCAATCAAAACAAGATTACTCAATGTTCACCAGGGTTGATGGTTCCGATTTTACTGTCATTGTGGCATATGTGGATGACTTATTAGTCACTGGCAGCAATTTGAAGTTGATTGCAGAAGTGAAACAAGCTTTACACAAGGCATTCACTATTAAAGATCTTGGTGACCTCAAATATTTCCTTGGTATTGAGGTCACTAGATCTGAATCTGGCATACTGCTTAATCAGATAAAGTATATTTTAGATCTTCTCACTTCTACAAAAATGGAGAATTGTAAAATTGCTCCTTTTCCTTTGCCCAAAGGACTGAAACTTAGTACTATTGAGGGTCTTGTGTTAACTGAACCTGAAATATATAGAAGAATAGTTGGGAAGCTGTTATATCTCAACATGACAAGGCCTGATATCTCCTATGTTGTGCAACAGTTAAGCCAATTTCTATCTGAGCCTAGAACACCACACTATGCTGCTGCTCTTCATGTTCTTAAATATCTTAAGGGCACACTCAATCATGGTTTGTTTCATGCTTCAAACAATGCTCTTTTTCTCAAAGCCTATAGTGATGCAGCTTGGGGAACATGTGCATACACTGGCAGATCTCTTACTGGTTTCTGTGTTTTTCTTGGAGATTCTTTGATCTCTTGGAAAACTAAGAAACAAAAGGTTGTTTCCAAAAGTTCCACAGAAGCTGAGTACAGGTCTATGAGTCAGACCACCAGTGAAGTAGTCTGGATTGAAGGTTTATTGCAAGATCTTCAAATTCATGTGCCTACTCCTATCACTTTATTTTGTGATAATAAATCAGCTCAATACATAGCAGAGAACACTGTTTTTCAAGAAAGAACAAAACATCTAAAGTTGGATTGTCATTATATCAGAGAGCATGTGGATTCAAAGTTTATTTCTTTGAGTCATGTTCAATCTTCATTACAACTTGCGAGATGTGATGACAATGTCATTGGCGGTGATCGGCATAAATTTTCGTCTACCAAGATTGGGTGGTCACTCGGCCACCACCTAGTCCATCTTGAGGAGAGAGGTTGTTAAGATTATAGTTAAATTATAGTTTACTTCTATGTACAAGTGGCATTAGTTAGTTAGAGTTGTTACAAGTCTGTTATTACTTCTCTTGTATAAATAGGATCTTTTCCTATCTTTGTAAATGAGTTTTTTGGGTTAATACAATTTAGATTTCTTTTGTCATAAATTCTCTCTTTCTCTCTCTAAGATCATCATCAGTTGATGATGAAAATCATCAGTAACAAACTAGATTTAAGATGTTCCATTGATTAAATAATCTACGTACGATTGCAATTTGCAAGATCATGCCCCAAATATTAGGGCACGTATATCAAGTAAATTATCACTACTCCTAGATGATAGGGTACGGACTAAAAAGTAGTAGAGTTTACGCATTAGTTAATTTGATCTAAAACATGGGATCACGTGAACAAAAGTAGTGATTAATTAGCTTCTTAGAAGGAACATGGATGGATATTTTTGCATTTTGGCTGTTCATTTAGATGCAACATCTTATAATTAGTATATAGTATTAGTTTTGATCACTACAACAACTACCAGGTAGTGGAGAATTAAGTAATTGAAAAAAAAACAATTAAATCTAGATGCCCTATAAGTGGCCACGTGCTTAGAGATTTAAATGGAATTAACCAGTTACATAATGAAGATTATAATGGATTTTGTTGGAGATATTGTAATACTCTATGAAACAAATCCTGGCATGTTTGGGGGATCATTGGAATTATAATATGAGCAATCGCATGTGGCGGGCACCTGGGCAATATTTGCAAGAACATGGAAGCTCCACAAAGTACTATTTATTTTTAACAAAAGAAAAAGGTACTACTATCTCTTTTTATATTTATGGGTGTTTTCCTTCCTATATGCAAAATGTAGTCCTAAGAGTAATGTGAAAGAAGTTATAAGTGAAAATTCCAAGTATTTACCCATCCTAAATAACGTCTGATTTTGTCATAACACAATTGTATAATACTCTGTATTTTTTAAGAGCTAGTAGAGCTCAATTCAATTTTAGTTTTATAATCTGTTTATCGTTTGGATGTAGTCTTAGGTTGTCCGTCATAATTTGTGTTTTAAGCAATACAAATTTGCCAATGTAAAAGAAAATATATGTATTTTTGTTTTTTTTTTCCAAGTTCACATAAGGCATTATGGCCTAAACTAGCTGTCATTTCTCAGGATTATCAGCCTAACGCCCTGACCTACACCAATCCTCTAACCCATCCCCATTCACAAACCTCCAATACTCCCCATGAGAATTGAACCCCCTAGCATACCGCATAAGAGAGAGATGAGAGGAGAAATAATTCCTCTTTCTCCTGATCCTCTACTTCATATGTTTCAAACTAATTGTAACACTTTTTTCTTTCAGGGTTAAACTTTAACAAATTTTGCTTATCAATGTTGGGATAGCTCAATTAAATTTTCCTAATCTTTAATAACATCTGATTAATTATCCTAATAGCCAAAATAAAATTACTTAGTGTAGCTGAGGCCTTATCAAAAATAATATTTATTTGAAAAGAAGGGAATCAGTTCAATACCATGTAATAAAGCCCATAGCATAGATGGAAAAGCTAACAAATTTGAGTTGGATACAACCATTTGCCAAATATTGTATCATGTAACACATAGTGGCCAAGATCTGCAGTTTATATCCCTGATATAGGGAGGTATTTATGTACCTTTTTCATCCAAGAAAAAAAAGATTCTGCATATGGGTCATCCACCGTCCAATGTTTTTGTTTTACTTTTTATGTGGTGGCAAAATTTACTCCAACAAGGTTAGTTTATAAGGTTTTGTGTCAACGGTATATAATTGAGATGTTTATTTTATCCTTTTTCTTAAGTGGTTATGCTAATAGAGTCAAACTCATCCGTTTATACTATGATTACAACAAACATCTTTCTAGAACTTTGTGCCAATAACTTTAAACCGAATGATTACTAGTCCTGAGATGGTTGAATCTGTGCAGTAAAGCCAAAAACCATTATCTACTCGTTTCTAGAACATCATAGTGTACCTTGTAAAGTGAAACCATTTGCCTCCTAGATGTTCAATCAAGTCTAATGGTGATGTAATAATGATCCTGGTTAACTAAAAACTAGTTTGTCTACATGACTGGTTAATCTATTGTTGATGAGTACAATATTTGTATTTTAGAGTAAAACTTTACAAACTTTGATCCCACCATTATATAAATAAGGGCATGGTTATCAGGTCATGTGAGATCTTATTAAATTCATATCAAAGTGTAGTTTTAAAATATAAATTTATTTTCGTTAATAAAGAATTAAAGATATTTATGGTTAAAGTTATGCATTGAAGATCGTGAAAACTCAAGTGTTGTATTATTTATGAAGCGGATGAAGTATTCATTAAAGAAAAATTACTTATATTTGTTATTAACATTTTATATCTATTATATATGGGAATCCTTGAAGACTTTGGTGTCCACCTTTTTTTACTATTATACCCCTAACAAAAAACCAACTATAACTTTTCTAATTTTTGTTTTTTCTAAAAAAAATAAAAGAAAAATAGATATAGTGAATCGAAAAACTACAATTACAACTCCTACCGCTATCTTTTTATTTGCTTTCGCACGCATCACGTGTATATAAGATTAGTCTAAGACTAAAAATAAACCATGACCGATATCATATCAATTTTATTAGCATTTTCATAATTTCATTTCATTCTAGACCCTTGTGAAAACAAAGCCAAAGTGCTAGAAAATTGAGCCGGTATCATATCAATTAACTAGCAGATACTCAATTCTTTCGAAAGTTTTAAAGGGGGTCAAAGATGTCTTCAGCTTTTCAGGAATCAGGATGTACTAGAAGAATTCTTGTAAATGGCATGCACATTATAGCATTTAAACAAAAGTATATACTTTAACCATGTGGCTACCTTAGCTTAGCGTCGCCATTAATCCTTTTACCTTAACGTAGTATGATGTACGTGAAAGGAAGTTTTTAGGTAATATTTCTATGGAATAAACTGATATATAGTTCCATGATTTTTTCTCCTTTTTTGGTTTTCTGAGTTGTATGTTTTTTCGTTGTACCCTCTTTTGCTTTTTCCCTCATAAAATATAAACATGTGGCTACCTTAGAGCACAACCAATGGTTGCCCTATATTTTGTGGTCATTAATTATTTTATTACTTCCCCACTCTTCCACCTACCCCACCATTATAGATTTTCATTATTGTAAATAGATTTATCAATCCAAAATTTTAAGGGCTCTTTCATCTATGTTCGGAAGATATCGCGTGGCACACCATTCCGCTAAATAGATAATTAAAATTCAGAATGAATTAAAATCGGGTCAGTAAACACTTTTGCTACGATTGAGTCAGGTTGGCAATGGTAAGGTAAAATACAATTTAGCTTAAAATAAGGCCAAGTTATTATTGGGTCAGCAAGTTGATGAGTTAAACGTGGGTTTTAATGGGTTACATTGAGTTACAGATCATCAGGATAAATCGAGTCTCGGGTTATTCTCGAGTTAGGTGTTGTTTGGCTCGTACCTGATATCCCAGCAGGGTGAAATTTTGTCCGGATTTGATTTTGGGTCCAAATTGTGTTGGATGTCGAGTGATCAAATTTTTGGTATGCTTGGTTTCAAGTTGGTTCATTGGGTCAACTCAACTTTAGACACACCTCTCGGAGTAGTAATAGTCATTAAAGTTCTATAATTATACTTATCATTGTAATAATAATAATTTTAGTACTCCATATGTTTCTTAATAAGGTTAACAATTTACTGAAAAGTGTACGTTTCACACTAATCTTTAAAACTTGTGTCTTTACCTTATTCTATTTTTGTTTTGTGTATGTTTCTATTTTTGGTTCTATTTAGAGTGTGTGAATTTGATCACCCTTTTTTTTAACTTATCTGAACTGAATTTATTGAAATTTATATGAACTATTAGAACTAATATGAAATTATTGCCATATTGGAACTTATTGAAGTTTATTATATAAAGTGTTGAAACTAATTTGAAAAACTATTCGATAATTCCACCCTTATTCTATCTTTTTTAATGTAAAGTAACATGTTAACCTCATGGGGAATAGGAAAGATTAATATTTACTCAAAACATAAATACAACGAGTAATTTTTATTTTTTAACAACTATCCGTCTATTTGAGGAGTGCATGTACCGTACACTTTGGTCTACATAGCTATGTGTACATCCAAAAATGAGTATGTGAACAATTCTTGCAGATGAGTACGTCAAATGAACATGATTTTTCGAAGATAATTACGTTTATTTGCAAATGTATTTATGTGTGGGGAATATGTTTTTGACATGTCAATATTGGTGATTCTTGTTGTTACACAAATGTATATGATGAGTTGTGAATTTGTACTATCTCTTAGAAATTATATATTTTCCATACATTCAAAATGAGTGTTTGATGGTGTTATGATGTCTAAGTTGAGCAGAGTATGGTGAAATTATAAGGAAAGAATTCTCTATACTCATTTAAAACCTAGTGTATTCATATGATATTTGCCGAACTTATTTCATCCTAATTTTGTTGTCACTTGAGAATTGCCATACTCATTTAAACAATGTATCCACATTTGAACTAAAACATACGGTCAATTCAATAAAAGAGTTCTTATTTGAAAATTTGCATTTACACACACCAAGGTGTACATTATAAATTCTGCTATTTGAGTTACATTGTAAATTCAAAGTTTTTTTTTGAGGAGCATTGTAAATTCAAAGATTTTGTTTCTACTCACTTTTTATTTTCTGTTCTCATATTGGGTTCCGATTTTAACCTCGTTGGGCCATATTATTATTCGGGGTACTTTTTTTCTTCTTGGATCATGAACTCTATGAGGCTATGTTTCAGCAAGAGCATTTCGTCGCTAAAAACACGTATTTATGAGGTGGACTAGTAAAGGGATGTTGATTGTTGACGGTTGACAGCATGAAAATTTTCAGTTGCTGGGCCATTGTCTATCTCTTGTGGACATATGGCTCCATATTGGGCCTCATCTGTGGATTCCGTTGTCTTAGCCTGCTGCGTCCTAATCTGTTGCTCTCTTCTTCTGTTTGAGGGAAATATGTTGCTTCATGTCAAATTTAATTTATATGAATAGCAACTTATGATTGAAATCAAATTCAACTAATACATACATCTATTTGGAAAAGAAAAATAATTCTCACACGTAAAACACAAATAATATACGATTTTTTTCTTCCTAATGGTGCATTCTATTTCAACTTTCTTGACTTATCTGACTTTTATCTGAAATCTTTCTTATTTTATTTGATTGGAAAACTTATTGAAACTTATCTAAGTATATCTTAGTTTCTCTAAACTAATCAAAGCTTATATTTTCTAGAAATAAGTTTAAGTTGAACGGATTAAAGCCTAAACTACTATCTATGACTTTAATCTGATTCGCTAATTCGTTTTACGCACAACCTTTTGATGCAGGTGGTCTAGTATTCTCGCATAGTGCTTTCTCGATAAAAGTGTTATCTGATATGATCAAAAGTAGTGGACAAACTCATACCCGTTCAAGAAAATCAATTGGCAAATATATTTCATTACGGTTTTTTCACCATATACCCCCGATAAATTGGAAAATTCACCCTATACCCTCAATGTTTCAGTAATTCACCATATACCCCTGAGTTTTCAAAACTGTGCACCATGTACCCTTTTTGCTAACGGATGTTAACTCGCCGTTAGTTTTATTTACGATTTTGCCACCATTATCCCCTAACTCTAACCCTAACCCTAACCCCTAACCCTAATACCTAATTAACCTAAGCCCAAACACTAACCCTAACAAGTTACCCTCCCCGCCATCCCCCCCCACCCCCACCTCCACCCCCACCCCACCCCCGCCGCCCCCCCACCCCTCCTCATCCCCCGCCATCCCCCCCGACCCATCACCATCTCCCCCTCCCACTCCCCCCCCCTACCCCTTCCCCCGTCGATTTTCCGCCCTCCCCCTCCCCCCCCTCCCCGTCGATTTCCCACCCTCCCCCTCCCCCTCCCCTTCCCCTACCGAATCGGGTAGAATCCCAAACCAGAATAAAAATTCGACCCTTCTCTCTCCTTTGACCATCCTTACGGCGAAATCAAATCCGACCCTTCTCTCTCCTTTGACCATCCTTACCCACCCACAAAAGCCATTTTCATACCCGTCAAAGACTTCTCTAAACCCGACCTCCTCCCCCTCCTCTCGTTTTTCGTCGCCCAAAAACCGAACCCCCTCCCCTCTGTTTTCGAATTTCTAGGCTACAAGGGAGGGGGGTTTTCGAATTTCGTGGGGATTTCGACGGTGAACGAAGAGGGGGTACGGGATTTCGGCGGTGAACGAAGAGGGGTGGGGGATTTCGACGGTGAACGAAGAGGGGGTGGGAGATTTCGACGGTGAACGAAGAGGGGGTGGGGGATTTCGACGGTGAACGATGAGGGGGTGGGGGTTTCAACGGTGGACGAAGAGGGGGTGGGGAGATCGACGAAGGGGAAGGGGGAGATCGACGGGGATTGGGAAGGGGGAGGGCAGTGGGGAACGGGGCACGGCGATGGAGGGGGGAGGGGGGGGGGGGGCTGGTGATGGTGATGGAGTGGGAGGAGGGGTGGGGGGTGGGATGGGGATGGGGGGGGAGGGGTGGTGGGGCCGGGTGGGTTAGGGTTTGGGGGAGGGAAGGATGGGTTAGGGTTTAGGATTAGGGTTATAATTAGGGTTAGGGTTAGGGTTAGGGTTAGGGTTAGGTTAGGGTATTAGGATTATAGGGTTAGTGGTTAATGGTGGTAAAATCGTAAATAAAGCTAACGGTGAGTTAACGGCAGTTAGCAAAAGGGTATATGGTGAACGTTTTCGAAAACTCAGGGGTATATGGTGAATATTTGAAACATTGAGGGTATACGGTGAATTTTTCAATTTGTCGGGGGTATATGGTGAAATAACCGATTTCATTATAGTTGTAGATAGGGATGTCAACGGGTAGGATCTGGACCGGATCCTTTAGGATCCAGATCTAGATCCGTTTTTCAGGTATGGATCAAGATCCGACTCGGATCCGCAGGGTGATAAATTGAGGATCCAGATCCAGATCTAATGGATACTACGGATTCTAGTCCGATACGGATCCTAACCCCTATTTTCTTCAAATGACCCTAATTTTCACAATAATTAAAGATTTTAAAGAACAAAACAACGCCATTTAGCATCTTCATTTGTCGATGTTTTTAACCTTTAATACAACAAATCCAAGCATAAATAACATTAAGAGTTCAACATTAAGTTTCACCCTTTTAATATTTTAAAAAAATGGGTAAACGGATCCGGATCCGAGTAATAATTTAGGACCCGATCCATATCCTACCCGGATCCGTCGGGTCCAAAAGTTGAGGATTCAGGCCCGCTAAAAACGGATCAGGTTCCATGGATCCGGGTAGGGTCCATTACCCACTGACATCCCTAGTTGTAGACTAAAAGAAAAAACATGACTCTTCAATCATTAGAGATTAAAAAATCTGTTAATTATATGTTTTCTCTTTTGAACTTGAAAGGAAAGTGTTATTTGTGACTTGAAATCTTGTGAAAATGGCATAAGGCTGACTTTGAATGCACATATCTCTCAATATATAAATGGTTTTGATGTGATTCAAATTGGAGGTGATAGCATGTTCCAATAGCTTTCCAACGACAGGTCATATGCCCAATTCCGCTGAGAAACGAGAAGGTTATGACTGTTCTACGAAGAATCAGAATCGGAATTTCGTCTCGCGCCCGATAGGTCATATGCATACGAAGAACTGTAACCCGTGGAATTTCGGCTTAATGATCTCAGTCTAGAAGTAGGTAAACCGCTTGAGTCTCATCTAGATAAATTCTTCTCTATTTTTATGGATTTGCAGAACATCGATGATGAGATCGATGATGAGGATATGGCTATTAGGTTGTTGTGTTCTTTACCGCCTTCGTATAAGCATTTTCGAGATACTTTATTGTATGGTAGAGATGATTTGAGTTTGCAGGATGTCAAGGATGCCTTAACTCAGAGAGATTTAATTGACAATAAGTTGGTTAATAAATCTAAAAATATTTTCTCAAACTAATGCTTTGGTTGCTCATGGTGGTGTTGGAAATTAAAGAAGAAGAATGGGGAAAAGTCTAATGAGGACCAATCCGCAAATATCGCCAACGATGCCTTTGATGATGATCTTGCACTTTAGGGTTACAAGTTTTGGGGCTGCGATTTCTACGATCTCTTCATGATTGGTGCCTTTTGAGATCTCTTGGTGAAACGAGAAACCTTGTGGATTTTGCTATGGAGTCTATGATAGATTGCTTTTGAGTTTGTAATAAAGTAGCAATCTTGGTTATGCATTAGATTTTGTTCTAATTATGCTATTTCTTATCTCAATTTGGTACTTTTGTGTTTTGTTAAGCACAATTGCAATCTAGAAATTATTGATGTAATTTAATTTTCTAGAATTGCTTAAGTTTGTTGCTGAGATGAAAAAGTGTTTTGAAGAGAGTTTGGTCAATTTGAATAAGCATGTTTGGCGTTGGTGACATTATACTCTCAATCTAGGCCATGTGATGGTTTCGTATACGGAGTTTTGTGTTCGATGACGCACCGGTACACAAATTATAGAAGACGTTAGTTCTTGATTGCCTAAAGTGAGTAGGCTTATGGAATTTTGTTTAAGGTGGAGGTTATATGTTTATGGTGAGCATCACTTCTTTGTTTTCAGTTCAAGGTGGAGTTATCTTGATTGATCGGTTTCAAGTCAAGGTGGAAATTTGTTATTTGTGACTTGAAATCTTGTGAAAATGGCATAAGACTGACTTTGAATGCACATATCTCTCAATCTATAAATGGTTTTGATGTGATTCAAATTGGAGGTGATAGCTTGTTCCAAGAGCTTTCCAACGACAGGTCATATGCCCAATTCTGCTGAGAAACGAGAAGGTTATGGCTGTTTTACGAAGAACTGTAACTGGAATTTCGTCTCGCGCCCGACCGGGCGGGTTTTGGCCCGATTGGGCAGCAGGGCCCGATCGGGCGGTTTGGCCCGGGTGACCGGGCGACGCGTTCATTTGACGGTTTATTCTAATTTTGACCCTAGGTTTATTAAGCCGTCATTAGAGTTATACTAGGAGATTATTCTAGGATTTATTAGGGTTTTCCTTATGTTATAAAAGACCATCTTGGTGATCATTGTTTGACACACACACACTTTAAGCCATTAGAATTTTAGGAATCCTTGTATTTTCTCGTTGTGTTTCTCCATTATAGTGAAGAAGCTCTCGAATCCCCCACCTGTGGAAGTAGGTCTAATTTGACCGAACCACGTAAATCCTTGTGTTCTTCTTGTTTATTTTCTTTATCGTCTTTTTTCATTGTTATTATTTTATTGACTTGTTCCGCATTAATCAAACGCTACACCACCCGTTTCCTAACAGAAAGGTAATGTAAGAGTCGTATTGTTGTAAATTGAAGTCATTGGTGGTAATTTTGGACGTTAATCAGTAATTGTTGATTTATTTTAGTCTTTAAGAAATCTCTGAATCACTTAAAATTCTTAAAATTAATTATAGAAAATGAGATATTCGGTGTAAGGTTGATTTCTAACCATGAATTACTTGTCATCTCTCTAGAAGGGTCTAGTTAAATGACTTTTTATTTCAATTGAGTTATACACTAACAAGTAGTAATAGTTTATGTCACTTTCATTTTCGGCAACAAACGCGAATGAGAAAATGAAAACTAACTATTGCAACAAAATGTATACCTTCAACAAAATCATCATTACGTGGTGCATCATCATCCATTTTTTTAGTACAAATGATTATATCCATCTTACTTTAAGCACGAATTTTAGAGACGTTGCAATATGTTTACATATCAATGACGCATTCTAAAGCTGACTATAGTTTTTAGTGAGGAAAAATTTAGAGTTAAATACTAGCAAGCAACAAAGATTAATAATTAGAACATAACTAAGAGTAGCCTTTAATCACCTTTGAAAAAATAAGTTTCAAGGCTCATTAAAATCAATCAATCTATACTAATATAAAAAGCGTTCCTAAGAACGTATATGTGCCGCGTGTCACCATCCCTCATTCAATAAACATTATATCCACGTTTTTCTCATATAGTAAAAAAAAAAAGCATTGTTAATGTGAAGATTCGAACCCACAACCTCAAGTATGAAAGAAAGAGATCCTACCATCACTCCACCATATTATTATTGCTTATTTAATCAAAATTAATGATGATATATGAATTGAAAACTTTTGAAATCCATATAATGAATGAGATGACTTTTTTAAATGAGTATGATATGACTTTAACTACTACTAAATTATGTAGCACATAGAATCCCCGGGGCGTCGCCCGGGCCTAAATACTAGTTGTTAGTGAAATCAAGGCTGATCAAGTTCATTCAAATTTTTACATTTCAATATAGATAAGTTCAAATGAAGCGAATACAATTGTCCCAAAGAGAAACACACAATCGAAGGTTGAAAATCCAAGATAGATTGATTGGTTAATCAAACGCCACGAATTGCTTCTCCAACCTTGGTAACCAGTAACCACACATGAAGAGGCCCAAAATTATGTTCCAAACCTCTCTCACAACCTCATCCACTTACCCACCATCTCAACCGCTAAAACCACCCAAAAACCATGTCCTGCTCCACCACAACAACCACCCTTTTTCTCTCTCCTCACTCCACCAACAAAACTCACCTCAATTACCCAAAAAACCTTCTTCTTTACCCTTCAAAACCCACCTTTTCATCAATTCGACCCATCACAAAAATCCAAGTTTCTTCCTCCTCCACCAACAAACCAAACACCACTACAATTGGTAAAAACCCGGCTCAAAACCCGACCCAAGAAACCGTCTTTTTTGATGGGGGTGCTCATTATGGTGATTTGGTTGCAAATTTGGTTCTGGGTTTTACCCTTTTTTGGCTTCCATTAACTCTAGCTGCTGTTTCAAGGGCATTTTTTCTAAGGTACAGGTTCACAAATTTAAGAGTTACTGTAATTTCTGGGTTTACTGGGGAAGAAAGAAGTGATTTTTCTTACAAAGTGGTAAAAAATGTTCAGGTTGTTCCTAGATTTATTGGGGAGTGGGGTGATATTGTTATTACACTTACTGATGGGACTAAAGTTGATTTAAGGAGTGTGCCTAAATTTAGGGAAATTGCAAAGTATTGCCTTTCTATGGCTGAGAAGTCTAAATAGATTGAAACAAATGGGTTTTTGAATTGGGTATTGAGCTCATTGAATTTGAGGAGGTATGTAAATGTTCTTGTTTCTTTATGTTTATTTCTAATTTTTTATTTTTTTGGGGGTTTTATATAGTATTTTACTTGTTAAATGTTAGTGACATACTGTAATTTCTGTTCTAATTTTGTTGTGAAGTGAATGAAACCTGGATAGTTTTTGATTTGTATAATTCTTCATTGTAATGCCTTTGATATGTTGTGATTGTTTTACTGCCCATTTGATCAGTTTGGAAATTTGAATGTCATATTGGTTAGTACATTTTGCTGGAGCTGAATTAGTGTGCAGTGTGCTTACTGTTTGTCTGCAAATTCAATTTGGTGTAAAATGTTGTCGGATATAGCAAGGAAGTCTATGGAGTGGGAAGAGAATAACTTTAGCATTATTTAGATTGTCAAGTTTTTTGGTTGGTATAATCCAAGGTACGCGTAGTATTAAACTGTGCTAGGTCTGCCTTGTACCCATGTTATTCTTTGCTTCTTCCATACTGGGTCGTGCTGTGAGCTATTTTAGTCCAGTACCATCGGCCCATCCTTATATACGCGTGGTAGCCTGGTAGGTGTAATACAGTAAGAGATGCTGCAATCTGAATCAACTACTTCTTGTGGTATGTGGAGTGAATTTGGCTTTTTGTTGACAAATTCACCCCGTTTGACTTAGCCAAACAAGTTTTGCAAATTTGTATCAAATGTCTGTTGGGCTTAGCTTTAGGAGAGCACTTGGCTTTTTGTTGACAAATTTACCCATATGAGCTAGTTAGCAGATGGGTTTTGCGAATTCATATTGAATCTTCTTTTTTTGGATGACACACCACTTTCTTCGGAAAGGTGCCTCGAGAGGCTTTTCATTGATGTTGTTTTTGTCTACAACAGTGTTACATATTAATCCCTAGGATCAAACCTGGCGGATAGGTGGGGTCCTGATGCATGAGTGAAGCACAAATGGGTCATGGTTCAAGGTTTCTTGGAAGTTCTTTAGCTTTCTTGAAGTTTTGTTGGACTTTCTTTAATGTTTTTAGTAGTGTCTTGCATTATTTTTTGCTTCTATGGTTTTACTTTCCACTTGGTGAGGTTTAAATGTTTTAATGTTAAATGTTTGTTTAAGTTATTTAATTTTAGTTTAGGCTTGTGTTAGCTAAGTCGGAATCCTATTATACTCAGGAGTCTAATTCCACTTAGTATTAGTTAGGCGTGTTTTATTTCAGTAATTTAGCTTGGCTAGGAGTCCTAGTAGATAGCTATCATGTGGTTTTAGCCTAAGTTTTCTTGTTTAGCTAGTTGACTTAGATTAGGACTTAGTTAGTTTGTTTGTTATTTTTATTTTTGGAACTCCATTAATGAAAGTGGTTTATTGTTTTGAGCAAATTCGAGTGCATTGAGCATTGAATGTTGGTGGTCTACCAAAAACACATAGATTGAGCTTTGTGTGCATCTCCTAATTGTGGTTAGAGAGAGATCCTTCAATTTTCGTGGGAACAAGAGTACTATCCCTTTAGTTTTCATTTTTTTCATCCATGATAACAAACACAAAATGTTCGTAGCTGTGATACCAAATGTTGTTTATGCGAATAGGAAAGCTACAAACTTTTTGTGTTTTGATATCTAATAGTTTACTTATTAGTTATCCCTTTTTTTTTTTTGACATCGAGAAAACGTACAAACAATCAACAAAATAAATAAACTTAAATTAACGGCCTGCCATTCTCCCGACACCATCTCGCAAGATTATGCGCGAGGTCCACCTGGAGCAGATTGACCTTTATTATACGACAACAACAAAAACTTGTAGCCAGTGTGCGGATGTGGGAAATCGTCCAGTGGACTGTGATGTCCTTTGTCGCATGGGATTGCAATAATTGCACAAGTAGCAAAGAGTCTGTGTGAAGGCAAATATGAGCCAAGCCTTTGTTTTTCGCCCATTGCAAAGCTAGGCTACAGGCCTTGACTTCAGTGAGCAAAGCGGAATTAGCATAAAGGAAAGTCCCTTGTTGCCGAGGAAGACCTGGCCAAGGTGGGTATGCATACCATGCTGCACCCCCCTTTTTTGTTTTTTTTATCCCATGATCCATCGAGCTGAAATGTAGTCATCAAGTTCATATGTAAGTGTTCTCCTATATTGACAACGTGGAACCCAGGAGGAGCATAAGAGTCAATTAAGCGACGATTTGTAACAGTTTCCACCTGGATAAACAAAGCATGTTGAGTTGCACTTTCTCGTATGTTAAGGTTGAGAGTTTGTGAAGTTGCTCGCAAGTGTCTGAAAACTTGATCATTTCGTGTTCGCCAAATCGCCCAGAGGGTGCCAACAAATTTATGAAGGCGATCACTATTGCAACCATCTTGAGTACAAATTTGAATGATCCAATCTTGAATCCATACGTCAAAACCCACAGGAGTTGTGGTAGAAGGTAGAACATCGAGTTGGCTTATACTCCATGCTTCTGTAGCCAACGAACAGTTCCAAAAAAGATGTTTACAATCCTCAGCTTCATATAAATAGACTGGACAGTCACTACTAAGATTAATACCTCTTTTGTAGAGGTTGTGTTTAGTCGCTAGGCCATTATGGTATAGCTTCCAGAGGAAAAGTTTCCATTTGGGCATGATGTTCGAACTCTAAAGTAGGCGAAAAAACTTCGTCTGTAATGGAGTCGTCATGTCAGAGATATCATTTTCTTTGTTGGAGTACTATATTGTACCCCGTTTTGGTTGAATAAGTCCCTAATCTAGTGTAGGGCCAATATTGTGAATCCTTCATGTTCATAGTAGGATGTAGTTCTATACCCTTAATTTGACGCGCGCTATCTGGATCAAAAAGCCTGTTAATCTTCGGAATATTCCATCCTTGGTGATCTGGAAGAATAAGATTGGCCACTTTGAGCGAAGCAACTTCTGCTAAGGGAACCTGATCTCGAAAAATAGGTTTACTCCCATTCATCCAAGGCTGTTGGGAAACAAGAATATCTCCAAAAGTGTTGTTGCAACTAAAAAAATGAAGGTAATAAAGCATGCTTTTAGATTTATTAGCTTTTTTCCCCCGAGATATCAAAGAAGTAGTTTCAAGTGGATTTTATTGAAGAGAGAGTTTTCTGGTTAGTTTCTCCAAACATGAGGATGTCATCAACAATTAGGAGGTACGATATTTCAGTTGCTCCTCTCCTAAATTTAGAAAGGGTTCAAGCTATAGAAGAGTAGGTGTCGTAGATCAATCAAGACATATACTCTAGACAAATTATGAAGAGGTATGGTGAAAGGGGGTCCCATCATCCTGCTTGATACCCCTAGAAGGATTGATCTAGATCGATTCCCATTAATTTGGATGGAGGTTAAGGTTGTTCTAATGTGGCGATTAGGTTAATATGTTTGTACAGAAGAGGAAAGCTTCGAGGTAATGTTATATGAAAGGCCATTCTAGTATATCATAGCCTTCTTCAAGGTTTAATTTAAATTTCTTTCCTTTTTTTCCTGATTATTGAGTGAAGCATCTCCGAGGCTATGATGAAGCATACCTCCGAGCCTCTCTGCGGAATAAAGCTATTTAGATTTGGGGAAATAAGGTCCTGAAGGTGAGGTCTAATTGTGCACTATGATTATGGTTATCATTTTGTAACAATTATCTACTAGACAAATTGCCCGAAAGTTCTCGATTCTAAGTGGATTATCAATTTTTGGGATGAGGGCAATTAACGTAGATTTCATATTACTGGCCATGTGTAGACACATAATCGTGTCTCCCCATTTAAGGGTCCAATGATGAAACATACCGCGGTTTTAGTTGGCACGACTCGACGGAAGAGCAGTATGAAGAGCCAACCCAAAATTAATTAAAAAGTGTATTTCAAGTCTTATTTTGAAGCCCAATTTAATTATTCATAATAATTAACTGTATTTTGAGCTCATAAAAATATTTTGAGTCCATTTAAAATATTTTAGACCCAATCTTTTTAAAAGCCCAAATTAATTATTCAATGATAATTAATTGTTTTAATTTATTATTTTAAATATTTTCAGAAATAAATAAAATTGAAATCAGATTTTTATTCCGTAAAATTGAATTTCCGGATTTAAAAGATAAAAGAATATCTTAAAAACGCGTTTCACAAAAAGCCTGGCAAAACATGTCTGGTGTAGCTGGTGCGCTTGGCGCGCCACGTGCGCTCAGCACATTGGCCTTGCCGCGTCAGGCGCACCAATCTGCGCCTGACACGTGGCTCTATTCGACGTCGTACACGCTGGCAAGTTTTTTTTTTTAAACGCGTGCCACGTGTGCGCAGCTGATTGGTTATGTTGCGTCATGCGCACCAATATGCGCCTGACACGTGTAATTGTGCGTCGCACAGAGACGTGAGTCTGGCGCACTCTCTGCGTGATGCGCGGGTTTTGGTCTCTTATAAATAGGCTTTGATTTCCCGAATTAAAGAGACGATTTTCCACACAATTTTCACGCGCTTTAAAACTTCGAATACGCTCGTGCTCTCAACTTACGAAATCTCATATACTTCCACATACTTTACAAACACAACAAACACAATCAATGGCACATACGTTCGTACTTTAATTGTTCTTTTGGCTTCAAGATTGCTCCTCCTGAAGGTCGTTAGTCGTTACGCTCTCATACCTAAGCTGCATATGTATAATCTTGAGGGTCCTTGAATAATCTCTTTTATTTTATTTATTGAAGTTACTAACTCTTTCTTTCCTGATGTAGATCTTTAATAAATAAACGTTCTTCTTGTATATTCTAACCCCCTTCTTCTTGTATATTCTAACCCCCTTCTTCTTTTTATTTATTTCTATATATTGTTATGATTGTCATGCTTGCCTTTTCATCATCAACATGTTATTATTGTTAATCAAGACCTATGTTCTAATATTAATCAGATGGACAACCTGCTAGGAACCTTGTAATTTTGATTGCCTAATAGCATGCCGCCAAAAATAGTCTTTTTGTTGTGTTTAATTAACCAACTTAGACTAATATTTTTAGGGTGTTTGAAAATATTATATGCTTGTTCTTCTGCATAAACTTTGTAATGAATCGATATTTAGTAGAGGCCAGCAATGGGAGAACGTGGTTCATTATGACCATATTCGTACCTTCACACCCCCGAACTCAATTTTTGGTTCATTGACCATCTATGGAGTCATGATGGGGAAATCTACATTGGATAAATCTCTAATTTATCTCTTCAGTTTTTCAAATATCCAATTAGGTTTATGAGTTTTCCTTTAAAGACTTGTTGGTGACTTCAAAAACGTATTTAATAAAATCTTAACAATAAGGTAGTCAAATACGCGCTTACACCGGGTAGGCGAAATAAAATCACGCCTACACCATGGAACTACGAAGAAACACCTCTTTGGTAATTTTAAGCAATCATCCTTGATATTTCCCCGAAAATGATTAGAAAGCGTGGAAACCATCGTCCCGTGGAGCTTTTGAGGGCTTTATATTAACTTTAATTTCATGCGGTGGCTAATTCTCAAGTTTATCTCCGGCACAATTTCGCAATATCAAAGCGAAGATCTTCAGGAAGATGAAGATTGAAAGGCCATGTATGATATCATGACGAATGAATTTATTCAAGTTTTCAAACAATTAGCTACCGAGAAGATGTAAGGCAAATGCGTGAAAAAGAAGTGCGGGGGCGGGAGCTAGAAATGTTACAAAAAGCTCCCTCCTTTTTTATTAAATTGTTACGGTTTCCTTTTTTTGACCTTTTTTTAATTGTTACACATTCACTTTTTAGTTTTTCTCCGTTTTCATTGAAATTGTATCCAACATAACATGTCAAAATCTGAGGACATTTGGAAAATCTGTCATGTACTAAATTTTGAATAGAACTGGAAGAGGTTTCATCTTGCAATTTGAGGATAACATGAACATCTTTAACCTGCACTTCAAATAAACACACTTTATTAATCAACCACTTTTCTACTCCCTTCGTATTTTTTAATTGCTACATTTTCCTTAAATAGTTGTTTCTTTTTAATTGCTACATTGTTTAAATTTTTCTTATTTGGGATGGGTCAAAAAGTACCATCCAAAAAGCTTGAAAGTGATATTCGCTTAAATTGTTACGAGATAAGACAATGTAGAGAATTAAAAGAGAGGAAAGACTTCATATACCCCACCACTCACCTTATTAATCAACCAAAAATCTCCCCACCTACCCCATTTTTCTTTATCATACATTATTTTAATGCTTCTTCTACATTTCCCAAAACCAAACATTTTTTTTGTATTTTTTCCTTGTTTTTTGCATATTTTAATGCTTCTTCTACATTTCCCAAAACCAAACATTTTTTTTGTATTTTTTCTTGTTTTTTGCATAATTTCCTTGGTTCTCCGTCCCCAAATGAATTGTAACAATTAAATAAATAAAAACACAGGGAGTACAAGAATCGAACATTTTGGGGGCAGACATATGAGTTAGATTAGGATTTGAGAAGATGCTGGTAGCAACAATTCTTGATGGGTTTAAACTTTCTTATTCACACGTTGAAATTTCATGAACATATGAGTTAGACTAGAGCTGTTGATAATGGTAGTTAAGTTCGGGTAGGCTTTGATCGAGAAGACGCAGGTATAAACAATTTTTGATGGGTTTTTCTTATTTTTTCTGTAATTACTACGAATGAGGAATTAATAAATATTACAGATTGTTTTATTTTTCGTAATCTTTGATCTATCTATCGATATATATATACTAACAAAGCTAGAAAGATATATCCAAATGTCAGTCATCAAGGTTTTTCCATGTGTCATTCTCAGAAAAAATAACACGACAAGTGGCATTGATTTATTCATTCCTGCCACGTGTCATTTCTTTAGTTCAATGAAGTAAAACAATATGATTATATTTACCGTATATCTATATTTGTATCTAAACCCCATACCTTATGGATTTTAAATATTAATACTTATTAAAAATTTAAAACAATAAAAATGTGTGTTATAGGCGTGAGAGTTTTCTATTATCTCATTCTAATAAAATAATTTTCAATTTTTAAACAATTAAATACAAATGTATATTCAATACTCACTGTCCTACTTTTCAACAATTTTATTCAAAAAAAAATTTTCTTTTTTTTTAAAACCAAAAAAAAATAAAAAAATAAAATTTAATTATTACATATTAACCTACATCTAAAAAAACGTTGATCGAGGTTATATTGTGAATATTTATGTAGAATTTAATGGACAAGATACTTCCTAAACAACAACTCTTTTTTTTTTTTTTTATTTTTTAAATCCAACTTAAACCATATATATTAAATAAAATATTAAAAAAAATTGTTTTTCTCAAACAATAAAAAAAAAAGATGTGATATTTCCATTTTAGAGAAGTGTAGCAAGTATATTGAAACATAGGAAGTAAATACAAGGCTAAATTTAAGCCGAAAAGAAAATGGTGAACAAATATTGTAAAATTACTTTACTAGAATATTTTAACTTAATAGTAATGGTTCCACTATATATTGAACTAAATTTAGTTTTTAATAACGTTTTATAGAATTTTAATTCTAACCATGCATAGTTTTTGTTCTATCTGTCTTCATTATTGTGCTGAGACAGAGACAGTTAAAGAGTAATTGATTGCCAAATATTAATGAAAATATAAAATCAATTGAAGTAAGAATTAATGTCGTTCATTCTTATACTACCTAATTAATCATAATTATATTAGATTATTAGGACCAATTTTTTAGAGTACTTCCTTCATATACCACCTAACGATCAATTAAATAACGTTTTTAGCATGAATACAACTTGCGCGACTAGACTTTAGTTCAGTTATATGACCCCCATTCTCTAATATGAGCGAACATCCTATATCATAATGTAGCTTAGACTATGCTACTTGGACTCAAGTTCTCCTGTCAGACACAACATAAGTAGGTGCAAGTGTCACACACTCACACTTGGCTACGTTATGGGGGCAAAAACATCGTTTTCATATGATATGAAGTATCCAGTTTCCTCTCGTTCTAAGGCTGTGGAGAATATGATGCAGGGTTATTGGGATGAAATGAAGAGTACACTAAACAATTTAATCAATAATCTATTGTATATAGAAGGTAAAGAGAGATCATGGAGCATATGTCTCGAAAATTTTGTTATCTAATTTAATGAGGAAAAGTTATGAGCCTACAAACAACTGAAATTACTAAAATGTCCTTTTTTTCCAGTGTTCGTTATCTAGAGGAGAGATAAATGTGGCATAGCATAGCACAAGGACATCTTTAGCAATTTTGTAAATCAGTTGCATACTTGTAATCCATTGGAGTAGATTTTTTAACAGGAACTCAATCTAATGGGCCGGGCCATTTCAAGCCAAAGTGAGTATCTAATGGGCCGGGCCATAGCGAGTATCAAAATAAAGTGAATGGGAATATAATCATTTTTCATGGGTACGGCCCAATCGGATATATTTTCTAAAGTGTGGCCCATACAAGGAAGTGCTATCCATCTATCTAGAGTTGAAACTTGGGGCTCCACCATTCAGCTGTAACTGGTGATTATAAATTTATAATGTGATTTTGCTGTTCCAAATTGCAGCCACTTTTGTATTTCACAAGTACAGAATACACCATCATATGAGTGGCATCTTTCATCGTCAGTCCTACTGTTTCAAGTTTTGTATTGTCTGATGTTAAAGTTGTTTGGTTAAAATTTGTTAGAAATGTTTTTAATCAATAATCATGTTTAGCCATAAACGGTAAAACAGTTGTCATGACATTAGGATCTATACTTCCTGAATTTGCCAAAAATTAAGATTGGTTGTCATATAATTGGAGCTCATAAAATGATACTCCCTTCGGTCTTTATTAGTTTATCCGTTTTTTTTTTTGAGTTTTTAGGAGAAATAATGTTGTGGGACGTAGAAAGAAAGAGAATAGTTTAATTTATCTCTCTTTTTTTATTCTACTTTGATTTAATAAGCTCTGATTATTTTAATTATTTTATAAGTAAAAATATTATTTTCGTGTATTCATAATATCAATTTTATAATTTTTACTTAAGCGAAATAAGGATATTAAGAGTTAAATAATATTAAAGTTATATGTGTGTCATTGGAAAGTTAGCCCCATTCCAAAAATAGAAACAAAAAAATGGGTAAAATTAATAAGGGACATCCCAAAAAGGAATACGGGTAAACTAATAAAGATCGGAGGGAGTATAAGTTAGTTAATCTCTTAGGTTTACCCTTCTTGGCCCATAAAGCATGCTAGTTTGAACACTATATCTTGTGTTAGGTTTACTTTTGATCTCAATTGACTAATGCCTCATCCTAATTAGAAAATTATGCTTTGTAGTTCATAGGATGCTGCTTTGTTACAAGATGACTATGCAACAAATTATTTTTAATAGGAAAGAAAAATCTAGGTCGAGTTCCTAGCACTAATCCACCCCAACTCATCCTCACAGATCATACAAAAGAATTACATATTCTTATAATCGGACCAACAAATAATGTAATGACAATCATGCCCATTATTGTTCATGATACATATATATTATATATCAACCTTTATGCCAGGGCGTGGTTCATCAACCGATTTTGACTTATCTAAATTTGTTAGTTGATTTGAAGTTATTTTAACTTATTGAAACTTATTTTAATAACTTTAATATTTATCCTGTTGTGAGAAATATATAATAGAGAGAAGGTACTGATAGAAATATATCAGTAGGATGTGCAAATTCACTTTTTACAATGGCGGTATTTATAGGCAAAAATTTAACTGCGTACATCTGCACAAGTTCAACGATTGCAGCGGATGGGAGAAAACTTTCCCAACATGCATCATGTCAGGTGAAAGTCCATTTCAGTGGACTTCACTATAGCTCAACAGTGAAATTCACAATTCCACTGTTATCTCAACATATCCAACTTTTTTTTCCATAAATGAAGTCAAAATAAGTTGAATCGTATACTACCTTAACTTCTCTAAAACGGTGAGTAAAGAAAGAAGTAAACATGCTGAGATCCATCAGATAGTTAACTATACATCCGATCAAAACTAGATCCTTCTTATTAGATTCCTCTATTCTTTGAAAATGAGCATACTATAAGCCCAAAATGAATGATAGCTAATCCCCTCATTGTCTCCTCTGTGAGCCCTGCATCCACAAACATGCTATGATGGATGCTGCCAAGCAAAGAATAATGTTAGATTATGATCTTAAAGAAATTGATTATATTAAGTGGTGGTCAAAGTTTTGGCTCACTCCCTTCCAAATCATGTGATTTATATAAATAATTATACTTAAGATTATCCCTGGCCTTGTGTATATCATCATACATTCTCGTGAATACTGATTCAAGCATGTATTATACTATAAGATTGTTAAAGTATGTATATATTCTTGTCCTTTTAAGAGATATTTATAAGATTATGTCTTTAATTCATTTCGGTATTTTATGTTAATAAATATTTTGTCACATATATCATGGGACCTTGTTAAGGTAGCACCATATATTATAAAGGATATTAAGAATGGGATACCCCTCATAGGCTATAATTTTGTCAGTGCTTCAAAAGCTGAAGAGGGGGTGTCCACTGGGCAGTAGTGACAATAAGGGTCATACTCAAGCCCCTTTCTTGTGCTACCCCCATCAATTGTTATTAGTTATTACCCCCCCCCCCTTCTCTTGCAAACTGGCAAAGAAGAAAGGGGAAAGAAGACTGAATAACAACTGGACCTAACCTTAATATAATTTTTTAATTTTTATTTTATAGAAAAAATATTAGCTTTTAAACTTGTGGAATATATGGGTTCAAATACAATTTTAGTATTGTATATATTTTTTTCTAGTATTATAAAACTGGTGATCCTAGCGGTACTTTAGATCAATAAAAATATTCTTCGTATCAATAGATAAAAAATATGTAAGTTGAGTTAGATTTATAAACTTTTGCTTAATTTATAAGTGGATCTTGTTTTAAACTATTCAAGTTATTTAATGATCTAGAAACAATTAATTTCCAAAATATATATTAAAAGTTATAATCGATTTGCTCTACTAGATTGTCTTGTGGCTAGTTTACTGTAAACCCAGTTCTATTTTCTTGTCTTAAACTTTGTATATGTATTTTATCCCACAAGAACTCTATTTATCGTAAATTTAATTTTTAGATGCATTTATTTATGCTTCAGAAACATACTTCTTTATATTAAGTATTTCCTCCATTTTAAAATGACTGTCACATCCTAGGAAGTTTCATAATAGAAAGCAACATTTCCTTATTTCGCTAATTAGTTATCTCTATCTCTCTCCACATGACATGAATCTATTTTCTTTCATATCTCTCTCGTCATTACATAGGCACCTTAAATGTCGTGTTTTTCCTCCTCAAATTAAATTTTGGGTGAAGATTCTAAAACTAGGCCAACCTAGTAGTTTGTTGTGAAACTTTTGACCATGCTTCTCTGTAAATCCTCTCTTCTTGCCATCTTTTTCTGCTGCTAAAATTATTCATTTTCCAGAGAAGTGGTGGAGTCTATTCGTAGGCATGCCAGAACAAAGGGCCCTTATAGTGTATGATATCTTGCGAGAGCACAAATTTTTATTTATATCTTTATTGAAAGGTGTTGTTGAAATCTGACCATTTTAGTTATATTAGGTACTCTTGCTTTGTCTCTTTTTATCTATCTGATCTTCACATTCTGTATGTCTACCATTTTCAGTGTGTTATAATATAGCCTAGCTAGTTAGCATCATTCAATTACTTTCACTATAGATAAAACTAGCAATTTATGCACGCGATGCGTGCGTGAATTTAAAGTTTTGTGCTTTAGTTTTTAAATCTAAACGTTACTTAATAATTTTTCATAGGGTCACGAAATATCACATCACCCCTTTCCTTTATATTATAGAGTTATGCACGTGATTTATTAAAGAGTTCATGATCAACACATACTTTTTCATGATCTTTTAGGCTATAATTTTAAAAAACAGCGATTTCGTACATGACAATGTTCAGAGGGATTAAACGCATTATGTACGGAGCAATAAATTGCCAATTTTTCGATCGTATTTCAACTTGAAGTTATTTGATAGTTGTTAGATACCCGATTTGCACATAGTTGAACGAACTTGTTATAGGGACGATGGCGAATTATGAATGTATGTTATGTAAGAATTTAATTTTATTGTAATTCAGATTTTAAGTAAAAATAATGGTGTTTGTGTTGTATGGAGTAATATTTTTGAATTGTAGTTTCAAGGTTTTTCTTTTCTTCATATAACAACTTTCCTCATTATTCAAAGATTTGGAATCAATGTTAAATGGAATACTTTTTGAAACTTGTATTGATTGACAATTATGTCAAATAGATAATTATTGACTTATTTGAATATGGTTGATTTTTTTTCTTTTAAATTTATTCTTTATTAATAATTACACGATTTATTGTAAGGGTAGGGGTCATTTCATGTGGACACCGTTTCTTCCCCTCTTCCCTTATATAATAGAGATTTGTAATAAGGAAAGAATTAAGAAAATCTTTTCTTTATTATTTTTTGTGGATTAAGGGTATTTAAGTCTTTTCAAGAGGGGACACCATAAATCTCCCTTGGCTTATATGATAGAGATATGGTTATAGTAATTCTTTTTTCTCCATCAGAAGAAATAAATGTCTTTGATACAATATTGGACAATTAACAAATTTGTTGTTATCATAATTATGCAATTCATTGACAATATTTTGTCATAATTATGTAATTCACTGACAATATTTTCGCCTAATCTAAAATATCACTATTATTGGACTTTCGGTTGTGATTTATGATGAAAGTTTCAACTACAACCATGTTTAATTAGGTTAGAATAAGAACAATTTCTTGTGATTATTTGTGTGGCATTATCTTAACATATTCATCGACGGGTGGGGATGAGAATGATATATCTACGTCTTTTGTATATATATTCTTATTTTAAACTTGTATGCGTTTATCATAAAAAGACATAGTACGTATTAGGAGCAAACATATTTTTCCCTTTAGGATAATATTTGGAACCTCGATATTCAAATTAATGGTACAGTCCTTATGACATGTGTGGTTAATATTATTAGTATGCAATTGAAAAGATAATGAATCAAAGATTTATCGTCTTTGTGGAAGTGCAATAATAACGTAGATTCATATATTGAAGTTAGAGTTACAATGTCTTTCAAAAAAAAAAAATTAGAGTTACAATGACTTTTTATTTATGTCTTTTTGGTAATGTTGAACTTTCCTCATTACCCATATATGTAATGAGGAAAGAATTAAGAAAATCTTTTCTTTATTATTTTTTGTGAAATTAAGGGTATTTAAGTCTTTTCAAGAGGGGACACCATAGCTCCCCCTTGGCTTATATAATAGAGATTATCATAAGAGTGGCCTGGACTCGAGAGTCGAGACTCTAGAATACCCCTTGTAACTAATTAGCAAAATATTCAATTTAGCACTTCATGTGCCATATACATAGAATAAAGTTGCCTCTATGTAGGGGTGTTCACGGGTGGTTAACCGTCCCGAAACAATATTTGATTCGGCTATAGGAAGTTTCGGTTCGCTCTTTTTCGAACCGTAACCGTAACCGTTTAGACCGGTTACCGCCTAGCGGTTAACCGTTCTTTTCGGTACGGTTTTTGGGTTGACCATTAACCGTTATTCAAGTTATAATATTATATTTTACTTAATGTAAATATATATTTTCTAATTTTTTGTGCATGTACTTTAATATTATAAATATAAATGTATTATAAAGTGGATAATAAATCCAATGGAAAACATAATAACACTAATAATTTACTCTATTTCTTAATTATAGTGTTTATATTACTACTAAAGTTAGTAATGATATAGAGTTCTTGCCTTCACATGCAACTGTTTGGTTCCAAAACAAAAGGAAATGCTATTTTACTTTAAAACAAATTGCTTATTAGAAAAAGTTTTTTTTTTTAAGTATATGGAGATCCATGAGAGCAGTAATATAGATGAAATGTAATCTCAAGTCTTACCATATCCTTTTGACAAGGATTCTTATATTTGAATAAGTCTTTCTTTTAGTATGACAAGTATAGGCATGTGTTAGACCCTATATATCTAGACGATTTAGTAATAGTAGTAGTAGTGGCTACACTAAAAATTAAAATCCCTCCTCCCCTTATACCACATGAGCATCAACACCGCACATCGAACTTGACAAGAAAATTTATCATCATCGGTACACAAACCTGACTTCTTTTTGTACAAATAGGAGTATAGGACTATAAGGAGATTATGGAGAATATCTAATAAGGCTTAAATGTAAAATTAAATTATGTTGTGAACTAGGTATTATGTAAAATAGCAGTCAATGACCATAAAAGAATTACTACGACACCAAGAAACCTATATCAGCAATCAAATCAAGAATTCAGATTTGAATACATTACGTAAGTCAGTGATAAATGGTTACATGCTTGTCATAAACTGGTGACTTCTGACATCTGACATTGAATTTCTCATGCATATAACAATTGGTTGTTGGAATAAAAGGAGATTATCATAGGGAAAGACTTTGCAATTGGTTATTATGTAGATGGCATAATCCAAAAAATTTATTATTCATCCGAGTGTATTGTGAGCATGGTATACCCAAATTTATTTTTTTGCTTATTATTCATATGATATCATCCAAATGAGCAAAATGTATTAAAAAAAGAGGGTTTTAAATGAGCAAAAATTAGTCTTAGGTGTATCTGATGAGTGAGAATTTAGTCTCACTCATATGCATATTTTGATAAAGTTTTGCACGATAATCTTGAATTTAAATGCATTTTCTCCCTCTAATTTCCTCATTTTCATCTTATAGCGATGCATGTTAGATATGTAGGATCCAATAGCTTTTCCCCCCTCCCCTTTGATTACTAACGCTATTGTTTAGTGTGAACTTTTAAGGAGAAAAGAGCAAACAGGGGAGGAGCGGGTGCTCCTTGTAAAATTGGAGCGGGCGCTCCTCCAAGCTCTAATACATGGCAGGGTGAGGCAGGACTTGGAGCGAGGAAGGAGCCACCGAGGAGCTGGAGCTCCTAGCATGGAAAAGAAACGAGCGGGCGCTCTCAAGGAAAGAGGAGCGGACGCTCCTACGTGCTTATGGACGCAAGAAGAAACAGTAGCTTAGAGCTACCCAAAAGCTCCCATGGAGCAAGCGCTCCTGGCGCGCATTTAATAGGTAGCGGGCGCTCCTTTATACAGAGGAGCGGGCGCTCCTCATTTGTCAAGGCAGCCATCCTATTGGCGGTAGGGATGGAGCGACCCAGGAGCTCTCCATGAGCACTCGCTCCATCGCCTAACTTTGTTAGGAGCGGGCGCTCCTATTTAACAAGGAGCGGGCGCTCCTTGTTAATTTCTCGACTTTCGTTCTTTAAACGCTGTTTTTAGCCCCGTTTTTGTAAGGGTATAAATACTCTATCCGCTTAATGACGTAAAAACTTTGATTCCAGTAAATCATTTTTAGAGAGTTTTTAGCTTAATCTAGTGAGAGAAAGTAAATTTTCATGGTTTTGTAGCTTGGATTATGGCAAAAATTTGTGTTTTTATGCAAGATCCTCATTTCTTCTTCATGGTTTAAGTAATATCACTTCTTTTCTCTACTTTTTATACTTTTATCTTTTGTTTATTTAAATTTTATTTACTTAGTTTAATCCATGTTTAGATTTTAGTTTCTTAACTTAAATCTTGTGTTGATTGTTTTAGTTGTTCATGTTTGATTTGTTTTTCTCTTTTATTAGTATTACTATGATGATTATGATGATTAGTGAGTAGTTAATTAGTTGGGGGTTGGGGTGAAAACCCAACCATGATTGATTTGGGTGTTTGAATAAGAAGTTAGGGGTTTGATCGGGCTTATTAATTGATCAATAGCATGACTATTATCTACTTGCATTCTAGTTGATTACTTAGATGTTTGTTGATTGATGCCTTAGTCAAATTGAGAGAGGAGATTAAGGTTGATGTTTATGCTATTTTTTTGCTTAATTGCTCATGAGAGTGAGATTTGAGTGAGGGTTTTGTGGATTAACATTGTGCTTATCCTTGGATGTATGTTTGAGACCATGAGAGTGGCTTAAATGTGTGACCTAGGTAGTTTTATGCACCCTTGAAAGAGGGCTTAGAACCCGTTAAGAGTCAATAACCTCAATTAGTTGCTTGATTCTTTCCCCTATACTTCGCCCTTCTTATTGCCCAAATTATGATTGGATGGTGTTTATCCCCTTCTCCCAATGTTTTTATCAATTGATTTCTTGTCTAATCATTTATTGTCTTTCTAAGGTCTTAATTGATTGGTTAATTTAGTTCTTAGTTTAGTAAACCAAACATCTTCCTAAATCTTCGACTTAGCTTGCAACAATTAGTAACATTAGTGTTCTTCTTGCTATTCCCTGTGGATCTCGACCCTTACTTATCACTTTACCTAGTTTAGTGATTTAGTTAGGTTTTGTTTGACGATTAGGAGATTTGCAACGACCAAAATATCCTATGTCAGTATCACACCCAGATGTATGATGAATTAATGAACTCGGCATAATCTACATTTTAAGTTGTAAACTCCAAATTACCAAACCAAATGGATGGTAAAGTAGGGAACAGTAACCATAAGATAGTTATGATGGTGTAGGAATCTAAGGTAACTCAAAAAAAGGGATAAAAATATACAAAACACTCAAATTTTTAACAATCCAAAGTGATAAGATAGATAAAATAAGAAATTGACACAAGCAAAGAGCATTGGATTCTCAAAACAAAAGAACTCAAAACATTGCTGTTTTATCTTACCTGTCTTCACTCTCTTTTTACAGAGCGTGCTTTGCAGGAGCAAAAATAAAAAAAAAAGGTGGGAAAAGATAGAAAAAGGAAGTAGTAATTGTGAAAGGATGCATATAGAAAAGGTGGGTTTGATGGTAAGCTTAAGTTGAAGGATGTGGGGGGGGCTCTAATATCTATGAATGATGCAAAGGCGCCCACACGGAATGCAAAGGAAAAAGGTATCCCAAGTTCACAAAATGTAGAAAACTAAAAGCATTTTACCAAAAGAAAAACCTTCAAATTTAACATAAAAGATTGAATCTAATAATTTCATAATCTCTTCTATTTTTTCTGTTTCCACACGTGGGCCTCTTTATATATTCTTTTTCCTTTCACCTTTTTTTCATACTTGATCTTCTTTTTGGTTTTGTTTTGCTTTAGAAAGGGATAATATGACCATGTTCAAATTTGTTGTATATTACTAATTACTTTTAATGAATATTAGATGCATCATTTTAAAGTCAATTTAACTTGGTCTTGAATAGTATATTTTCACTTATGTTCAATACAAATGTATATAGGATTATACAAATTGAGTAATAAGATATGAGTCAATTTTATGAAGTCTAACCATATTTACGAATATAAATAGATAAACATAGCTAGGATTGTGATCTTATTCCCTGTGAATCTAAAAAAATTTCACTCTTTTGTTTATATTCGTTCTCTATATATATTTCTACCATATTATGATTTATTCTATATTTGGTAACCTTTTCTCTTTTTTTATGTATTCACTCCACGACTCTACCAATTCGGCTATTTGATGCGTTAACTAAAACCATGATTCTATAAAACAAATTTATCTTTTCTACCTAAATTTATTTTTTGAAAATACGTATTACTCATCCTATTCTTAGGAATAAAAAAGATATGTGAGAAACAAAGGAAGTATCTTATAAACATATATTTCCTCCGGTTTTTTTCCTATTACTTCATTTGGACTTTTACACTACTATTCAACACTCTATGACCATATTTTGTATTTCAAACGCACTGAAAAATATAGTCATGTGGGGTGTTTTTAAACTTGTCTCAATGTGTATTTTCAAAATATTAAATTTTTATAATTTTTACCAGAGTATAATGGATAATAATTATTGTCATCTTGTGCATTGGCAAGCGTGAAACCTTATATTATACAATAGAAGAAAAACAGAGAACGTACGCTTTTATTATTAAGAGTATAGAACATTAATTAACTTATTTTTCCTACTAAGTATCAATTTTGAATATTATGAAAAAGTCATTTATCGATCGATATTATAATAAAAGTATTTAAGTTTTTTTTTGAGGAGTTGTAATATTTAAGTTGATTCTCACTTTTTTTATTTTTTTATTTCATATCGTGGTTACATATATTATTTTTACTAGTTAATTCATCAAATACCCATGACAAATCACGAAATTCACCATATACCCTCAATGTTTCAGATATTCACCATATACCCCTTGACTTTTCAAAACTATTCACCACGTAACTGACGTTAAGTTGCCGTTTGCGTTATTTACAATTTTGCCATTATTAACCCCTAAACCCTAACCCTAATCCTAACCCCTAACCCAAACTACCCTGACCCCCCCCCACGCCTCAGCCCCCACCCCCCGCCCCCTAGATTTCCCACGGCCCCCCCCCCTCCCCCTCGATTTCCGCGCCCCCCGCCCTCCCCCGCGATTTCTGCGGCCCCCAACCCCTTCGATTTCCGCAAATCATTAAAACCCTAAATCGAAAAACTCGCAAATGAAGTTGAATGGTGTTTGTTGCTAATGCTCGACAGGACAATCGAATGAACTAGACTTTTTGTTTGTTTGTTGGATTTATTGGATTTTTCTTTTTACGATTTGTTTGTTGAATTTTTGTTGGATTTATTAGATTTGTGGTGCTTTGGTGGTCGCTAATTGCGGTGGTGATTGTGTCTTGGGATGACTTTCGGTGATTGGTAGTCGGAATGGTGAGTTTCGGTGGTGATTATGTGTCCATCAATCGGTGGTGGTGGCTTGGATTTAGCGGTCCGGGTTTGGTGGGAGTGGTGGGTTGTCGATTGGCCTAGTTGTCGTGGTGGTGCTACTCGGCGAGAGAGATGATGGTGTTGGGGAGGGGTTGCGGCTTTGTGGGGGTGGAGGGGAGGGGGGAGGGGTTGCGGCGCGGGTGGAGGGGGAGGGGAGGGGTTGCGGCCATGGGCGGGGGTCGTCTTAAACATTTTGGAGGCCTGTTTTAATCTTAGAATTAGGCCCTTAATATCAATTTTTTTTTAGATGATAATTTTGTTTATATAATATTACGATTATATATTTATATTCTTGCAAATTGAAAAATCATAACCTCAAACTAATTTGAAATTCTTTATAATAACTCAATATAAAACCAAGATATTACCAATGTTCTACTTACACAAATAAAATAATATTACTATCTCACCCTAAAAAAAGTTATAGTACTCCCTCCGTCCTAAAATATAGTTCCCATTTCCATTTTGGATGTCCCAAAATATAGTTCCCATTTCCATATTTAGTTTCACATTTTTCCGTAATTTATCTAGAAAAACCGTGTCCCATCATTTATTTACTTCTTGAATTTTGTTTTTTGCTTTGTTTATTCAACCCAAGTGTTACAATTAATGCTCTTTCACCAATTATTCTCCATTATCTCTCCTAAAATCATCTTTTCCCATACAACATTTATTTAAATAAACAAAAAATCTTTACTATCCCTCTTAGATTCTACTTGCATAAATTACCGTGAAAAAAGGAAAATGGAAACTATATTTTGGGACGGAGGGAGTAGTAAAGAAGAATTATGTAATGAAATAGTTGAACCTGTGAACTAGTGAAAAAAAACTCAAAAAAAGGAGAAAGGAAAGAATATTTGGGGTATATTACACTTCCCAAAAAAAAAAGAAAATATCACAAAAGAATTCATAAAAGGAGGAAGGGAAGAGAGGAAAAATAAGTAGTTTTTAGCCGCACAGTAGTTTCGAACCCGCATACTTCCACTCAATTCTTGGAGTAATAAAATGAGGAATTATCAACTCCACCAACGTCTATAAATGAAGTATAGCAGCGCCACAAACGTAATGTGTCTGTCTATTTTCTAGATTTGAGGGCCCTAGAAATTCGGGGCCTGTCTATATAATTTGTTTGCACGGCCTAATAGTCGGCCCTACTCCGGGGGTGGAGGGGAGGGGAGGGGGTTGGGCCGGGGTGGGGTGGAGGGGGAGGGTGGGTTAGGGTTAGGATTAGGGTTAGGATTTAGGGGGTTGGGGCCTTGGGGTTAGGGGTTTGGGTTATGGGGTTAATAATGGCAAAATTGTAAATAACGCTAACGGCAAGTTAACTTCCGTTAGAAAAAGGACATTTGGTGAACGTTTTCGGAAACTCAGGGGTATATGGTGAATATCTGAAACATTGAGGGTATATGGTGAATTTCGTGATTTGTCGGGGTCTATGATGAAAAACCGTTATTTTTAATATCTAGAACTTTTCCTTTTTAATTTTTCAACTTACCATATAATATATTTATTGATATTATACTACCTTTGTTTTTTTAATTGTAACGATTAGACATTTTCTACTTACACTTTATGTCAAATCGTTGCAACTAAAAAAAACAGAGGAAGTAGGTAGGTGCTAATGGTTATGATTTGGCAGGTTTGTTGATAGTTGAATGAAAAATCATGTTCTTTTTGTATCAGACCGACCTTCTACTACTTCCAAGGTGCATGCCATTTGATGTACTGGTTTACTACATGGAATACCACTATATTGGCGTTCTAATCAAGTTTATATGTGACTATAAATCCAATTTTTATTGTTTGAATTTTATATATTAGTCAATGTTACATTATCTAAGCACTTTTGGTTTTTAGCGACACATAATTATATATAGTGTTTTTTACTTGCCTTTTTTTTTATTGTCCTTTCATGAAATCCGCGGGTAAATAGCTAACCAACCTACTATATTTAGTATATTATTATAAGATCGACCAAATTAGCTGGGTATTATATAATTAGAACCATCTAAAAAGAGAAAGACATGTACTTGACCAACTTTATCGGTTTACAAGAATTTGACTCTGACATTTCCTTGTGTTTGTGAACTGTGTATCCTATACTGGAAAGATATTCTAGTATACGTTGCCTGTCGCTGTAATAAAGTGACTACTTAATTGGAAGTATGAAATACAAGCTAATACCGAAAAATTACGCCTAACCTAATTATATCCTCTCACCAGTGAAGGCCTGGGTCGATGGTATGAACTTCTATCTCACATGGGAGGCAAGAGGTTTAAATCTTGGTGGAAGCAAAATTTCAATATTGTTGGGGGGGGGGGTTGGGGGCTGTTGGGCCTCTGGGTGAGTGACCTTGTGCGAGGGCAGCCCAGAGGAAATTCATCTTACCACGGGTTCCCGAAAGGGGGCCCAAAAAAAAAATTATTTAGGGGCTGCCATGGATGATTTCATCCATGGTAAGCCCCTTTTCCCCTTTTATTTTCACTTTTTAGTTTATTTTCTTGTTTTGTTGAATAAATTAGTCTATCTTTATGAGTTTTTTTTCAAACCCTGTTATGGGGATTTTAGTCTCTATTGTGGAGATCTCCTTCTCCCCTATGGGAGTTGTGAGTATGGTTATTTTGTCTTTAGGTATGAGAAATTGTTCTCATTGGTTGAAGTTCGAGAGTCAACATGCAGGTATTGAAATCTCGGATGCGGTCAACATGACTCGATCAAGAATGTTCTTCCCAAACTACATCAGAATGATAGACCTCATCAATAGCTGCTTGATTCAGCAAATACAAGGGGCCCTATTTGTATTGCTCGATCTGGTTCATTGTAGTTTCTTCGATGACGAATTTGATTTAACCTTGTTTGATTGTATCATGTTTTTCTTTAATACCTATTGTAGATGCCGTTTGGCCTTCAATTAATGAAATTTCTCTTTCTCAAAATAAAAATAAAAATTTGGAAGTATGAAATAAGATGAGTAGACAATATTAGAAAGTGGTTTGTACTCTAATTGTCTATTCTTCCTAAATTATGTTATATGTGCTTACCTTTTCTACCATCAAATTTATATTGTGGAGACAAAATTCTACCTTTTTTTTGTCTCTGGGACTAGGGCTGGCAATGGGTCGGGTTGGGTCAAGATCAGGTTAGGTTGGCGGGTTAGCGGGTTGAGAACCCCTTGACCCAACCCGACTAGCACTTAAACGGGTTGGGAATTACAACCCAACCCAGCCTTATGATAAACGGGTCAACCTCCAGGTCGACCCATTTAAACTTTTTTCGTGTTTTTTCTAGAAAAAAAAATAAAACGACAAAGAGTATGTTACAAAGCAACAGTAGGCAACAACTTAGCATTAAGCCATTACATAACCATATGCTAGATATTGTTCAAAATCGACCCAACTTTTATTCAAAATCAACACCATTACAACTCCATAATCAATTGTTCAACATTAACTGTAATGAGTTAAAATTTTTACTTTTTAACTTTCTATATGGGGTTAGCCAATTTTTTTTAGCTGTGAAATTAGTTAGGGTTCTTAGGTTGTTTCCATAAATGGGTTAAACGGGTTAAAATCAGGTTGAGATTTTCAACATGACCCAACCCATTTAATTAAACGAGTTGGGTCGGAGTCGACCCATTTAATTAAACGGGTTGAAAATTTCGACCCAACCCGTTATTAATGGGTTGGGTTCGGGTCAGGTTGGCGGGTTGGGTAATATTTTGCCAGCTCTATCTGGGACCTAAATACATCCATTTTTTTTTACCAAATATAAAATAAATTAGAAAAGGTAATAATATATTAAGATTAGTAGACAATTAAAGAAAGCGGTTTGTACTCATTGTCTTTTCTTCCCGAAATAATAAATTATGCGTACTCTTTTTTGCCATCAAACTTTATTGTAGGGCAAAATACTATCATCTTTAGTTCCTACAGTCCTACTACATCTATTCCCTACTAGTATGTCAAACATTTCGATTACAAGTTCAACAATTTAACGGAAAGGTTGCATTAAGGAGCGCAATTCACATCATTGATTGGGCCCTTTTAGCAAACAAAAGTAGGGCAGCAAAACATAAAGTAGAGAAGTAAATTTCATAATTGTCAATGTGTTCATGCATTTATTGTAGGTTTATAGTTAATATGCACAAAAAACTAGACTACTAGAGAATTTACTATGCACTTAGGAAAAGATTAGTACCAAAGATGATGCATTGTACCAATAAAAAGTAGGTTTAGCTTAACCGAAAGTTTCATAGGTTCTTTATTTTAGTGTAAATAATATCTTGCACGATGAAAAACTATCTAAGCTTTAACCCTCCGTTTGGTAGTTTGTAATAAAGAATGGTAACAATAATTAGATTATATGCAATTTTGTAAAGAGAGTCTCGTGTCAATATACATGATAATGGAATTATTAGTCTCATGTCAATGTCCATGATAATTTTTGCTCATTTAATTTCTTTCATTTGGGCTCTCTTTTTTAAGACATTTTACTTCATTTGGATTGATTTCAAATGAAGCATGAAAGTAAAAAAGAGTCTTTAGGTGTCTTAATACTTCACGGTATATTCAGGTGTATAATAATTTTCTTGGAATTATTATATCCACATACATGTGTTTTACTTTCTCCGTAAACTCTCAGAAGTTGTTTTATATACCACCTCCAAAGTGACAATGGATGATAATGGAAATTTATAAAAGAAAATGAGCAATTTGGAGATGGACATTCATATAAGACTTTTAACCTAAAATTAACTATAAATTTATTACCATTACCACAATTTATTATCATACATGAGTACCAAATTAAACAAGTCATTTAGGCTTATATTACGACTTGTATTTTTAGGCACTAGTTCTTTCTGTCTTTTCTTCTTGACTATCCTCATCCCTGTCAAACCAATACATAGTGATTAAAGTAGAAAAGTTTGTAATTAGTTTGAAATATAGGGTAATTATACTTTTAAAGTCCTTTTCCCATAACCCTATTAATGGAAAATACTCAGTGGTGTGGGCTGTAATCTCAATCACTTCATTTATTTCTTCTTAATAATCCTAATAAGTTGGCTACAAAATATGTACTAAATGTATATTTTTCTCAAAAAAAACCCTTATATTTTTTGATGTAGCTTAACTGTCATCATCATAGTGGCGATCATAAATTTGTCACATTTGGGAGTAAATAATTATCCATATATTGTCATATGGGTAACAATTAATTGACAATAAAGTTAGCTGTCGAGATTTTGTCACAATTTGATTAGATTAGGTAATGATTAGATATGTTGATCGAAGGCGAATAGAAAGTTTGAGATGGTCCAAATTGATTGGCTGAACTGAAGTGGTATAGTCACTAGCAATCACCAGCATAAATTGAAATTTCTTCTTAGGTGGTTAAATGAGCAATCTATATACAGAGTAAACTATATACAGATTGAACTTCATTTATCCTTGACGTTTTATTGATTTTATGGAATATTACTCCCTTTGGTTTAAATTACTTTGCAATCTTTGTTTTTGAATTTTCCAAGGTATGAAAATAATCATTGATATCTTAATATTTTTAAGGTTGATTTTATCTAAATATTTTTTTTGAAAGTCATAAGTCGAACATAATAATTCATTAATTGCATGGTCGAATGCACTAAGCAAGTTTTTTTTAGAGAGAAAAGCCATTAAGTATTGGTTTCTCCTTATTTCTATCTTTTTGTTGTCTTGGGATTAAACTCATGAGAAAAACATATGCTTGAGTTATAATGTGAAAGGTGGATGATCAACCATATCTTTTGGATTAGCACAAAGCTAATTAGTTGTTTGTAGACAAACTTTTGCATCAAATTCCTTCTTCATCTTGATTCTTTACCTTTTTTTTATTTCTTTCTTCAGCTTTCCTTTTTCTTTAATAAGTCGCCTTTCCTCAGCCTTTGTCTTTCAAGTATAAGGTTCAAAAGTTAGCGCTCATGGACCCTGTGATAGATCAACCATATATAAAGGGCGGAAATCTTTCCCTTCGAAGAAACATAAAAAAGTGATCGAAATGATAATGGATAGCTTAATCAAGTTTTTAGCAATCTATGAATTCGAATTAATGATGAAAATCTTAGGTTGGTATATATATAACAATAATATAGATACAATTATGATGCATGACTCGTGGCTGCCAAGTGCCAATCATCAATATTCAATAAGGAGTATATTGACCTTAAACAAATCAGATCTAAGAATTGTCTTGTCAATGCTGGATCATTCAAAAATATCAGATTCAAACATTTCAATATTATTCATGATATACAAAATAAAACTTCCAAAATATAAGATCAAATGATATGCAAAGTATAGATTTGTATGTCTTTTTACTTTGAGGGAATTTGTAGTTTTTTTTTTAATGTTTGGGTGACTACGTGTCAGTAATCTTCGCGGTAGAGGTAGAGAAAAAGTAATATTACATTCAATATTTTAAAAAGAGAAAATATCCCAACAAATATTGCATTTATTATATTTTATCTTTATCCCATTCATGATGGTTTGTCAACTCCGAGGTCACTCTATTTTCGTCCCATTTTCTTATGTTTTATTGACCTATATTTTACACGATCTCTAAAGATCACATTTGATCATGATGAATATCTTTGATTATGTATCATTAAAAAATAAGGAAAATTACGTTCTTTCATATTGATATCTTTCTTTATCCCCTCAAAAAAAATTATGAAAATTTGATATTATGAATATACACATCGAAACAAGTCTAACAAAATCGCATAAAATTATTTGTTATATATATATATATATATATATATATATATATTATATATATATATATATATATATATATTATAAAAGATGGTCAAGTTTAATAAATTTGACCAATTAAATAGTGAATGGGTAATCTTCAGAAAAACTGAGAGAATATAGCCTAAATGTTTCAATATCAGGAATATCTAATGAGCAAATTGACATGGAGATTGGAGCCCACCGTCCATCAGTGAAACCTTAGACTAAATCAAAGTAAATTATGATAAGCTCATTTATTAGTCTAATTAATTATACATGCTATAAAACCCTCTATAAGTCTAACCCTGAAGAAAGGCCCACGTGTATACTAATATTAATCCCTGAAAATGTTGTTTGGACAAGAAAAAGAAAGATAGGAGCGCATGTACGAGCACAGTTGGCATGTTGTAATTGGTTTCCTGGCCGCGCAGCTTGACATCATGAAAGCTCTTCTGAAAAGAAAAGGGAAAGCTTTAGCGAATGAGGGAGTATATAGTAGTGTATAAATAGTATAAATAAGTCCCACAGCAGCCTCAAATTGCCATCAATCTCTTTTGGAAATTGGACCTCACTAACCAGCTCCACTAACTATTTGCATATTACATATATCATATACTATACATCTTTTACATGACTTTGAATTAGTCGTAATTTTTTAGGGTGCAAAAGAGTGCAATTTTCATACTTCCTGGCCAATTTCCATGAATATTGCATGCTTTTCAAGAGTATCGCGTCTTCTAGATACTCCCGTTCTTTCTGTTTAATGCAACAGTACTAGTCTTCTCTCACCTTTTCTACCTTGAACCTTCATTCTATTCGTTAAAGAATTTGGGTTACGTTCGCTTTATTTCAAAATAATAACAAGTCACAACAATTTATAGATCAGATTATATAGCCCACATTTATCTGATTGTTCTTTTAGTGTGATTATTTCTAATAACACGAGCAATTGATTGGACAGACCTTATTAACTGCACTTGCTATATAATTGGGTTTAATAAGTTGCCTATTGAAGTTTGTGGAGATGGGTCGGCTTGGAATATCGATTTAGAATTGGGAAAAGAGGTTTGCAAACGATATAATTTTTGGATGTTGAAGAGCAGATCACATGATCGTATTGCCTGTATTGTCGAGAGTTAATTTACACCACTCTATATCATAGTTCCACGGCACATAGTCATGTGACTATTTTTCTCGAGATACACATTGTTGTTGATTTGGATCAAAAAACTAATTGTGCCTTAGTATTATTCGATATATGATACTAAGTTGTTTTAGAACATAATTCTTAAGTTGGTGAGTTGTGAAAATTCAAAGAGAGAGAATTCAAGTATTTATAAGCATTAAACACAGTTAGCCTTAAATTTGATACTCTATAGAAATCTGTAGAGATCTTGAGAGCCTTGTATCACTAGTACAAAATTAACGATTTGCGTCTGCTTATTTGCATCGCATGCCAGAGGAACTGACGCAAATGGCCATGAGCAGACGATTTGCATCGGATTGTAATCAAAGTCCGACGCAAATACTCAAAAGTAAATGAATGGCATGAAGATTTGCGTCGGACGCCTAAGTTCATCCGGCCTTGAGATGAGTAAAGGAATTGGGTTTATGGATCGGGGATTTGCGTCGGACCTCAAAGCCTATCCGACGCAGATTGTCATGTATTAGTGATTTGCGTCGGACATCATGGCCCATCCGACGCAGATCATCACAACCCATTCTAAAAGCCCATATAGACGCGTTACTAATTAGTCTTTCCCACCCCAAAAATTCAGCGCCTCTCTCAAACCCCTCTCTCTCTCTCCAGCGCCTCTGAAAACCCTAATTAAAATCGCTCCCACCGAACAATTCTCTTTCCCACCCCAAAAATTCACACAACTCAAAACTCAAATCATTCAATTTCATTAATGGAGAGAATCAAAAATTGCAGGAAAGAGAGAGGAAGAAAGAGAAAAAGGAGGAGGATGCATCGCAGCCGTTACTTCCTTCACTAGTTCTCGTGATGAGTGTCGCTTCGCTTCCATTTCCGGCGAGCGAATCTTCAGCGGTGACCTTTAGCGAACGAACTTGCGAACGAATCTTCAGCGGCGAACCTGCATCAGCGCTTTGATAGGTTCGAATTTTTTAAATTTTTAATTTCGTTTGGCGTTCATCAGCGTCTTCAACCTGCATCAGCGTTTTTTAATTTCGTTTTTTCATTTTTAGATCTAATTTTCTATTTTAGTTTTCAAATCTGAAAATTCGTTTTTTCATTTTCAGATCTGAAAAATAAGAACTTTTATATCGATTTTTTTTTTGTTTACTTTTTTGGCATTTGAAAAATAAAAACTGACTTAGTTCATGCAGTGTGTAAGGTTAGGGTTTGTCTCTAATCTTTAATTTTCAGTAAATTTTAGTTCTTTTTAGTTAACTTATGGGTTTACTTGTTATTTGTATCAGATTTTCAAGAAGTCTACAGCAGTGTAAAGTTGAAGAATGAGATTTTCAAGCAAGGTTCCAGAATTTAGGTTTAGTTTTCATTTTTTAGGAAGTTTCTAGTGTTGTAAGTTACTTTTAATTTTTTTTAGATCTGGTAAAATTTGTAAAACATATGTGTAAACACTAGTGGAAAAAAGCCCATCTGATGCGGTCAAAACCGGGCTTACTGCTGCGGTTTTGGGCCGCATCAGGTGGGCTCGCAGCCGATGTCAATCATTTATTGATCCGGTCCTAAACCGGATCGGTAAATGTTTTACGATCCGGTTTTTAGGAAAACCGGATCGGATAGTTATATAATACGATCCAGGTTTTCCTAAAAAACCGGATCGAAAATTGCCATGGCGCCAATTTGGTGTATGCAAAGCACACAATCGATCCGGTTATTTAAGAAAACCGGATCAGATTCTTATATATATATTTATATATATATATAATATTTATATATATATATATTATTATATTTATATGAAGCTTATATTTAAACCTGTTATAATTGGCAAAAAGTATCACGCACGCGTCGTATACAAGTCAAAATGATATTATATATATAATATTTTGAGAATTATAAATGTACTACAAATAAAGTTGAAATAAGTACTAAAATCAAAAATAAATATTTGGACCTATATAAGTAGCTAGTAACATAATAAGAACATAAAAACTCAAAGCCGCGACATCATCTTCACATGCAAAAGTCGGTAGCGTGCTAGCAAATCCCGAACCTCGTCTATCTCGGCCGTGGTGAAACAACCATCCCTTGGTTTGCCATCGAGGAATACCTTATAAAACAAACATAAGGAAACACACATATATGACTTTAGTTGACTCTAAAGAGATTGAGGAAATAATATAATGTAAGAAATTAAGGAAATCGAGCTTAAAATGTAAACATCGGCAAAAAATGACAATCATTTACCCATAATGGGTTTCAGAGCATGTGAGTGGACTTTTGTTGACTTTAATACTTACATATATACTTATTAGAACTATATATGTGCTTAAAATGAGAGTAAGTGCGGGAGATTAAGGAAAGTTGAGCTAAGAAGGCCAAAATCGGGCCAAAATGACAATCATTTACCCAAAATGGGTTTGAAAAGCATATGAGTGGAATTTACTTGAATCTAATGGTTATAAATGTTGTTATTATAACTATACATGTCCTAACATGTGGCTACATGTAAGAAAATAAGTAAAATGAGCTTAAAAGGCCAAAATCGTCCCATACTTGGCATTCATTTACCCAAAATGGGTTTCAAAGCATGTGAATGGATTTTACTTAACTCTTATGGTTGTATATGTTGTTATTAGAACTATACATGTCCTAACATGTGGCTAAATGTAAGGAAATAAGCAAAATGAGCTTAAAAGGCCAAAATCGTCCCGAAATGGCATTCATTTACCCAAATTGGGTTTCGAAGCATGAAAAATTATTTTGCTTGACTCTAATGGTTATATATGTTGCTATTAGAACTATATATGTCCTAAAATGTGGCTAAATGTAAGAAAATAAGTACAATGAGCTTGAAAGACCAAAATAGGCTCGAAATGGCATTCATTTACCCAAAATGGGTTTCAAAGCATGTGAATGCAGTTTACTTGACTCTAATAGTTCTATATGTACTTGTTATAAGTATATATGACCTAAAATGTGGCTAAATGCGGGAAAGTTAAAAAAAATTGAGCTTACGAGGCCAAAATTGGCCGTATATTGAGCTACTTATTATTTATGTATAATAATACCTTCTCAAGATCCCCGGCTTCCTTGCAACTTGAAAATATATCGAACATGAACCTCAACACATAGTAGCCACACTCGGTTCCCCCGGGTTGTTGAGCACACTAATTATAAAATTACATAAAAAAAAATCATGAAAGAAACGTACATGTTTGTTTTTTATAAAAGAAAGAAGTTAAGTAATATCTATTACCTTCATTGCTTTCCACTTAGGAACCTGTCCTGTTCTCTCAACTTTCTTCATACAACTGTAGTTATGTTAATTTCATGTGAGAAGTGGGCAAAGGATGAAATTAGTGAAACATGTTATGCAAATAAGCATTTTAAGTAACAAAAATACCTATTTATGCATGATTTGAGGAGTAAGGATCGTGGTGGATCTTGAGTGCGAGAATCAAACCGATATCTTGTGTTGTTTGAAGGACAAATCACAAGGAGCGACCAATGGAGACTAAAATCCCAAAAAAGTTAGGAATCAATCATGTGAGTATTTGTATTGTATAATAATAAAGTGACAAAAATGGATACAAAGTTAAGAACTATACTCTTCAAAACAAGGGGCAAATATGAACTTATGTTGTGCACGTTTAGTTTGTTTTTGAGACATAGCCAAATATACTCCTTAACCTCACTTGTGTTTTGCAAACAATTGTCGGCTCGAACAAAATTTGGACATAACCACCCAAAGCGATCGCGTCCACGAGGATCATCTTGGAGTAATCTTGAAAGCACAACCACGTACATAACATAGATATATTATTAGATATTGCAAAGAAAGTTCATATATTTGATAAGTACAACTATTATACACGATGAAGGTTTGAATCAAGGAAACATTCAACATCTCTCCGCAAAGGAACTCCTTCACATCAACCTTAGACACCCATGTCGATGTTTCCTCGTGGTAGTTGAATTAGTGGTACCCAAGTACAATTACATTTTTTTAATGAAATTAAGTTACATTCATCTTTTCTTTCTCGATTTTCTTGTGGATTTGGATCTTTTGGATTTGTTTTTTTTTTTTTGAGATTTGATAAAACAAAAGAGTGAAAATCATGGGTTGATAAGCCTCATGTGCGTCGCACATAGCATTACATGCGACACGAGATGAAGTTCATTTGTGTCGCATGTAGTGCTATGTGCGGCGCACATGTGAGCTGGGTTGCTAGCTTGGCCATGCGTCGCACTTTACTCTTCATGCGACGGCGATGACTCTTTTCTTCTTTGTGACGGGGCGAGAGTCATCTGCGTCGCATGGTAGACGGGTACGATGGGTTTTAAATGTATATACCGCAAGTACACGGTGTACGTTGTTAGCGAGCGGCAAATACGGGTCGATCCACAGGGAGAGGAGTTCTATAGATTTGTGCTCAATTATTTATCTACTTCAAGAAAGAAATTTGATTGAATAATTAACAACTAAACTAGAATAAATTAGAACACAAAAAGATGAAAGTTTATCAAATAATTGAAAACCTAGGGCAATCGATCGGTCCACCATGCTTATGCCAAATTAATCACTACAATATAGTTCAACAATACATGGATTGAGGTTCGAATAATTAGAGTATTTCGTTAATCCTACGGTCGGGCCTTAATAACTCTTAGTTTAACATATGCCAGTACGGTTGCTCAACATAATCAGACCTACCTATTGTAACAAGCCTCTAATGAGTATGATCTTTCGATTCTAACTCCTATTAGCTAAACATAACCCATGATATTGCGCAATTACATGAATTAAACAAGCATAACAAATCAATAGGAAATTACTCTAATTCAATCCGAATATCGAAGAACCTTAGACCACAACCAAATAGGTATAAACATGGCTTCCCTCTCTAAGCCCTAGAAATAGACTACTCACTCATGATAATAATAAACTCAATGAACATAATGCAAATATAAGAATTCATTAAAATAAGCAAAGTAAAGAAGAATACCGAATTATTGAAGAACAATGAAAACCAAAATCGATGATCTTTATAATCTTCAAGGGCAAGAGTTAATACAAAGCTTAGAGAGAAAAAGACTAAGTCTTTTAAACCTAAAAAACGCAGAAAATAAGATAGCCTAATCGAAATTACTAAAGCCCTATTTATAGTTTTTACAAAACCGGCTAAAAAAAGGCAAAAATTAACCTTCCGGAAAAACCGCCCGGTCGGGCGACGTTGTTCTGAAACTACGACAAAAAGTAAATTCCGCCCGGTCGGGCGCACAAGCAGATTTTGGTCTCTTCTCGCCCGGTTGGCCGGGCGAACAAACATTTGGAGAAGCTCAACTTTGTGGCTCGCCCGGTCGGGCGAGGCCGTCCCGATCGACCGGGCGAGTGATTTCTCGCTCTTTTTTATGTAATCTTGTCCGAATCACTTGTGTAATCTCTTGGATCTTCTATGGGCTATATGTGGTCCGTTGGACTTCCGTTCCTCAACTCAAATGAGGGTGCTAAACGCTTAATCTGCACAAAAAACATCTAACACACGAAAATAAGTCCAAACATATCAAATCACACAAAAATCGAGCTCCAAAGAGCTCAAATCAACTATCAAAGTTAAGGGAATTGAGCTAAATAATCTATATAAAATAGAAGGCATGCATCATCATCAATCCTTTATATCAAGCCAACGACCAATCATCGAGAAAGACAATCAAGCAAGGTCACTGCGCATGTCATGCAAATGCTAAGATGGTGCTCACAAGGGGGAACACTCTTCTCTCATTTTTGTGGCAGACAAAAGATGTGCCCGATCACTCTCCATTCCCACCATACGTCCCTTCCCAACTCACTACTCTCGTGTGTTTAGAAGGTAACATAATGACACTCGACCTAGTTCAGTCGACTCAGAAATGACACTTACTCTTTAACTTTGATCCATATATTGACCCACTTTCAATTCAATAATGCAACACATAAAGATCAGGAGGACTTTTAAAGGTTGTAATGGGGCTGAGGCTAAGGGGCTCGTAATGACGGTTAGTAATCAAAACAGTCAGAAAGGCTTCAGCGGGGCTAGAGATGGAATAATGTAATCAATTACAACTCTGGAGCTAGAAATTATGAAAAGAACGCCTCAATCATGTCAATCATGTATGCACACTAAATTTTCAAAGAGTACAGGATCAAAATCAAGATTAATGTCATAACTAAGAAACTAATCACACAACAAAGAGGAAGACTGGATGAAAGATAAGCATCCATGGCTCAAGAAAACTCACAGTCTAACCAACTTAGCTCCACAATCAATGCAAGTGCCACAAGTATCATGCAATCAAGGGTCATGGAAGATTGAAAATCAACTCAAGACTAACAAATACTCACGCCAACTATCATAGATTAAGAGTAAAAAAAGTCATTCAAAAATTTTGGGGCCCGGGGAAACAATCATGCAACTCATAACTAATGTCAAGCTCGTATTTTTGGTATTTTTTCAGAAATATTTTTTTTAAAGCAATGAAACTAAACTAACTACACTACAAAGCAGTAAAAAGAGAGGGGTGTACTTACAGAAATCCTCCCCCCAAGCTGAACTCGGCAATGGCCTCATTGCAGCAAGAGGGAAAGAAAGGACTCACTCGTCATCATCAGACATATCGGCAGTAAAACCGCCACCGGTAGTACCTGCAGCACCAAAAGCAGTATGGCCAGAAGTACCATCCCTAGCATGGTCAGTGGGGTCAGGGACCTGTGGTGTGTACCATGAAGGGTGGGTGGCATCATGGGCAACAAGCCCCTGGTGAAAGTAGTCATGGTAGATAGGGTACAGAGCATGGCGCATGTCGGACTCCACGGTGGTCGGCCGGTGTGTCCAAGGAAGTCGGGTGAGTACGGATGGTAGCCGACCAAGCTCAAGGTGGCCCATACGCGTGAGGTAAGGGAGGCGATGTCCCTGCTCGAGGCGGGTAAGGACCGCCATCATAGGATCCATAGGTGTGGAGGAGGAGGAGGCTTCCCCAACGGGCTGCCTGTGGTAGGTCCACAGAGGTCGGCGAGCAATGGGCTCTTGACCCCGCATAGGAAGGAGGTATGACCCCACACCAGTATCTAGGCGGGTCTGAGCAAGGTCAGGAAGAAGGATAGACTCCTTCTTAGCAATGAACCACCTACATTTGTTCGCAGACTGGGCGGTTATCCATTTAGCATTGGTCATATAATCAATGCCAATCTCAGCGGGACCAGCTACATCATTGCTAATGTCAGGAGTAAAATCAAAATGAGCAGCAATAGCGGTAATGAGGCCACCTAAAATAATAGGTTGCCCCCTAACACTACCATCATCAAACAAGGCAGGCAAATTTGTGACAGTCCGCTTCAGTTGGGACACAAACAGGTAAGGAAGACACAAAGAGTAATCAAACTCTGGAAACAGATAACTACCCATCAAAAAAATCTCCTGTTTTTGGCGGGGAGTGGGGCTCAACACGCCCAAAAGTGTGAATCCCAAAAATTGTTGTAAATAGCGAAGGTGGGAAAATGGAGATGGTTGCGAGTCATATCTTTGGGTGTTAACATCCTCATCACCTGTGAATGCGGTCCACAAAGTATTAATTCGAACAGTTGGAGGGGGGCGGTGATCATCAGTAACAGGGAGGCCAAAAATAGCAGCTAATTGGCCTAATGTGAGTTCTCGATCCTCATTCATGTGGCGAAAACGGATAACTTGATTTTTGTTGCCTACTTCTAATGAGCTCAAGAATTCAAGTGTAAGATGCCTATATGTCCAGAAAAACATGCCAAACATTGTTCCCAAACTCAATTTCTCAAATAGCGTCTTAGTTTCACCATATATACCCAAAGCATGCAAAGAATTGGTATCAACAAAACGGGTAGGGATTATATTTCGATTTCTCAACTTTTCAAATCTTTGTTTTTGCTCTAGGGATTTAAAAATTACCTGCGGAAATGTCGGATCTGGTGGAATTTGAGTGCTTGATTCCCCTCTTGAGCTTTGCTTCCTCTTGCTTGGCCTTGATATGGTGAGGACAAAAAATGAAGATTTTTGTGAGTGAACTGAAGTGGGATAATGAAGAGATGGAGGTTTTATGTGAGAGAGATGAAGAAAAGTGTTGGGAGATGAAGAGAATTGAAGAAGAAGATGGAATTTGTGAATGGAGAAAGGTAGGATGGAGTTTGGCTATGGAGATTTTAAAGAGAGAGAAGGGGTTTGAGGGGAAGATGAGTGAAGGAGAAAAGAAAGAAGTGAAATGAGAAAAGAGGGGGGGAGGGAATTAAAGGACGCTGAATCGAGTTCCGCCCGGTCGACCGGGCGAATTTTTTTTTCTCTCGGTTTTTCCATCTTCGCAGCGATTGACAGGAGAAAGGGGAAGTGCAGCGGCCCGGTCGGGCGAACCAAAATTCTTCAGCACTCCAAAGGTAATGTCGCCCGGTTGGCCGGGCGAAAGGAACCTCAAAATTGCTTGCGCGCCCGGTCGGGAGGACTTGCTCGGTTGACCGGGCGAAAATCACGTCTCCCCTTTTTTCGTTCACTCCTTGAAACTAGCTAGGCGCCCTGTCTGGCAAACTCGCCCGGTAGGGCAAGTTAAGAGGCCCGGTAGGGCGAACTCGCCCGGTTGACCGGGCGGTTCGATTTCAAGCTTATTTTTCCGTCAAATTTGTCCCATGTTATGATATTGACCCCCTGTACACACTAAGCTCGTCCAAATATTAGTACACTTTCTCTCACCTCTCTAAAAAAATAAGAAAAGCATTCTAAACTAGTAAAGAAAAAGAAAAGTAAAGACGGGTTGCCTCCTCAAGCGCTGGTTTAGAAAGGTCCCGTACGACCAGTAGTACCTCGAGATTTCAAAGTGAGGGAGCTCGAAGTAGATAACCTCTACATGGCCTATGAAGGCGCCCTCATGGTACGGTTTCAAACGCCGACCATTCACTTTAAACTTCGTCCCCCTCTGCATTGGCCACTTCAATGGCTCCATGTGGCTTCACATCGGTGACAACAAAAGGTCCGAGACCACTTTGACTTAAGCTTTCCGGGGAAAAAGCCTTAGTCTAGAATTGTATAATAGAACCTTGTCACCAACATGAAACTCGCGCTTCTCAATCATCTTGTCATGAAACCTCTTTGTCTGCTCCTTGTAAAGCTTGTGGTTCTCATATGCTTCCAGTCGAAGCTCATCGACTCATTCAGCGAAGAAGTCTTGCCTCACTGCTGACCTCTAAATCCCGGGTTAATTTCTTTGTTGCCCAAGGTGAGAGATACTCCATTTCAACTGGTAAATGACAAGCTTTGCCATAGACCAAGCCGATATGGGGTGGTGCGAGAGGTGTCTTAAAAGCGATTCGCAGTGCCCACAAAGTGTCTTTCAACTTTTGTGACCAATCTTTCCTTGACACGTTGACTACCTTCTCTAAGATGCGCTTGATCGACGATTGGAGACTTCAACATGGCCACTAGTCGAGGGGTGATATGCCAAGCCAACCTTATGAGTAACTCCATATTTGTTCAGTAAAGCTTTGAAGGTTTTTTGATGGAAATGAGACCCCCCATCACTGATCAAGACTCTCGGGACTCCGAAGCGAGGAAAATTAATCTTCTTGAAGAGCTTCATGACCACCTTAGAATCATTAGTAGGTGAAGCCGCAACTTGACCCACTTAGTCACATAATCCACGGCTACCAATATATATCTGTTCCCCAAGAAGGGAAAGGTCCCATGAAATCAATGCCCCACACATCAAAGGGCTCAATCTCCGAAATTCCCATATGTGGCATCTCCTGTCTCTTTGAAATATTGCCCGTTCTTTGACATTCATTGCAAGAAAGGCAAAAGGCACGAGCATCTTTGAAAATAGTGGGCCAGTGGAACCCACTCTAGAGAACTCTATAAGCCGTGGCCTGTGAGCCAAGATGCCCACTACAAGGCATACTATGACAGTGTTGTAGGATTCCAGCTATCTCCCAATCAGCAACACACCGTCTGAACAAGCCATCTGAGCACTTCTTGTATAAAAGTGGGTCTTCCCAATAGTAATGCTTAGCATCATGATAAAACTTCTTGCGCTATTGGTAAGTCAAATCTGGAGGATGAGAACCACCAACACAATAGTTAGCAAAATCAGCATACCATGGGGATTGAGTAGACACAGCAAAAAGATGATCATCAGGAAAAGAATCATCTATGGGACCATCAGCACTTGACTCAAATCTCAATCTAGAGAGGTGATCTGCAACTACATTCTCAGCACCCTTCTTGTCGCGGATCTCCAAATCAAACTCTTGTAATAAGAGTATCCATCGAATAAGACACGGCTTTGCTTCCTTCTTAGCCAATAGATACTTCAATGCAGCATGGTCGGTATGGACAATCACTTTCGAGCCTATGAGGTAGGTCCGAAACTTGTCAAGAGCATAGACAATGGCTAATAACTCTTTCTCTGTAGTAGCATAGTTGACCTGAGCTTCATCCAATGTCTTGCTGGCATAGTAGATAGCATGGAGGACCTTGTTCTTAGTTGGCCAAGCACGGCACCAAGCTGCATAATCACTAGCATTACACATGATCTCGAAAGGAAGACTCCAATCTGGAGGTTGTATGATAGGGACAGTGATCAATGCTTCCTTAATCCTGTCAAAAGACTCCACACAAGCATCAGTAAAATCAAAAGTGACATCCTTGAGCAACAATTGAGTGAGGGGTTTCGCGATTTTAGAAAAATCTTTTATGAATCTGCGATAGAACCCCGCATGACCCAGAAAACTCCTCACTCCTTTGACATTCACAGGAGGAGGAGGTTTCTAAATCACCTCAATTTTTGCCCGGTCAACTTGGATGCCACGTTCAGAAACGAGATGACCAAGTACCACTCCTTCATTGACCATGAAGTGACACTTTTTCAAGTTTAAGACCAAATTAACATCAGTACAACGCCTAAGTACTCTAGAAAGATTATGTAAACACACATCAAAGTCAGACCCATAGACACTAAAATCATCCATAAATACCTCCATGATATTCTCAATGAAATCAGAAAAGATAGCCATCATACATCTTTGAAATGTGGCAGGGGCGTTACACAAACCAAATGGCATTCGGCGGTAAGCAAAAGTGCCATAAGGACATGTGAAAGTCGTCTTCTCCTGATCTTCTGGGTGAATGGGAATCTGAAAGAAACCTGAATATCCATCTAAATAACAGAAAAAGCTATGTTTTGCTAATCTTTCTAGCATCTGGTCAATAAAAGGGAGGGGGAAGTGATCTTTCAAGGTGGCTATGTTTAATCTGCGATAGTCAATACACATTCGCCAACCTGTAATGATGCAGTAGGAATTAGTTCATCCCTATCATTCTTAACAACAGTAGTTCCCCCCTTTTTAGGAACAACTTGAACCGGGCTCACCCACTTAGAATCTGAGATGGGGTAGATGATGCCCGCGTCAAGTAGTTTTATTATGTCCTTCTTCACTACCTCTTGCATATTAGGATTCAAACGTCTTTGGGGTTGTATGCAAGGGCGGTGATTTTCTTCCAAGTTTATTCTATGCATACAAAAATCAGGACTAATACCCTTTAGATCATCAATACTATACCCAATAGCCTTTTTGTGCACGCGAAGCACTATAAGAAGTTGTGAAAGCTGGCTATTTGTGAGTTTAGTACTGACAATCACAAGGCATTCCTCATTATCATCAAGAAATGCATATTTGAGGTGAGAAGGTAAAGGTTTAAGTTCTAACTTCTTTACCTGTAGCATAGAAGTAGAGCAGGTAGTCTCCATTACCTCACATTCGACTGCCTCATCAGTATCAAGGCCATCCAGTTCAAGAATTTTCTCCAATGGATCATCTGACAGAAATTGGTGATAATCACCTCCAGAAATCTCTTTTAGTACATCAATCCTGCAGCATGTGTGCTCAAGCATAGGAGACTTAATAGCATTGGTTAGTTTAAAAGTAATAGTATCATCACCAACACTTAAAGTCAGAGAGCTAGATTTAACATCAATAACAGCACCGACAGTATACAAGAAAGGCCTACCCAAAATAATGGGGATCTGACTTTATTCCTCCATATCTAGCACTACAAAATCTACAGGAATATAGAAATTTTCAACCCTGACAGGAACATCCTCTAAAATACCCAAAGAATATTTCACAGAACGATCTGCCATCTGCAAAGTAATCTGGGTGCACTTTAAGACTCCCAAGTTCAGTTTATTACAGATAGATAAAGGTATAACAGATACACTAGCTCCTAGATCACACAAAGCCTTATCTATAAACAATGCACCTATATGACAGGGGATGGAAGAACTACCAGGATCCTTTAATTTTGGAGGGATTTTATTTTGCAAAACAACACTACACTCTTTAGTTAGAGCAACTCTATCTAGACCACCAAAATCCTTTTTCTTAGTTATCATGTCTTTTAAAAACTTGGCATAAACGAGGCATTTGGGAAATTAAATCGGTGAAAAGGCTGTTACCTCAAGATTCTTGACCATAGACATGAACTTACCAAGTTTGTTGATCAACCTTGGATTTTTGCATCTGTGAGGGAAAAGTAGTGGTGGTGTAGGAGAATCGGTAACCTTCTACTTTTGCTTCTTTGCTTCATCTACTTTCCCTTGCTCAATTTCAGCTTTTGAGCTATCTTCACCTTCATTTTCATCCACTACATCATTCTTGTGCGGAGGTGGCGAATCATCGGTAGGCATAGGAGGAGCATCATGCTGCGTGCCGCTTCGAAGAGTGACGGGCATTAGCGGTCTCTTTGGGAATTGGTTGCCCCCGTAAATGACACGGTTGCCTCGTGCATTATTTCCCTGCCACTTTGAGCAAGGTGAGTCTCCAAATGTTTGGTAGTGTTCTTCAACTCTTTGATGCTCTCTTCATGACTTTTTGCATAGAAACCATCATTTTCATCGGATCGGACATGGTAGGCTCTTGAGGGTGGCATTACGAGAAGCTTCTGCTGATAGCCTTGGTGTGAAGGCCTATTGAAACCGGAAGGGGGGATTACGAGGAGCCCCTTGGTAATATTGTTGTCGACGGCATGTTGTGGTGGGTTTTGATGAGGTGGTTGGTAGGTTGTTTGTGGCATTGGTTGAGGGTTATGAACATTATTGTTTTTGTAGGAAAAATTAGGATGATCCCTCCAACCTGGGTTGAATGTGTTGGAATATGGGTTATGTGAAGGTCTCTGCTGAAAAGCATTTTCATGCTCCATCTGATTTGAGTCCGGTTGATTATATGAACAATCATAACCAAAGTGGCCTTGAACACCACACACCTCACAGTAAGAAGAGGTAATAGGAGCCATGGAAGACATAACATTAATACTCATAGGGGAGTATTAGGCGTGAAGATTTAAGTGTATCCATCTTCATACTCAACTGGGCAACTTGTGCAGACAACAAGGCATATGCATCAGCATCCAACTTTTTCTTTGTAATAGTCCTGGAAGAACTATGATCATTTGCTGCTAAGTTGGCCAGAAAACTGTACCCTTCATCTACCTCCTTGTCTAGGAAAACACCCCCGTAGATGAATCAATTGTACTCTTGATATGGGGTTGTAGACCATTGTAGAATACCTGAGTGATGAACCACTTTTCTAGATTGTGGTGTGGGCATATTCTCTCTGCAGATCCTTAAACCTATTCCATGCTTCCTTCAATGTCTCATCGGGTTCTTCTTTGGAAGGTAGCAAGCTTGTGTGTCGATTTACGTAGTCTTGGTAGGAGGGTAATATTCTCTCAGGAATGCTTCAGAAATAGCACTCCACTCAGTTTCTTGAACATCATTCAACCATTTTTGAGCCTTGTCTTTCAAAGAAAACTCAAATACCATGACCTTCAACTGATCAGGAGTGACCCCTTAATGCTTAACGGTACGACAGAGTTGTTGAAACCGTTGTAAATGATTTGCGGGGTCTTGGATGGATGCCCTCCAAAGCGGTTCTCGTTGGATCATATGAATGAGGGCAGGCTTGATTTCAAAGTTGGCCGCTTGTATGTCAGGCATAGTAGGGCCTGTGGGAACATTTCCAGGGGAAGGCACCCCATAAGACTTCAATGACTTAGGAGGCATGATTGATTATGTTGGTTCCTCCGTGGATTTTCCCTGATTAGCAGACTGCTTCTTCTTCTTTTGTTGCTTTTTGAGTTGCTCGATGGCTTTTTTTCAAGATCGGGGTCGGTTGGGGCCTGGAGTACTGTTCTTTTAGACACGGGCATAGAAGAAACAAAGAAAAATATGCGGTGAGATTGCCTCAATTGGAACTTGAAGTTCCAATGAGACAGGAGAAATAGTTAGAATAATCAATCAAAAAGCTATAGAAACTAGCCGTCTCCCCGGCAACGACGCCAAAAACTTGATGGGTTTTAAATGTATATACAACAAGTGCACGGTGTCTGTTGTTAGCAGAAACTGGCAAATACGGGTCGATCCACAGGGAGAGGAGTTCTATAGATTTGTGCTCAATTATTTAACTACTTCAAGAAAGAAATTTGATTGAATAATTAACAACTAAACTAGAATAAACTAGAACACAAAAAGATGGAAGTTTATCAAATAATTGAAAACCTAGGGCGATCGATCGGTCCACCATGCTTATACCAAATTAATAACTACAATATAGTTCAACAATAAATGGATTGAGGTTCGAATAATTAGAGTATTTCGTTAATCCTACGGTCGGGCCTTAATAACTCTTAGATCAACATATGCCAGTACGGTCGCTCAACATAATCAGACCTACCTATTGTAACAAGCCTCTAATGAGTATGATCTTTCGATTCTAACTCCTATTAGCTAAACATAACCCATGATATTGCGCAATTACATGAATTAAACAAGCATAACAAATCAATAGGAAATTACTCTAATTCAATCCGAATATCGAAGAACCTTAGACCACAATCAAATAGGTATAAACATGGCTTCCCTCTCTAAGCCCTAGAAATATACTACTCACTCATGATAATAATAAACTCAATGAACATAATGCAAATATAAGAATTCATTAAAATAAGCAAAGTAAAGAAGAATACCGAATTATTGAAGAACAATGAAAACCAAAATCGATGATCTTTATAATCTTCAAGGGCAAGAGTTAATACAAAGCTTAGAGAGAAAAAGACTAAGTGTTTTAAACCTAAAAAACGCGAGAAAATAAAATAGCCTAATCGAAATTACTAAAGCCCTATTTATAGTTTTTACAAAACCGGCTAAAAAAGGCAAAAATTAACCTTCCGGAAAAACCGCCCGGTCGGGCGACGTTGTTCTGAAACTACGACAAAAAGGAAATTCCGTCCGGTCAACCAGGCAGAGCCGCCCGGTCGGGCGCGCAAGCAGATTTTGGTCTCTTCTCGCCCAGTTGGCCGGGCGAACAAACATTTGGAGAAGCTCAACTTTGTGGCTCGCCCGGTCGGGCGAGACCGCCCGGTCGACCGGGCGAGAGTGATTTCTCGCTCTTTTTGGTGTAATCTTGTCCGAATCACTTGTGCAATCTCTTGGATCTTCTATGGGCTATATGTGGTCCGTTGGACTTCCGTTCCGCAACTCAAATGAGTAAACGCTTAATCTGCACAAAAAACATCTAACACACGGAAACAAGTCCAAACATATCAAATCACACAAAAATCGAGCTCCAAAGAGCTCAAATCAACTATCAAAGTTAAGGGAATTGAGCTAAATAATTTATATAAAATAGATAGTAGATACATCGGGTCAGACGCGAGATAGCTAATCAAGCTGCGTTGCATCGTTGTCCGACGCAGATCCTGTATCCTGATCTGCGTCGAGGCCTGTGCCGTCGGACCCATGTCCGACGCAAGTAGACGCCTCGCATCCGATGCAAATCATCTATTCTGTACTAGTGTATCATCATCTCATATATCATTCAAGGTTTTAGTGTTGATTTGGTGGTTTTCCTCCCGATTTATGGGTTTACACGTTAAATCTTTTTGTGTTATTTATCATGTTGTTTTCATTATTTTTACTAAGCGTTTCCGGTATTCTTGTACCATACATACTTGTTAAATTTTTTGAGCCACCTATCCTAACAATGCTCTGCAATCCAAGAATACAAACAGCATCAAGTTAAACTAAAAGGTTTTTCATTAACCAAACCCTACTCCTGATTCTTATTGATCTGTTATAACCTATTGAGATCATAAACTGAATAATGACGCAATGATAATGTATAGTGGGGGTGGCAACTTATATGCTTTTGCAAAAGTGTATATCTTCAAGCTGATCATCATTGTATAAGGCGCGTTATTACTCACTAAACCATGGACATTTTCATAAACGAAAGTGGAAATTAATAATAAGGTAAAACAAAAAAAATATCTTGTCTAATCCAAACTCAAAATGGACCCAATATTATCTTGTATAGATTGTATCTTCAGAAGTACAAGTGGTTCGATGTGATTAAAACTAAACACGAGTTAATTTAAATAAACTATATATGGTTTGATGGATTGAGTTTCAACTAATTAATTAACATAGAATAATCTATATAAGACTAATAATAGGACAAATAACTACGCTAGTTAGCTGGTAGACTTAATGAGAGAACTACAACGCCTTATATAAATAAAATTATCAAATGACTTAATGATTGTGTAAATATCGGTGTTACTTTAGCTAATAAAATATTATTATGAGATTATATATCTTCCATCCATTCTTATTTGTTCTTCGTATTTCGATTTTTTTTGTCACTCAAAAGATTCCAAATAAAACGAATTAAAAAGAATAGAAAAAGGTAACACTCATAATACAATTATTTGTGGTTTTTTTATTATCATTGAAGAATAAATTTTAAAAAAGGAGATGATAGAAACAATTAAGAGTAAATGTTTGTATGTCCAATTAAAGTGACAAGTGATCAAAGACATGACAAAATATTAGGCTTAATGGAGAGTGGGAAAGGAGGGGGAGAGAAATGATTTTTTGTAGCTTGTTTTCTGAGTAAATAAAGGAGGTGGGTACGTATTGTGGAAGAAAAATTGTAGCAAAGGGAATCTTCTCAATTATATTTTGCATAGGGTTCCAATTGAAATAATAGTCTTCAATTTTTTTCTTTTTCTTCTCTATTGCTTCTCAGGTCATCTGGGCCTTTTGGTGGCTGCTTGTGGCCTGTGGGACAAATTTAGCACCGACCTATGAAGTTTTTTTTTTTTGAATAATACCCGTGAAGGTTTTAGTGATATTAATCATCATAATTCCTGTAAATCAGTGATTCCTTTTTTCTTTTTAATGGTATTCTGATTTCCTCATCCTTGTAATAGTATACTATTTTATACCATACCACATTAATGGATAAGTATATAAAACATTTTGTTCTTAAGTAGAGCAGTACAATGGTAAGGTTTGTATCTCATTAGAGTCTTTGGGGGATTTCCTTACCACATCCCCATTCCCAAATGATCTTGCCTGTGTAACTAGATCAGATTAACCTATGTACAGTATGACACTTCTCCTTATCAATCTTAAAAAAAAATATAACATTTTGTTTAACACGTAAATAAATAAACTGCATCTATTTCTTAAGGTACAACATTATGAAAAATGACCTAACACTCGAACAAATGGCACATTGACACATATTTTTCTTATAACATTACATAGGGTTGAGTGTCCTTTTTTAATGATTATGTGTCATTTGTATTAGCGTTATTGTTCAAGCATTTTGCACCATTTCCATGAGTGTTTGTGAAACTTCGATGTCTTTTCTCAAGTTTTGTGTCATTTTAATAAATTGTCATCTTTATAATAACATGGCAATGCCATTTTTCACGCATCATATATTTTCTTAAAAGGTGTTAATATATATATATATATAGCGAGTCATCACATTTTTGTGGGAGCCTCCACATTCTTTTAGGGCAAGTTTTGACCTCCATGCATTTTGAGTTTCGGTCTCGCGAGACTAAACTCCGGAAACCCTCTGAAGGGTCCTAAGTCACCCAAAAGGACGTAACTTCTTTGTTACTTCAATCGGTAGAATCTCGGGGAAGCTATTTAGTTCAAGGACCTTGGGATTTATTTTCTAGCAGATATTGGTGTCTATACTAGCTGAAAAAACCTTGAATGACACAACCAAATTGATCCGGTTCTCCCAAAATCGGATCAGTAAGTTCGTGTTTTTTTGTCGCAATTTTTTTGGTCTTTAAACTGATCCTATTTGGAGGAAAACCGGACCAACTCACCCCATAAACGGCGGCCCAACTTCCTCCAATAAAATCGGCGTTCTAATTTAAACCTAACCCTAAGCGCCCTCTCTCCCCACTTCTCCTCTCTTCTATATCTCTCTCTTAAGCCCCCGTCCACTCCCCACTCACCACCATCTTCTCTGTCTCTCAATTTCACCTCCATCTTCCACGACCCTAAACCCCATTTACGACAAATTCCCTCTCTCGACTTCATCTCAACTCCTCGTCCCCTTGTCCTTACGTCGACAACCACCACCACCCCGTCGACATCTTCACTCATCAACAACCACCACCAACACGACAACCGGGATTCTCCGAGTTGTCGAAGCGAAGCACCACCACCACCTTGTTCGAGACCACCATCGCCGGTTTCTTCGAGTTTCGAAACGAAAAATAATTTGAAATGGAGGAGAGAGAAAGAGCGAAGCGAATTATTTGGTTTCTTTCTTACCGGATCTAGGGTTTTAGATTCATTTTTTCTCATTTCATTTTCATTTCGAATTATTTTTCATTTTCGTTTGAGATCCGCTTCTTAATTTATCATGTCATACATTGTATCTTAATTTTGTTTCGTTTTTGTATTTTCTAAATTTCCGTTTGAATTTTTATTTCGATTTTTTGATTTCGTTTTCAATTTGTATAATATAATTTGTCGTTGTTGAAATGTTGTTATTGAAATGTTGTTTTTGTTGTTGTTGTTGTTGTTGTTGTTGTTGTTGTTGTTGTTCTTGAAATATCGCTATTGTTCTTGAAATGTATTTGTTGTTGAAATGTTGTATTTCTTTGTTGATGTTGAAATGTTGCGTTTTTAAAAAAAAATCATTTCCACACCTAAGCGATCCAGTTCTTGTTGGCTAGGATCGGTTCCAAGGTGCTTGATTAGTCAATCGCTCTGAGCCCAACCGATCCGCCCCAAAACTCTGTAAGCCGGTTTTGGCCCGGATCAGATGAGCTTTTTTCCACTAGTGCTACTAGATGTGATGCGGCAATCTATTTTTGAAGATCGTCTCGGTTTTCGTCTCTCAACGAGTTCTCTCTCATATCGGGTCTTCTTAACAAGACATTCAACCCAACCCAACCCCACCTAACATCGCTCAAGACAAGTTTAAGTTGAATTTGGACATGTAATAGTTTGTTTTTGTTTCATAGAGTATGTAAGAGCAAATGAAGCTCCTTTATTTTATGTTTGCTCTGTTTTATGTTTGGTTGTATTAGCATTAGGCTGTACTTCCTTTTTTAATTAATGCAAGCTTTCTCGTTGTAAAAAAACGCCTACAATTTGGCGACTTCACTAGGGAACAAGATAAAGAGATCAAGGCGCCGAGAGAAAAAGTGATAATCGAGGAAGAGGAACAGGGTGACACTCCACCACCACCACCTCCTATCAAGTCCAAGACAGATTTGAAGTTCGAAAAAGTCGAGCAATTGATCCAGTCAATTGCTGCACTCGAGGGTTAAGCTCATGGCCATGACATCATTGATCCTGAACTAAGGAAAAAGCTTCCTAAAAAGGTAGCATTGGGTGACCTTCCCAAAATTCAAGGGGGTCGAAGACCCCGATGATCATTTGAGAGCTTTCTCCATTTCTATGGCTATCAAAGGCATGAGCTTGGACCTGTTTGCTTATGTCTTTCCCTTAACCTTGGATGCACATCCATCCAAGTGGTTCAGATTACTGAACAAAACTAAGCTGAACGACTGGGACTACATATATATATATAGCTTGCTATTCTCTTTCATGTTCAAATTATTTTAACTTATCTCAGAGAAAATAACTTCAAATAAGATAAGATAAGTCCAGATTGGATAATAAGATAAGTTCAGATAAGTCAAAATAAGTTGAATAGAACGGACCCTTAATGTCATTCTTCAAAATTTTGATGTCATTTTTCAAGTTCTAGAGCATTTTTAGGGGGTGTCATTTTTATGATGTGTTCTTTGCCAATATACAAGCATTTGTATTATTTTAGTAATAAGGTGTCATTGTTCTTTTTACTTAGTTAGACGGCTTAGGCCCGTTCTTTTGTTGAGAAAATTTAAGCGGGCGAGCAAATAATAATAATAATAATAATAATAATAATAATAATAATAATAATAATAATAATAATAATAATAATAATAATAAGAACAATTAATATTAATATCAATAATAATAATAATTAAAAATAATGATGATGATAATAATAATAATAAAAATTAATATTAATAATAATAACAATAATAATAATTAAAAATAATTATAGTAATTAATATTAATATTAATAATTACCATAATAATAATTAAAAATAATAATAATAATTATTATTATTAATATTAATATTAATAATAATTATTACAACAATAATTAATAATAATAATAATCGAAAAAAAAATTACTATAATAATAAATAAAAATGATAAAAATAATAAAAATTAATATTAACATTAATAATAATTATAATAATAATAATTAATATTAACATTAATAATTAGTATAATAATTAGTATAATAATAATTATAATAACTAATAATAATAAATAATAATATAATAGTAATAATTATTATTAATTAATAATAATAATAAAATAATAAAATAATAATAATAATAATAAATAAAAAACAACAACAACATTGGGCGAAGGCAACTAAAGCGAACGGAACTAAACTGAAGATAAGTCCAAAAGAACAGGGCCTTAGACTCGGAATCAAGGAAGATGCAAAGTATATATTTACAATAATATCATTAATGACATTGGATGAATCACAACCATTAGATTTTAATGATTTGCTGCTCCATAATGCTTCTCATCCTGTATAGAATTGAAGAAGATGTAAGCATTTACGAAAATGTTATTAATGATGCAGGAATAATCATGACTGTCAAATTTCAAATAACCAACAATGGGGAAGTAATTCACACGATAAGAAAGGGATGCAATAAAATATACATATATACTTCATTTGTTTCTCAATAGATACATTATTTTATTTGGACATACTTGCCCATGCACAACTTTGACCATTAATATACATATTAGTAAAAATTATATAAAATAATTTTTTAGAAATATACATTGAGATTAACCACAACATCAATTAAAGTAGTGACATTTATCTTTACGTATTAGTATTATATATGGTCAAAGTTAGTATATAAATTGTGTTAAAAGTCAAAATGATGCAACAATTGAGAAATAGAGAAAGTATATATAGTGGTTGAAATCGTTTTAAAAGACAAAAGCTTAGTTAATAAAATCGTTGAAAATTATGTTTATTTGATCAGTTTATATAAGTAAGAGATGCATGCAATATTTTTTGTCTTCTAACTAAATGTAATTTTCGTCGATTCATAACTATGAGGTTACAGAATTTAAAGATGCAAAACTTATACTAAACTCAAAAAATCGTCGTCCTTATCAGATTGAAAGTTGGTGCTTACAACGACCAGAAATTAAGTCCATTGTTTGCGAAATTTGGAACTTACACATTATCGGGTCGCCTATGTATACCCTCTCTCAGAAATAGCAGATTACTCGTGATCGACTAAAGACATGGTGCCTGGATAAAAGGCTTTCTTGGGGCATTAATTGGTCAGCTATTATGTCACAACTCCAAAGTGTGGAAACTATTTCTCAGGGTCATTTTTATGGGGTGCGTCGTCGGGCTCTGGTGGATGAAGCTTCTCTTGCCTACGCCTACTGGAGGCAACGCCTTAAAGATCAAAATATTAAACTTGGTGAGCTTCCGTCTTCCTTCCTTTTTAATCGTATAAAGCAACGCAAGAGACGTAATCATATATATATATATATATATATATATATATATATATATATATATGCTTCGAGATGAGAGTGGAGTTTGGTTGGATGATCAGCAGGCTATTGTAACTTTAATAGTGAATCACTTCAAAAATCTTTTCACTCCTTCTGCGCCAAAATTGGTCAATTCTCAAGGGCATGTTGAAAATATTAATTTAGTTCTGCGGGAACTACATCTCCCTAGCATATCAGCAGATGATGCGGGTGCGCTTCTAAAACCTTTCTCGGATCAGGATATTGAGGAAGCTATGTTTGATATTGCAAATGATAAGTCCCCTGGAGTGGACGGGTTCCCTTCGGAGTTTTTCAAGGTCTATTGGGCTACTCTTGGGGCACATGTTATTAGTTTGTTAATCACTTCTTTGCAACGGGCGGATCTTGAAAGAATGGAACCGATCTCTATTGGTTCTTATTCCAAAAGTGGACTATCCTGAGGAGGTAAATCAACTAAGACCTATTAGCCTCTGCAATGTCATTTATAAATGTGCCTCGAAATGCCTGGTTAATAGGATGAAACCTCTCCTCCCCAATTTAATTGCAAACTATCAGAATGCATTCGTTCCTGGTAGACAAATGGGGGACAATATTCTTATTTCTCATGAATTGATGCACATAATCAATAAGCAAAGATCAGGTATGCGTCATTTGACCGCCCTCAAACTGGATATGAACAAAGCTTATGATTGTGTGAGTTGGCTTTTTATTCTTAAAGTCCTTACGCTTTACGGGTTTTACGGCCAAGTGGGTTCAATTAATTCAACAATGCATATCTACTGATTTCTTATCGGATTCTCATTAATGGTAAAATTGCGAGCCTTTTGTTCCAAAGTGTGGTTTGCGACAAGGTGACCCCCTTTCGCCATATTTGTTTTTGTTACTCGTATGGATATTTTATCACGAATGACTACTCTGGGGACAAACATTAAGCAGTTTCAGGGCATTCGTACTTGTCAACGAGGGCAGGATATCTCCCACCTATTCTTTGCCGATGATTCACTATTCTTTTTAAAGCTTGGAGGTTTTCTGCATTAAAGTTAAGTCTATAATTCAACGTTTATGCAGCATTTCAGGCCAAATGCTAAATCTGCAAAAGTCGTTTGTCAAATTCAGTCAAATATCCATCAAGACCAACAACAGGTTTACAAGGATATCCTTAGGATGGATTCTCTGCCATCTTTGGGTACGTACTTGGGCATCCAGGTGGATATTCAAGAATCTAAAGTTCAACATTTTACTCCACTCCTTGACAAAATTTCAGCGAAAACTTCTCAATGGCGCCATCGCACCCTATCTCAATCAACGAAGATGATCATCATCAACTCCATTCTTATTGGCTCTACTATGCTTCATTTAGCGGTATTTCTCATTCCCCAAACTATTGTGAACAAAATTGATGGGCTCATTGCGAGGTTCTTGGGCGCGAGTGGGGGAATTCATTGGCGAAAAGGAAGATTTTACATCTTCCAAAGGGTCTTGGTAGCCTCGGGCTTCGAAGTGTGGGTACCTTTAATGACGCCTTACTAATGCAAAAGGCCTGACACATTCATCACAACCCACTATTGCTCTTATCTCAAGTCTATAATACCAATAGGGGTCTTGCTAGAAGGCTCTCTTGCTTCTTGGGGTTCGGGGGTTATTCAAAGCACGAAAACACTCCGGGAGCATTGTGTATGGAAAGTCGGGAATGGTAAGAAAATTTTGGCAGCAAGAGACAAATGGGTGGATGGCGGGATCCCGATCATGAAGGATGAAGTCTCTTTTTTGATAGCGGCTAGGCTTAAGGTAGCGGATCTTATCTCCTTAATGGCAAAAGTTGGGCTACAAGTAAGGTTCGTGAGTTTTTGTTCCTTCTAGCGCTCGACAAATTATGGGGTTAGAACTTCCTGTACATCTCAATACGGAAGATACTTTATATTGGCCATCTATAAAATCCGGTGAGTATTCCACTAAATCAACGTACGCTTGTATTCTCAAGCATCAGCAAAATTAAATATGTAGCATGACAACTCCATCTCACTTGCGGTTCTTTCGCATTCTTTGGAAGTTGAACATCATGCCAAAATGGAAATTGTTTGTGGAAACTTTGTCGAGAATAGTCTTGCGACTTCAGCAAATTTATTCCGGAGGCAATTAACTGAATCAGATCATTGTCCGATTTGCCTGGGGATGTAGAATCCTGTCAACATCTCTTCAGGGAATGTCCTCTTGCTTTGGAAGCATGGGGAATTTCTAATATTCTGACTCCGGAGCTAAGCAACCCTCAAACTCTTTTTGTGGATTGGATCATGCAGAGTACCTTAGAATTGATGCGAGAGGGTGGGGACGAGTGATCTTCTAATTGAGTATATAGGTACTCTTAGGGCTATTTGGACAACTCGCAATAACGATTTTCCTTCGTGTCCGAGCTACGGTAGAAGTGCTTCAACAACATATTGAAAGAAGCAAGCAGCAACATTTAGTGTTCACCCAGGACTCAAGGGTGGCTCTTACGCTTATCACGGAGGGGGCCATCCAGGGCTTTCTCTTTGCTAATATTGGTCGTCATAGGCATGGTTTGCCAGAAGTTACTATTCGTATAGATGGAACATGGGTAAAAACTACGCATCATGGAACTGTAGCTTGGGTGGCGGATGCACCTGGCAAGCCAAATTACAATAGTCAAGCTCAACGTTCTATGCGTCTTCGGCTCTTCTCACGGAGGCTCGAGCATGTCTCCTCGCTCACCTGGGCAAAAAACAAGCTTGTTTTCTAGCATCCGGATTCTCACTGACTCGAGTGTGCTTATCCACCTTCTACAATCTTCTCCAATGCGGGACATCTCGGTTCAACATACCATATCTGAAATCCGCTGTCTGGCGGGCCAATTTAATTGGTGCCGCATCTAGGTCCATCGGGATGAGGTCGCTCCAGCTCATGATTTGGCTAAGATTTGCCGTTTATCTGCTTTTCCTTTTATGTATTTTTAATTAGCTTTGTCTCCTTTTGTACGTTTTCGCGTTGGAAAAAAAATACAGTGTTTAGTCATCTCAAATTATAAAAGGTACCCCTTTGCAAACTTTACTTTATTGTGATTTGGGCCTCAGGGTGACTAATACAAATACATAATGCACAAGATATACAGAACACCAATTGATCAATTTATTCTCAGTTATATCAATTTATATTGGTGTCACTGTATGTATAGGGTTCATCATGATGCTCTATAATTGGGCCGCTTATTAATCATCAGTCATATACTAATCTCTGATGGTTGATTGAATGATATATACATCGTCTTTTCTGGCGGGAGATATCACCATCAAGAAAGAGACTACTGACTACTGAGGACTTCAATAGTCCAATTTGATTAATTTTGTGTTTGGCATGATTCCACTACTTTAGTATATTTATTTTTAGATCAGATGATGAAAGGAACCTCTCTAGCTGCGGTGTGCAAGCTAGGACCACTGTTTTTTCTTCCAAGTGGGAATACTATCTTACTAAAGGGTTGAAAACGTTTAATGCAGGAGTAGGATTTTTTTGGGTAATTTGGGGACTGAGGAGAGCTTTGTTTCTAACAATGGCTCCTTAAACTAAAATGTTCCATTTACTCTTTCTCTGTTTCCTAAAGATCTTTCTATTTCTTGTAAAAATAGATATCAAGACAAGGAAAGAGATAACGTGAAAGTGGATCATTATTACATAGGAGAGATAATATAGTTGTAAGATAGTGTAGAATTATATGGGTCGCATGATTGGAGTATTAAGGTAATGTGGATAAGAAACAAACATTTACAAAATAAAGAAAGAATAAAGCAAAAGTAGGAAGGTATTTTTAAAACAACTTAAACGGAAAGTAAGAAAATCTGTATGAAACGAAGGGAGTATATTATTACTATTCAATAACCTTAATGTTTGAAATACTGTGTGTGCATGTGCATGTATTTGTGTAAGTTCATGTGTCTGAATGTTCCTTATAGACTATAGTTGTTCTATACATATTGTTTGGCCCTTGAATAAATTTTCTTGTAACATACCTGCTCCAATCTTCAATAGTTAATAATTGAATTTTTCTTTATTAATATTTTCAACGCACAACAAGCTGATACTTTGAATATATATATTGGCAAATAATCCAACTATATTTTACATTTTAAAATATGTTTTTCTTGTATTATGTAAAAAATATATGGTCAAAGTAAGTAGATAAATAATTTATGTCAATGTTTGGCAACTATTGGGAAACTAAATAATTATAATTTATTTTGGAAAATATTACTTCATTGTCATGTGTCAATTTAATATATTTACAGTTAAATTATAAAAATCGATACCTCTGAAAAAAAGTACATATTTTAAGGCGGTTAAAAAGAGCAAAGTGAAGCAGTCATATGTTTCGTTTCAGCAGAAGTAAAGAGATGAAGCGGTTGGGGGCGGGACCCGTTAAAAGATGACATTTGACAAGAGATTCCGCTTATGAAGATTCTGCTACAACATAATCCAAATTTGATGAACGAAGTAATCAATAATAATATAATTATTTAATTATGTAGATATTTTTCTTCCCAAAATATATTATCTATAATTTCTCTTCTCTAGACAGATATACTTACTCTACTTAGCTTTTTCCAATATATATTTCTCTCCTCCATGCATTGATTTTGTAAAGCATTCAAAAAATTGACCATTACATATAAATCTATAATTAACTCCTACTTAATATAGATTAAAAGGTTACATACTTTACTTTATAGAGTTAGTGCAATTTTTCCTTTTATACCACAAGCTAGGTTATAGACCTAGTAGATGATAGTCACTTAATCTCTTAGATAAGTGTTGTCATTTGGTTGGATTCCACCAAAGTATGACCAATTGCTTATCAGAAAACATTGACAAATGTGATAAGAGGCCAAGAACTTTAAGATTAGTTTATAAGACTTGAAAGTTAAATAAAACCTTCATTAACAAGTCTAAAATCTACTAGTAGCTAGCATACGTAGGAAGAGTAGACTAATTATTACAAAGCCAACAATATTTGAATGGTGGAATTCGAGATTTTAATTCATTGTTTTTGATATTTAAAAGCCATTTTAAAGTAGATGGTAAAATCACCCATGTTTCTAGGAGGAATTCCGTTAAATGGAACAGTACCCTGGAACTGTGGGTTTTGGCTTTTGTTTAATGTTCTGTTGATACATTTGAAATTCTTTGCTCAATAATAGTGCATACGGCTAGATATGTCCCACTTTCCACATGGAAGTTTTAGATAGTATAGTAATAATGTCAAATGAGAAAGAAAAAAGAAGTATGTGGAGAGTTTTGTTAGGTTTTGTACGTACGTTTTTTGGTTGGTTCCGTTGAGAAACTTCCTGGCTACATACATCACAAGTAGTACTATATATAGAGGAATATATCCAAAAGTCCATGATGTAGGGAATTAGCATGGTCTTCATGAGGGTACCTTAAAAAAAGAGCACATTCCATGTTTGTCAAGGTTTCATATATATATATATATATATATATATATATATATATATATATATATATATGGGTTGGGATCCGGTGAGAATAGGTCCCTATGTGAGAACACTTTTTTATGTGAGAATGAATCTCATCCGTAGGTTTAGGCTTAAACAAGTGGCTCATTAAAATTGTAATCTGTTGATTTTTTTCAAACATCCTATATATATTGTTGTAAAAGGAGAGGATATATACTTCATTTTAATTATGACAAATTCAAGATATAAAACAAGGTACAAAGTCCTTTGGTCATTCCTCACATGTTTCTATACAGGATCGTCAGTGGAGCGAGTTTCATATTTTATGGAGACATGCCCCTCGCATCGCCCCAACTTAGCGGCAATAGGGGATTTTTTCGGGTGATGGGCTAAAGATGAGAATTAAAATCCTTCCCATCATGGGTGACAGAGTGGGAGTAGCTATTGGGTTGTACCCACCTCGATCTTCGTCTGCCCAACCCTATCCCCATCCGTCTCGTTTTTCGTCCTCATACGATCGTAGGTACCTAATTAATGAAAAACAACCATAATATTAGTTTTTTTTAAAAAAACATTTTATATAAATTTACTTTACACTTGTTTTTCATTTGGCCTCAAGTAAAGTTAGTATGTGGTGGGGGTGAGTATGGTAGGATGAGGCTTGTGTACCAATCAATGCTTGGTCTAGCAGTAGAATTTTCATTTGGTGACTTGAAGGTCCCAAGTTTAAGTCGTACCACTAGTTAGTTATGAGGGGTTCACGTTCACCGCCCTATCTCCTTTTCTCGCAAGTTGCGCGTTAAATGAGATAAGGATCACCTGGCAATTAGTTTGACCCTCTCCCAAGCCTACTACATCACCAAAAAAAAAAGGAAAAAATATATGAGGTGGGTGTGGCTACCAAAGCGGGTCTGGTAGGGGTGGGGATGGTTTCTATTATATACACCGTTGTAGTTTTGATGCATTTGAAAATTTTCCCTGCCATGTGTTGTGGGAGCGGGATGTGAATGAGGTTTTTAGGTGGGTATGAGTGTGGAAAGACCATCTTTCGCGCCCATCCGACCCCATTGACATCTTTATTTTTATCTAGGTATATACCCATTTTGTACATGCTTGGTCTTATCCTGTCTTTTTTTTTTGAATTCCTATATACAAATTTTGGTCGTTCTTTTTCAAATAAAAATTATGAAATACATTTTTATTTTTTTAATAAGGTAAGGAAAATAACATTAGGAGATCTTTCGCGCGAGGGGAGCTCCTAATGCAATGAAATACATGTTTATTACAAGCTCACTTAAGAAGCATTAATTTTCATTTAATACTACACATGTTATTGTACTTAACTAATTAATATCTATTGCAAATTTTTTAAGGTGATTACCTATTGTAATTAAACACATGTTCTTTTAATTAAACACATGTTCTTTTAGTCAAACATATGTCGTATGTTGTAAATTAATATCATATAACCCAATATATAAAAAGCGAGTCTGGCCAGGATCGCGAGGCCGCGACATTTGGCAAAAGCCATATCACGAGGCTGCGACATTTGGCAAAACCCAAATCACGAGGCCGCGATATTTGGCATCCTCATTAGTGGACGTCATTTGTCGCACTCATTAAGTGCCATGTCATATTTTTTTAAAATATAAATAGAGTTCTTCTTAATTGATTAAAATACAAATAGAGTTTAGGATAAGAATAAATAGAGTTGGGTTCACAATGAAAAACTAAAATATAGTAAATTGATTATAACTTTTAATATATAGTTCGTAAAATTATAATTTTTGAACCATTAGAAAGTGTTTAAAAAGTACTTTAAAATAAGATCCATTTATACTATATTTAATATTTTATATTAAAGTAACCTATAAAAGGAAACATTAACTATATACTAACGTATTAAAGTAACCTACTGCAATTGGAATTAGCGATTCAATTAACCTACTGCAATTGGAATTAGGGATTCAATTAGAATTAGGATTGTTATAAGATATTCAATTAGAATGTGATCGCCATTTATATAAAGCAGAGTACAAAAGCCAGCTCACGAGGTCGTGACATTTGGCGTTCTCATTGGACGCCATTTGTCGCGCTCATTAATTGCCATGTCATATTTTTTTTGAATATAAATAGAGTTCTAAATTGATTACAATACAAATAGAATTTAGGATAAAAATAAATTGAGTTGCGTTCACAATGAAAAACTTAAATATACTAAATTGATTATAACTTTTAATATATAGTTCGTAAAATTATAATTTTTGTACCATTGGAAAGTGTTTAAAAAGTACATTAAAATAAGATCCATTTATACTATATTTAAAATTTCATATTAAAGTAGCATATAAAAGGAAATATTGACTATACTAACGTATTATAGTGACCTACTGCAATTGGAATTAGCGATTCAATTAGAATTAGGGTATAAGTATAAAAGTAACTCTTTACGTAATTGGAATTAGGGATTCAATTAGAATTAGGGTTGGTCGCGACATTTGGCGTCCTCATTGGATGCCATTTGTCGCGCTCATTAAGTGTCATGTCATATTATTTTTTAAATATAAATAGAGTTCTAAATTGGTTAAAATACAAATAGAGTTTAGGATAAGAATAAATAGAGTTTAGGATAAGAATAAATAGAGTTGGGTTCACAATGAAAAACTTAAATATAGTAAATTGATTACAACTTTTAATATATAGTTCGTAAAATTATAATTTTTGTACCATTGGAAAGTAATTAAAAATTATTTTAGAATAAGATCCATTTATAATATATTTAAAATTTTATATTAAAGTAACATATAATTTCTGCATGATAGAGTGAATGTCTGAATCATATAGTGAGAATCTGCATGATATAGTGAGTGTCGAAATGATATAGTGGATTGTTCAGAAATGATGTAGTTTCTGCATGATATAGTATGTTTCTGAATGACATAGTGAGTTTCTTCATGACATATAAATTAGAATCCAACTTCAAAGATAATGACAAAATCATATTATAACTTTTAGTTGTTCTATATCAGACAAAAATAACGGCCAAAAATAGGGGTGTAAATATTTAAAAACTCTACCTCTTCTTCACGAAAAAAGCCCGGGCATTTGCCCGGGTCCCAATACTAGTATATATATAAAGGATGAACTTTTCGGGAGCATAGAGAGCTCCTCAAGATTTCGAGGTCATAGAGCGCGCCACGTAGGATTACCATGTCATCAATTTTTTTTTTTTTTTTTTACAAAAATAGAGTTCTACATAGATTTAAATACATATAAGGAGCTTTGGATAAGCGAAAATTAGAGTTTCGTGTTGAATGAACAACTTAAATTATTATATTATGTAATTTGTGTATAACTTTTGCTACGTAATTCAGAATATTATAATTTTTATACCATTGGATAGTGCTCGAAATATGCTCCGAAATAAGATCCATATACAATATAGTTCTACAACTTATGAATAGAGAGTGCCACATAGGATTGCCATGTCATTAATTTTTATTTTAAATATAATAAAAAATAGAGTTCTACACATATTTAAATACATAAAAGGAGTTTTGAGTAGGGAGAAATTTACGTTTAGTTTTGAATAAACAACCTAAATTATTATATTATGTAAATTGAATATAAATTTTGCTACCTAATTCACAACATTATAATTTTTTACCATTGGAGAGTGCTTGAAATATGCTTTAAAATGACAACCATTTACAATATAGTTTTACAACTCATAAAAATATATTTAATTAGATGAATGGTAAGACATATTTTAGTCTTTCTTTTAGATAAATAGAATAATAATTAAGCTATAAGTATAGTGTACAATATGTGATTATATCATTTTATAATAGGTTCAATTTACAGAATTAGACATAGTATATATCTTTCAAAACCTCAGCCTTAATTGCTCCACTGAACCAAAACAATTTAGTATTGCAACAAAATTTATTGTTACAACAAAAACTAAAATCTATAGCGATAAAGTTACATTATATTAGAATTTTGGATGATGAAAAAATTAGAGTTTGATTTTAAAAAACAACCTTAGAATATTATAGAGAGCTCCATCTAAGCATGTCATGTTATAGTTTTTAATTTTTTATTTTTTTTAAAAAAATAGTGTTCACCATAGATATAAATACATATAAGGTTTTGGATAAGTGAAGATTACATTCTGATTTTATATAAACAACATAGATTATTATACTATGTAAATTGAATATAACTTTTGTTACAAATTCGCAATATTATAATTTTTTTACAATTGGAGAGTGCTCGAAATATGCTTCGAAATAAGTTCCATATACAATATTGTTTTACAACTTATGAAAATTTATTTATTTGGATGAACAATAACGTATTATTTATTCTTTATTTTAATTACATGTAAAAATAACTATAAAATAGCGTATTATATGTGACAATATCAATTATATCTTTGAAAATCATACTTTTAAAATTTGAGTTATATAAAGATAAAAATACATATTTATAATTTTGAACCTATAGCATACCATGGTGGCATTACATGAATCAAATGAAAGTTTGTCAACGACATTGCATAGGTATTATGCAATTCACTAATTATTTTATTCATAGAATATTTATTGTATACATAATTATTTATGTTTGTCTTTTCACATATATCTATATGTCAGATCTTATTCTTTTCTGCGTGAACTTGATTCTACTAAACTAATTGGGAAATCAAGGTTCGCGTTTCTAGACTATTTGAGGTCATGGATCATAAAAAAGGAGAAAGTTTGATAAGTCTTGATAGTTTTGTATTTAATTAATATTATTCATGATACCGTCATTATGATCTTTTTTTCACTTTCCCATCTTCCATTCTATATGCGTTAGTGTTTATGTGCCATTAAAAGTTAAAGTTGTGGCTGACACTCATGTTTTCTGTAATTTTTTGTCATGCATCTATTCAATAACTACCCTCTACTTTCTTCAAGTATCATTGGGTGTTCTTCATGTTAAAATTGTGTTAACTATATTAGTCACACCAATTATAGGGATACCATTTAATAATAGACTTAGCTACAATATATAGTTGAATATTAAAAAATATAAAATTTATATATCGCAATAACAAATCTAGAAATTAGAGTATAATGACAAATACTTTATCCATTCTTTTTTCTACTGCAACAATGGGTTTGGGCATGGTTTTTAAGGAAATGAAAATGGGTAGTTTAGCATAGAGGTACCCCTTTAATTAACAAGAGTAGGAGATAAGTAAATCCTTAATAAAGTAAACGCAACTTTATGAGGTAATTTGATGAGTAATTAATGATGGTTTTTATTAACATAAAGTAAAGGCAATATTGTCAATTATAGTTGTGTTTTACTAAAAGTGGAGTGGTCCAAATAGATAAAACTACCGAAAGTGGTGATTATTGCAATGGAAAAGAGCAGGAGGAAGTATGTAAATAAAATGGTGTTGAAAAATCACATTATACGGCAACACAAAATCAACAATGTTAGCAAAAAAATTGCAAAAAAATAATATAAACAAGAACCCGTGCAACGCACGAGCTTCAAAACTAGTAATTATATGTTAGAAAAACGAATGAGATTGAATAATTAGCTAGGGACGTGTTTACACCATTCTTAATAAGGTATAACTAGTATTTTGGCCGAGCGATGTCCCGGGTCGATTCCAATTATCAAATATATTATTATTCATAAGTTTCATGATTAATTTTATTAGTTTTTCGAAATTTTCTATCTAGTGGAAAATTGGATACTGTACGTTATGGCATGATAAATTGTTTTTAAAAAAAAACTTCTAAGGAATTGGGAGATAAAAATAACAATCCAATGGAATTATATTATAAGACTTTATTATGTTTTATTTTGAAGCATTAAACATTGAAATTGTAGTGGATTGGTGGTTAAACTGTCACATTTCATTTCAAAGGCCATGGGTTCGATTCCTAGTAGCTACACATTGTTGATATTTTTAATGAGATCATAAACACGTGGCACATAATAAGTTGGAGAGTCATGTGGACCGTTCCTTTTAATAGAAACTTCTTTTTAATATATTTGTATAGATTAGCCCCACTATTTCAGATTGTTTTGGGTTATGGCTAAGTTACCCCGGCCCTAGGATTTACCCTAAAACAGAATTCACTATGGAAGCAATCTCCATGGTAATTCTCCTATGAACGTGATTAAGGAGAGGAAGAAGATTAGAAGAAGTCCAATATTAGGAGAAAACTGATATTTATATTAACAAATAATAATTGCCTTTGGCAGTTATTAAGTATTAGTAATCCAAACGAAAACACCATTTTCAAAAACGAAAATTAAGGAAAAATATCTTTGTTACTAATCAATTCAACATATATTAGCAATCCGCACAACACCCTTGATGAATTACAACACTTCTTTCAAGAACACTAGCAAGTCTCCTAATAGTGTTTTGTAATCTTCATCAGTTGTTAGTTGTTAGTTGTTACACTTATTAAATGATGATCTTAATTATGCCCCCTTTATATAGAGGTTGTAATCCCATACCTCCAACTCTAATAAGAAATATAACTATGGTCTAACAAAATCTAGAATTTCACTTATAAGAAACTACTATTGTTCCTAATTAAACTAATTACAATTATTCTCCCTTGATAGAAGGGTGACCTAATTCTCTGTTCTACCTAAAAAAATTACAATTGCGCAAAATTACATACAAATAGGAACTTAAAACGCCGCAACCCTAGACTATCTAGGATATTGAATCTTTGTAGTAAAAATAAACTACGGAATTCTGAAAACCACATCAAAGAGTCTAACCACACACCTTCCACATAAATGTCGAGGACCGCTCAGATGTAAGTGAAGGCTTTCCTAGTTTCTTAAACAAACTTTCTACCAGGAACTATAGGATGGACGTGCATCTTCTTACACGAAGATGCAGTTCAACATCTGCTGACTTATTCTCATTTTATGTTACTTTATCACAAATGAAATCGAAACTACCTATGTGCACGTACTTTTAGACCCACTATTATAGTGGATTTTTGGGATTGCACACTTAATTAACAATTTATCATAGTAAAAGTTTGAACACCGTACCTCCAACAAGAAATAGTATGGCTAAATAGTATACAATTTAGCAAACAACAAAGATAAATGAAATGAGACCTATAAGAGTACAATTAATGAATGCTCTCCTTTTTATTTATGTAACAAACAATTTACTTCATTATTTACATTTTGTTTGGTATTTTTTTAGTAAAGGAAGGGAAAAGAAAGGAAGAGAAAGGAAAAGAAAGGAAAAGAAAGGAAAAGAAGAGAAAAGAAGGTAGTTGTAGTTTCCAATGTTTGGTATAATTGGTGGATTTGAGAGGAATCGCGTGTTTGGTTGTCATTAGTAAAGGAAAGGAAAGGAAGGAAATAAAGAAAGCATAGGTAAAAACTTATTAGCTTTTCTTTCGCGTCGAGTCCTCCGATTTTGGGAGGAAAGGAAGCGAAAGGATTTAAGAGTATTCTTTTCCTCCACTTCCTCTCCTTTCCCGTCAAACCCCTCTTATTTTCTTTTACCAAACGGGGAGAAAGTTTGTTTTTCACTTTTTTTCTCTTTTCTTTTCCAGTCCAAATCCTTCTATTAAACAAGCGCTTAGTCTTTTTCAATAAAATTTGGCATAAGCATCAACAACAGCCAATCACAAAGAAAGGCTTACTTTTTCGAATTTTTGAAAGAGGGATCCACACTTACCATCAATAGTTCATAACAATTCACAATTGCACAATAGAAAGCAAAACAAACACACGTTAGAAGATGAATGGAGCCAATAACATGAATGAAACTTCTCCCTTAAATGAAAAAAACCTTTCAACCTTCAAAATCATTGCACCTCCACTCTGATAACATCACGTGGATGGCAAGTTCTCATATTATTACCCAATAAAAACAAATCTAAACAGAACTTTGTTCTCATATTGATAGGAACAGCGCGTGTGAAAGGCAAGATTATTAACGAGCGAGTAGCATACTTGTTCACGTATTGTCATGTTCTTTCAAGGACAATGTATATAAGAACAAGATGTATACCACCAACCTACAAACATATAATAGCATCAATTTAATCAATCCATACAAAAACACATGCAATGGTGCGGGTAAAAGTCATGAATTATATCATGCATTGTTTATAAATGATCGGTTTCCACTCTGAAATCAAAAATTGAAACTTTTGAGAAAGAGAGGGAAGATATACATCTGAAAGAATGTACTCATTCAACACATATGTATGATGCATCCGCACATATGTTGGTTGGTTGTTGGATTTTACTCCCTGGGTTTTATTACTTTATATGCTACTTGATGGCCTTCATTTACACACATATATTTATAAACAAACGCTATCATATAAAATATCCGTATTTTTTTTTCAAAGTAACAATTCTTTATTATTTTTACTAATCAGTATATAAATATATTAATGATCAAAGTGAAGCATAGATGACATGTGCGCAAGTTAACATGCTACATGTATTGTGAATTCTAAAATTTGAAATAGTTTAGTAATGTACTTTCTCTAAAGCCTCCTAATTCTGGCATTTATCTGACTCTTTTGAATATAATTTAAGAAAATTTACGAGAAAGTACGCTTATAAGATACACTTTGTGCGGAGAAACTACCTAATAAAAATATAAGACACAAAAGTATCTTAAAAAATTTATGTGGCAAAAAAATTAACAATGACATTATTTCGGTGGGTTAAATTTGACTTTTTATTTTTCCTCTTCTTGTTCCTTTTACCTATGTTTTGTTCCATTTCTTCTTCGTTATAACCAAATTCTTCCCGCCGATCCCTTCTTCAAATCATCCATAACATCAAAAAAGTATGATATCTTTTATGGGTACAAAAAACGACAATGTTCAGCTCAATATCTATCTCCGACAGCAAAATCTAATATTGAATCATACCAACTTTTATGATTTTATGTCCCATAGAAAAGAAGGGTTGAATTTAAGAATGGAAAAGAGACAAATCACACTAAAAATATTGGAAAGAGATTAAAAAGGGTAAAAAAAGAATTAAGTGCAAGACATAAAGTCAACCCACCGGAATCATGCCACTGGTATCTTTTTATCACGAAAAGGATTTATAATGTAGTTTTGTGACTCATTTTTTTTATTAGGTAACTTCTTGGAAAAAAAAATACATTTTATAAGGTAATTTGCCGTAAAAAAAGGTATGTCATAAGGAATCAACATTAAAATTTTGTTTGAGTGAAAAATACTAAAGTTAGGATATTATTCTCTCAAGACTATAACCCAAATTACCTCGCTCGAAACAAAATACTAGTCAAGAAAGGCCAGTATTCTAGTGGTAGATATATAGTGACTGCTTTAATTTGTTGTGGGTTATATTTTACAAGGGCGGGGAAGGGAAATGGAAGGAAGGAGAAAGAAAGAGATAATTTGATGCTAAGTACCTCTTATGTTTTTATATAAAAAAATATTTTCATGTTTCAAAATAAAGGAAAAATTGATGGGAATAATCTCAATTGTGGCCGTTCCGCTCAAACTGATCCCAACTATGGATATGATTTCCCTCTTATTAGCATGGTCAAGTTTTTCATCAATCAAAAAGGTTTTTTTAAAAAAAAGGTTAAAGCATAATAATACAAAGTTAAGAAAAAAGAGGACTCCACCGACCATCCTTGTGGAGGCAAGAATCACGAGAATATGGGCGAAAAAAGTACCATTATGTCAACTATCACGGTAAGCATCACGAACCAGACAAAAAGGTGCTTTTGACATCGAAGGCGATGTTTTTTTGCGAAAATGGACTCCTTCGACCACCACCAGAACCGGTCGAAATAAGTACCAACATACCAACGTTCATGGTAAGCTTCATGAATCGGACATAAATATGTATTTTTGACCTCGAAAGAAACAGTTTTTGCAAAAAAGGACTCCGCCGACCACCCTTATTAGTCACAATCATGAAAATTCGGCAAAATAAGTAACAATATGCCATCTTTCACTATAAGCATCCCGAGCTGGAGAAAAAGGTGTTTTTGACCTCAAAAGCGATGTTTTTGAGAAAACGAACTCCGCTGAGCAACCTTATAGGACACAAATCACGAGAATCCAGTCAAAATAAGTACCAATATGCGAACTTTAACGGTAAGCATCTTGAGGTGGACAAAAGGTGCTTTTGACCTCATTAACGACGTTTTTTTGCGGCAAACTTTGCCAACCACTCTTGACACAAAATCACGATATTTCGGCCGAAACAAGTATTGTTATGCCTACTTTCATGGTAAGCATCTCAATCAGGACAAAAAAGGTGTTTTGACCTGTAAAAGGACGTTCTTTGTGAACCCATACTCTGTTGACTATCCTTATGGGGAATAATCAGGTCGAAACAAGTAACATTATACCAACTTTCCCGGTTAGTATTTCGAGCCGGACAAAAGGTGCTTTTGACCTCGAAAGTAATTTTTTTTTGCGAAGTTTAGCTTCCCTAACCACCCTTATGTGGCACAGATAGCGAGAATCCAGTCGAAACAAGTACCAATATGCATCAACTTTTTCCAAAAAGAAAAATCCCGAAAAACTTGACCATGGTTAACAAAGCCTTCATTTAATGGAAATTTTAACCAAAAATCATCATTAATGTCATGTTTGAGGAAATTAAAACGTTCGGGGTTACGGTTGAGAATTAAAAAAAGTTGTTACCATTGGGAAAATGAAATAACATGAAATTACCATTGAGAATTTCCCAAAAAGAAACAAAAGCTTTTAAAATAAAGTGACCAATAACAGCTTAACACATCAACACTTTGACCTATTAAACTAGTTTCTTGGTCGCAGGATCATTTTGAGAAGGAACCTAGCATAGTTGAGATTATTACGAAATAATCCAAAGTTGAGATTACTTTGGCAGAACGACCATCGTTGGGATTATTTCCATCAATTAATGCATAAAAAAATTGTGATATATATGGACAAGAAATTCCATGCTTAGTCATCATGATAAACCATAAATTATTTCTTTATTTGTCTATATTTATTTTGATAACTAAATTCTTTAAATTTATATTTATATCGCTTTAAAAACCTCTCAACTCTCCGAGTTCATTTCTTATCTGTGGAGGTGTCTCAAGTATTACATACCACCTTCACATTCTTCTACATCGCATGTTCTATACAAGACCACCGAGTGGAGGATGTGACAGGGTATAATTTAACAACAAAGTATACTATTTCCAATCTTCTCTATAGAATTTGTTGTTGTTATCATTAAATACCTCTTTTAAATTATTTGACACTTAATATATCACTACTGCTTTCCAAATTATATTCACTAATAATTGATTTTCGCAAAACAATATACTATTTCCAATCTTCTCATATATGTGATTCACAAACCATAGAAATTGACATTGCAAAACAAAAACATACTATAATATTCTAATCATATTATCAAAACATCATGACTACATTAGAGTCAACAACATGCACACTATGAGATCTAAAACTGGCTAATTCATTGTAGGATTAAAGAGTTGAAACATCCATATATAACAAGGGAACTTTCATTTGGCTTTTAATGAAACCAATTCAACTCCAAAAGCTAGCATCTATTGTATCTCTCAGGTATAGATTGCTAAAAAACGTCATAGTGCAACTATTTCTCGATACATCACAGAGTACACACTCAGTCTGTCCTTTTATGTTCTATAATATGAGTTCTCACTACATCCTATTATTTTTCGTCTAATGATACGAGATGGCCTCAAACAAATTTCATGGCAAAAACTCCAAACGGAAGTCTTAGAAAAGACAGTCTAATAATCTGCTGACTGTATTAGCTAAATAAAACTATAGGTAACAAGTTAAATAGTCATTGTCTATACAAAAATCTCAAAAGTGAAATAGTTACAAGAAAATAATCAATGTTAAGAAAAAGAAGTTAAAATTATATATAAAGTTAAGTGATTCGATGAGTACATTGCATTCACCTTATTTTTGATTATTAGAAGAAAAAATAAATTCCGATAAGGAGCTGATAAGGTCAAATAAATTCATATAAGTTCGAGATAAGTTGAAAAATTCGGAACCCATGAAACAAAGAGAAATGATAAACCACTATGAGGTAGTGGTCCGCCCGATCATTATCGGGGATAATCTTGTAATTCATAAACCCTTATTTGTGTATTAAAAACACATTATTTATCTAAATCAACCTTGTTTATGTGTTTGAAAGCACTTGTAATTCATAAATCAATCCTTATTTGTGTGTGTTAAATCTTACTTTTTGTCAAAAATTAAAACCGTGATCCTTGACAAAAAGTAAAAGTTGATTTGCATATTTCGTCGCCTTTTTCCCGGAAAATGTGCCATTGGATATTTATAAGAACCCTATTTGTGTGTTTAAGTCACGGGTTTTTTATTATAAATCAATCCTTATTTGTGTTTGAAATACTTGTAATTTATTAATCAAACTTTGTTTGTGTGTGTTAATATCTTTGAAATTACAAGATTATCCTTGATAGTGGTTAGGGCGACGACTAATATATAGTGTTTTATCATTTCTCTGATAAAAAAGACTACTCCCTTTTGTATTTTTTGTTCTTCTCCTTGAAATCTTGCACTATTCGCGATTAGAGAGAATCTTCTAAATTATTCTCAATATAGAAGAAAATATATAGTCATGTGGTTTATTGTTTGATTCGACTCAGTGAGTACTTTATTAATATTCAATCATTATAATTTTTATTAATATATAAAGATATTTAAGGTCGAAAAGACGCATTGATAAACGTGCGCGGTTTAAGTAGGAAGAAGAAAAATGGAGGGAGTATAAAGCGAGGCCTTGAAAGAGTATTTAGAATGGTTATTTATCTTTCCAACGATCGTGGTTTTCTTGTATTAGAATTAAGTTTCTTTCGATTTGATGTGTATTTTTCGGTTTAACTTCTATTGTAAGTGTCGTATGAACTTTATATTAATGAATGAATTTTAAAAAAAAAACTGAGGCCTTGAAGGGAATAGTACAAAATTTTTACGTAGAAAAATCAAAATCTTGAGCACCTACAGGCTACATATTCTCTCTCTCTTAAGTATGCATGTGACTAAACATAATAACCGATGACTAACATGGAATTCAGCGTAACATTCAAACTTGCCTTCATACCCGCCCACACTCCAATGCATCCGTTATACTCTCCTACTACTACTACTACTACTAGTCTACTACTACTATTATACTCGTACTCCCTATATCCATCTATCTTCTTTCTCTCTCCTATTACTCCACCTCACGCCATTACTATGAAATTTTACATTTTTACATTCAGATTGAATGAATTCACTTCACTCTAATATATTATAAAATTTTAAACATAAAAAGCCAGCTAAATAAAGCTTCCCTTTTTCAGACACTTAAATTCCCCCCACTCTTAATTTTATTTCAAAATCTTATAATTAAAAAACTACTTCATATATATACTTGTATAAACAAACAAAAAACTACCCATTTCACTCATTTTTTCACCTTCTTCCAACCCTCTTTCTCTCTCATCACTCTATCTCTATTCTCAAACAGTCTTTTCTTCGTAATAACCGATTATACAATTGTAAGCCTTCAATACTCTGTATTTCTCAGATCTATATTTCTTTTTTTGAAGTTTATTAATTTATTTCAACTTTTTTTTTTTTGCATCTATAAACCCCACTTTTGCTATTATCGATGAACACTACAAATGAATAATTACTATCACTTTTAAGGATCAATAAATTGATCATCAATCAATCCCTCAATATTGTTAATACCCATTTCTCCTTCTAAACAAAAACTCTCTCTATTTTTTAAATTTTTCATCTTGTTCTGTATTTCTTTTTATTGAATATATATTGATAATTTTGTTATTTTCTGGGTTTTTTCTGGGTTTTTGTTTGTTGGAATTTGAATTGAACAGACGTTGATTGATGGTGTAAAGTAAAAGAAATTTGGTGGGTTTTTTGTCATATTGTATATACAATCAAAGAAAGTTATAAACTTTGGAGTTGAGCATGCAAATTTCTATTTCCTTGGAAAAATGACGACACAAACGTTGCATAAAAAGCAGCAAATTAATGAAGAATCTTCAACAACTGTCTCTAAACCCAAAGAGCGCCGTATTGTCACTTGGACTCAAGAGGTAAATTTTATTATATAGTTTCACTTGTCACGGAATATGACTATTCATGTTAGCCGACCCCGGATTATGTTGGGACTAAGGCTATGATATTGTTGTTGTTTTTATTATTGATCTAATTGTAATTGATGGTAATGCAATAATCTAGGCTAAAAAAAATTTGTGGGTTGAATTTGCAGGAAGATGATATACTAAGGGAGCAAATAAGTATACATGGGACTGAGAAGTATGATTTTATCATTTTTTCATTGGTTGAGTATTTTCATGGTTTCATTTTGGTTGTTGAATGAAAAGGGTATTAATAATTTTTTTGTGGGTTTGTTGAAATTAATTAAAAGGTTTAATTTTTTTGGGGTCCTTGTTTTTGGTTGGCAGTTGGACGATTATTGCGTCAAAATTTAAGGATAAAACGACGAGACAGTGTAGAAGAAGGTTGGTTAAATTGTATTTAATTATTTACAAGTGTTTGTTGGTCCCATCAAAATGTCTTTTTACTGTTAGATTAACAATCAGGAATTTATTCTGAAATGCTGTTTGTGATTGAAAAAGAGAAAAATAGAATCTTATTATTTTTTTTTTCTTTTTGCAGATGGTACACATATCTGAATTCTGATTTCAAAAAGGAGGTTGGTCACCTGAAGAAGATATGTTGTTATGTGAGGTAATTGATTTTATGTTTTTTTCTGCTTTGAATTATTTCACTGTTAGGTTCAAAAAGAGTTCTGAAATTTTTGACAGTTTTTTCTGCTTAAACAGTAGTAAGATTGTAAATGTGATTGATTTAAAAGTCATGATATAAAGGGAATATATATCTTTATTTTGTTAGTTTTGTTAATCTTTATACTGTGCATTCTGGTGTGGAACAAAAGTGAGTTAGATGGAAGTGAATGTGTAACAATAACAGTAGCTTATATGCAGGCCCAAAAGATATTTGGCAATAGATGGACTGAAATAGCCAAGGTGGTCTCTGGAAGGTATGTTATGTTGGTGTGTCATACTTTTTCCTCGGATTAAGGCTTTGACATTGTTGTGTTATAGTTGTGGCATTTGTTATTCTTGCGTTCAAGTTGGAGTGATGCTTATCTTTTGTTTGCAGAACGGATAATGCTGTGAAGAACCGATTCTCCACTTTGTGCAAGAAGAAAGCGAAACGCGAAGCTTTGGCCAAGGAGAACAGTAATGCATTCATCAATGTGAATAACAAAAGGATTTTGATTGATAATGGGTGTCATTCACAAATGATGGTAAATATTGCATCACCACTTAAAAAGTTGAGGTAAATTAAACATGGTTATTGCAATTTGGTTTCTTTTGAAAGTTATACTACATGATGATACTAACAGTTTCTGTTACTACAGGAGGGCACATATCCCAGATCCTGCAGAATGTGAATTGACAAAGCAGCATCCGAGACCTCCGTTTGGAGTATTAGCTCAAAATATCCGTAACGTTGATAATCCACTAGTTTCTACTACTAAGGACACTTTGATCAATGGTAATGACATTTGACAGCTACATCTTCAGAACCATTTGTCAATTTTTTGCTGTTTAACTTTTGAATATGTGGTAATTAACATTGACTTATATAGCATGGTACTCTTTTTTCTCATACGAAGTACTATTTATTGCTTTATCCATATGTTTCTTTGAATGAGAAAAATTAATCTACCAAAGCATTAATTATAGGTGACAAGAAAATGGAAGGAACATTTCTCAGAAAGGATGATCCCAAGGTAGCTGCTTTAATGCAACAAGCTGAGCTACTTAGCTCTCTCGCACTAAAAGTAAACATTGATAACACAGACCAAAGTCTTGAGAATGCTTGGAAAGTGAGAACTCATCCTATCCAAAATTCTCTTAAGCTTTAATTAAACTGGGCTTGATAATCCGATGACATTGACGTAGGATCATTATGCAGGTACTACAAAATTTCTTTTGTAGAAGTAAAGAGAATGAGGAGGTTACATATAAAATAGCAGACATGGATTTGCAGCTTGATGATCTCAAAGACTTGGTGGAGAGTTTGAGGAGTAGCAATGAGGGGATTCAACTACAGAGGTATAAATTGAACGTAAAAAGAAATTTACAATTTAAGTTAAAATAAATCAATACAAATTGTCTTATACGAAATCCTGAGCTTTTGTAGGCAACCTGATGTTTACGAGTCACCAAGCAGCTCTGAGTACAGTACAGGATCAACTAACTTTTCCGGCTGTGATCAAGGAGAACAATCTCAGGCTGAGATATCCACAATGCATGAGGATATTGGAGTAGTATCACAGTCACTAACGATATCAGATAATGTTTGCGTTGACAGGCCAGAAAACAAGTTCCTCACCTGTGCAACAACAGATCAAGGTAATTGAGTTTAAACTTTCAGGGAGGTAGAAAAATGTGCTGTATTTAACTAATTTGGGTAGTCAAGATGCATAAAGTTTGAATAAGTCTTCTATGTAGTACTTTCTAAAATTCAGTAATTCATACTGATTAATTGTAGTGCTGCAAATGACAAACTGGTGTGTTTTTGGCTTATTGATTGCAGAGTATGATTCCCCAATCCAAGTAACTCCTCTATTCAAATCTCTAGCATCTACAATACCGAGCCCGCAGTTTTCAGAAAGTGTAAGCCATCACTTGTATTTTCTCTTTTTTAGCACACGTATACTCACATTATATTTTGTTATTTGGCTTGGATGAGATACCTGTGTTACTGAAACAAAATTTTCACTGTGACCAATTTGAGCTGCTAAACACAGCTCATGTGTCAGATATGTTCCAGCACTCTACTACTGGGGACCTGTGATAAAGTGATATATATGTCGGAATCCTCTGTGATGAGAGGAGTTTGTATCACAGGCTGCTTTTACTCATCTAGCTATACTTGGTGTTCGTATTCACTTCTTCCACTCAGCTAAACTGTGAAAGCGAAAAAATATCAACGTTTCTATATCTAATTACCATCTAAAAGGTCCTAAGTGCTATCCGTGCATATTGTTAGGTTAGTGATCTGGGACAGTCCATAACTGGGCAGACTTGCCCACTAAATTGTCTAGACTTGTGGTATACCGGGGTTATGCTCAATTTGGTTGAGGGGTTAAGAAGATGATCACATTCTGACTGCTATTGCAACACAATTAGGGAGGAATTGATCTGGAAGAGTTGAAAGAAGGTTAGTGTAAAGGCGAAACTGAAATTGCAGAATGAAGCATGAATACACGATAATCTGCCTTTCAGTACTCTTCTTCCAACTCACATTGCCAGTCCCGACTCCCCAACACAACATCTCTGGTCGCTTGCCAATTGCAGTTCCCTCCTTTTGTAGTGTGACCTTCTCCCCTAATCCTTTTTGTCATTTCTGGTGGCTTTGTCCAACAATGACCTCTGTTTGATTGTTTGCCCTTCTTTTGGCTATTTTCAGCACCACAGCTCATTTCTATTTTACTAGCAATGTCAACGTGGAAATGGCTGGAATTCTACTCACTTGTATATTTCTGTATCCTTGTTTCACAATTTGCAACCAACACAGCATGCGTAGCCAGTGTTTCGACTTGTCTGGACTAGCCATTCTCCGTAGCACCTTTTTCCATACCTACCACCACGGTACCAACATAAATAATGAGAAGAACAGAACAAGAAATGTTTAAATGCCCCCCTCATCTTCAACCCATTACATCAAACAATGTGAAAACTTACTTGAACTCTTCACCAGTATTGGACTCACTAATAGTTTCTAACTTAGATACATCAACTCTTTTTGTTTTTAAACTCTTTTTCGTATGTTGTCTCAGAGATCCTACGCAAAGTATAGTTATTGAATGGTGTCAAATTAGTGGAGGACTTGGCTATCGCAAGGTCAATGAAGAGCTAGAATATAGTTTTAGAGCCACATGGAACCACAAAAACGGGGGATTTAGAACTTCATGTGCTCTGTCTAATGTCTAGGCCATTGATAAGCTATTTCTTGGACACATACAGACTTCCTATGTGATGTCAAGATCCATAATAAGCACAAGAGTCACTTATGAATTTGCTTCCGAAAGTAGGGGTCATTTGGTTTTGACAGATCTTCACCAAATTGGAGGTGGTACAATTTGCTCCGAAAAAGACTTTAATATACATGCGAAACCATCTAGGAAAAACACAATTACGAATTTACGATAATATTAAATACCTATGTGGGATGAATTACTATAATATAGAGTGGATCCTGGTGAACCATTCATGGTAAAATATAAGATTTGCCCAATCAACATAAAATCAAAGACTGTAGTTTGAAGGTTTAAAATTTTGAAATTTTCTTTTTTGACTGAGTACCAAGTGAAGTAGTTGCTCTTGTTCAATGCAACTGATTCACATTAGCGTTGAGTAAAACAGGTGAGACATACTAAAGATTAGGATGTAACAATACTTTAAGTTGCTAGACGTGTTTCCAGGTTAATTTAAAAAGCCTTCACCATGTCTGTTAGTTTTATGTTTGAGATTATGTCCAGATGTTTAGTATGACTCCCGTTATAAAGGCAGGAAAAACTGAGGTTACTCGCTTTAATAGACTGGTATCTCTATTCACTGTTTGTCCTCCTTCTGGGATGTCATCTATCTTGTCAACCTGAATGCTAATTGTTGGTTGGAGGTAACGACATTGTTGAACACTATGTTACTCACGATCTTCAGTTCGACTCAGTCTCAAGTACCAATCAGTGAATACTCTGAAATGGTCACTAAAACTTCACTTTGAAAAACTTAAAAATCTAATGGAGGCCAAATTCATGCAGTCTTTATATAAAATGACTCTTGTTATGAACTAATTCAAACTTTACCGTAGTTTCACATTGTTTTGATCTCATAAGTTATGCTGTGTGGTCAAGTGGAAACAAGGTAAGTGGCCTTTTTTTCTTCACTTAACTTGCGTAGGTCACATAACACCCAAAAGTCTTTCAGCAAGTCTTGTGTATGTTGGGTGTATCGTATGCAGCAGGCTTATTAACCCCGTACAAAACATAATTGTCAACTTTGTAAAGAGGTAATTTTTTTTTGCTAATTTGGGTTATCAGACCCTATATATTGTATAAAAGTTTTTGTGAAAGTTTTAGTTCTTTGACTTTAGCTTTACCAACATGCCCAAAACCTTAGTAAGTTACCAGAACATCATAAATTTCTCATGTCCAACAGCATAACAACCTACAATGTAATATTGAAAACTTCAATGTATAGCTATCAATGCTTGCTGTAAACAACACAAACTGACCACTTTTAATCTGTATATTTTTGCAGGAGAGGCACTTTCTACTGAAAACACTCGGAATTGAGTCTCCTTCTCACAACGCAATCACCAATCCTTTGCAAGCACCACCTTGCAGAAAGGCACTTCTGCAAGGCCTTTGAACAACTCTTTTACATGATCCATCTTACAACAGATAACAACCATCCTTAATACTGTTGCAGTTATAATATCCAGAATTTTTTCGCGGTTTTTCCAGCAAAGCAGCCACATAGGCCCGAAGTTTTTTTGAGAGGCTTTTTACGATCTGCATTTTCCAAGATCCACCACATTTCCAGAATGTCATCTTTGTGCCATACCAACACAGCGGCATTCTCTTCTCCATCAGATCAAACTATGCACGGTCTGCATCCCCTTTATTCTTTGTTTACTGTTTTCACCTCACAGGGTGCCTAAAAGCTTACCTTGGTGAAAACTAATTGTCTATGATGTGTCGTGTGTCATTCTTTCGTTTTTATGGGGTTTCGAATTATGGGTAATTCGATTTCCCAGCCAGTTTTTGGCATTCTTTTGTCTTGTACAGCAACCTGCAACACATAACTTAGTTTATCCTAGAGTGTATAATCATTTATACTTGGGTATCTCATCGATCCCAAATAGATATAAGTTAAAGGAAGAAGATTTATGGAGGATCTACCAAAAGGAATGGTAATTCTCTTTGTTTTTCTTTATTATCTTGGTGTGCAGATATTAGTATAGAATAAGCTTTTGCTCAAGGTTTTCGACTTTCCTCACTGGATGTAATGTGAACTCAAGATGATTTGAGTTGGAAAAAAAAGGAGTCTGATTTGTGTGCAAATATGGATTTTCCTGCTTGTTTTTTTTATTTTTCCTGTACTTTTAATTTTTGTGGGATGTGCAGAAGAAAGGAAAATGCAACTTCATGAAGAACATAACTATTTAATCTAACTCCAAAACCCAGAAACCCAACTTCCTGCATAAACTTGTACAAGCACTTGAATATTTTGAAGGGCATTATGTTCAAAGATTCATTTTAAAGTATATTTTGATATATTTCTACGAAATTCGACGAAAAACAGAGAAGGGAGAAGAGAAGCAAAACTCCGGAGTGCATAATGAAGAGGAAGTAAAGGTTGTACTTACAGATAAGTTGAGAACATTTTGGTTGACTGAAAGTTGCTCTTCTTACTTTGACTTCTCTCTCTATCTCTCTGTGTATTTTGCTTGAATCTTGAATATTTAGTGGGGGAAGAAGAATAAGAAGAAGATGTTGAAGATCTGTTAATTTAAGTTTAGAAGATCAAAGGTTTAAAGATGGTGGAGGACAAAAATGATCATAACTAACCCATAAAGTTTAAGAGGAAGGTAAAAAAAGTTGGAGGGAAGACTATACAAAATAAAGTGTACTCCTTAGAAGCAACTTTTTTCCCTCCTAATCAACGGATTTATTTAAAGTTTACAATTATATGTATGTGAAAATTACTTGTTTTGACCTTTGCTTTTGTTAGAGGATGGTGATCTTTGAGGGGTAAGGTGGTATTTTAGCTGCTTTTGATAGTGGGCTGACTGTGGCATCATGCAACGTCGGTTGCTTATGTATGGGGCCCAACTCTTCAATTGTCTAGTGTCAAATTCAATACCTAATTGTTATTAATTATGTCCCGACATTTTGCTTGTGATTTGTAAGTAGTGACAAATTTATTCTTGATGCAAATGAGAACCAAAAAGATACATAAAAGGAGTAAACAATAATCCAGTATATCCCAGTGGGGGCCCCATAGTAAGATGAAGGGCCTTGTCAGACCGCAACCTCTCGCAGGTTAACCCGATCTGGGTTTGTGGGTAGACACTTTGAAAGTGGGGGGAGTGGTAAGGGGAAACCCTCTCCCAAAGTACTCCTAGTGGGGATCGAACCCCCAACCTTGAGGTTGGAAGACTCTTTCCTTGCCACTAGGGCAAACTTAGTTTGGTAAACAATAATTCAGTATATATAGATAGGAATATGTCAATATTTTTCTGTAACAAGGTAAGTTGAAATTTCTTGTAAGTAGGTGGGAATATGGGGATCCCTCTTGTATGGGGTGACACTCGATTCCGAAATCTTTGGGACTGAAGGTAATGCCAACACCACTAAACTATCATATGCTTCTCACCAATATGCCAATGTACTAGCCGGTCCATAATAATAAAATTAAAAGTGACGGTAGATAATAAAAAATGACGGTAGACATTTATATTTGTTCCTTCTTGATAAAAAGGAACTCGAATGACTATCTTTCCTTGTTGATCTGATTTTAGCACAATGGACTAGTAGAGCATATAGCCTTTCAAAAATGGTTATAATTGGACAATTAACATGCTTGATTGCTTGTAGATTTTGATCATCTCGAGGGGTTTGGTTTTGGCTCGAAAGGTAAACTTGAATTCATAAAGCCAAATCGCCCCAAGAACAAACTCTGCCACAGGTTGTATGTGTGGTCATGAGCAATAATATTGATCTTTACCACATATGATTAGATCTAGATGTTTTTCTATAAGCAGCAATCATGCTCATTTGCCGAAAAGAATAGAGTCAATAGTGTGAGAGTAGAAGTTGTCCATGAGTAAACATTATATAATTACGTAAGGTTAACTAGGGTTTAACTTGAGTTAATTAGGATTTAATTAGTATTAATTAGGGGTTATTTGGAATAATTAGATTGATTTGACTTTAATGACTAACGCAAACTTGAAACCTTTAGCCATTAAAGGCATATTATGCATTTTATCTAAAACTTAGGGACACTTGGTGCATTTTTCAAACTACAGGTGTATCCCATAAATTTTGAAAAACCTCAATGGTATCAGGTGAAAAAACCATGAATTCTTTCATGGAAAGAAGTATAAATCAAGAAGAGAGAGCTTCTTAAAAAATCACAACAATGCAACCTAAGCTGCAACAACAACAACACAACAATATTTATACACCAGCAACATTATAGACAATACAACCACTGAACATCATTGTCACTCATTCGTCTAGGCATCCTAGACTTAACTCTCTGTTTCACTGTATATTTAATCTCCTGTATAATTTTATCAACAGTATGTATGCTTTGATTCCATAAAGCACAGTTCCTCCCTTGCCAAACTCTGTACACAGTAGCCATAATGCCAGCCACAACTACTTGTTTTTCTAAACTTGCTGCCTTTGTACCTCCTCTTCACCCAGCCAACAAGCTGAGGCAAATTAGTAGTAACAGCACGAATCCCTAGCCATCCCTTAATCATGGACAAACACTGGATACTGTACTGACTGCTGACATCCAAAAAACAGGTGAGCATGATCTTTTATTGCACTCTCACATAATAAGCAGTTGTTGTTATCACTCACACCAATAGCTGCTAGCCTTTCCTTAGTCTGTACTCTGTAGTCTGTTCCTCATTGCTAACCATCCAACAAAACTATGCTTGGGGATGTTGTGATGGTCCCAAATTGTTGTACACACACCAGTCCAGTTTCTCACCATGGCCTTGTAACTTCTTATATGTCTCAGCTGTACTATATTGTGATCTGCTAAACCACTCACTTCAGTTCCACACACACTTGATATTTCCTGTTTAGTCTTACATATGTACTTAATAACCCAACTAGCACTGTTAGGAGCAGCATAAGTGCCCCAGTTTTACTCCTTGATGTATCGATCATGGATCCATTTGACCCATAGATTGTCAGCTTTCCTGGCTATATCCCACACATGCTTACCCACAATAGCCAAGTTCCAAGGTAACAAGGCTCTGCAGCCCCAGCCCACCATGGCTCTTACTCTTAGGCTTGCAGACTTCATTCCAACTAACAGACGTACATACCCTGGCTTAGGACTGTTGCAAGTACCTGTCCACACAAAAGCTCTATAGATAGAGTTCACTAGCTTCAACACAGCCTTAGGGAGGAGGAATATCTGAGACCAATAGACTCAACTCAGGCTGCTTTCCAATGTATGTCATAGTTCTAGAAAAGTAATCCATGCATAGAACAAAAAGGAGAGGAGATGGGATCTCCCTGTTTGATGCCTAACGAAAACAATTTTAGCCATAATTAAAATTTCAAAACCTAAACTGGATCAGGAAAAATTACATGATATAAGTTCCACTCTTAATTACTGATCAATTGAAACTCTTATGTTTATTCTCGAATATTGAACGTCAAAGTTCTAATTTTGTTCGCCATTGATAAAGTGCATTTTTCACCATCTTCTTATACATTCCATGAATCAGTTGACCACGAGGAGAGAAAGAAATATTTGAAATGATAAAGGTTGCAAATTCGGAAAGGAGACCTGAAATATTGGAGCAACATAATTTACAAAACTACTTAAGTACTGGAAAATTATCGGAACTTTAATCTGTTGATATGATTTTTTGAATTTTTGTTGTCAAACAGTTGAACTCTTGGGGTTTTTTTTTTTTTTTTTTGATGTAGTCAAAGCATTATTACCCCTCAAAAAAAAAGTCAAAGCGTTATTATATGAGTAAGGCTTTTTTTTTTTTATCCAATATGAGTAAGGCTTTGATGGTACTCTGGACTCTGGTTGACTATCCTTTAATGATACTTTATATAGCAACTAGCAAATTATGCACGCGATGAACAATAAAATAACGTAGGGGTAGAAATTTGAACATTAGACATTTTTTGGCTAAATTTCGTAGGTTAAGCGGTTAAGCCTATATCATTTAACCCTTCTTTATGAATTTTTTTTACTTATTTTTTCTTTTAGGTTTTTAAAATAAAACTTGAGGAATGATAAAAGAAATGTTAAATGAATTTATTTAGGATTTCTTGTGTTGTATTAGCATAGTCTTTTGTGTTAAATAAATCATTTAAATGTGTTAATTGATTGAATTTTCCGTTTTCATCTAATACTTGATTGTGTTTGTGAATTAATTGATAATATATTTGATTGATGTAATATTCCTTTTTACTTTTTTCAGCATAAATGTACTAAATCTTACTGTCAATGTTTCTTTTTTTGGTGGCTCAATTATAACTTGATTTTCAATATTTAAGTCAAATTTTTAATGCTATATTTGAATTTGACTTTGTTTTTCCCCTTTTTTTTATAGTAGTTGATGTACTAATGGGCAATTAAGTAAATTTATAAGGGAACACCGTAGCTCCCCCCTTCCCTTATATAATAGAGATTAGGGGTGTAATTAAGTGGATTGGACTGGATTGGACTTTACCAAATCCAAATCAAGTCCAAAGGTTTTTGAACTTGAGAAATTGAGTCCAAATCCGATCCAAACTTTTTTTTGAGTCCAGTCCAGCCTGAAACTTTTTTTTTGAGTCCGAATCAAGTCCAATCCAGTCCGATTATTATTTAATATATTAAATTTTTTTCCCTACTTAGGCTCACAATATTTTCTCATGATTGCATCATTGGAAATTGAAAATTTGGACTGATTACATCCATTCCACAAAGTAAGTTAATTGCATACATCTTTAAAGTCTTATAAAATACAAAATACAAAAGACGCCAAAAGGGTTAAAGTAACTTTTGCCTTTTTAGTTTTCAGTTCTCACTTTTGACTTTTGAAGGGTAAGTGAAAATTCTAGCGCCAGATAAAAGAATTTAGAGCGGAATGTTAAAAGTTCCAAAATTTCAACAAAAATGTTAAAGAATTTTATTAAATATACATTATATATATGTATATATATTATATGCTGAAATATTTTTTGGACTGGATTGGACTTATTGGACTCCGAAGGGGTGAGTCCAAATCCAGTCCGAAGATATTTGAACTCGAAAATTTGAGTTCGAGTCCAGTCCAGTCCATTCCGACAAGTTTGGATTGGACTGGATTGGACTATAGACTTTTCGCAGTCCACTTACACCCCTAATAGCAATTCTATTATAGAAACGATTATCCATTTTAATCATGTTAGCTTGAGCACAAGCTTTAATATATGGGACTGATTTGAGTAATTATTATATACTCCCACTATTCTCTTTTGTTTTTCCTATTTATAATCTTTTTTAAAAGAGAATAAATTCAATTTAGGAAAAACAAAAGGTAAAGGCCGAGGAGTATTTCACAATCACTGAAAACAAATCTTTTATTTTTGTGGTAGAGAACGACTAAGTGCAATGATGCAAACGAAATTCAATTATAAATCTTAGATGCCACCGTTGTAAAACTTTGCCAATTACATTAAATGTCATTCACATATGCCAAAATCCTCTTATATGCATATTTATTTTCTCTCCTATATAGGCTACAACACAAACAGAGACCACCCCAAAAAAAGGCCCACAAGGTACTAGCCAATGCAACTCCTCCACTCACCAAAAAAGGATAAAAATATAAGGAAAAAATAAATGCTAAATATGTAGTTCTTACTATGTTATTGTATTGCTCCAGTTAACCAAAAAAAAAATGTAGTTCTTAAATACACCAATATGGCAATATGTGAAATAGATAATCGGTATAAATTTAGATAATTAATTCCATTTTTTATTCTTCTATTATGTCACTCTTGCACGTTTGTAGCACACTTATACTTTGCGCTTTAATATATTTTTTCAAACTAAAACTGATAAAAAGTTGAGATTTTGAAAATATATAGTGAGATGAAGCTAACAAGATCATACATAACTATATCTTTCCTAATTTATAAATAAAATAATTAGGATGGTTAAATTAAAGTATGTAAATGATATCAAAAATCAAATTGATTGAAATAAAAAACGGCAAGAAATAACAATTAGTTATTTACCCATTGTTAAAAAAAACGAGGGGGGAGTCACTCAAATAATTCGTCCGTCCCCTATAAATTGGGAAACCAAGTTCAATGCAATATTAATATACCATCTAAACACATAATAACGGATTGTAATTGAACATATGAGTCTCAAGTAAAACCCTAGCCACCCTATATTCTCTCTCTACCCCAACCACAAAACCCTAGCGACAACAATCCGCCGCAGCAGGCTCGCTCGTGGCCGCACGTCGCCGGCGAGCCTGCTGCTTGTCTTCTTCGTGTTCGTAGGTCAGAGGCATCGTTGGCTTTCCCTTCGTCGCCGGGTTTTGTTCGCGTTTTTGGGTCCTCTCCGTTCGCAAGTCAGGTCGGTCGCCGCCGCGTGTAGCCTCATGTCGCCGCCAGTTCGGGTCTTCCACCTCCCCCCTCCCCAGTCGCGTCAGTCAGGTCTCCTTCCCTTTCCCCTGTTTTTCGTTTGTTGGGTTAGTGTATGTTCTTTGTTTCTGTCACCGATGTTAGTGTTAGTGTTAGTGGTTAGTGTTATTATGCTAGTTTTGTCGTGGGTCTTGTCCTCCTTCCCTGTTCCTTCGTCGGGCTTCCCCTCCCCCTCCCCTGTTTTAGGTAGTCGGCCTCCCCTCCCCTTTCCCCTCTTGTGTTCGAGTGGTTTAGTTGCATCATCACCCCATCCCCTGTTCGAGTTTTTAGTCGAATTCCCCCTCCCCTGTTGTTGGATAATTTTGTTTGGGCATCCCCTTCCCTTCCCCCAGTTGTTGGGCTTCCCTTTCCCCTTCCCCCCTAGTTAGGTTAATTATCAGTTTGGTGGTTCTACAAAATGTTTGTCAGTTGAATCACGGATGGTGGTGTAAGGTTGTAGTAGTCAAATCAGTAGTTTCTTTGAAACGTTTGTTGAAGGAACGAGTACGTCAGATGAATGAGAAGTGTGAGTATGGTCGAGGCGATGTTCGTTTTTCATGGTTGGACTTTGTGTTTTCCGGTTTCATAAATTGGAGGTATATTCGAGAGCTCACCATGTTTAGCTCTCATTTTCGCTTGGCAATGATCTTTCTGGTCTTTGCCTTGAAAAATTCAAATCTGCAGGCGACACCCTAGTATCATCTGGTGGATTTCAGCACGCCCCGTTTCTCCTCCTTTACGGAGAAACATGACATACTCTCGACAGAGAGTCATGAGTCACCTAGGAATGTGACTCTTCCACAGATCATGAGCCAAGAATCCCATACGTCAGAAGTTCGTTGGGATTGCTCATGCGGCGAGATGCGAATCTTGCCTTTGGTTCGTTGTCCAGATCGTGATCGACATTTGCTTCTCCTACCACATCCATCAGTCCTCAGAGTTTTGACTCCACCAGCACATTCATCGATCAGCGGCGTGCTACTAATAGGCGAATCTGTATCGGCTTTGTTTATTTTTGTTTTTTTAGGGCATGTAAGAGCTCATAAAGCTCCTTTAGGTTTTCCTTTGTTTTTTGTGTGGTTGTATTAGCACTAGATTGTATTCTGTTTTTTAATCAATGTACATTTTCTCGATGTCAAAAAAAAAATATATATAAACACATAATAACACATATCATTCTTCTGAGAATGTGATTCGTAGTCTACGTTATTATGGCTTTCAACAGCTTTTTCAAGCTTGTGATATGTGGAGCAGTGCTCTTGCTTGCTATATCAAGTATACGACTATAATTCTTTGTGTTTTGATAATAAAGTAGATTAATTAGTTGGTCTTCATCTTCAATACTACCAAGGCACGCACCAATTATAAAACTATTAACAAATTTTTCTTCTTCTTCTTATTATTTCCTTTGTTCCCGTTTTTAGGTTTCTAGTTGGACTCTTTTTTAAACAAAAAGAAAAGTCAAATTCGAAACATCAAAAGAAAACAGAGGAAGTATAACAGTATATACGTATGATAATTTATCACATTAACCACTTTGTGCTATTTTTATAGATGTTACACTTGCTAGGAAAGATGTGATGATGTTTGGAGTACCAAATAAGGAGGTGGAACCAAGGACCACGATTCAACAATACTTTGGTGTTTCAAGACCAAATCTCAAAGCTACTCAGAACATCGCAAGGAATAGTGGGTGTAACTAGCAAACTGTAGGAATATAGATGAACATATAGCGGAATTTCAGGAAATAAAATTTCTAACATCTATCACAAGATCGCATGCATAAGATAAATATGAATCATATTATAAGGAAAAGAATGTACAACCTTTGTAGCGTGTTTTCCACCGGATTGCAAGTGCTAGAGATCAAAGAACAGCAATTGATGTCCCTCTACTTAGTCCACGAGCACCAATTGAATTCCCACGTTTGCTAGAACGGAAGAGGATGAACAGATTTCACTCTCTTACTTTTAGGGAGGGAGGCTGGATTTTCCAAAGGGAAATAATAGGGTTTTCTCTCTCTTTTCAGTTTGAAAGTTACTGTCAAATTGAACGCTCTATTCCACCCTCTTATTATAACCTTTTATAATAGTAGGAGAATAGGTTTTAGAGAGAGACCTAACCTAACCCTAATTTCTCCTATTGGCCGGTTTTCTTGTTTCAATTAGTTACTACAATGTGTGACCTCATAGGATTAGGTTAACTTAGTTGTAGGTTCAATCAATATTGTCCCACTAACCAACATTTATTCTCTAGCAAGTAAATGTGATTACTAAACTAACGTAATTAATTATCTCTATAATAATTCCTTTTATATTTAGTAATTGTTGGGATGTCTAAGGACATATATTCCTTCAATCTCCCACTTGTCCGAAGACAATAGCGCAATGTTAAATTCCTTAAGTCACTTAATGCCAAATTTGATAACACCATGTTATTCTCAAATTTATGTTCCTTGATCGCTGAGTTCGAACTGCTCAAATAAGGATGAACTCTTTAATCCTATTCCGCATGGCCGTGCATTTTTCCAGTTCTCGCTCATCAAGAGGCCCAGACACCATTACTATTTAATAGGAGGACTTATCCAATCTTGTATGACCATAACTCCCACTCACTTCTTAGCCCACCTGGTCATTGCCTTTATAACCTCCTTTTACGGCACGGCGTTTAACAGCGTCAAGGTTAAACTAATCATATTGTGGTTATTAATACATACTCATGTCTAAGGAATGCACTAAATATAGTAGTTTGATTCTACTTTTGGAATCTAATTAGGTCAAGTCTCAATGTATCGAATATACATCCATATAATCAATTAGACATCTCTATGTCTCCATAGCCCATAGAACTGCGCTATCAATTAATTATACACTAGTCTTTTAAATAAATTACTTATGTCCAATTTAGCGATTTAGACTAGGAACTTTAAATAAAATGTGATTTCAGTTCACTTTATAGGGTTCCATTATCAAAACGTTTTCGATAATCCTACTTGAAAACACAAATTATTTGGACATTTTATTTAATACTAAACCAAACAATTAAACAAGAACGATTTTTTATTGATAAACATTTAAAGCATAATAAATGTATTTACAATTGTAAACATGAAGTAAACAACCTAAAGCCATTCTCCCATATGCTTAAGCCCCATGGACCTAGTATGACACTCATGTTTAGGTTGAGCAAGCGGTTTAGTCAGAGGATCTGCTACGTTATCCTCAGTATGAACCTTGCTTACTTTCACATCCTCTCTACCAACGATTTCTCGAATGAGATGGAATTTTCTGAGCACATGTTTAGACCTTTGATGCGATCTAGGTTCTTTAGACTGAGCAATGGCACCATTGTTGTCACAATACAACTCAATGCCATTCTCAATGCTGGGAACTGCACCAAGCTCACTAATGAACTTTTTGATCCAAACAGCTTCCTTTGTTGCATCTGCTGCTGCAATATACTCAGCCTCTGTTGTAGAATCTGCGATGGTACTCTGCTTAGAGCTCTTCTAGCTCACAGCTCCTCCATTGAGACAAAATATGAAACCAGATTGAGATCGGAAATCATCTTTGTCACTCTTGATGAGATTTAAACTCCAAAATTCTAATTTTACCTATTGAATTCGAAAATTTGGCCCATATATTCTCTTCAACCCGGTTTTATATACATTTGCGCATTCAAAATTTCAGTTTTATTTCATGTAATTGTTGCATAAATTAAACAAGGAATTGTTTTTTCTTTCGGCAACCATGGCTGGGTGGCGCATCTCACCGGTGCTGCCACGGTGGTCTGCGTCGGAGTTGTGCGCGGGTAGAAGAAGCTGCTGCGGTGGTGTGCTGCGCTGGGCGGCTGCCTGACTTTGAGCTTGGTGTTTTCGTGCTGTCCTGCGCCGGCAGCGGTGGGGGTTGGTTGCTATGGCAGATCTTCAAGTTGTTGAAGATCTCGCAGACGGTTAGCGTGATTCGTGGCTGAGGTGGGGACGCCAGTTCGAAACTTCAGGAGGAAGGCCGATATCTTCGGCTTGTTTGTGGCGTTTTATTTTGTTGGATGTACTTTAGGGAAGGCGTTTTTTTTGTTTTGTTTTGCTGCTGGATTATCTCATTGTTACTGCTTTTTTACAGCAGTTTTAAAAAAAAAAAAACAAAACAAAACAAAACGTTTTTCCTATTTTTTAGGTTGAGCATAACTATAATTCCAATAATGCAAATTAATAATTAATTTGATTAATTCCATATTTAAGTCCTAATTGAATGAAAATAATGAAAGTTATTCTTTTAGTTATAATTTTAACTAAGTTGGCATGTAGACTATTAATTGTTAATTTGTAAATGACATGTTTTATTTGCTTATTAATTGTTAATAAGTGTCTTTAATATTTATTTTATTATGATATTATAAATGCATGGATGCTTAATATAATATGTTTGATATTATGTTTTGCATGTTGTGACTAGTATGGCCCAAAACTAGGATAGAAAATACGATATGCACATCGTTAAATTTTATGTAAATTAAATACGATCTGCGTATCGTTTGTATTTTTGTAATTTAAATTTTAGTTATTTAAATTATAAATTATATGTAATCAAGAATGAAGTTCCCTGGAGAATCAAGGATGGAGATCCATGAAGATTCAAGGAGGAATTCATGAAGATTAGTTTTCCTAGGTTTAGGGGCCATACTAGGATCACTTTTAATTATGCTTATATTTATTTATGCGTTTAACATGTTTAAAGGCTTGATTTAAGTTTATATGTGTGGTTATTATTTATGTTATGTGTTCACTTTTAATTAACCAACATAGTAAACTTAGGTCCCCAACATGTAATATTGAGTTTAATTGCTTTTCCAAACAACACCTATAACGCCTTAGATAGTGAGTAATAGGTTCTGCCAAAGCAGGGTGTTGCTCATTTTATCCGGGATAGTAGGGTAGTTTTTGAAACTTACATGTTAATGTTTGGTTTAACTCAACAAAATCATCAAAAGACAAAGTTTTGGGTTTTGAAGCTAAGAGATAGGAGTAAACAAGGAGTTGTTAACCTGTCTACCAAGAATTATAATTAGTTATAATTAGTAAAGTGTTTACTTACCTCAACTACTATAAATTGAAGGCAGGGCCAAAGTCCGTTTGATTGTAGTGGGAGGGGATCTTGGTTATTTCTTTATTCAATGGGGACTTTCATTTTGAATAAAGGGTAGTAGTTAATTAAAATCTGTTTAATTGCTGCTTTCTTGATAAACATTGATTGAATCTTGCTTTATTATTCTTTTGTTGTAGTTATCATGTCTGGTTCAAACAACAACAACCACCCCGGTTTTAATTCGCGCTATTTACTCGAAAAGGACAAACTAAATGCACATAACTTCCTAGAATGGGAAATGGCTGTGAGAATCGTTCTCAGAGCCGAAGGAAGGGAAAATGTTCTTGATAATCCTCTCCCTGAACCCCTGCCAGAAAATGCAACTGCAGCTGAACGGAGAACAAGGCAAACCCTAGAGGCTAATTCTGTGCAAGTAACATGTTTGATGCTTGCTTGCATGGAACCAGACTTTCAAAAGCATTTTAATGGTCTGGATGCCTACTCCATCCTCCAACTGCTGAAAACTATGTTTCAGAAGAATGTACAACCTTTGTAGCGTGTTTTCCACCGGATTGCAAGTGCTATAGATCAAAGAACAGCAATTGATGTCCCTCTACTTAGTCCACGAGCACCAATTGAATTCCCACGTTTGCTAGAACGGAAGAGGATGAACAGATTTCACTCTCTTACTTTTAGGGAGGGAGGACGGATTTTCCAAAGGGAAATAATAGGGTTTTCTCTCTCTTTTCAGTTTGAAAGTTACTGTCAAATTGAAAGCTCTATTCCACCCTCTTATTATATCCTTTTATAATAGTAGGAGAATAGGTTTTAGAGAGAGACCTAACCTAACCCTAATTTCTCCTATTGGCCCGGTTTTCTTGTTTCAATTAGTTACTACAATGTGTGACCTCATAGGATTAGGTTAACTTAGTTGTAGGTTCAATCAATATTGTCCCACTAACCAACATTTATTCTCTAGCAAGTAAATGTGATTACTAAATTAACGTAATTAATTATCTCTATAATAATTCCTTTTATATTTAGTAATTGTTGGGATGTCTTAGGACATATTCCTTCACAAACAAGTCATTATTCCTTGCGATAGTACTGCAGATTGTGCACCAGATGAACGGTGCGAATCAGGGGAATGTGTTTATGTCGGATTACGTTGATAAAATGTAAGGTAATTATATTACATACAGCAGGGCGCAGATATGATGTAACATTTTCAAGTTTTTAATCTTGGTTCTTACTAAGTTTATGGTGTACTATTAATGTAAATAAGATCCTGTTGTTAGTAGTGGTATCAAAACAGGTTCTGAGTATACCCACGGCGAACCAGGTCAGACCCGAACAAGTCAGGATTCTGACAGTCAGTGCCCCAGGTCGTGATTGGTCAGGTTTTATTCACCTGGGTCTATCACTTTTGAATCATGGGATTGCCGGGTGCCGAACAGGTCTGAGCATTCCATTTACAAGTCGATACATTCCCGGGTGTGATCACCCGTTGACATTTTTAAATCGGGTTTGCGCAGATCGTATCATGTTCACTTGGTTAGAGTCAAGTGTATTCTGGTTGACTCACTAATGACCTTAGTTCGGTCATGGTGAAGTATCGGGTCCATTCGTTATTAAACGTCAATTCAACTTCGGTTAACTCCGGTCGGGTCATTTTTATGCTGTTATAAATTTTGTAAAGGAATCATATCATTTAAAGTATTAAGATCGACATATATATACATGTGTGTGTGTGCGATAAATATATGGATGATAACGAAAAACTAATAAAAACACTATATTGTTTACCGTGATGTTTAGTGCATTCTCTTAGTCAACTCTTATTTCGACTAATCAACTGCTTAAAACCACTCTAATGAGTAAAGGACTAGAACGATTCTTCATATTTTCTAATATTATATATTATAACCAACGACAATAATAACGAGTAAACGATCAATTCCAAGGTTTATATAAATGATTTATTATTATAAGCATTATGATTGATATATAAGTTTGTAAATAGCTATGATGCTAATGAGAATAATGATATTAATAAATTAAACATAAAGCGATGATGATAATAATAATAATACAAATAATAACAGTAATAGTAACAATCCTAACAATAGCAATAGAAATACAAATAAGAACAGGAATACTAACAATAACAATAACAATATAATTACTAATAGTAATAGTAGCAACAATGCTAATAATAGCAATAACAATAACAAACATAACGCGGTATATATGTATTATGTTGTGACTATATATGATAAAGTATAAACAAACTATTTTATCAATATGTTTAATCATTTTAGTAGAAAATTGGTATCAAAATAATTGTAAAACCAATCTAATACTCTATTGTTATAAATTAGTATAACGACTCTTGATATGTTATAATATTATAGCAAATGACAATCATACATTCATATGTTTACAACGACGGTTCATATGAGGCTTAAGTGATTATAACGAGGGTTCATATGTTGCATAATAATAATAAATTATATCCCCAAATCATTCTCCCCTATAAAAGCTAACCATAACTTATTAAAAAGTAAAATCAATAAGTTAACTGTTAATAAGTAACAACCATAAGTTAATTAGTTAACAAGTACTTGCTAGTTACTAGATAGTAACTTGTTAACAACTACTTCCTCCGTTCTTTTTCGAGTTAAGTATCTGACAAGGACCTGTACTCTTGTATTTTGTTCCGTTAAGGACCTGTACCAATTTTTTGGTCCGTTAAGGACTCCGGAAGCAGATTCCGTTACTTTTGATCTTGAAAAGGGGTTTAATTCTTAATACTTTCCCACTGTACACATAATAATCTATATATACTCTAAATAATTTATTTTTTAAAAATCTACATACTCTATATCCCACAAAAAAATAATCTACATACTCTAAAAGTCATTTGCTGGTGCCCGTGGACTCCAAAAGTCAATTTTCTAGTGCTCCTTTTTTTTAATCTCACCCAGCTTACCTCAACAATAGAAAAAAAACCACCCACTTCTAAATCCTCTGCCAATTGTCAATTGAGAACAACATTATTATGGAGTGAGTAGATGTTGAGGTGCGAATATAGTAACAGAGTCAATTGAAGGCTAAGGTAATAATCTAAAGCTTTAATTTTTTTGTTCTTTGAATTCGTTTTAATGTTGTTTTTTGGTTTTTTTGAATTTTGCGTGTAATTACTATTTGGATTTGTTTGAATTCCTTAATCTACATTCTTAATACTGTTTTTCACATGGTGGTTGATGTGATTGAATTTTTTTTTTTTTGAGATTACAGTATGAGTTCTACAGCTTTAGTGAGAATTAGGGTTTCTAATAGAATAAAATTGGGGCCTTCCAAATATGTAGAATTATATTTATTAATTGGGCATGATTAATCTGGAATAGTGAAAAATTATTGTTGTAATTAGTTGTTTCAAGATAATTTAGTGTGTTATTGTAATTTTGTAAAGTTTCAAACTTTGTGAATTTGGTACTTGAAAGAAACACTATACAAGTAGTAGTAGTATACTAGTATTTGTTAGATGAAAAAAATTAAATTTTTAATCTCTGGTTTTATTCACTTATTCTTATATTGATTTAGATATGGATGAGGAGCAATCTTTGGTGCCTGATCTTGGTGATATTGATAGCAATGTTCCCTTCTTGTCCTTATCGAATGGATGCGAGATTGACTATGATGAAAATGGTAGTGATAATGAAGAGTGGAGGTGAGAGATGCAAGAGACAAAATTAAGCACTACAAGAAATTAGAGGAGGAGTTGGAAGATGAACTTAATTCCTTAAAGAGAGTTGCAGCAAGAAGACAACCAGGGGGTATTAATGTTGGATGTGATGAGGACAATGAGGATTCAAATAGTCCATGTGAATCCTCTGATGAAGATGATCATGGATATTTGGTTTCACCTCCATCTCACAAGTCTTGTAAGAAGAGTGCCAACTCGTATAGGGCAGGAACTTTACCACAAGACACACAATTTTACGTAGGCATGGAATTTATGAATGCACCGCAATCTGAAACGACCCTAAGAGACTACCGCATCAACAACGGCAAGGATGTTAGATTTACCAAGAATCATAAGGATAGAGTTGGAGCCAAATGTAAAATTGAGGGATGTGAATGGAAAATATGGGCTTCATGGGATGGAGCAAAAAGAAGTTTCAAGGTTAAAACTTATTATGGGAATCATAATTGTGGAAGGGGAAATAAATCAAAAAGTATTTCTTCACATTGGGTTGCAAACCAAGTACCATAGCAAATTTAAGGTAAACCCTTCTTTGGAAAATGCAAGAAATAGTGGATACCGTGTGGAATGAATGGGGCATCGAAATTTCCATGAAGATGGCATATAATGCTAGGAAAAAGGCTCGGAAATTGATAGTTGGAGAGTATACGAGCAATTTTACTTGCCGCCTGGTATGCGAAGAGATTTTGAGATCAAACCAAAAGAATACAGTTAAGTTTATGTTAAATAACAATGAGTTTAAGTGCATGTACTTGTGCTTTTTTGCTTTGAGGGCTGGTTTCTTGGCTGGATGTAGACCTTTCATATCGGTTGATGGTTGTTTCCTAAAAGGCCCTTTTGGAGGGCGGCTCCTAGTAGCGATTGGTAGGGACGGGAACAACCAAATGTTCCCTATCGCATGGGCTGTGGTAGATGTTGAAAATCATGAAAATTAGTCTTGGTTTCTCAATCTTTTGATTGAAGATCTTGGTACTAGTAGAGGAGCAGGGTACACGATCATGTCTGACCAACAAAAAGGTTTAGTTAAAGCAATTTCGAAGTACTTCCGAAGCGAAGTTCGGTCTTTGCGCTAGGCATGTGTATTGTAACTTTAGAGGTGTTTTTGGTGGAGGAAAGGAGTATAAATTACACTTTTGGAAAATAGCTAAGGCAACCACAGAAAATAAGTTTAAGGAGAGATTAGAGGACTTTAGCAAGATCGCACCAACAGCTGCAGCAGACCTTCTTAATAGAAATTATAAAAAATGGTGTCGAGCTTTTTATAGTCCCTTTAGTAAGTGTGACAACGTGGATAATAATATGAGTGAGGTGTTTAATGCCTACATACTTAAGTCTAGGCATAAACCTATAATTACCATGTTGGAGGACATAAGAGAAGGGTTAATGGAAAGGTTGCACCGAAAGAGGGACATGTTTAAAAAGAAAGAATGGTTCATATGTCCTAGAGCTCAAGAAAAGTTGGAACAATCCAAGTTGTTTGCAAGAGGATGGTCAGCTTATTGGGATGGAAGATTCAATTTTGGTGTGAGAGAAGGAGCAACCCAAGTGAAATATGTTGTTCACATATTGAACAAATCTTGTAGTTGTAATGCATGGCAACTTAATGGTATACCTTGCAAGCATCTTTGTGGCTGCCATATGGAAGAATGTAGAACACCCAGAACACTACATACATGATTGCTACAAGAAAATGTCCTATGAGAAAGCATATGAATATAGTCTTGAGCCTCTTAATGGACCTCAGGTATGGCCACAAAGCAACAACGTCATTTCCCCTCCTCCATTGAAGAAAATTGCTGCTTGTAAACCTATAACTAAAAGGAGAAGACAAGCAGGGGAAATTGTAGGGGGTGCCAAACTCAGTAGGGTTGGTAGAGTGATGACGTGCAAAATATGTGGAGAGGAAGGACACAATAAGAAAGGTTGCAAAAATCTTCCAAGTGAAAATGTGGATGCAGCTCATCATAAACGGAAGAAGGCCACAGCCTAGCACAACACCAAGTGCACCAACAAGTACAACAACATGCACTCAACACTCAACCACACCAATGAACAACAGAGGGTTTGGGATATATACATATCCTAATGGACATCAAAGAGTTTCTCTCTTGCTAGTACTTCGTTCCGTGTAATTTCATTTAGATTATTACATTTGAAATAATTATCGACAAATATGATACGTGACCTCTTACTCCACACATTAGATGGCAGCTCTGAGGAGAAATGTTACCGTATACAATGATCATGAAGGCCATCAAACCATTATGTCTTGTACCACAAACCATGCTAATGCACAGCCTCTTTCTTCTCAAATTAGCACTAGTGCTTCCAATATAACAAAATGGTTCTCCACCTATTCTAGTAGAAACATTGTCCGGGTAATATTCTTTCATTTGCTTGACTTTCTATTTTTATTTTAATAATTTAACACCTATTATAGTGACCATTTATAATTTATATGCAAGGATGTTGACCGCAACTTATGAGAACAACATATGATGCCAAAACAACGAAGATGGATTTGCAAAGTTAAGCAAAAGGTAAATAGCTTCATTATATAACTTAAATCATTTATAATTTTTTCATTATACTTCATATGTATATCCAAATTAATCACTGTAACATTCTTACTCTCTTTTCAACATGTTGATTATCTTTCTCTTGATTACTACAGCTTTTTTTGTTAGAAGAATAGTCAGGTTTTTTTGGGGGGCATGAATGCAATTTTATGGATGAAGAAGAATGATTGGTGAAGAAATGCTAATTCATGGAAGGATATTTTTTTCATTTTTTGGAAGGAGAAGCAAGTATAAATTTTTTGTAAAAAGCTAGGATGGGGTAAACTATTACTTTTGGATTGTCGGTTAATCCACTTTTCTTTGGTCTTATATATTTTTTCCTTTGTTTTATACTTTGTATTGTTGTATAATCACTTTCCTAGATGCAAAAGTAACATCCGTTACTTTTGGAGTCCTTAACGGAATACAAAATTAGTACAGGTCCTTAACGGAACAAAATACAAGAGTACAAGTCCTTGTAAGATACTTAACTCGTTCTTTTTCTATTGCAACAATTGAGTTTTCACGCTTGCTAATGCACACCTTTAACTATGAATATCTTTAATTACTTTTTAGTAAAAAATATAAAAATTTGATATTGTGGAAGTATATATCGAGACAAATCTAACAAGACCCCACATGACTATATTTTTCCTTACGTAAAAATCACAATATATAGTGAAAGAGTGGTGGATGAATAGTGCAAAAATCCAATTGTTGCAATAGAAAAAGAACGGAGGAAGTATATAGTAACTTAATTAACACTTAGTCGGAAACTCCCTTGTCTTTATAACTTATGAGATTATTTAGGTTAATTGTCTTTATGTTATATTATAGTTTAATACTAGTATAGTGTTTATGGTCTTCTCTTAACTTTGTATATAGGGGTGCTAATCGAGTTGAGTAACTCGCGAGCAACTCGAGCTCAACTCGGTTAACGCTCAGTAAAAACTCGACTCAAGTTGGCTCGACTCGAAAGCTTAACGAGCATGAGTTGAGTATGACCCTGCTCGACTCGATAAGCTCGCGAGCAGCTCGGTAATTTTTTTTCATATATTTTTTCTAGCATTTTATATAATTTAATATAGAAAAAAGTACCCATATTAGCTAAATATTACAAGTAGAAAAATAAAGTCCTTCCATACTTATAATTAGGGGTTCGACTCGAGACTTTAATGAGTCGAGTTGAACTAGGCTCGATTGATCTTTTCATAGAGAAAAAAATGTTTGGAGTATATTTTGAATTTGTGGTACAAAATTATTATATACTCCTATTACATAATCACCTATTACACACTCATTCGCAATCATTTAAATATGTTAATTTATAAAATTGCTTAAATGAGTTTAATCGTCCAAATAAGTTGGTTTGAAAAATTGGATTAAATCAGGCAAATTTTATTTTACCCGTTTCAACCGAATATAGTTGAATTCGGGTCAGTCATAAACAAATCAGGTCGAACTAGGTATTTCTGGGCCTAATCGAGTATTGGGTTAATATCTGATTGAGATACGGTCGGGTTCGGGTTTGAATGCAGGTCTGTGCGGTCATGTCAGAATATATTATTGCCGGTGCCGGTCACGTCCGGGTAATCCCAGGTCAGGTTTCGGTCAGGTCTGGAGACTGACCCTCACAGATCGAACCAGGTTTAAGTCAGGTCAGTATCATGTTGACCCAGCGGTCAAATTTGTTTCTGACACCACTAGTTGTTAGCCTGTACCTTTATTTGTTGTTTGGATCGGAGTTTGTATGGTTCCTACTAATATATGTTAAATAAAAATGTACGTTTGTTGTTTATTATATTGGAGCTTGGATATGCATATGATTGGGGATTAGAATGGAATACTATCGTTGCTTTAATTTATTTTGCAACCAAAAAGTTTGTCTTTAGTAATAAAAAGTAAAAACTAGAACTAGTCCATAAATGATTGTCGAAACTAATAGCAAAAAGTAAGGGTAATAATGTCAATATACTTCTTTAATTTATTATATCGAAACAAATTAGATTAATAATCCTTTTCATGTATCATGACCAATAATTAAAAAAAAATTGTATCATGACCAATATTTAGCTAGAGACAGTCTTATAGAAGTACATGAGAGAATAATTAAATTCATGGTCCAAAATCGAATTTCATCTACATTACTATTATTGGGGTTCCCTATACATCTAGAAAAATAAAAATACACAATATTTATATAGAGCGTATAAATTATGATGTCCACAAATGATTGTATCTATTTTTTTTTAAAAAAAATCTTGGAGCAACCCACCAGTTTCATTGTACAGTTGAACTAGCTACCAGGCACCTGGCATACTGTAGATCACTCGTACATGCACGTAAACATATTATCCATAATTATTGTTATTGCTGATTTTTTCAGGTCAAACGTTGACGCTAAAGATCTCTGACGCCGACGTTGCTAAGGAAGTCGTGACGCATAGACCCGGTCAAGGAGTAACCGACTACCTAAGAATAAGGAGGACAGAGTCAAAGAATATTCCGAGGAGAATGGGTCTCAGAGACGTTGGAGTATTTGACCGAGATCTCAGTGCAAGGGAGCTGGATTTCAGCTAACTGTTCCCTACATTTGGGGAGATTCGTTGAAACAGGAAAGGAGATATAAAAGGAGGAAGAGCTCTTATACAAAGCACACGCTTCTTGGAACTCATACTTACAAAGTGTTCAGGATACTGCTTGATTATTCTCTTGTGATATAGTGATTACATTGTCTTTAGAACAAAAGTTATTAGTTTGTATTGATCGTTGATCACTCAGATTGACGATTGCATATAGTGGATTGGTGGACTCACATCCACCCGCGGTTTTTTACCCATCTTCATTGGGGTTTTTCCGTGTCAACATTCTTTGGTGTTTCTCTGTTTCTCTCTTGTTTTTCTCTGATTTACTTAGAGTGCATTGCATCAATCTGGTTGTCGGGACCCATAACAACTCTTGTCGCTTGGTCAAAAATCGGCATAAACAATTTGGCGTCCACCGTGGGGCCACAGCCAGATCAATCACTTTCTTTCTCATTCTTTCAAAATGGCCGCATCAATCAGCGCCGACGAGATGCAGAAGCTCTATGATCAAATGAAAGCGGAAATGGCCGAAATGAAAAAGGCCAATGAGCAATTATCCTCCAATTTCTCGTCGTCACAAGCGAAAATTCAAAAATTGCAAGAGGAGTTGGCCTCAACGAAAGCATCCAAGACCCGACGTCGCTTCAGTGGGGATGACGTTTCTACCATGCAGCCTCTCACTGATTCCGAGAGCGCCGAGTCGGAAGACGATGAAGGCTTCCTTGGCGGGTCCCCTTTCAACGACCAAGGCGGGGATCCAATAGAGAAGACTCCCCTGGATGGAGACGAAGATCCCATGGCGAAGTGAATGATCCTGATCGAGAAGCAGAATCGACGGCTGATGAAGCTCATGTCTCAACTCCCTGGAGCGCCCACGCCCAGCGTCGTCGAGCATCGAGACGGATATGCAGCCTCTCCGTTCGTTGAAAAAATCTTTAAGGTGTCACTGCCAAAGAAGCTGAATCTGCCTCCCTGACTGCCACTTATGACGGATCAACTGACCCTACCGAGCACGTCGCTCAGTACAAGCAGAGGATGTGGCAAGCGTCCATTCCATGGCATCTCGTCGAAGCATGCATGTGCAAATCCTTCGGAGCGACCTTGACTGGACCAGCTTTAAAATGGCTTGGATCTCTTAAGCCTGGCAGCATAGCCAATTTCTCTACTCTAGTCAATAAATTTTATGATAAATTTGAAGGCAGTCGTAGTTTAGATAAACAGACAAGTGACCTCTATGGCATCGTCCAGAGGCCAAACGAATCTGTTCGCAATTACTACAACCGCTTTAACAAAGAAATGATTAGCATTAAAGACCTTGACACTAAGACTGCTATTGAATGTTTCAGGAAGGGTCTCATCCTCCGGTCCAAGCTATACAATCGTCTGACAAAATATCCTTGCTCTATGTTTGAAGAAGTAAAGTCAAGAGCGCTAGCCCAAATGCGATTGGAGGAAGACGATGCCATCCTCAACACCATCTCTACACGCCATGCGCCGGAAAACACCAACGATCGCAAAGCCTTCATCCCCAAAAAGACCAACTGGCGGAATCACCCGTATAGTCGTCCCAACCAGGTACACATTGTTAACGATACAATTGATAATGCAGGTATTGAGAGCAAGGCAGAACAACCGTCATATCCCGACGTAGGATCCTATGGATTCTCAGTCGACGTCGGAGGAGTCGTCAATGCACTGGCAAAGATCGGAGCCCCCGTCCGCTGGCCGAGAAAGAGCGACCGCCCTGACGCTCAAAAGGATCAAACTAAGTGGTGCCAATTCCATCACGACCACGGTCACAAGACGGAAGATTGCATTGCACTCCGAAGAGAAGTCGCGTTCATGTTGAACAAAGGGCACCTCCAAGATCTCCTCAGTGACAAGGGGAAGGCGTCCTTCGACAAAAACCCTTCCAAATCAAATCCACCGGCCTCCCCTACTCACGTCAAGGTAATCAACGTAATTTCTGGTGGTTCGGATGTTTGTGAACTAACATATTCAGCAGTCAAAAGGCTAGCTAGAGAGGGATCCCCCTCGTCTATTGTTCCTAAACCTTACAGGTCAGACGAAGAACGTGCACTGGAAGTGATGTCAATTACCTTCGACGACGATGACGTGTGCGACGAAGATCATCATGACGGATTAGTCATATCTTTGACTATCAGCAACTGCCTATTGCGGCGAGTGCTAATTGACGGCGGCAGTTCCGCTAACATAATCTTCAAAAACGCTCTCGAAGGTATGGGTCTCTGTGATCAGGACGTAACTAAAAAATCTACTGTCTTAGTTGGTTTCAGCGGAGAAGCACAACAAACTATCGGCGAAATCGTTCTACCAACTCTTGCTAAGGGAGTCAACTTACCGACCAGATTCAACGTCGTAGATTGTCCTTCCGCCTACAATGTCATCCTGGGAACGCCTTGGATCCACAAGATGAAAGCGGTACCTTCAACGTACCATCAGACGCTCAAGTTCCCCACCAAATGGGGCGTTCAGGAGATTAAAGGCGAGCAAAAAGCCGCTCGGGAATGTTACAGCTCGTCGCTAAAGCCTGCTAAGAAGGCCATCTAGCAATTAAAAACCGGATCAGCGCCCGAAGTGCCTAACGAAGATAACGTTGATGAAGTGGCGCTAGATCCATCCTATCCTGATCACGTCGTGCGCATTGGGGCGACATTGTCACCAGAGCTTCGTACCCAGGTAATTGATTTCCTAAAGACTAACTAAGATTGTTTTGCTTGGTCGCATGAGGACATGACAGGTATCAGCCCAGACGTCATTACCCATAAGTTGAACGTCGATCCCGAACACAAGCCAGTCAAGCAAAAACGACGCAAGTTCGCTCCTGAGCGCAACCAAATTATAAACGATGAAGTTCAAAGACTAATTGACACAGGTAAGGTGCGTGAAGTTAAATACCCTGACTGGTTGGCTAATGTCGTTGTTGTCAGCAAGAAGAATGGAAAATGGAGAGTATGCATTGACTTTACCGACCTCAATAAGGCTTGTCCCAAAGATCCATTCCCACTCCCCCACATTGACGCTATGGTCGACGCAACGGCAGGACACGAACTCTTAACATTCATGGACGCGTACTCTGGATATAACCAAATCCTCATGCACCCCGACGATCAAGAAAAGACAGCGTTTGTTACCGACAAAAGTATTTACTGTTATAAGGTTATGCCTTTCGGATTGAAAAATGCAGGTGCGACGTATCAACGTCTAGTCAACCACATGTTCAAAGAACAACTAGGCGACACAATGGAAGTCTATATCGACGATATGCTGGTAAAGTCTAAACAAGCGAGCGCTCATGTTCAACACCTTTCCGAAGCATTCGGCGTCCTACGACAATACGGTATGAAACTAAACCCTACTACGTGCACGTTTGGAGTTGCCGCAGGAAAATTCTTAGGCTACGTCGTGACACAACGAGGTATCGAGGCCGGCCCTGCATCGATCAAGGCATTGATCAATATCCAATCACCCCGAAACGTCACAGAGGTACAAAAATTAACAGGACACGTCGCTGCTCTTAACCGTTTCATATCCAGGTCATCCGAAAAGTGTCATCTATTCTACGACGTGCTGCGCAAAAACAAAGGATTTGATTGGTCCCCGAGGCACGAGGACGCCCTGCAAGCGTTGAAACGTTACCTGGCTAATCCCCCATTGTTGTCCAAGCCCAGTGAAGGGGAAACCCTCCAGTTGTACTTAGCAGTTAGCAACATCTCAGTTAGCGCCGTTTTGACGCGCGAAGCGGAAAGCCAGCAACTCCCCATCTACTACATCAGTAAGTCTCTGTTAGACGCAGAAACCAGGTATTCCTCTCTCGAAAAACTGGTACTCGCCTTAGTCACTACCGTGAAAAAACTCCGACATTACTTCGAAACTCATACTGGTGTTGTCATGACTAACTATCCTATCAAAAGTGTTTTGCATAGACCAGAGCTGACAGGTCGCATGGGGAAGTGGGCGATCGCGCTTAGCGGCTACGACATCAAATACTTACCACGAACCGCAATCAAGTCACAAGCTCTGGCTGACTTTGTGGCCGACTTTAGCCCAGAATTGGAAAAGATCGCCGCTGATGAAGTCGCTCGGATCAACCACGTCGACCATGACGCATGGACTTTATTTGTTGACGGATCTTCTAATTTTCGTGGTGCAGGTCTTGGCATTGTCCTAAAGTCACCACAAGGGGACAAGATAGTGCGAGCTATATGCTGTGAATTCAAAGCGACCAATAATGAAGCTGAATACGAAGCATTAATCGCAGGAATGACTCTCGCGAACGACTTGGGGGCACAAGCGTTAAAGATTTACAGCGATTCTTTGCTAATAGTCAGTCAAGTCAAAGGCGAATTTGCTGCCAAGGATTCCAAAATGGCGCTCTATTTAGAAGTCGCACAAGGTAAAAGTAAAATGTTTAACCCTTTCGACATCGTGCAGATACCAAGAGATCATAATACACAAGCAGACGCGTTGGCCAACCTAGGATCGTCGCTGAGAGACGTATCATTCACCTCCGTCCCTATAGTCCATGTCACAGCACCCGCGATAAGCAAATGCAAAGACGTCGCCAACGTCGTCAAGACAGTCGAAACAAACAATGAAGTAAGCAATGATGACGTCCCGCCAAAAGATGACGGCGAGCCAGGGTGCAACGACACCGACCCAACTAACGATGGAATTCTCGCAAACGATGAAGTACAGGTTAGTTGGACGAAACCTCTTTATGATTATTTAACTAACGATATACTCCCAGAGGACAAAGCGGAAGCACGACAGATCCGCTTCAAGGCATCTAGGTATGTCGTCATCCAAGGAGTACTGTTCAAAAAGTCCGTCGCCGGACCGTATATGCGATGCCTAGAAAAGAGCCAGTGGGAGCAAGTTTTGCAAGATCTGCATGAAGGAGCATGCGAAAATCATTCCGGAGGACGTAGCCTATCCAATAGAGCGTTAAGGATGGGCTACTATTGGCCAACTATGAAGCAAGATGCGATCAGGTATGTCACCAGATGCGATAGTTGTCAGCGACACGCAGGTATGACACACAAACCCTGCGAAATTCTACATCCAACTTTAACTCCATGGCCTTTTATGAAATGGGGAATGGACATAGTTGGTAAGCTACCTCCAGCCCCAGGACAGAAGGTCTTTATGTTAGCACTAACGGATTACTTTTCAAAATGGATAAAAGCAGATTCCTTCCAACAGGTACACGACAAAGAGGTAATTTCGTTTATACATACTAACATTATATGCAGGTTTGGTGTTCCGTCAGAAATCAGGTGCGACAATGGGTCGCAATTTATTAGCGACAAAACTAAGCACTTCTGCGACGAATGGAACATCACGTTACTAACATCAACGCCCAGATATCCACAAGCCAACGGACAAGCTGAGTCCAGCAATAAGACCGTCATAAACACATTGAAGAAGCGCCTTACCGCTAAGAAAGGCAAGTGGGCGGAAGCACTGCCAGCTATATTGTGGGCAAATCGTACGACACCTCGCGTTGCGACTGGACAAACACCTTTTTCACTGGTCTATGGCTGCGAAGCAGTTCTACCAGCTGAGGTAAGTATTCCAACCGCCAGGTACGGCTTAATGACGGAGCAGCGCAACTACGTCGAATTAATCAGCGACCTAGATACCATAGAAGGGCTGCGTGATGCAGCGATGGTGCGCATGGCAGCTCAACAACAAATCGTCGCAAAGAGCTTCAACAAGACCGTACAAGCCAAATCGTTCGCCGAAGGAGATTGGGTGTTAAGGAAGGTGTTCCAAAATACACAAGATCCTAATGCAGGTAAGCTAGGTCCAAAATGGGAGGGTCCCTATCAAATCAGCAACGTCGTTGGCAATGGCGCTTACCGATTAATCCGACGCGACGGCACTTTGGTTCCACGTAGCTGGAATGCTATCAATCTCAAAAGATATTTTTTCTAGACGACCGCTAAGTGGCATTTCATTTCATGCATTTCGTTTTATATTTCGCTTCTTTTCTTTTTCCTTTCATCTAATAAGTAATGAATATGTCATAATAAAGTCGTTGAAACGTCAACGACAAAGCATTACCGGTTGTTGTGTTCTTCAGGTCTTGCTTTCAATAAAATCGTAACGTTTCTACGATGCGACCAACAGCTTTCGTTTGAATAAGGAGAAGGATCATGACATCAAAAGGAAACAATAAGCGCATGGCGCCATTACAAACGTAAAACGGCCGCTCAGCAGTGTTGCAAACATTTGGCGTATTTATAATAAGTAAGTAAACTTGTTTGATGCGTATTAACTCTTTTGCTTTTTCTTCTTTTTCTTTCTCTTCTAAAGTCTAACCTACGAGTTAAAAGAAAGGCTTTCAAAGCGTCCGACCAACGAACTTAGACGCCAGAAAAACGGCAGAAAAATACCAAGCAAACGAAGTTCCCACAAGCGCTCAAACAAACACGAATGTCATGACCATTCCCATGAATGGTCCAAAAGGTACATAAGTAGCAATCGTCCCTACGAACGATTCCAAATAAACAAAATGTCCATAGAAATTATTAAGCTATCAACTGTTTCAAAAAAAAACAAATAACGAAAAGGTAAAACTAGGAGTAGTCACACGACATGGTCGCTAACGACGTTGTCACCAGCAGGCTTCCCCGAAAACGGGACTTCGAGAAGGGCGTCCTTCTCGACATTGCCATCCAAAGGTAAGTCGGATGTCAGTAACGCAGCGCTGGTGGCAAAGACGTCACCCTCTCGAATATCAACGTTCACGGCGGACTCTGCCGTTGCCAAGATCGCGTCGCCTGGATCAGCTAAATCTTTCATGGAGCCTACCCATTGGAGGTATAAATCGATGTCTTTTTGAGGCTCCCACGAGTCAGTACGCTTCATCATGTATTGATACATGAGTTTGGCCTTAACTGTAGTAGTCACCTCAGCTTCTATCGTATCCATCTCGTTCTTCTGAGCTGCGATTTGCGTTTCCAGTGCCTTAATTTCAACTTTCGACGCTTCCTCAACGTCTGTAAACTGCTTCTTCAACTTTTCCAACTCTTCTCCGTTCTTCTTCAAAACTTCGGTCATTCCCAGCTTCTCGAGACTTATCTTTTTGATTTCTGCGTCTTTGTCTTTCATCATCGTCTCGTTCTTCTCTAACCTTGCCCTCATCACCTGGTGACTTCGGTACAAGTTTGATAACTCCTTTTTAACCATCAGGAAATGTTGCGACGCCTGGTAAAAATTTTTGAGGTCAGGTAAGAACCATGAAAGGATAAAGTAGTACGAAGTCATGTTCATACCTGGAAAACCATCTCCAATCCATCCGACATAAGACTTGGCATAGGGCGATCCTTTAAGCGATCCTCAGCTGCGGGAAAGAGAAGTTTATCCGCTTCAGGCCAGAGCGGCTTATTCGACGACATAAAATCGTTAGGAAAAGACACAGAGTACGAAGGTCCTCCCTTGTCAGGAGGAACAGAAAATTCAGGCTTATGAACTTTTGGAGGTACCGCAGCATCTTCGTCATCAACGTTAACGACGTCGTGGAGAAGAAGTTTGCCCGACGACGTAGTAGACGAAGTAGCGGAAGCGATCCGTATCCCTCTTTCTCTTCTTCGAAGGTCGGCGAGCATTACTATCCGGAGAACCTCTCCGACGAGATCGCGATGATTCCGTCATATTAGATTAAGACGCGTTAGAAAGTGTTTATGAAAGCGTCATGTAATGACACAGGCGCAGCAGGTGCTTACCAGAAGCCATTGACGAACAGCTGCCTTGGTCGACGCTTGATATCTTCTTGAACGACCGATTCTCGACGCTGTGTTCCAGGAACTTAGCGCACTGTTGTTCTGACTCTTCTTTATGGCTGAACAATCTTGGATCCAGACCTGCGGAAAAAATGACGTAAGGACGGTGTTAACGACATGGTATTAAGAAAGGTATAAACAAAATTCACGAACCTTCCGTGTTCCAGCCCTCGATCAGGAATTTCCCTAAATCTCCAAGAGACGACCTTTTCACAAAGACATAGCGACTCTTCCATCCTCGTCATTTGATGGAACCCCTTCGACGTGCGTTCCTTCTCGCTCTGACATGCAAAGCTATCCTATTGTTTCCCTTAACCCTAACTTCGTAACAGTATAGCAAATCTTGAAGAGTGAAGGGTATATCCCAGTTGGATGTAACCCGATCAATAACGCTAAAGACTCTCCAAACTTGGGGCATAATTTGGCCAGGGCTAATTTGAAATGCCTGCAGAAGTTCCCTAGCAATGATTGGGAAAGGTAACCTAAGACCTATCTTAAAAGGGTATTCATAAAGAACTACCCAACCATAAGGACAGTCCGCTGGACGCTCGTGAGGCTCAGCGTTTCTTAAAATTGTGTCGGTTGGCAAATCACCTATGTCTAGTAATTTCATTAAATCATCCTCCGACATGGTCGATTGTTCGTCATCAATTTATTTTTTCTCTTCGATTTTTTCTTTCGATTTATTTTTCTCATGATTTTTGATGAAATTCCTAATGCTTCGTCTACTGGGAGCCATGGATTTGAAAGAAAACAAGAGCGCTTCGAGATTGAAGGGGCGAAATTTACCTGTACAGAAGAGTAGCTTGAACGAAGGTCTTCAGAAAACTCCAGAACAGTGAGAAGAAAATTCAAGAGTTGTTTTTAGAGAGAGAATGTTGCGTGTGATTTTGGTTTAATTGGCACGGCTTTTTATACCCCTGTTTTTACTATGGTCAACGGATATGTTTTGGTTTAATTGCAAGCCTTTATTTCTTATCTTTTAGCTAGTGACTCTTGGTTATCTTTCGAAGAAAAGTTATCTTTTGTACTCTTAGCACGATGAGATAGTTATTCTCCAATTGTCTTATGATTCAAATGTTATCACCACTACGACAATTGGGGGCAAATTGTTATTGCTGATTTTTTCAGGTCAAACGTTGACGCTAAAGATCTCTGACGCCGACGTTGCTAAGGAAGTCGTGACGCATAGACCCGGTCAAGGAGTAACCGACTACCTAAGAATAAGGAGGACAGAGTCAAAGAATATTCCGAGGAGAATGGGTCTCAGAGACGTTGGAGTATTTGGCCGAGATCTCAGTGCAAGGGAGCTGGATTTCAGCTAACTGTTCCCTACATTTGGGGAGATTCGTTGAAACAGGAAAGGAGATATAAAAGGAGGAAGAGCTCTTATACAAAGCACACGCTTCTTGGAACTCATACTTACAAAGTGTTCAGGATACTGCTTGATTATTCTCTTGTGATATAGTGATTACATTGTCTTTAGAACAAAAGTTATTAGTTTGTATTGATCGTTGATCACTCAGATTGACGATTGCATATAGTGGATTGGTGGACTCACATCCACCCGCGGTTTTTTACCCATCTTCATTGGGGTTTTTCCGCGTCAACATTCTTTGGTGTTTCTCTGTTTCTCTCTTGTTTTTCTCTGATTTACTTAGAGTGCATTGCATCAATCTGGTTGTCGGGACCCATAACAACTCTTGTCGCTTGGTCAAAAATCGGCATAAACAATTATCACGAGTTTAATTGAGACAGCTAAAAGGAAAGGGACTGAAGGCCAATTAAATTTGTCCAGTACACATTTTATAAATATCTAAACGAACTTATTGGAGCTATGTGTAAATTATCAATCGCAATCACACATATATAAACATTCCTCCGATATAATCAATGAAAATAAGGTAACGTCATTCCTCATCTTCATGATCAAGCTCCTTGTCTTTGAATCACTCTTGCTCACTCTGTCAGATTTCATTCGAACACATATATTTCTTTCAGAAAATCTGTAGTTTTCTTCCTAGAAATGTATATGACGATGCATAAAACTATAAGAGTGTGAGCTAGTAGCCTAGTATTGTGATCTTGTGATAGACATGGACTAACCTCTTCTTTGAAGAAAGCCTTACACTTGGTGACCTAGTACTCGGGTTAATAACATTTATAATTAATTTATATGGATAACAATATTCTGAAATTTATTATTTAGACTAATGAAAAATTAGTAAAATATTTTAAACACTTTCTCAGAGCCGTTTGGGACAATTTCGAGGCCCTGTGCCAGGCATTAAACATGGGCCATATGGGGACTATAAAAAGGATCCATAATTCCATATTTTTAATAACTAAATTAAATCTTTGATTAAATTAAAAAAATTATTAACTTTCTTAAATACTTCAATGTTATTTTTATTTTCAGGATATAACAAAATAGTAAAGATATACCAAACATAAAACTAAAATAAGCTATGATATATAGAAAAAAAGTACATAGGGGCAAAAATTTTGGAATTACAAATGTAGATTTTTTCCATCTAATAAACTCATAGAAATTAAATATATAGATGGGGCCCGTTAAAATTGGGGGCCCTGAGCGGTCGCTCACTTTACTCATGTGTCTGAGACCCCTCTGCACTTTCTCTACCTGATGAGATTGAGATATATAAGGTGAAAGACTCACTGTGACTTTGACACCTAAAATAACATCAGTTTCACCTAAGTCTATCATTCAAATTGAGAGGATAGAACTCTTAATTTCATTAATAACATTGACGTGTTTACTAAAATACCAAATATTAGCACTTATCTACATAAAGGTACATGAAATGCATTCTAAACCAAATATTATTTGTAATATAGACACATACATCGGATCAATATACAACAGCCCCAAAACTAAGAATGGTTTTATGAAATTTCACGTACGACGTTAATTTAATTTGGGCCTTGTTTTAGGCCATACAATAATATCTTTAACTTACACACCTTATGTTCCTCACGACCAGGAGCCACAAAAGCACGAGGTTGGATAACATAAATAAGTGGCCATTTAGAAAAGCAATTTTTATATCCATTTGATATACAATAATATTATAGGTCAAGACTAATACAGATAAAGCATATATTATTGGTGATATTAGTTATTGGTAAAAAAAATGTGTGAAAGAATCCAATACCGTAATGTGTGTAAACCCTTTTATGATATTTTGGTGAATAATCGATAATGAAAAAAGTACAAATTAAAAGTAAATAGTAAGAAAGCGTGGATATTTTGAGTCGATATAACAAAATAAGGATAAAAAATTGATTGAGCCATAAAGACAGTGAGTGCATGATTCAACATTACATGAATATGATAAAAGAATGTGAAAATGAGATAGTCAGTGTAAATATTAACATCACATGTATTGAGGGACCGGCAGATAGGCTAAATAACTTTTTCATTTACAGCCCGTTTGTTAATTGGTTATAAATAGTTGTAATTGGAATGAATTTGTATGTAAATTTGTGAAGAAAATCATTGTTCATTCCCATGATAATGTTAATTTATCCTAAAGTGTCTATTTTTCTTCTTGAATTTTCATTCCCAAGTGGTAATGAAAATAAGGGGTGAAATTGCTTCCCTATAAAGAAAAAACACACATTTGGGGGGTTGAATTTGCCTACCCATGAAGATTTTAAGGGTGCTTCCCTTGTAACCTACACTTAAAATTCATTCTCATTACCGTAATTTATTAACGACTACCAAACGGACAGTTAAGGTAATACAACAATTAGTTGAGGACGGGGAGGATATCCTTGGACTATACAAGGAAAGTCTTGAGCCTATACAGGCCCAAAACAAGACAACCCCCTTCCCCTTTATCCCACTCAACTGAAAGAAACCCAGATAACAAAAGGATGAATATTTTGATTGAATTAATAGGACATTTGTCATACTTTGATTAGTCAGCAGATTTTTTTTAAAAATATTAATCTATTTTTCTCTCTCATTTCTTCTCCCTCTAGTCTTCCCCAACCAGGCAACCACCACTAAACATCCCATACACAGTCGACCGCCACCCCACCTCCCGATTTATACCACCATACTCCACAACCCACAACCCACAACCCACAACCTATGGAAGTTCCAAATGTTTCCTTCATCATTAATTCTCTCTCTATTAATTTTCCTTGATAAAATCATCCACAAAATTTAAGAAATTTAAGCAAAATTGAAAAACAGAGCACCAGTCAATGACTGCTTTAGTGGGTTTCTATTACCATAATGGTAAATGCAAAGGAGAAAGAAAGAGGGAGAAAAGGAAAAAGAGTATCTCTGTCCAACTAACCCAGGTTACGGTGGTGCACCAATCAAAATAACCAATTAGAGCTTCCAACTAATCCACAAAATTGTTTTTAGAAAAATTTCTCTAACCTTCTCTCTCCTTTCTTCATTCACTCTCTTCTACTTTCTCTTTCTTCAACATTTGATTTGGCAGAGGGAAACGCTTTCCTCCATAATCTGGGGTTATTCTTCAATTGTTTATTCTTTAAAAGTTCTAGGTTTCGTTTATGAGTTGATTCAAGTAATAATAATGGGGTTTTGTTCATGTTCATGGTTTTGTTTTGTTTTGTTTGTTAGTGATTCATCTTAGATTTAAGGAAGATTTTGGTTCCGGGTTTTGTTCAAGGATGAGAGTTATGATTACCCTTATTGCTAAGATGGTCTGATTTCATTTCAGACCATGGAGACAAAACAATGTGAGCCATATATTTTTGTTTGTAGGGTTCTTATTTCTTTTCTTTTTCCTTTTCTTTTAAGTGCCAAAACTAATTTATTTTGATTTTGTTTATTTACCAAAATTTATGAAATATATTTATGAAAATAGAAAAAAAAAATCAGAAAATCAGAATTTTTTTTTCATGAAATTAAATAATTAATTTATGAAAATCGAAAAAATAAAAAATAAAAAAAACGAAAAAATCAGAAAAAAAAATTTCACCTTCCAAACAGTGATTCAAATTTGAAAAAAAAAATTTGGAGCCAAATTATTTTTACCCATTTTCTCTCTCCTCCTTGTTCTTCATGTTCTTGGTGTTCTTCACCAAAAAATGAAGAACACCCATCTTCCACAATCGAATTTCTCCCAAATTCGACCCATTCTTCCACCTTCTCCCTCAATTCGACCCTATCATCCATCTTCTCCCTCATTTCGACCCATTCTTCACCTCCATTTCGCCCAAAACCTTCACCTCCATTGTTGAAATTCGCGAAATGGATTTCGATCTAAACTCTTCACCCGTACAAGAAATGGATGTAATTTAACTTGATTATTTTGCATATAGTAACGAATTAATCATTTTCTATCTTCATTTGTGCGTTTGAGTAAGATTAAACTTGTGATTTATGAAAATTTTTCCCAAAAAAACTAGGGTTTTAGAGAAAATAAAATGACGGTATTGGTGATTAAATTGCTCTAAATCAATGCACTTCACACTTTTATGCGACGATTTGTGGTTACATTTGAGTAGTTCATACTTTAGTTTAGCTACAAAGTGAACTTTTCAGATTTTTTGCGACCTCCATGGGAGGTTGAGCTGTTTTTTAGTGTAAGGTAGTGCAGTGGTTTGGTAATTACTAAAATATTTTTGGACATGACCAAACATAATCAATGCACTTCATACTTTTATTAGGTTACATTTGTTGAGTAGATTATACTTTCGTTTAGCAATTAAATGAAACAAATTTGCAGCATTCCCGGGACCTCCATTGTAGTGGAGTGTCACTGGTTTTTGTGCTGCAGGGTTTAGGTAATTACTAAAGTTGTTTTGGTCATGACCAAACATAACCACTATATATATATATGTTAAGTAATCACCTAATTAGATTAGGATATTACCAAACCTTTAGGTCATTACCTAAATTATTTTAGGGAATTACCTAAATCATTTTAGGAAATTTCCTAATATAAGAATTGTTTTGATGGGGGAACTGTATGATTAAGATGTGGGTTAATGATAACCTAATCTGAATTTTTTATGCATCTAGTAGCTAAACTTAAGTATGAACAAAAGATTGGTAATGACCTAACATAACCTCTATATATGTTAGGTAATCACCTAATTAAATTAGGTTATTACCAAACCTTTTAGATAAGGGATATTATCTTAGATAACCCTGACATATAGCCCTTTTTTCCATATAACCCCCACATTGTCACCCCTATCGCAGATAACCCTAAATTTGTAATTTGTCATTAAACATGATGGAATTACAAACGGCGTTAATTTGGTTTGGCTTTGGATGTGTTTTGGCGTCATTTAAGAAGGTGGTTGATAGCATTAAATGTGAAGAAACTGGTTTGACGCCCTTTTAGTGGTCTGTTGTCAGCAATAAAACCCTTGGATTGTGCATCAAATCTAATGAACATCCTTTTGAATAGCCATCAACCACCTTCTTAAATGGCGCCAAACCCATCGAAAGTCAAACCACGTGTAATTCCGTCATGTTTAATGACAAATTATAAATTTAGGGTTACCCGCGATAGGGGTGACAATGTGGGGGTTATTTGGGAAAAAGGGCTATATGTCAGGGTTATCTGAGATAATATCCCTTTAGATAATCACCTAAACATATTAGGACATTACCTAAAATAGTAATTGATAACCTAATCCGTGTATGATGGTGGCATTGTATGTTTAAGATGTGGGTTATTGATAACCTAATCCATGTGGTTTATGTGGTTTATATTGAGTTGAGTTTTGGTCCCCTATTATCCATCCTTGTACTAAAAAGTCCAAATTAACCACAAATCATATGCTTTTAGGTAATTACCAAATAATGTTTGGGCATTGACAAACCTATCCAATCACAATCCATACACATTACTCATCCAAGCCATCCTAAAAGGATTGGACAATCATGCCCCTGTGTCTCTTAGGCACAATACCTCACCAAACCCCATGGACTTGAGTTTTGGGCCCTCCTTGTACTAAAAAGCCCAAATTGACCCCAGATCATATGCTTTTAGGTAATCACCAAACAAGGTTTGCGCATTACCAAATCTATCCAATCACAATCCATACCCATTACTCATCAAAGTCATCCTATGTGGATTGGACAATCATGCACCTGGGTCCATTAGGCTCAATACCTCACTAAACCCCATGTACATGACTTTTGAACCCCCATTGTCCCTCCTTGTACTAAAAAGCCCAAATTAACCCCAATCATATGCTTTAAGGTAACTACCAAACATATTTAGGGGATTACCAAACCCACTAAGTGGAGGATGTTCTCCCAATCTCAATCCTTTATCATTACTCATCAAAACTATCTTATGGAGATTGGACAAGCATTCCACTGGGTCCATTAGGTCCAATACCTCACATAACCCTATTGACTTGAGTTTTCGGCCCCCATTGTCCCTCCTTGTACTAAAAACCCCGAATTAACCCCGGATCATATGCTTTTACGTAATTACCAAACATGGTTTGGGCATTACCAAACTTATCCAATCACAATCCTTTATCATTACACATCAAAGCTATCCTATGGGGATTGAACAAGCATGCCACTGGGTCCATTAGGCACAATACCTCACACAACCCTATTGCTTTGAATTTTGGGCCCTCATTGTCCCTCCATGTACTAAAAAGCCCAAATTAACACCAGATAATATGTTTTTAGGTAATTACCAAACATAGTTTGGGCATTACCAAACATAGTTTGGGTATTACCAAACGTATCCAATCACAATCCATTCCCATTACACATCAAACCCATCCTATGGGGATTGGACAATCAAGACCCTGGGTCCATTAGGCCTAATACCTCACCAAAGCCCATGGACTTGAGTTTTGGGCCCCCATTGTCACTCCTTGTACTAAAAAACCCAAATTGACCCCAGATCATATACTTTTAGGTAATTACCAAACATAGTTTGGGCATTATCAAAAGTATCCAATCACAATCCATTCCCATTACACATCAAAGCCATCCTATTGGGATTGAGCAATCATGACATTGGGTCCATTAGGCCCAATACCCCACTAAAGCCCATGGACTTGAGTTTTGGGCCCCCATTGTCACTCCTTGTACTAAAAAGCCCAAATTAACCCCAGATCATATGCTTTTAGGTAATTACCAAATATGGTTTGGGCATTACCAAACTTATCCAATCACAATCCTTTATCATTACTCATCAAAGCTATCCTATGGTATTGAACAAGCATGCCACTGGGTCCATTAAGCCTAATACCTCACACAAACCTATTGACATGAGTTTTGGGTCCTCATTGTCCCTCCTTGTACTAAAAAACCCAAATTAACCCAAGATAATATGATTTTAGGGAATTACCAAACATTGTTTGGGCATTACCAAACGTATCCAATCACAATCCATTCCCATTACACATCAAACCCATCCTATGGGGATTGGACAATCATGACCCTAGGTCCATTAGGCCCAATACCATACCAAAGCCCATGGACTTGAGTTTTGGGCGCCCATTGTAACTCCTTGTACTAAAAAGCCCAAATTGACCCCAGATCATATACTTTTAGGTAATTACCAAACATAGTTTGAGCATTACCAAAAGTATCCAATCACAATCCATTTCCATTACACATCAAAGCCATTCTATTAGGATTGGACAATCATGATATTGTTTCCATTAGACCCAATACCTCACTAAAACCCATGGACTTGAGTTTTGGGTCCCCATTGTCCCTCCTTGTACTAAAAAGCCCAAATTAAGCTCAATCATATGCTTTAAGGTTACTACCAAACATGTTCATGGGATTACCAAACCCACTAAGTGGAGGATGTTCTCCCAATCTCAATCCTTTATCATTACTCATCAAAGCTATCCTATGGGGATTGGACAAGCATGCCACCGGGTCCACTAGGCCCAATACTTGACACAACCCTATTGACTTGAGTTTTGGGCTCCCATTGTCCCTTCTTGTACGAAAAAGCCCAAATTAACCCCAAATCATATGCTTTTAGGTAATTACCAAACATGGTTTGGGCATTACCAACTTATCCAATCACAATCTTTTATCATTACTCATCAAAGCTATCGTATGGGGATTGAACAAGCATGCAACAAGGTCCATTAGGCCCAATACCTCACACAACCCTATTGACTTGAGTTTTGGGCCCTCATTGTCCCTCCTTGTACTAAAAAGCCCAAATTAACCCCAGATAATATGCTCTTAGATAATTACCAAACATAGTTTGGGCATTACCAAACGTATCCAATCACAATCCATTCCCATTACACATCAAACCCATCCTATGGGGATTGGACAATCATGATCCTAGGTCCATTAGGCCCAATACCTCACCAAAGCCCATGGACTTGAGTTTTGGGCGCCCATTGTAACTCCTTGTACTAAAAAGCCCAAATTGACCCCAGATCATATACTTTTAGGTAATTACCAAACATAGTTTGGGCATTACCAAAAGTATCCAATCACAATCCATTTCCATTACACATCAAAGCCATTCTATTGGGATTGGACAATCATGATCTTGGTTCCATTAGGCCCAATACCTCACTAAAACCCATGGACTTGAGTTTTGGGTCCCCATTGTCCCTCCTTGTACTAAAAAGCCCAAATTAAGCCCAATCATATGCTTTAAGGTTACTACCAAACATATTCATGGGATTACCAAACCCACTAAGTGGAGGATGTTCTCCCAATCTCAATCATTTATCATTACTCATCAAAGCTATCCTATGGGGATTGAACAAGCATGTCACTGGATCCATTAGGGCCAATATCTCATACATCTCTATTGACTTGAATTTTGGGCCCTCATTGTCCCTCCTTGTACTAAAAAGCCCAAATTAACCCCAGATAATATGCTTTTAGGTAATTACCAAATATAGTTTGGGCATTACCAAACATAGTTTGGGCATTACCAAACGTATCGAATCACAATCTATTCCCATTACACATCAAACCCATCCTATGTGGATTGGAAAATCATGATCCTGGGTCCATTAGGCCCAATACCTTACCAAAGCCCATGGAGTTGAGTTTAAGGCCCCCATTGTCACTCCTTGTACTAAAAAGCTCAAATTAACCCCGGATAATATATACTTTTAGGTAATTACCAAACATAGATTGGGCATTACCAAAAGTATCCAATCACAATCCATTCCCATTAAACATCAAACTCATCCTATGGAGATTGGACAATCATGACCTTTGGTCCATTTGACCCAATACCTCACTAAAGCCCATGGACTTGAGTTTTGGGCCCCCATTGTCCCTCCTTGTACTAAAAAGCCTAAATTAACCCTAATCATATGCTTTAAGGTAACTACTAAATATGTTCAGGGGATTACCAAACCCACTAAGTAGAGGATGTTCTCCCAATCTCAATCCTTTATCATTACTCTTCAAAGCTATCCTATGGGGATTGGACAAGCATGCCACTGGGTCCATTAGGCCCAATACCTCACACAACCCTATTGACTTGAGTTTTGGGCCCCTATTGTCCCTCCTTGTACTAAAAAGCCCAAATTAACCCCAGATAATATGCTTTTAGGTAATTACCAAACATGGTTTGGGCATTACCAAAAGTATCCAATCACAATCCATTCCCATTACACATCAACCCCATCCTATGGGGATTGGACAATCATGACCCTGGGTCCATTAGGCCCAATACCTCACCAAAACCCATGGACATGAGTTTTGGGCCCCCATTGTCACTCCTTGTACTAAAAAGCCCAAATTAACCCCAGATAATATGCTTTTAGGTAATTACCAAACATGGTTTGGGCATTACTAAATGTATCCAATCAAAATCCATTCCCATTACACATCAAACCCATCCTATGGAGATTGGACAATCATGACCCTGGGTCCATTAGGCCCAATACCTCACCAAAGCCCATGGACTTGAGTTTTGGGCCCCCATTGTCCCTCATTGTACTAAAACCCCAAATTAACCCAGATCATATGCTTTTAGGTAATTACCAAACATAGTTTGGGCATTACCAAACCTATGCAATTACAATCCATACCCATTACTCGTCAAAGCCATCCTAACAGGATTGGACAATCATGCCCCTGGGTTCCTTAGGCCCAATACCTCACCAAACCCCATGGACTTGAGTTTTGGGCCCCCATTGTCCCTCCTTGTATTAAAAAGCCCAAATTAACCCCAATCATATGCTTTAAGTTAACTACCAAACATGTTCAGGGGATTACCAAACCCACTAAGTGGTAGATGTTCTCCCAATCTCAATCCTTTATCATTACTCATTAAAGCTATCCTGTGGGGATTGGACAAGCATGCCACTGAGTCCATTAGGCCCAATACCTCACCAAAGCCCATGTACTTGAGTTTTTGGCCCCCATTGTACCTCCTTGTACTAAAAAAGCCCAAATTAACCCCATATCATATGATTTTAGGTCATTACCAAACATGGTTTGGGCATTACCAAACCTATCGAATCATAATCCATACCCATTACTCATCAAAGCCATTTTATGGGGATTGGACAATCATGCCACTGGGTCCATTAAGCCCAATACCTCACCAAACCCCATGGACTTGAGTTTTAGGCCCCCATTGTCCCTCATTGTACTAAAAATCCCAAATTAACCTAGATCATATGAGTTTAGGTAATTACCAAACGTGGTTTGGTTATTACCAAAATTATTTTGGCTATTACCAAACCTATTAAGACATTGTTATCTCTTACATGTTGTAACTTTATATTTCAATTTGGTTTTTTTGGATCAACACATTTATATCATATTGATTAATTTGTACTTAGTATTATTTAGTTCAATTGTTTATTTTTCAATACACTTTGGAATTGGAGGTTTTGAGACTTCTCTTAGTTTCTGTCACGTTTTGGTAATTACCAGAATTCTATTTAGTAATTACCTAAAGTGTTTGTTCAGTCATCTTCTCCAAACTTCATCTTCAACCTTTCGATTTTTTCTCTCTCCTCTGAAATTCTTCATCTAGTTTGACAATGGTAATCAATACTCAAAAACGCACAAATCGGTCCCAAATCGGTGGTTTCCCAACATCTTACAACAATCCAAACCATGTTTTTGTTAAATTCATAATGACCTAGAATTTTCATTTTGAGTTTCTTCATTTTGAAAATCAAACCTTAATTTCCATGGATATTCGGGCGTTTATGGTGTACATACGATCATAAACTTTATGTTTCTTCATCTATTTAATGGATTTGCAAATATGAAAGAGAGGAAAGTGAAAAAAAATTCCCCAAAAATTTTTCCCGAAAATCGGAAATTAAAACTTCGATTTCACAACTTCTCCATCACAAATTCATGATTTCTTCATGAATTCTTATCATTTCATGGAAATAGAAGGGTCCAAGTAAGAAATCTACTGAAAATTCGAGAAGAATCGAAGATCCATGGAATATTTGAGGGAGGAAGGGGTAGAGGAGAGGAGAGAGAAAATTTGGGAAAAAAAAATTTCCCAAATTTTTTTTTTGGCCGAAATTAATTTTTCGGATTTTTTCAGAAATTTTTCATAATTTTTTTTTATTTTTCGAAATAATTAAAAATATTTTCAGAAATTAGAATAAATGATTTTGGTATTTTCTAAAATCAGTTCAAAGCAAAAAAAAAAGGTAAAAGAAAGCTTATGTGGGTGGTTCACATTCATTGTGGCCCCACATTTTCCATGGTCTGATTTCAATTCAGACCATCTTAGAATTCTCATATTGGTTTTACTGAATTACAAGCTTTAAATATCGGTGTTTTCTGAGCAAAATATGGGGAAGTTGCTAAATTCTTATACTCAAATTTCCAAGCTTTTACTGAATTACAAGCTTCAGATGAAGAGAAAAGACCGAGAGAAAGTGGATGTGAAATAAGAAAAAACAGGATGGGGCAAAGAAAATTTAAGTCATGTGATTTGTTTACTTCTATGTTACTCCCCGTGGGAAATGGACACTGGACCAGCGGACCACAAAACCTAAGTGTCATTTGTTCTTATACTCGTATGACCCGTTTGGTAGTTGGTTATAAATAGCGGTAATGAGTAATGACAATGAAATTGTATGTAAATTTGTGAGGAAATTATTGTTCATTCCCATGGTAATGCTAATTTATCCTAAAGTGTCATATTTTTCTTCTTAAATTTTCATTCCCATCTAATACCACCTTGTAGGTGGTAATGAAAATTATTTTCCCTTGGAGGAAAAAACACAAGTTTAGGGGTGAGATTGCTTCCCCATGGAGAAAAAACACAAATTTGGAGGTTGAAATTGCCTCTCCATGAGTTTTTAAGGATGTTTCCATTGTTCTTAAAATTCATTCTCATTACCATTGTTTATTAACGACTACCCAACGGACCGGTACAACTCCAACTTATCTCCAAGTAAAGCCAATATGGATCAACTAAGCACCCTCCCCACCCCAAAACAAAAGTATAGGAAAAAAAAATGAGAAATAGGGGACAGGGCGCTCTAAGACGTCTTCTATAAAATGGAAACGTAAGTCCAATGCAATCTAACCATCTCCAACAAAGTACAAACCATATTATTATTTTCAGAGAGTGATAAATCAATCTACATCATTATGGCTATAAACACCTTTTTGAAGCTTGTTATTTGTGGAGCAGTACTGTTGCTTGCTATATCAGGTTTAATCACGACTTAATGTCTCATTAATTTATCTTTCTTTCTTGCATTGATATATATTTATGCTTACAGTTGAAAATAAAGATGTAGTAATTGTTGGCAAAACCTTATGACTGAAGTGAAATCGTCTATTTATACTAACATTTGAGAAGATTTCAAGTTAGGCCCTGTTCTTTTGGACTTATTTTCAGTTCAGTTCAGTTCAGTTCAGTTAATTTCAGTTCAGTTCAATTCAGTTCAGTAGTTTCCTCTCATAATTTTCATTCAGTTCAGTTCAGTTTAGCGCAGTTCAGTTTAGTTCAGTTCAGCCCAATTCAGTCCAAATGAACAGGCCCTTAGTCATAAAGTAATAATTTTTAGATATCATTATTAGGTATTTCTTCACAAAATTTAGTTAGTTTTAGAAATAGGTGGTGGTTTCCCACAATATTTTGTTAAAATATATTTTCTCCGTTTAGAATTAGTTGCATATTTATGTTTTCGCGTTTGTCGATGCATGGGTTCAAACATTAATATTTTTTATTATCAATAAGTAAAATTATAAAAAGTTGATATTAAACAAGTATACATTGAGACGAATATAACAATATCCCATATGACTACGTTTTTCCTAAAATATAAATCATTAAAGATAATCAAAGTGTAATGTGAATAGTAAACACTATACAAATGGTGCAACTATTTCTAAACGGAGGAAGTAATGAAGTAATATTTGGAAGAACAAGCCTATTTTCGAGTGTTACGGCGTTTTGGTGAAATGATTAAGGCTCTGTTCTTTTGGACTTATTTTCAGTTCAGTTCAGTTACTCTCTGTAGTTCAGTTCAGCCTAATTCAGTCCAAAAGAACGGGGCCTAAGCTCTTTGTCTGAGAATCATAGTTTCAAATTCCAATTATAGAAATATAACCAAGAATTTTAGTGAATTAATAAACTTATTGCAGATGCTACACTTGCTTCGAGGGATGAGATGATGCTACAAGTAACAAACAAGAAGTTGGAAGCAAGGAATTAGTGGTGTCGAAACGGATCTCGACCGGTTGGGCCAAACCGACATCGACACCGACTTGAACCCGGGTTCGACCCTGTGAGGTCGACCCCGCACCCGACCGAAACCCGACCTGGGATTACCTGCACTTGACCCAAGACCCTGGCAAGATTATATCCTGACCTGACCAGACAGACCTGTATTTAAACCCGAACTCGACCGTACTCAACTAGATATTAACCCAAATCCCGATTAGGCCCAGTAAATATCTGGTTCAACCCGATTTGTTTATGATAGACCCGAATTCAACTAGAACTCGGTTGAACCATATAAAATAAAATCTGTCTGATTTGATACAATTTTTCAAACCAACTTATTTGGACGACTAAATTCAACAAAATTACTAAAATTTAATTTTTTTTATATCTAGAAAATCATTTAAATATGTTAATTTATAAAATTGCTTATATTTAATAACCCAACAATCTAATGTTAACAAATTGCTTATATTTAATAACTAATTAAATAAAAAATTATATTACATTCTCAATTTAAGGGTTAAACTTTGAATATCATGTACTTGTTTTAAGATATTTTAATAGTACAATTGTTTTGTATTGTTTTTTTTAACATATGTTGTATGATTAATGTAATCTCAAATAAACTCTCTTATTTACGTATGTACTTGTTAACAATTTTATAAAGTGAATGAAAATATGTACTCAATCAAGTGAGAAGTTATATAATGTAAAAGAGACAAAAAAATTACTATATTGAATAAAACAATAGTAATTAACAATATATTAATCTCCAACTAATAATAAAAGGACAATTCACATACAAATAAATTATAAAATTTATAGTGCATCCATTAATGTTAAGTATATACTATATAATGTATATTTTCCACTACTACTCAATGTTCCATTACCTAACGATAACACGAGCAAATCCTCAACGCTGTTAACCGACGGAAAATCCACTTTGTTGTGAAGAACATGAGTAACAGCAGCAGTAGTCGGATTGTTCATCACTAAACCTCCATCAACGCCAAAACACATCGTTTTGCCGTCACAAGACGTTCATTCAAACGGCTCAAACACCGATGGAGTCGCCATTGCAGCGCGACACACCGATGGATTGGTGATGCTCATTCTGATTGTAAAATGAACCCTAAATTGTGAATTATAACAGAAATTATATATCCACACACATGTTCACAAATAAATCAGAAATTTCATAAAATTGTAAATGAAAATGACAAACAAACCATAAAACTGAAAAGAACCGAGAAATTGAAAAACGAAAATGCAAGAACAAACATAAACAAACCAAACAATTGAAAAAAAACCAAAAAACGAAAACAAAAATGAAAGAACAAACATAAACGCACCCCAATAATGTTAGGGTTTCATAAATGAGGGTGGAGGCGAATCAACGGCACAAAGAGAGGAAAAGATCATAACCAATCTCGCCGGAAAGTTTTCAATCGCCGGAGAAATAATGGCGAATAGCAGAGGAGGAGGAGAGGGTCGAGGGAGGCAGAGGAGAGATGTGGAGGAACACACACTTGTTTTATACCTATCAATGTTAGGGTTTCTAAATTTAATCTCATCCGTTGGATCAATATCATCAACGGATGAGATTTAGATCCCATCTTTTTTTTTCCTCTTTTATGCTTCAATATACAATTAATGGTTAGATTTTAATTCTTCTCAGATCAATGGTTGTAATTCATGATCCATTATATCATTCTTTAGCCAATAGAAAAATAGAACAACCTAGCACATGGATTGATGACCTAGCACATGAATTGATAATCTTATATTCTTATAATTATTAGTAGTTGTTGTCTTGGTTTAGTAACTTACAATCTTTAGTAATTAGTCAATTATTATTATTTTATTATAATATAAAATGTTAATTATCCTTATTGAAATTATTATTAGTATTATTTAAGTATAACTATCGTTTATTAATTAGCATAGTATAACTATTATTATTATTATTATTATTATTATTATTATTATTATTATTATTATTATTATTATTATTATTAGTAGTAGTAGTAGTAGTAGTAGTAGTAGTAGTAGTAGTTGTTGTAGTAGTAGTAGTAGTAGTATACTCGTAGTTAATATATAATACTCATTATTATTATCGTTAGTTATACTATTAGAGCATATTAAGAGTCGATACTCATTAATAATCATTCACGTATTAGCTAGAATGGTTCCAATATTATTATTATATCGTACCAACATATATAAGCCTACTGATAAAATAGTTTCTTTATAGTCACATATATATACAAAGTTAAGAGAAGACCATAAATACTATACTGGTATTAAACTATAGTATAACATAAAAATAATTAACTTAAATAATCTTATAACTTATAAAGATAAGGGAGTGTTATGGTTGTTAATCTTATACTAGTATTAAACTATATGGTTGTTAACAAGTTACTATTTAGTAACTAGTAAGTACTTGTTAAGTACTTTACTTATGGTTGTTACTTGTTAACAGTTAACTTATATTAAAATGATTTAGGGGTATAATTTATTATTATTATTATTGTGCAACATATGAACCCTCGTTATAATCACTTAGGCCTCATATGAACCGTCATTGTAAACATATGAATGTATGATTGTCATTTGTTATAGCATTATAACATATTAAGAGTCGTTATACTAATTTATAACCAATAGAGTATTAGATTGGTTTTACAATTATTTTGATATCAATCTTATATTAAAATGATTCAACATATTAGTATTTATATTGTTATTGTTAGTATTCCTGTTCTTATTTGTATTACTATTGCTATTGTTAGCCTTGTTACTATTACTGTTATTATTTGTATTTTTACCTATTATCATTGTCGCTTTATGTTTACTAGTATTATTATTCTCATTACCATCATAGCTATTTACAAACTTATATATCAATCATAATGCTTATAATAATAAATCATTTATATAAAGTTTGGAATTGATCGTCTACTCGTTATTATTGTCGTTGGTTATAATATATAATATTAAAACATATGAAGAGTCGTTCTACTCATTTACTCATTAGAGTGGTTTTACGCAGTTGATTATTCGAAATAAGAGTTGACTAAGAGAATACACTAAACATCACGGTAATCAATATAGTGTTTTTATTGGTTTTTCGTTGTCATCCATATATTTATCGCACACACACATATGTATATATATATATATGTCGATCTTAATACTTTTATTAATATGATTCGTTTACAAAATCCATAACAAAATCAAGATGGCCCGATCAGGAGTTACCCGAAGTTGAATTGACGTTCAATAGCGAATGGACCCGATGTTTCACAATGATCGAACTAAGGTCATTACTAATTCAACCCGAGTAAATTTGACTTAACTCAACCGTACATGAAACCTAAATACGACCTGCGTAAACCCGGCAAAAAAATGTCAACGGGCGATCATACCCGGGAATGGATCGACTTGTAAATGGAACGCTCGGACTGTCCGCACACCGGGAATCCAATGATTCAAATGTGTTCGACCCAGGTTGAACAAAACCCGACCAATCATGACGCAGGGCACCGACAATCGGAATCCCGACCTGTCCAGGTTCGGCGCAGTTATTTGTGGGTATACCCAAAACCTGTTTGAGAATCTGTTTTGACACCACTACAAGGAATATAATTCAACAACTCTTTGTGCAAGTTGCCCTGCCACAGAAGTTACAAGGGTTGGAAGCTACTTCTGAGGATAGTTATAAACCAACAGGAAAAGTTGGCGATTGTTTAGCTATAGATTGTCCTCCAGGGTTCATATGTATTTTGGACCAATGTTTATGAGTGCGTTAATAAAACCAATTGCAGCAGGTTGAGTGATGTATGCACCAATATACTGTATCATTTGATGTACTTTTTAGTTTGTGGTTTAATCGTGAATAAATTCCTGCTGCACGTGCGTGCTACGTATACGTTATTGTTTGGAGTTTGTATGCTTTCAAATTTCAATGTTCATAGGAATGATCTTTGTTGATTATATATTGTTGGAAAAATATAGTACCGAATAATAATGCAATATAAATTCCAAATAAGAAAATAACTTGAGGTAGTAGTAGACTAGTAGTATTTCTATTATATCAGTAGCTTACAAATTAAACAATCAAATAATAACAATAATAACATATTAACATATACAATATGTAGAAAAAATAACAGTAGAATAATGAGATTAGAAGTAGCCTGGGTTTAGTGGTGTCAAACCAGGTTCTCGAACAAATTCTGAGTACACCCACGGCGAACTAGGTCAGACCCGGACAAGTTAGGATTCTGTCAGTCAGTGCCCTGGGTCGTGATTGGTCAGGTTTTGTTCATCTGGGTCGGTCACATTTGAATCATGAAATTATTGCCGGGTGCCGGACAGGTATGGGTCGTTCCATTTACAAGTCGATCCATTCCCGGGTAAGATCGCATGTGGACATTTTTAAGCCGGGTTTGTATTTGGGTTTCATGTACGTTTGGGTCGAGTAAAGTATACTCGGGTTGAATCACTTATGACCTTGGCTCGATCATTGTGAAGCATCGGGTCCATTCGCTATTGAACGTCAATTCGACTTCAGTTAAACTCCGAGTCGAGTCATTTTATATCATGTTGTTACCTTCTTTATCAACTAATTATCACTTATCAGATAGTTTCCAGATCGAGTTATTATACATTAACTACTATAGAGGTATGATCAATTTTGATTTTGTAATGGATTTTGTAAACGAATCATATTATTAAAAGTATTAAGATCGACATATATATACATATGTGGGTGTACGATAAATATATGGATGATAACGAAAAACTAATAAAAACACTATATTGTTTACCGTGATGTTTAGTGTATTATCTTAGTCAACTCGTGTTTGGACTAATCAAATGCGTAAAACCACTCTAATATATAAATGAGTAGAATAACGACTCTTCATATGTTATAATATTATAACCAATGACAATAATAACGAGTAAACGATCAATTCCAAGGTTTATATAAATGATACTCTATTATTATTATTGATATATAAGTTTGTAAATAGCTATGATGATAATATATGATAACAATAATAATAATAATTAATAGGAAAATTGTACAGGAATAATCCCACCTTTGCCCGATCTGCCAAAAATAATCCCACCTTTGGATTATTCTGGAATAATCCTACCTTTGCTTACTAAATCGGTTTTTTGGTCCCAAGAACATAATGACCAGTAACAACAAGTTACCAACCCCCTTCCCCGTTGCCCCACCCCAGCCCCCACCCCACCCCCCAGCAGCCCCCCACCCCCACCCCCCACCCCAGTTCCCCGATGCCCCACCCCCACCACTACCACAGTTCCTCGCCGCCCCCACCCCTCCCCCTCCCCCGTCGCAACCCCACCCCCTCCCCTCCCCCTCCCCGTCCAGCCCCCCCACTCCTCCCCCTCCCCCGTCGCAACCCCCACCCCCTCCCCCTCCCCGCCGCGCCCCCGCCCCTACCCCTGCCGCCCCATACCACCATCTCCGCCATTCGAACCACCATCTCCACGCCTGAAATCGAGCCAACCCACGCCCGTAAATCGAGCCAACCCACGCCCGCAAATCGAGCCAACCAACGCCCGCATTCGGCGGATGTTCGAACTCAACAAGCCGATTCGGGAGGAGAGAGACATGAGGGAAGAGAGAGAAGGGGAGAGACAGGAGGGAAGAGAGAGAAGCGGGGAGAGACGGAGGAGGAAGAGAGAGAAGCGGCGACGGGGAGAGAGGGGGGGGGGCCTGGTGGCGGGGAGGGGCCCGGTGGCTGGTGCGGGGTCCGGTGGCTGGGGCGGGGTCCAATCCGTCGGGCAAAGGAAGGAAGGAAGAAGAAAGAAGGAAGAGGAAAGGGAGTTACGGGTTTGCCAAGTTACAGGTTCTTAGGACCAAAAAATTGATTTAGTAAGCAAAGGTATGATTATTCCAGAATAATCCAATGGTGGGATTATTTTTGGCAGATCGGGCAAAGGTGGGATTATTCCTGTCCAATGTTCCTAATTAATAAACATAAAGCGAAGATAATAATAATAATAATAATAATAATAATAATAATAATAATAATAATAATAATAATAATAATAATAATAATAATAATAATAATAATAATAATAATAATAATAATAATAATGATAATAATAATAATAATAATAATAATAATAACAGTTCAGTAACAATGCTAACAATAATAATAATACAATTGAAAACAAGAATACTAACAATAACATTAACAATCATGTCAAATAACAATAACAATAACAATAACAATACAAATACTAACAATAATAGTAGCAACAATGCTAATAATAGCAATAACAATAACAAACATAACGCGGTATATATGTGTTATGTTGTGACTATATATCATAAAGTATAAACAAACTATTTTATCAATATGTTTAATCATTTTAGTAGTACATTGGTATTAAAATAATTGTAAAATCATTCTAATACTATATTGATTATAAATTAGTACACGACTCTTGATATGTTATAATATTATAACAAATGACAATCCTTGTTTACAACAACAGTTCATATGAGGCCTAAGTGATTATAACGAGAGTTCATATGTTGTACAATAATAATAATAAACATAACAACAGTTTATATAAATGATAGTAAACTTAACAACCACAAGTCAATAAGTTAACAAGTACTTACTGGTTAGTAACTTGTTAACAACCATATGTTAACTTAGCATGTAGTCATTTACTTACTTAGACGACTTATACCAACTCAGTAACTCACTAACTTGATCCAAGATAATTAAAAGAAGTTGTTAATTACTAGATAAGATTAATGAATGTATCAATATAGATTATAAGCTAATTCAAGAATAATACACTATTTTAGCTAATAGTCTTCATGTGAAATGCATTTTGAAACTAAAAACATGTATTTGGATTGAAACAAGTTGTTATTGGACGAGATCAATGAATGTATCATTGTAAGTCGATAATCTAAGTCAATGTAACACTATATATAAGTTTACTTAAGTAAATATAATTATACTATTACTTAATTGAGTAATAGACTGATAGTTGTATAAGTAACGGTATAAGGAGTCTAATTAAAATTTAGAAACTCAATTCATGACTCTAATTAAATAATAATAATAATAATAATAATAATAATAATAATAATAATAATAATAATAATAATGATAATGATGGTTATATTATGCTAATTAATAAATAATAGTTATACTTAAACACTAATCATAATAATTTCAATAAAAATAACCAAAATTTCAAATTAATAAAATAATTAACTAATTATTAAAGTTAGTAAGTTACTAAACCAAGACAAGAATTAGTAAGATTATAAGAATATAAGATTATCAATCACGTGATAGGTCATCAATCCATCTGCTAGGTCATTCTCTTTTCCTATTGGCCAAAGAATAATATCATGGATCATGAATTAGAACCCTTGATTTGAGAAGGATCAAAATCTAACCTTCAATCTCTCAAACCCATCTCCCATTTCCCTCGTCTCTCTTCCATCTCTCCTCTCTAAAACCCTAATCCCCATCCCTCTCTCATCCGCCCACCTCCTCTTCCTTATCTCATTCTCTCTCCTCATCCTACCATCCCCTCAACCACCCACTCCTCTCTCGCCACACTCTCAACCACCCCACTTCGTTGCTCGTCGAAGACTGCACCACCCCCTCCCACTCCGTCGCTCGTCGAAGATTCAACCACCACCTCTCATCCTCGCTCGTCGCTCCTCAAAGACTCTCCACAATCTCTCATCCTCGCTCGGCGTTCTTCACTCGTCGAAGACTCAACCACCATCTTCGTCTAAGATTCAGACACCATGTTCGTCTCAACCTAAAGCCGTTGTGTTTTCGCACCAACACCCTCTCGTCTTCGCCGTTGTCAGCTACGAATTTTCGAAGCTCCGGTGAAGGTCGAAGCTCTGGTCAAGCTAGGGTTTTGAATCTCTAATTTCATTTTTGTCTAATTTTGATTTTTAATTATTGACTGGGGCATCTTAGGTTCTACTTGTTCTACCAATTCCTTCTTTAATATGTTTTGGGATATTTCGATAAGAATGAAGAAATTCCAGATTCTGCAAGTTTCGCGGCTGAATTTAATGTCAATTATGAAGATATTCTGAATGTTACTAAGAGTCTTAATGCCTATGGACTTGTTGTTGCTCAGGTTTATGTCTCGGTTTCTCGCATTTCTTCAACTTTTTGGAACTGAATCATTGCTTAGTGAATTAAATGCTACTGATTTTTTTATTTGAAGCTGAGATTATGCAGCATATTTTGAAAAAATAATAGATCAAAATGTTCCCTTTATCAATTGCTCTCCCTCTCCCTTTCTCGCTGCTCTCTCAAATGTATAATGTTGTTTTATTCTATGCATTTTTGTTTTTCTTTTGTAATTTCGTCGTTAATTTCTATATTTATATTCAATTTTTTTTTTGTATTTTTTTTGTTAATTTCTTTGTAATTTTTTGATGTTATTTTTTGTTGGTTTTTTTGTTCTTATTATTCTGTAATTTTGATTTTAATTTGAAATTTAGTTAGTTAATTCAAGTGATATCTGCTGGTTAATTTAAGTAAGGTTTTTGTTTAATTCAAGTAATTATTTTGGTTTGATTTTAATAGTGATAAGTCTAATAGATTTATGTTATCTTGTTAATACAAGAGTGAAAGAAACTCACTTTCCTCTCTTTCATAATATATCAATTATTATTTAGATTTTTATAAACGTATCAATTGTAATATTTGAAATATCATATTATCAACAGATATAATTCTAAATAGTACAAACTTATAAATAATTATATAAAGGAATGATATAGTATACATTTAGTAAAAGATGAAATATTTAAATGATTTTGTAGATATAAAACAGTAATTGGATTTTAGTGAGATATAAAAGTCAGAAGGCACATGTGATACATTTTTCAAAATTTATTTCTTTAAATTTATTGCAATTCAATCTAGTTTACTTAAACATTGAAAAAAAAGAGTTTTATCGATCAAGTACTAACTACAACAATTTCTACGTTTGTAACATATATTATAACTTGATCTTCTACTCATATGTTATAGACACCTTACAGGAATAAATATTATATATATTTATATGCATATATATGTAGCAAAATAGATACATATTTAAATGATTTTGTAGATATAGAATAATAATTGAATTTTAATAATTTGGTGGGGTTTAGTCGTCCAAATAGGTTGGCTTGAAAAATCGGATCAAATAAGACAGATTTGATTTTATCTGGTTAATATAAATTATAGTTGAATTCGGGTCGGTCATAAACAAATCTGGCATTTACTACGTCTAGTAGGGTTCTGGGTTAATATTTGGTTGGGTTACGGTCAGGTTCGGGTTTGAATACAGGTCTGTGTGGTCAAGTCAGAATATGATCTTGTCGGGTGCCGGTCAGGTCTGGGTAATCCCATGTCAGGTTTTGGTCACGTCTGGGGATTGACCCTTACAGGTCGAACCAGGTTCAAGTCAGGTCAGTATCAGGTTGACCCATCGGTCAGATCTGTTTCTGACATTAGGCGCAATCCTTAGAGAGAAAACGCCCCACTGCACTGGTTGACAAAATTCATGCGATCATCTCCCAAGATACAACAACCCGCCGGATCAAATGTGTGCAGCAAAAGACCCCTGAACCGATCGATGAACACCAAAACTCCAAAATAAATTACTAAAATCTATTTAATTTGTTAGAGTAAACTCATAGCTTCTCGTTAAAATAATATTTTGATAAATGAGGAAAACTGGTGTATTTTTTCTTTCTCGAACAACTTCCCAAACTGTACCAATATATATATATATATATATATATATATATATATATATATATATATATATATATATATAAGACTATAAGAGTATAACGGCAAAAATTGTGGAACTACTCTGAGCTGGAAATAAAAGAGGGATGATAAATGTCTAACTGTTAGACATTTGCTAAACATCTAACAACCATGTGGCAGCACACAAGTGGCCGTGGGTGCACATGTCATGCTCTTATTTGTGCAAAAAATATTACTTTTGCAATTTTGAAACTTGTATATCTCAAAAGATATGTTTTAAAAAAAATAAAAAATATGCCAATATTCATATATTTTTATTCTCTACAAATAGGCATCCATTTTGATATAATTCCATCACATTTTTATTTTACCCTTCTCTAACTATTATTTAGATTTGTGGAAAAATCAACACACACTATTTGTTTATACACAAACAATATATGTTGTGTACACAAACAATATATGTTTTGTACACAAACAACATACGTTGTGCACACAAACAATATATGTTGTGTACACAAATACTATTTGTTATACGCACAAAAACTATATGTTTATCATGAAATTCACATATTTTTATTCTCTAAATAAACACTATATGATTATACACAAACACTATATGTTGTTTGTGTACACAACATATGTTGTTTGTATCTCAAATGAGAGGTCATGGGTTCGAGTCTTATAACACACATTTAACCAAGCTTAACTTGGCTCACTTGGTAGGAATTCCACCTTATGACCTCAAGGTCAGGGGTTCGAATCCCACCAAGTGAGGGGCACTTGGAGGAGAATTCCCCTTACAACTCCCCCTCCTTCCATGTGCCTGGGCCTCTGGGTTGAGCCCTGTGCGAGGGCAGCCCAAAGGTTATTCATCTTACCAAATCAAAAAAAAAAAAATGTTGTTTGTGTACACAACATATAGTGTTTGTGTATAAACAAATAGTGTTTTATACAAATAGTGTTTGTATTATTTTTTCTACATATCTAAATAATAGTTAGAGAAGGGTAAAATTAAAAATATGATGAAATTATATCAAAATGGGTGTCTATTTGTAGAGAATAAAAATATATGAATATTGGTATATTTTTTTATTTTTTTTTTTAAAATATAATTTTTGAGATATACAAGTTTCAAAATTGCAAAAGTAATATTGTTTGGACAAATAATTAAGAGCATGACATGTGTGCTGCCACCAACTTCCCTTACATTAAAAGACACCACTACCCTTAATAAGTTACTGAAAGGACCAAAATACCCACTGTTAGATGTTTGGCAACATCTAGCAGTCAGGGCCTATTCTCTTCGGCATAAAACAACCGAACCGAATCAAGCGAACCAAGCGAACCAATTGAACTCAATCAATCAATCGAACCAATCAACCGAACCGAATTGAACCGAATCGAACCGAACCGAATTGAATTGAGCGGGCGGGCGAATCAAATTAAATTATAACTAATTAATAGTAATGATTATCATTTAGGAATTGAACTGAACTGAACTGAATTGAACTGAATCGAAAATAAGCTGGGGAGAACAGACCCTTAGATGTTTATCATGACTCAGTAAGAGAGTCGTTGCTCCAAAAAATCACAAGAAGTTGAGTTTCTAAAATACCCTTGCCAAGTGCCCATTAGCCAATAGAAGTGGAATTACTGTACCTAGAATGTAGGAACCATTAAGCAAGCAATAGATCGACCATGTAACAAACTGAGGGGTGATAAAGCGCGCATGGTGAGCGGCTTATCTACCCCCTCACACCCAATTATTAATTGGTGTGACACCTGTGTCAGAAAAAAACAGATTTATATTAATAAAAAATTATGGAACGCATTAAAATAATATTAAGCCAAAAAGTGATACTGACAACTTTTCCCCAAAAAAGTACAATTATGAACCCATGTTTATGTATTTGAAACCCTGGTTATTGTTAAACCAACCCCTGTTAATGTGTTTGAAACCCATGTTTTTGTTAACTCAACCCATGTTTGTGCAAAAGTAAACATGTGATATCTGACATAAAGCAAAAGTTGCATTGATTTGCCTGTCCCATTCAGCTTTTCCCCCCCAAAAAGTACATTTGATTATTGATACGAACCCATGTTTGTGTATTTAAAACCCTAGTTATTGTAAAATCAACCCATGTTTGTGTGTTTGAAACCCATGTTTGTCTTAACACAACCCCTGTTTGTGTATCCCTTTTCCCCTTCCATTCCCTTTTCCCCTTTTACCACTGTGAGTGGGTAGTGATAACCGCTCACAATGAGCGCTTTATCACCCCTCGTAACAAACTAACGGCACTAAGCAGGAATAATTTTCATTTTAAAATTTTAATTACAAATAAAGTGTATAAAATATATTTTCCAAACTAACGGCATCATCATTATGATTGCGAGGAGCGCATCATTATTAGCTTGGCTGGAATAATGATGGTGACTGTGCAAATGCGATGGAGGAGATGGATATGATAAACGAGGTGGAGGAATTGGAATAGACTTACCAGCTTAAAAAAAAAACCCTTTCCTCTCTCTGAAGAACTATCTCTTCCAAACCCTAAACACAAACTAAGCCCAGCCGCCTCCCCCCGGGCTCGCCAAGAATCGATACTTGACCCTAGTCGCGGCGAGCCAACTCCCCCGTCGTCGTTTAGGTGCTTTTTCGTATTAGGATTCTTTAGTTCCCCCTCCCTCTCCCCTGCGTTTTCCCCCACCCTGTTGTCCCCGCCCCTGTTTTCGTCGCCGGCGGTTCGTCGGTTAGGTGTCCATCTCCCCTTCCCCTGTGCGGTGGAGCGTCGCTCCTTCCCCCTCCCCCACCCCTGTGCTCGTCCTCCCCCTCCCTTGTTCGACAAGTTTCCCCCCTCCCCACTACTACAAAATCATTGATTTGTGTCGGACTCCAAACCCCCATTTGCGTCGCACATGGGTCCGACGGCACAGGTCTCGACGCAGATAGTTTGACATAATCTGCGTCGGATAAGGACACGACGCAGATGATAGATATTTGCGTCGGATGGCAAGCTGAGTGCGACGCAGATGAGTAGCATTTGCGTCACATGTAACACAAAGTCCGACGCAAATCAACCATTTTTTTTTTAAAAAAAGTCTATGTGCGTCACATGTAACACAAAGTCCGACGCAAATGCTTATTTTTTGTTAAAAAAAATAAACTCACTTATTCAGGCATACAGGAACGAAATACAACAAGAATGAAATCTGAATTGAAAATACCAAGAGATTGAACCTAAAAAAATTGAACCTAATTCTTCTAACATACAAAAAAACAGAATCAGATCTAAAATACAAAAAAAACAGAATCAGATCGAACTAATTCTAAAAAAATTGAACCTAAAAAAAATAAGATCTAACATACAAAAAATTGAACCTAATTCTTCTTCCTTCTGCGAATCAGATCGACACAAAAACAATTTTGCGAATTTCGGTAGGTAGAACGCGAGATCTGAATTGTATCAGGTTCAAGTTGAAAGCCTTGAATCTCCTGCAAAACACAAGAGAAGAAAAACAAAGAAAAATTAGGACAAAGTCGAATAATTTGACAAAAAGAGGAGCAAGCAATAAGAACCCTAAAATCAAACATTCAATTCCATAATATTTCAGAAAAAATAAAGATTACACTTCAAAATCCTAAAAATTAAATAAAATCCCTAAAGAATTTAGAGAAATTAAAGAAAAAAGAGGAGAATACCTTGTGTTAGAACTGGAGTGGTGCGCCGGTGGAGAAGAAAACGAACGGAGACGAACTAGAGTGATGAGTCGCCGGAGAGTGAGACTGAAAGTCGCCGGCGTTGTAGTTGCAGAATTCGTCATCCATAATCTTCATGAACAAACGGGTTGATGAGAGTTGAGAGAGATGCGAGTTGAGTTGAGGATGAGAGAGATTAGGTTAGAGATGGAAAACGGCTGAGAGGTAAATTGGGAATTAAAGTGGGCATTTTATATGGTGAGTTTATCTGCGTCGCACACATATCACACGCGACGCAATTTTCATTTTTTTTAAGTCACCGGCTTTTAGAGGAGTGCGATTTTTGAGAAGTCAGTTTTAATTTTAGATCTGGGCCAACATCATCTGCGTCGCACCATTCGAACATGCGACGCAGATAGCTACATCATTTGCGTCACATAGGAGAAACATGCGACGCAGATAGTAGGCTACAAAGCACGCCTACAGCAGTGGAGCTAGGAGCCCTTCTTGCTCATGTGCGTCGCACCTACAAAGCACGCGACTCAAATCATCATCTACGTCGAAGGTCTGTGATATCCGAAGCAAATAGTGGGGTTATTTGCGTCGCGTCCTCAAAGCCATGCGACGCAAATGGTTCCGCAATTCATATCTTGTGCTTATTTGCGTCGCACCTTATATGATATCCGACGCAAATCGTTTATTTGCATCAGGTCTTCGTGCATACGACGCAAATAGACCGACGCAAAACGTGAATTCTGTACTAATGCCCCCTCCCCTGTGCGTCGGTTGTCGCGTGGGTCCGTCTACCCCCTCCCGTCGCTGCCTTTATGTGTTGTCGGTCATGGTTTACGTCCCCGTCCCCGTCCCCGTCCTCGTCTCTGGTCGGCACAATCCCCTGGTTAGTGTAGTGGTTGTTTTGGGCTTCCCCTTCCCCTCCCCTGTAGTTGTTTCGGGCTCCCTTTTCCCCTTCCCCCGTTAGTGTCGGGTTCCCCTTTCCCTTTTTCCCCTTGTTAGTGTTAGTGTCGGGCTCCCTTTCCCCTCCCCCCGGGTTGTTGGGTTCTCCAACTAGTTTTGTTGGAGGTCGGTATGTCAAGTTTTTTATTAAAATGTGAGTTTAATCTCCAAATAAAAGGAGTGCGTTATTTTCGGGTTGTTAAAGTGGTTACCGGTGGTTGGTTGTGGCCATCGACAAATATTAGTCAGTTGGGTCAAGATTGGTGGTTCAAAGTGGTAACAGTTGAGTATGTCGGTTTTTTGGAATATGTGTTGAGGGACAAGATGACTCACGAATATCGTGAGCAAGGACGAGGTGGTGATCGGCTTTCATGGTTGGGACGTCTATTTTCCGGTTTTGAAACCCGGAGGTGTGTTCGCGGGCTAAATTTTTTTGGCTCTCTGACAGGCTAAAGTCGTATCACCTAATCAAAAATAACCTAAGGTCCACTAACAAGTAGTCAGGGAAGTCAGGATCGAATCCACAGGGAGAAAGTTATACTATTGTATCTGAACTCTAATATTATACTAACTAAATCGGATGAAAATGGTTTGTTTTATCGAACTAAGCAATCGACGTAACTAAATACGAAGGTAAGGATCAATTAATAAAGAACTAGGACTATGGATCACTATGCATACAATTCGGGAAATCAGAGACGAATAATAACCACCTAATAAGTCAATTTATCTAGGGCACATGTAATTTCTCTCGAACATTACCTCCCTCAAAGATCACCTAGCCGCTCTCGCATGGTCAAGGATCACTCTGCCTAATGATTGAAAGCCTATACGAAATCTCTCCTCTCGAAGCAGATTCAATATTGCGATAATAGAAATACCGGTTTTTTCACCATATACCCCTGACAAATTTTTTTTTGCACCATATACCCTTTTTACTTTCCAAATTCACCATATACCCTCCACGTTTCAAAAAATACATCCACTTACCCTTTTGACTAACGGTGTTAGACTTCCGTTAGTCATTAGGCCCTAATCCTCCCCTAACCCTAATTAACTAACTTAAATCAAACCCTAATCTAATACCCTAATACTAACCTTAACCCTAAACACCTCTCCCCTACCCTAACCCTAATTAAACCCTAACTCTCTCTAACCCAACCCTGTCCACCCCCACCCAACCCAACCCCGGCCTTACCAACCCCCCCCCCCAACAACCACCGCAGCCCCACCAGCCCCCCACAACCACCGCAGCCTCCCCCGCAACCCCCCTCCCCTTCCCCCGTCGTCGCACACCCCCTCCCCCTCCCCCTTCCCCGTCACGCTGCCCCCCCCTTCCCCGTCGTCGCGCAGCCCCTCTCCCCTTCCCCTTCGTCGCAGCAGCCCACCCTCCCCTTCCCCCATCGTCGCGCAGTCCCCCCTTCCCCCGTCGTCGCGCAGCCCCCTCTCCCCTTCCCCCCGTCGTCGCTTGGTTTTGGGCGTTACGTATTTGGCGTTTTCGAATTTTTTTTTTTCATTTCGGGGGAGGGGGAGGGGTTCGCGGGAAAGGGATGGGGAGGGGTTGCGCGGAAAGGTAGGGGAGGGGTTCGGCGGTTCGGGGAAGGGGAGGGGAGAGGGTTGGGCGACTGCAGGGGGAGGGGGCCGGGGTGGGGGAAGGGGGTGGGATGGTGGTGGTGACGACGGGAAGGGCAGCGGGGAGGGGGTCGATGGGGAAGAGGAGGGGGAGGGGGCAGCGGGGAAGGGGGAGGGGAGGGGGGGTGGTGGTGGTGACGGGGAAAGGGGGGGGGAGGGAGAGGAGGAGGGGTTGGTGGTGGTGACGGGTGGTGGTGCGGTGGGGGTAAGGGGGTGGTTAGGGTTAGGGCCCAAGTTAGTGGTTAGGGCCCAAATTAGTAGTTAGGGCCCAAGTTAGTGAATTGGATTAGAGTTAGGATTAGGGTTTGATTTAAGTTAGTTAATTAGGGTTAGGGGAGGATTAGGGCCAAATGACTAACGGAAGTCTAACACCGTTAGTCAAAAGGGTAAGTGGATGTATTTTTTGAAACGTGGAGGGTATATGGTGAATTTGGAAAGTTGAAAGGGTATTTGGTGCAAAAAAAAATTTGTCAGGGGTATATGGTGAAAAAACCGTAGAAATACAAATCAGGCCTAATTCATAAATTTAGCATGAACGATTCAATCACAGGAAACAATTGAAATAAAAGATAATTACATTAATCTATCAATCCCTCATTGCATACATAGATCCCCACAATCCTAGAAATAAAACTACTCACTCATGCTTGAGAAAACAATAACAAAATCAATGTAAAAATTCATACTTTGAACTATTGCAAATAACTAAGGAATTAATCTAATCAATAATAGAGAAAGCAATAAAGAAGATTACCAATACTGAAGAACTATATTGAACTTGCGAATAATCCAAAGGTTTGATCATGAATTCCAAATCAAAAGTAATAAAACTAGGGTTCTTGAGAGAAACTATGAGAAAAATAAGGACTAAAACCAAGATGAATAGTAATATTCTGATTTTCCTATTTATACTAATCCTAAAACAACTAGGAAAAGTCTTAGAGAAATAGCCCGAAAATCATTAAAAAACACGCGTCGGGTCAGTCGCCCGATCGGGCCAAGTCAGCCCGATCAAATCGGGCTCAAAGCAGCAGCTGCGCTCCAAAATAGCATCCGCCCGATGACATCGGGCCATCTAGTCCGATGGAGTCGGGCTCTTCTAGGATCAGCGCGCAGCATCGAGCACCCTCGCCTACGAACACGCCCGATGATGTCGGGCCATCTCGCCCGATCGGGCTCCTCAACGAAATAACGACCGGGCGACAGCGTCCGATCGGGCCCGCAACGATTCTTGTTTCTGATGGCGATGAACGCCCGATCGGGCGTGAGGCGCCCGATCTCATCGGGCTCAGGTCCGATTCTTCCTTCCTTGGCTTCAGACGCCAAGGCTTCACTTCTTCTTTTGTCCAAGGCCTTGGAAAGTATTCTCGGGACCTCGGAACTCATCATATATGTCTTCGAACCTCTCCAGTCCAGTGTAATGGTCAGATAATAGTAGAAAATAGGGAGATAACTCCCTAAAACCTGCAATCAGACACAGAACAGAAAACCACAACTAGATGGAGAAAGTTAGCATAAAATGGCTCCTAAGAGCACCATTGATACACATTTTAGCTCAATTATAGGGGGAAAAACACTATATAAAACCAAAACATCAAACTCCTTTTAACTTGGCATTGATCTTAATGGTCTTTGCCTTGAAAACTTTAAATCTGCAGGCGGCACCCCAGTTGCATCTGGGGGTTTACAACACGCCCACTTATCAGTGTTTCTTCTACATCATGGAGAACCCTGCAATACTCTCGATGGAGAGTAGTGAGTCACAATGGAACATGACTCCTCACATGGTTATGAGCTCAGAATCCCAAGTGATGACAGATCGTTGGGATTGCTCATACGGCGAGACGCTACGCTCGCCGTTCGTTGTTCATTGTCCGGATCGTGATCGTCAACCGCTTCTTCTACCACTTCCATCAGCCATCCGAGGTTTGCATCCATCATCATCGGCACTAACTAGCGACGCGCCCCATTCTGTGCGACTTTGTATCTTTTTAATTTATTTCTGTATTAGGTGGAATGTACGAGCTCCTAAAGCTCATTTAGGTTTATTTGGCTGTTTTAGTGTGGGTTGTATTAGCATTAGGCTGTAGTTCCTCTTTTAATTAATGTACGATTTCTCGGAGTTTGTTAGATTATGATAAACTCCGTGAATGGAGATAATTCTGTTGAACAATATATATCAGGGGTTGCAAAGCCTTAGTCCTAATGAAACCTAAGTAGAGATATATATCCTAATATTCTGAAGAAAATATATCCTAAACATATTACCTATCGGAGTTAATCTTGTAATATTGTGTTGTTTCGCTTCAATATTGTATCCACCACCCACCAAATTTTGTAGGAAGTTGTTACAAGGCATAAGTTGGCACTGAGGTGGATCCGGCCGACGATATCCTTACCCTTACCCGTATATAAAAGGTAATGATCAAAAGGTTTGTCTTTGTTAGCAAGGATTTTGTTCATAGGAAATTGTGTTGTACCGATGAGCTGATCTACCAACATCATCCCTGTAGCAACAGCATATATAAATATAGAAACTTGGTATTTAGCTCTACTATCGAGTGTCGACCCCCGTGAAGATGAACTTGTGGTTCCAATTTGGGCTGCGCTCGCCTACTTTGTCGATTTGCATTGACGGATCACCTTTACTTTCTTCTTCATAGCCTTTAATCTTTGCTACGCCGTACGTTTGCATGTTCCGCCCAAGGCTCAATCTACGCCACCAAATTGGTGCTTTTAACTCTTCCCCTGCCAATAAGCTCAACTCAAACACCCAACTTTTATCACTCTCAAACACCCTATTTTCCAAATCGGCATCACTTCCAAATAACAAATTTTCCGTATTGATATCACGCTCTGTTCTTGGTTTTGCCATACTCGCTTTTATTTGTGCTTCTAAATTTTTTAATTATGGAAACGGGGTTCAGATATATAATATAGTAATAGAATAGAGATGTACTTTGTTTTGGTGAAAGGTTGGTTTTTTAATCCTAACCCTACTACTTCTCGGTTTCCTCAAACATTTTGTTTCTCCACTATAATTTCGTATTTTGGTTTCAGCTTCCTTTTGCTACTAAACTCATTGTGCCCGAAAAATACAACTTGTTAGGATAAACTGATAAGGATTGAATAAGTCCATGACTTATCCTCTCCTCCATTAGATGCTTGTTGTAACCAACTCCTAGAATATTATCATGTATATTACGTAGAGTTATCTCTTCCTAAAATATAGCTAGTAGTTGTGACTAAGCAGTAAGCACAGTAGGTTTGCTCCTATATATTGCTGTAAACAGTAAACGTAATATGATAAACATAACTTTTCTCAAACTCCATCTCTCTTCTCTACATGGTATCAGATTTCTCATCCTTTCCCACGCTTCTCTGCTTCTTCATTCATGGCTACTAGCAACCCCACTCCCTCCTACCAAATCCCGAACGGTTCCGACCCATCTCGTCCTTTCACCTTCCTCAATATCCATAACACTATTAAACTACAATCAACCAATTACCTCTCATGGAAACTCTAGGTTGAAGCTATACTCATTGGCTATGACTTATTTAAGTTTGTCGACGGCTCTTACCCGTGCCCTCCTCCCACCCATACCGTGGATGACACTGCAGCCCCGACACCCGAATTCCTTTACTGGATTCGCCAAGACAAGCTCTTGTTTGGAGCGTTGGTTGGCGCACTTTCACAACCTCTCATTCCTCTTGTCTCCCATGCTATGTGGGTGACCCTTGCTAAAACCTATGCTCTTCCTAGCCATGGCCACATTAAACAGCTTAAAGATCAACTCAAACGCATAATTAAAGGCAACGACACCGTTACTGAGTGTCTGAGTTCATGCACTCGCTTAAAGCTTGTGCTGATCAATTAGCCGCTCTTGGCAAACCCGTCGAACACGAGGTTCTCATTGATCGTGTTCTCCTTGGCCTTTTTACAAGTGAGTGCCCCGGGCGATGCCCCGAATTGTTACTTTTCGTAATTTTTTGTCTAGTGGGAAAAAATTGACGTAATGACATGATAAGTAATTGCATGATATTTTAAAAAATAAACCCTTAAAAGTTTGAGGGTGAAAGCAATAGCTTAACTTTTTACAAGGAATTGGAGTAAGAGTTTATGTCTCTAATAGTCTCTTGTTATTATCATAAAAAAGTTAGGTATCTAACTACTTGTGTAACTCTTTTAATGAGATATAATTATAGGACCTTATGATATTATATTTTGAAATACTTAACAATAGTGTTATGTTGGATTCATGGTTAAGTTTTCACTTTTCATTTCAATGGTTACGTGTTCGATACCTTGTAACGACACAACATTATTTTTTTAGTTGAGGGTTTGATTTGGGAGCATTAGAGGCTTAGAATACAGTGCCACGTGGCACACAAAATTTCTTAGGGACACCTTTTAATATATTACTCAGGTGGTACTGTTTTTACTTTTTTTATATGGTTTAAGTATTGTTTGTATTGTTTATGGAAATTGTGTTATTGCTTTATGTCGTTTCTAATACCATGTAGTTTGTAAGTTGTGTTATGCAATGGATAATGTTGACTGAAGTTTTGTGTCATTCTTACTTTTCGACGGTAGAAATATGTCAAGTGTGCGTCAAAACAATAAGGAAAATATTGTTAGGTGCATAAAGAAATTATTTTGCAGACAATGCTCTTATTCTAGTTGCTTAAGATCATAATTTTTCGGGTTGTTGCTTCAATTGGATCTTTGATATGTACTTGTGAATTGTTTGATTGAATTAAAAAAAAGTCCCCTTCTTCACTTGAAATAACTACCTTGAGTTGCATATACTTTTAAGGACAATATGTAGATTGAAATAGCATGGTCCAGTTGCATTAGTGAAGGTGAAGAAGGACAAGAAAGCAAAGATGGTTAATTTGTTTTTTTGGCTTTCTAATTTGCACAAAATAATTTGCATCTAAGATGGTGAATAAATTTATACAAAAGAAACAAAGAAAAAGATGAACATATTACCTTGCTAAGTTGATTGATTAGAGAAATCCTCTGACAATAAAACGAAGAGAAAACTAATCAGTATAAAACAAAAGAGAATTGAAAAATAAAGTTTCATGCATCACAAAAACCCAAAAAAATTATGCCAAATTAGATAATACCTTCTTGAAGAGGAACAATAAACGTTTGAGGATCATACAATTACCCTATTAGTTATATATATAGATCAGAGGGGGTATATTTCAGTTACAACTTAAAATTATGTAATTACTGAATTGATAATTGAACTTCAATGTGCAATGAGAATATTAACAGGATTTAGGAGTGATTAGTGAATTAAATTATATCTGCAATCAAGGAATTTGTGCTAAGATTAACAATTTCACTGACCTTCTTTATGAGCGTTGTCCTCTAACCTTTGAACTTCATCTCTTGATTCGTATTCTCGAACAACAACAATAAGATTCGATTACCAGTAAGAATAATTTGTACCGCTAGCCCATTAGTTATGAAGTAGAGGAGTCTAACGTTCCTGGTGAATTTCGAAAGGGGAGATGGAGCAAGGGGATGAAAACAAATAAATAAATAAACTTTATGGCTGGAAGTAGGCATTGATTGCCACATTACTAATTACAACACATATCTATAAATTATGTGGAAACATGAATCACTAAAAGATGTTAGATTAGATGGTGAGTCTTTGGAAATCCCTACCTAAGGTCAGGGGTTCGAGCACAGGCTTCAACATATATATTTTTTATTTAATAATCACTTAAACTTATTGTTCGTTAATAGACACGTGGTAAAATTCAGGTGGGAAAAGGAGGGTGCCACGTGGTGCATAGACGTTGTCAAGCACACCTTTTAATATATTTGTATAGATTATAGATTATAGATATCTTGTGAGAAACGTTTTATTTTATTTAGGATTGTTTCCTAAATAGGATAGTTTCTTAAAAGAGTGCATCTTTGATGTAACATGTTACACCATAACTTATTGTGTAACATGCATAATGACATAGAATTCAACAAGAATGACATAGACTATACAAATAATGGCATGAATCTCATATTATTTTAACATTTATTTCATATCATTTGAGTTTATTTTACAAAAAGAAGCGGTGGTTTGTGGGCTGTTGCACCATAAATTATGGTATAACAGTTACACCCAAAAATTTATCTTTTTAAAACGTTCATTTGTCCTTTTAACTTTTTTACTTATATTATGGCGGCGTGGTTCATACTTCATATATATAGAGAATAGAGATGTGCTTTTCTTGATTAATCCTAACCCTACTACTTTGAATAAAATCAATAAGTTAGGATTTGGTAAAAAAAATGAGCATCTACATATTATACAATGTATAATGATTTGGGCTGGTTTTTACTCATCACAATTCACATGAAAGAGGTTTCCACGTGAAAATCCTTGTGCCTTTGCTTGATTGTTTATATTGTTGAATTGCTTATCTCATTGTGGTTATTGGTTGATATTATTGGAGAATCCAAATTTAAGGAGATAGATTATAATTTGTGGGCATTTTGATGTGACTTTGAACATACTAAAAGTAAAAACTTGGTCGGGCGTTTGTTCCTGTCACTTGAATATTTCTACAGGAGGTGTATTTACTCCCTCTTGTCTTTAATTAGTTTACCTTTTTACATGACACAAAGTTTAAGGAGACAAATCAAGTGACCCATATGAAAAAGAATTATTATATCAATCAAATGTGATTTGATCAACCTTAAACTTATTTTGATAATTAAGATGAAGAGAACCACCTCGAGTAGGACACAAAGCTGGAAAATAGGTGGAGTAAAAAAAGTTGGTGTCATTCCAAATAATGAAAGGGGTAAAGTGATAAACTAATAAATGACTAGGAACAACTTGTTTTAGCTCACAACTAGACTTGAAAAAAAAAATCAACCCATAAAATTTGGGGGTATAAGTATAGGTGGCAAACGTGTTAAGCAAAGGTTGATTCACTTTTAATATGGTCTGCTTTTTTTTTGGTCAAATTTGGGCCTGTTTCAAATCTATGTAATCGAGTTTGGTTGGGTGAGGGTATGGTCGATCAACTAGGAAAGGATCCACATTAAGGTCAAATTAATATTTGAGTTAGATATATGATTTAGAAATAAAATAATAACTAAAATAAATCTAAGTATCATTATAGAATTTTTTTTCATATTATACACAATACTTTTTTTTGGTGACGGTTTCAGTTGACGATTCATGTTAGCCGACCCCAAATCACTTTGGGAATAAGGCTTAGTTGTTGTTGTTGTTATACACAATACTTTTTTTTGAAGTATAGAATTCGAATGTTATTATTAATGCAAGCCCCTAATATCTTTGAGGCGAGCATCAAGGAATCTATGAACTTTTTTTTGTATTAACCACCGATAGCATATTTGCATGTAGGCCCCGTTTGGTAGGGTGTAAAATATTTTCCATGAAAATGAGTTTTCTTTTCCTCTCATTTTCCGTTGTTTGGTTTAGTAAGAGGTGTAAAACAAGTTTTCCATCAAAGGCAAAGATCTCTTGTATAGGTGAAAAACATTTTCTTTTCAAAAAGAAGGGAAAACACATTTTCCTCCCTAGCAACCTTTTACTCCCCTCTTATCCATCCTCTCCCTTCCCCTTACGTTTTTCTTTTTTCCGTAACCTTTTTTGCGTTGAACCAAACAAAAAAATTAGCTTATTGTTATTTGTGACTTGAAATCTTGTGAAAATGGCATAAGGCTGACTTTGATTGCACATATCTCTCAATATATAAATGGTTTAGATGTGATTCAAATTGAAGGTGATAACTTATTCCAAGAGCTTTCCAACGACAGGTCATATGCCCAATTCCGCTGAGAAACAAGAAAGTTAGGGCTGTTTTACGAAGAACTGTCGAGAGCATACCGCGACTCGCGGCAGCCACCGCGCCTCGCGATCAGCGCGATGCGATTCCGAATCGGGTTTCTGCTAGGGTTCTTTTACATGGCGTCTATTCTAGGGTTTTGTTAGGATTTCTTATGTTATAAAAGGAACTCCTTGGTGTTCATTATTTGACACACACATAATTTTAGCCTCTAGTATTTTAGGACTCTTTGTAATTATTCTCTCTGTTTTTCTCCATCATAGTGAAGAAGCTCGAATCCCCCATCTGTGGACGTAGGTCTATTTTGACCGAACCACGTAAATCCTTGTGTTCTTTCTGTTTATTTTCTTTATTGCTTTTCTCATCCTTATTATTTCATTGACTTGTTTCGCATTAATCAAACTACAACACCCCATTTCCTAACAAACTGGTATCAAGAGCAAGGTTTTAAGGTCTTAGGTGTTTATAGACGAGTTTGATTAAATTATGCCAATGAAATTCAACATTGAGAAATTCGATAGGCAAGTAAATTTTGGCCTATGGCAATTGAAGATGAAAGCCACCTTGGTTCAAAGTGGCTGTCACAAGGCTCTTGAAGGTGCATCCAAAAAGCCTTCGGGTATGACGGATGATCAGTTGGAGGAGATCGATTGAAGGCACTTTCGGCAATTCAATTATGTCTCTTCAACGATGTCTTGAGAGAGGTTACCAAGGAGACGACTGCTGCGGGTTTGTGGTTGAAGCTGGAGTCACTTTATATGACAAAGAGCGTGACCAACCGTCTACTACTCAAGTCTAGACTTCATGATCTCAGTCTAGAAGAAGGTAAACCGCTTGAGTCTCATTTAGATGAATTCTTCTCTATTATTATGGATTTGCAGATATTGAGATCGATGATGAGGATATGGCTATTAGGTTGTTGTGTTTTTTACCGCCTTCGAATAAGCACTTTCGAGATACCTTTATTGTATGGTAGAGATGATTTGAGTTTGCAGGATGTTAAGGATGCCTTAACTCAGATAGATTTAATTGACAATAAGTTGGTTAATAAATCTAATAATCCTTCTCAAACTAATGCTTTGGTTGCTAATGGTGGTAAGAATTTTGGCAAAAATAAAATCTGTAACTATTGTCACGTGAAGGGTCGTGTCAAAACCGATTGTTGGAAATTAAAGAAGAAGAATGGAGAAAAGTCCAATGAGAACCAATCCGCAAATATTGACTACGATGTCTTTGATGATGGCGTTGCACTTTAGGGTTACAGGATTTGGGGCTGCGGTTTCTACGATCTCTTCGTGATTGGTGCCCTTCTGAGATCTCTTGGTGAAACGAGAAACCGTGTGGATGTTGCTATGGAGTCTATGATAGATTGTTTTTTGAGTTTGTAATAAAGTAGCAATCTTGGTTATGCATTAGATTTTGTTCTAGTTATGCTATTTCTTATCTCAAATTTGGTACTTTTGTGTTTTGTTAAGTGCAATTGCAATTTAGAAATTATTGATCTAATTTGGTTTTCTAGAATTGCTTGAGTTTGTTGTTGAGATGAAGAAGTGTTTGAAGAGAGTTTGGTCAATTTGAATAAGCATGCTTGGCGTTGGTGACTTTATACTCTCAATCTAGGCCATGTGATGGTTTCGTATATGGAGTTTTGTGTTCGAATACGCATCGGTACACAATTTATAGAAGATGTCCGTTCTTGATTGCCTAAAGTGATTAGGCTTATGGAGTTTTATTTAAGGTGGAGGTTATATGTTTATGGTGAGCATCACTTCTTGGTTTTCAGTTCAAGGTGGAGTTATCTTGATTGATCGGTTTCAAGTCAAGGTGGAGATTTGTTATTTGTGACTTGAAATCTTGTGAAAATGACATAAGGCTGACTTTGAATGCATATATCTCTCAATCTATAAATGGTTTAGATGTGATTCAAATTGGAGGTGATAGCTTGTTCCAAGATCTTTACAACGACAGGTCATATGCCCAATTCCGCTGAGAAACGAGAAAGTTATGACTGTTTTACGAAGAACTGCCGAGAGCATACCACGCCTCGCGGCAGCCACCACGCCTCGCGATCAGCGCGATGCGATTCCGAATCGGATTTCTGCTAGGGTTCTTTTACGCGGCGTCTATTCTAGGGTTTTGTTAGGATTTCTTATGTTATAAAAGGAACTCCTTGGTGTTCATTATTTGACACACACACAATTTTAGCCTCTAGTATTTTAGGACTCTTTGTAATTATTCTCTCTGTTTTTCTCCATCATAGTGAAGAAGCTCGAATCCCCCACCTGTGGACGTAGGTCTATTTTGACTGAACCACGTAAATCCTTGTGTTCTTTCTGTTTATTTTCGTTATTGCTTTTCTCATCCTTATTATTTCATTGACTTGTTCAGTATTAATCAAACTACAACACCCTTTCTTTTCTCCTTTTTTTTGCTGTACACGTTTTTGTTGGAGGTTTAGTTTTTCTTTTCCTCTACTTATTATTTTCCTATTTATTTTCTATTTTCTTTTCCAACAATTACATTAATTCTACTATTTGTTAGTAAGTAACAACAATTAGAGGAAGTATGTTATTTATTTGGAAACTTTAGTACTAACATAAACACTATTGACTAAATTTTTAGTATTATTATGTTATTTCGGGACGATTAGCCACCATGAACACCCCAAGTTTATATGTTTGGGTTTCTTAAAGATAAATTCATGAACGTACAAACAATCCTCAACTCTATCACCTACCATTGACAACTATCAATTTTCCTTTTATTTATCCTCCAAATAATACCCATATCTTCTTGACTAACTTTTTCGTACGCCTCTTTCTCTAAAGTAAAGCATACATTACCAAACAAAACTTGGTCAATTGTTTGCATCCACATTATTCAAGGATTTCCATATCTATGAATGAGTAAAAAATTGAGGTAGAAAAACGAATCATTTGCTTCACTTTACATGCATATCTTATGCATAATCATGTCAAAACTTCGTCGATTACTGGACTTCGGATCTACTCTAGTTACAATCTTCTATATCATATATCCTTCTTGATCAATCCTCCTGAAGTCCGAACTAGGACTATTACAACAAAAGTATAATTTTTAGTTCAATAGGTAGATAATTAATAATTAAAAACCACAAAAAAGAACCCCTGTTAAGCAACCTTACTATTCTATAGCTTCTTTCAAGTAGCTTTTCTCTTCTTTTGCAATCTTTGCAACTTCTGCCATTTAAGGTAAATCTGGTAGGACAACCCAGAGAAGACCATGATAACGCTGCTCCATTGACGTGTGGAGAGAGGATTGCCACTGAGAAGGGAAGAGACAACAATGCTAACAAACTTGCGGGTGGTTGTGATAGTCGTGTTAGTAAGAGAACCAAATCTGCTGATGGTTAGGAAGATAAAATTTTGGCCAACTGCACCACATAAGCAGTAGAAAAGGATGTCCCATCCTGCCTCTGGATGCTGCTGACAAAATCGAATGGCCTCATAACCACTGGCTTGGGGCCAACCAAACATGTAAACGACATTGTATATAGTGCCCCAGAGATTCATTCCTAGCATGATATCCCAAGCACTTGTTTTTGGATACCTGCAAAAAGTGTGATGATCATATAAGTCTACCAAGCAAGAAGTAAAAGATAAAAATAATAGACTATTGAATTCCAGGAACACAAGTTATGCTGCAGCATAGAAGATGGGAGTTCTTTAGGCAGGGTAGAGCATCAAGCAGTTTACCTTTCAGAAAGGTGCACAAGTAATACTAAAAGGAGAAGAAAACACTAGAATACCTTGCTGTTATTGAATCCTGTGTAGCATTTGTGAACCCATCAAAAGCAAGGTTCAGGAAACACAGCCCATATCCAAGTGGTGCATTCGGGCGCGCCAGTTTACTAATGGTCTTTGCACTAGTCTGTGGAGCAACATATCAAGAAGTATAAGATACAAGTATATTCTAATTCTTATGACCAAAAATACTGACAAGCAACATCACCCTCCAAAAATGCCAATTAAACAAAAGGGAGAAAAGATGTTGCTAACTAGTTAGAAGTTTGGTGCACATCTCACCTTAGACAGTGCAAAGAGTGACACACCTCCTGCAACAAGGAGTGTGCATATATACTCTGAATATGTGTATCTGATGCCATATACAAGAGCACCCATAAGCATCACTGCAGAAGGTAGAGAAATAAAATTAAACAGCTTACATGGGAATATAGCATTACCGGCAGGATTTAAAATATCAATGCTTTCTAATTATCAAAGATAAAAAGGCACAGCAATATGGCATCATTGACAAAACCTATATAGTATACCCGCGTTACAATATACCCAAGGCTATTGATAAAAAAGACTCCAAATGAGCAATAAGGAAAAATAGTCTTGGGTGTACAGTGCACCCGAGTGTATCTGATACATTGCACTGACAGGGGTTTTATTAATTTATCAACTAGCTCTCTTGGCCAATGTTACCTAATTTGCAGTATGGAAATGGGTATAGAACGCAATAACCAAATTCTGTTAAATTGACCCAAAAGTACACCATTTGTACCAATTTGCGTTTTTTCGATCAAAGATCTCAGGGGCTTTAGAGAATAGGTAATGACATTCCTACATTTTCCCAGCAGTTTGACATAGTTACATCCTTCTGCATTTTTTCGATCAAAGATTGCAGGGGCTTTAGAGAATTAGGTAATGACATTCCTACATTTTCCCATGCGATGCCCAACAGTTTGATATAGTTACATCCTTCTGTACTCTGTACCAAGAAACATTTGCAGCAGGGATTCAAATACGATACGTTCAGGTATCATGTGCCTGAATAATGATATCCGGATTTATACCTGCAAAATTCCTTGCTGGCTGTTTATCAGATTCATACATCCAGATACAAAAAACTGTCCTAAAAGCTAGAAGCTGATCCACTTAATGAACCTATAAAATGAGTGAGCAAGGTGTATCGGTTCAAAGTTCATGACCACGAAGTTGACAAATGACCAACATTGGTTATATCGGGTAGCGAGACAGTTGACTTTAGTCTATACAAGTAGGGCTTGACCAACATTAGTTATATCGGGTAGCGAAACAGTTGACTTTAGTCTATACAAGCGCCTGTTGTCACTTGTCACCCATCCAAGGAGTTGAACCATTTAATATAAATTTTAAAATCGATAAGAATTGAATATGCCTTCTATGCTCGATTTTGAAAGTATGAAAAAGGGTCTGTTCCTTGTGTGCCTCAGCTCTATGAAAAGACTAACATAAACAGGCAGCTGCACTCATTTCCAACTTCACAGCTCCAAGCCTCCAACCCCCATTTCTTCCAGCTACATCATGACCACATGTGACAACTACAGGACTTGAGCAAGAGCGCTCCCAAAACTCCATAAAATGTGATGGAAGCTTAGTCCTTACACAGAACAATAGGTTCTAATTCTCAAGCATCACAACTAGTACTTACAAATCATCTCTTATCCTCAAAAGCTCCTTCAGAAACTATTACTTGCATGAATTGCACGGAGTGTGGAAAAGTTGACAACTTATAAATTGTAGACCACAAGCTGCTTCAACTCCACAAAATTGAACACCTCTAATGCACGAATTATGGAATAACTGAAACTTATTCAACACTAATATCTTTCCATTGATTCCATGAAAATTAGTTTGGAAGATAACAAGGCAGGATAAAGTCGCCATTATTACCTGGAATCATCTTCGACGATTTTGCAAGGACCTGCAAAGAGACACTCTCTTAGAACGAAAGATTAACAGTGTTTCTGAAAATATTTAAAAACACAGCAAGAAAGTTATTCAAAATCTTGAAACAAAGATGGGGTATGCTATAGATCTATGGCGATGAGTTGCCTTTGTCAATATTAAAAAAGCTTTGTTGTGCAGGTGACAAAAGTAAAACAAAAAAAATAAAAAAAATCATTTGAGCTTAAGTACATTGCTGGCATTAAGAGCAGATGTTTACATGCTAAACATAAACATCCTACCCATTTCGGACTTACTGTTTTCACCCGAAACCAGTCTTGGATCAAACAAGTTCAAATAAATTTAGGTAAGTAAAGATAAGGGTTACCAAGTTCATCTTACAAATCAAGATAAGTCAAATTAAGTTCAAATAAGGTCAGCATGTTCATGTATGAGGTTTTCAAGTGAAAAGAACGAAGCTTTAGTCCGTGAAGGCTTTCACTAGAATAACATAAAAGATCACAAAGAAGGATCAGAGCTCTGATGGCTGGTTGTTAGGTGGAACTAAAAGGTGGTAAAAGGATGAATGTCTTGTAGTTTTGCAAGGAAAGTTCAACACCGATGTCTAAAATCTGCGACTCGATCCCAACTATGTCTTTTCTATCATTAATTTTTATTTATACTCATTACTACTCTAGAAGGTTGACTGAGTGATAATAGAAATTTATGGGGGAAAAGAAACTACTCACAGGAGAACTTGCATTGTCACGGACTTTAGCATAAAATTTTCCTTAAAAATTCAAGTACTATGAAACAAACTGTAAAGGACATTAATAAACATCAAAACCAAGTTGAAGCCCGATTGCCTACTCTCTAAAGGCAATTAACCTATTGTCAATTTCTTCCATTCTTGCTTTCAAGCTTCGTCAAAACAGCATTTTGTAATGCTATCTATAATTCAAACACCTTATGGTAAAACTTCAGGATTCCTCCATCCACAAAAAATCAACACATTGTCTCAACTCACTATAATTTCACCAAAATACATGCATCTCAAATTGCATACATGACTAATAGTATTTCTGAATGAAGGGAATAACTTCTCATTCTTCTATATACCTTACATTTCTATTGCAAAATCCACATAAAGCTAACCAAAAAATGCCAAACGACGCAAGGAGAGATTGAAGCAATACCTGGGCAGGATAGCTAATGTACTTCAAAGCTTCAATACCCATAGCTGGACCAATAGTGTTAGTTATACCAGCACTCCAATAACTCCACAATGGAGCTCCTCCTTTACTTCCCCTTGACCAAATACTGATCACTATTCCCCATAAACCAAAACAATATAACATTTACATTTGATTGAAAATCTCAACATTATTACCCAATCAAAAAATAAAACATTAGCTTAATCATTGTCTTAGAATTGCTTACTGATAAAAGACCAGACTAAACACACAACATTTTGCGCCAAATTCAAAAACGCTAGATGTTCAAATCTCTTCTTATCAGCCCCAAATCTCTTCGTCGACCTGCAGTCGTTTCAACATTCAAAAACGACACTTAACTTCACACTCATTAAAATTTCAAAATTCTAAATACCCACATACTTATGAACCCTAAATCAAATTCTACGAATGACCCATCAAATTATACTACAAAATATACAAACCCGAAAAACGAGAGTGATCAATTCTTCGTATAACGTAATGCCCTAAAAAATAAAACGATCATAAAAAATGATAAATATAAAAAAGAGGGAAAAATTAAGAAATTACAGATGTTCCTGAAGAACGCCTTGGGAAATGTAAGCCGCCCAAATTCCGGCGACGCAAAAGCTCAACAACAGAACACGGCCAAATCCCGACGCATGAGCTTCCATTTCCGGCGACTTTTTTCGCCGGAAATTTTCCGGAGATTTTTCCGACGTTTAATGCGGATCACACGAACCACCCAAAGAAATTTAATTTAGATAAACATAAAAGTATAAGAATTAAAATAAGATTTAATTTCTATTTACTTATTTTTGCAACTTGAGAAATAAAATTTGGTTGTGTTCTTCAGTGAGTTTGGTATTAGTATGAATAGAAACAGAAATAAAAGAAAAAGAGAACGTGGAAATTTATTTTGTGTTTTAGCTGACGTAGAATGAACACGTGGCGGAAGATAATTGGAAGAATGAGAGGGATGATGAGTTTCTATTGGTTAATTGAACGCGGAGCTCTGTCAAGGCCTCAAGGGGGAAGTACGAGAAGTCGAGAAGGTGGGGACAAGTGGGTGGGTCATGGGTGTGGGACCCGTTTATTTTTTGGTGGGGAGGTGGGCCGGGTTAATGTGGAAGTGGGCCTAGAAATTGGGCTTTTCTTGCATCTTGATCCATTCTTGAGCCCAATATAAAAACATTGTGGTTTATTTTTTGAAAAAATTAAACAGATGGTAACATCATGATCAAGTCATAAATTAGTGAACCCCTAATCCTCTTTTGATTCTTTCTTTCTTTCACCATTTGCTTCAGTTCAAAGATGAGGGCTTTACACTTGACAGGAATGTCTAGGTTAATCATGGTGGAAAGTGGCAACTGATAAGTAATACTACATCCGTTTCTTTTTAATCTACACACTTTTCTTTTTGGTCTGTTTTTATTTAATCTACACACTGTTACTTTTTCTATTTTTAGTAACATGTCACATCTGCTTTCTCCTCTTTTTCCACCCATGTCATCCACTTTTTAATATTTTAACCCACTTTTTAGTTTCTCTCTCTCACTTTTTAGTTTCTCTCTCCACCTTTTTAGTTTATCTCTCATACTTTTGCACTTTCTCCTTGGTTCTCCCCCAAAGTAAAGTATGTAGATTAATTTGAAAATGAGGTAGTAAGTGACAAGTTTGTAGTATAAGACATAAGTTCAGTTGAGAAAAAAAGGTTAAGAAAAAGGTGACAACTACTAGTGTACATGTCAAATAAAATGTATTTGACAATATGTTATCTACTTGATTTTATATTTCATAATGATTATTGTGTAATTTTAATATTTGACTACATTTGTTTGACAAAAAAAACTTTATAAATGATCTATTTGACTGCATATTTTACAACTTTTGCTCGTGTATTGATATTTACAAGTTTGCCACTTGATTGATGAGTTTTGCTAATCATCTCAATTATATAAGTGAAGGGGGAGAAAAATGGTGTCCCTCTTGTAAAAAGTCTGATATACCCTTAATGAATTTAAATTGTCATATATATCAAATAATCTTTTCTTCTTCCTACTTGTTATATATATTGAATAAGTTAACAATGAAATTGACTTTAAAATTTCAATTAAATATTAAATTAAGGAGAATGATTTACACTTCTTACATATGTGTGAAAAACTCTCATCAAAAATTAAATTGACAATATAACTTGATTGACCCAATTCGAAGAAAAAATAAAAACTTAAATTTTGATCATATTAATAATTATACTGATAATATCTATTTATACTAATATATTAAAAAGCGTTCCTAAGAACGTATATGTGCCACGTGTCACCATCCCTCATTCAATAACATTCTATCCATGTCTTTCTCATATAGTAAAAAAAAAGAAGCATTATTAACATGAAGATTCGAACCCACAACCTTAAGTATGAAAGAAAGAGATCCAACCATCGTCACTCCACCATACTATTATTGCTTATTTAATCAAAATTAATGATGATATATGAATGGAAAACTTTTGAAATCCATATAATGAATGAGATGACTTTTTTAAATGAGTATGAGATTAACTACTACTAAATTGTACACAGTGAAACCCCGGGGCATCGCTCGTGCCTAAATACTAGTTTTATAACCTAAATGTTGATTATTATTCAGTAATCTCTATTATGTAAATCAAATTCTTCCACTTTACAAATTCTTCCACTATATTTGAGCGCAAACTTTCTTCTACTTTATATTTCTTTCTCTCAATACTATATTTGAATAATGATGAACAAATAACTAAAAAAACCAACGAAACATTGATTTTAAAAAACATATTAAAAAATTAAAATAATTATAGATGTTGTTCATATCAAATTTTTTGTAACTGATAAATAACTAATTGAAAAAAAACGTTAATATGACACGTACACATAGTGTGCAAAAAATGCTAGTTTTTATTAATCTAGCAGCCCTCAAATTTGATCATTAAGATCCTTAAGTTGTCATTTTCAATGAGCAAACATCTCTTTTCCCCACATAAATAAACAACCTTTGTTTATGGTATAGCAACATCAGTTTGTAAGAGCTTCTCTATAAGCATTAGTTTATTGATTATGTCTTTTTGCCATTAAGTTTGTTCTTCATCTGTCCATCTAAAAGATTTGCACCCATGCTCTCGATTAGGGTTGTTTACTTGTAGATTTTGCATGCTAAGAAGGTTCTTTCTAGGTTCCCCTTTGTCCATGACTTTAAGGTAGGTGGAGGAAGTCCAAATTGGCATTTAATCCAATTGAGCTTGACACTTTACATAGCCATCAACATTTTTAATAAGTTAAAATTTAGAGCCATTTGAAAACAAATTAGTGTGTGAAAGCAATAGAGGAATAATCTTTAATGTACTTCAAATTACCTTATTAATTTTTGCAACTCCTGAAACATCAAATTAGATTATAAAATCTTCAGAAGATTCAAATCCCTAAACCGTATTAGAAAGATTGAAATGCGATTGAAAAAAGAGCTAGTCTTGCGTGAACCTACTCCACATATTATTGTGAACCAAAGCCACCTATATGACATAGTGACTCTTTCTATCCTATAGTGACCTTTGAAAATCTTAAGTTATACTAATCTATTATTATCTAACATAGTGACAGTTTATATGATACAGTCACCCTTTTTTACATTAGTTTACCATGAGTTTTCACTTTATAACATAGTAACCTTTTTTTCTCACATAGTCACTCTTTACAATTTACATGTACTCCTCTTTTATATATATTTGCTTTTATAAAGTGACATTTTTTCTATAAATCACATGTACTAGCATTAGGTCCACGCTAATTTAGTGTGGACCAGGTCTATATAAGTTTTTTACTTGAAAAAAAGTGGAATGTCTTTGTTCGGTTATAAAGAAATCCGACTTAGAATTACAAAGATTTTAGGGGGAAACAGGGAGTATTTAGAGTTTAAACCCCATCAAACATACTCTCAACGTAGTTTTTCAATTGATAGCAAAAGTGTAACTTTTACGACATTTACGGTAGTACTCTGTAAACCTTTAACTATTTGAAAAACTTAGACCTACAAAGAGAGTTAAAATCGAAAAATTTGAATGTAGGGTACTTTTCAAGTTTGGTAAACTTAAGGTCTTATTCCGCACTAGCTTTTTAGGTAGTGGGTTGAGATTAGTCTAAGTCAAAACACTACTTGATAATTTTAACAACGTCTGGCAAGGTAGCAATTGTGGTAGAGTTTAGAGGTTAGAGTAGCGATTGGGTAGCTGTTGCAAAATGTTACCAATGATAACATTCTAAGATTTGCAGTAGCGTAGCTATCTGACTGTTTTTGCTTTATATGTTTTCTTTGTTCTAAAAGCACTATTTAGTGGTATGATCAGAAAAGATTGTATGGCTCTTACACTCATACGTAGGACTGTTCGTGGGGGTGGGTGGGTGTAGTTTGGGATATAACCCAAACCAAACCGCAATATGCGGTTTGACATTTTTCCAAACCAAACCACACCGCACTTTGGCCCAAACCGCACCACGTGAAACGATTGGTGCGATACGGTTTAACCATTTTTTCATATGCGATATGACTTTTGTAACCATTTTTTTACTATTTTGTGGACCATTTGGTGCGGTTTACCCATTTTTTCGGTATCTGTGGACTATGGTAAAGATTTAATTTGTAAACTTGTTGTTGGAAAATAGTTTAGCTACAAATTATTGGAAAAGTAACTCATAAATCACCAAAATATGTGGTACAAAGTTGTTGAAAACCCAATACATAGTTCTCCTAAAACTAGATAATCAGATACAAAAAGTTCAAATGTCCAATGTAAAATAAAACATTGATAAGTGCGTTTCGAACGCACTTTATGAGCTCCTTTTAGCTTGGTTTGATCCTCTTTCTTCCCTTTTCTTCCTTCTTTCTTCCTTATTTCTTTCTCTATTTCTCTCACTTGATCATTGTTGATCATAGTGACATTTTGCTAGATTTTCGGTCAATTTTGACTGGATTTCTAGTACATTTGCTTTCACCGTGTTTCCCCGTGCTTTGATTGTAGGTATGACCTTTGCCGAGGTCGATAGTTGAGAGATACTGCATAAGGAAGGAGTTGGAGAAGCGGAGCAGGGGCATATGTGCGCTCGCACCACTCTCTAGAAGCCCGCACAGGTTGGTGCGCCTGCACGCCAAAGTGGTGCGCCCGCACCATCTGGAGCTTTTGAAGCCCAAATGTCAGAGGGAATGGTGCGCCCGCACTAGCCATGTGGTGCGCCCGCACTAGCCATGTGGTGCGCCCGCACTAGCCATGTGGTGCGCCCGCACCTCTCACCACTCTCTAGGTGCCCGCACTGTTTGATGCTTGATACCAGTTTTGAGGCAGAAGGAATGGTGCGCCCGCACCTGATTTTGGTGCGCCCGCACCTGATTTTGGTGCGCCCGCACCATTCGTATCCGCAAAGGAAAAAATACGAGCCTAATTAAAACATGAGAGTTTTTTAGTTTTTCGACTTATGCTTTATTCCATAAACTATAGAGTAATATTAGGGTTTGTATTAGAGAGAAAAACACTTTAGTTTTGTCTAAGATTGGAGTTTTTAAGATTAAAGTTTGTGATTTCTACACATCCAAGGTACTTTTTATTCAATTAATTGCAAAGTTTCAGTTTTTACTCTTCTTTTTCATTGTCATTCTTGGTTCTTCTATATTATTAGATCTCTTATATTGTAGTTTCATAATTGCTTATTGTTATTAGTTTAATCATCCCTTAATCATGTCTAGCCCTAGATTATTTATAAATTTCATGTTTATATGCTTAGAATCCATGATTAGTGAGTATTTTCTTATCTAGGGTTAGGGTGAAAGTATGGATTAAGGTTTTCATGTATTGTTAATATGATTGTGATGATCTAAAGATGGTTATGCATTGATCTTGGTGTTTTGAGGCCTTAGGATAGATATTGATCACATTTATGCTTTGGTATTTTGATTTCAAATGTTCTTGATCGAATTTTGAACTCTTTTATCATCCCCATGAATCAACTTAATTTCTAGGCCAAGATATTGGGTAGAAATTTAGGGGATCCTTTATTAGAGGTTTTTCGAATTCATTGGATCTCTTAATCTATTGACTAAAGACCATTCGAGAGAGGATTTAGTTGATTGATTAAGCGATCATTCTTGAGGACCATTCGAGAGAGGACTCGAGTATTTTAGAGGAAAACTAAATCATGCATAATTGTCGCCTTTGAATCACAATTGCATTAATGATCGTTGTTCCACTTTGATTCAGACTAGTAACCTTAACTCTAGTGTCTTACTATTTGATATTTCATCTCGTGTTATTTGCTAGTTCTTTGATTTTAGCTAGTTATAGTTGTTACCAAATCATTTTAAACCCTCCAAAAAAAATCCCTCAATTAGGTAATCTAGACTTGATTGATTTTGATTAATCCCATCATTTTCCCTGTAGATCGACCCTTGACTTGCCTTTACTACGTTCTTAGTAATTGCTTGTTAGGTTTTATAAATATTGTTTGAAAAGCGATTTTTGGTGCCTTAACGACACACTAAAAACCTCTTATCAAACATATTCATCTAGATAGTTTTGGGGTTTGTGGTACGATTTGGTTTTACAAAAATTCAAATCCAACCCCGCGGTTTGCTTGAAATCACATACCAACCCACAATTTTGAAACCGCAAACTAAACCTAACCGCGAAAAAATGATTTAGGTTGCGGTTTGGTGCGGTCCAAACTATATTCTGAACAACCGTACTCATACAGATGTGCATGTATAAAGGAAATCATATTAGTATATAATATGACAAGCTCTTTCATTGGTATGGTACTAGGAATTAATATTTCCTTTTTCAATTTTTTTCCTCTGTAATAAGTGTTATTTACGTTTTACTGTTGTTGTTATTATCATGAAATACTCGATGACATTATTAAATTATGAGAAAAACATTAATTTTGTATTTTCTTACATAAATGAGGAATATTTAAGATTTAGTATGTAAGATGTATATCATTATCATTACTTAAGTGTCATATAATATTCCTTAAACCAAAACGCTGAACGCAAAATCTCATACAATCTAACCATTACGCAGTGACATATCTAGAAATAATATTCAGTGGATTCAAAAACATTTGATGAATTTATTGGGGTCAACTGTCCAACTTTTTAAGAAAAAAAATGAAATATCCCAAATTTTATAAGAAATTTTTTTGTTTTTTCATTTTCAAGGGAGTGTCAAGGGACCCCACTTGACACAATATAGCTCCGCCACTGCCATCACGTCTTATATATATATATATCCCCTCGCCCTCGCTCTGGAAGGGAAGAAAATTATAAAAGTTGGCCTTTGAGGGAGGAATGATAAAACGCTCATTGTGAGCGGCCAACAGTGCCCACTCACAATAATTTTTTTTTATTTTTCAAAAAGTTACTTTTATGTAAAAAAAAACTTTATGATTAAATAAAAATATAAAAGGCAACTTTTGGTCAAAAAGTAAACATGTGATCTCTGCCAAAAAGTAAAAAGTTGCATCGATTTGTGTCTCGTTCAGCTTTTGTCCCAAAAAAGTACAATTGCTTATTTATAAAAACCTCTGTTTGTGTGTTCAAAACACTGATTATTGATAAATCAACCCTTGTTCATATGTTTGATACACTTGTTATTGTTAAACTAACCCCTGTTTGTGTATGTAGATATGCTGAAATGACCATATTGTCCCTGTTAAACATGTGATCTCTGCCAAAAAAGTAAAAATTTGCATCGATTGGTGTATCTCATTTAGCTTTTGTCCCCAAAAGTATAATTGGTTGTCTATAAGAACCCCTGTTTGTATGTTCAAGATATTGATTATTGAAAAATCAACCCCTGTTTTTGGATTTCATACACTTGTTATTGTTAAATCAACCCATATTTATTCCTGTGAGTGGACAAACTGGCCACTCACAATGAGCGTTTTATCACTACTCGCCTTTGAGGTAAGCACTAAGCAGGCCTCCTCTAAATTCTAATAACCAACTTATTGCTATATTGGTATGGAATTGACTACTATGACGTACCAAATGTCTAGGACCTCCAGACCTAACGAAGCATCCTTCCAAAAATAAGGAAGTGGTACACACGGAAGCACCTAATCTCATCTAATCTGCTAAAAATAAACATATCCAGTGTGGATGCCCGTGTGAACACAGAAAACAAAACCCCCAACAAATACAATTATCACTCTAAAAGTTCATACAAAGAAAAATAGTAGCAAGACTTTTTAGATTGAGGAGAGTTGCAGTTGCTGTGCGACTTCCTGCCATCCTTTTTCAAGACTTTTCTCCTTTATTTAATCATTTGCAATTTGTGTTATTTTAATCTATGATTTTCTCTGTTTTGCTTCCTCTTTCTCCTTCCTAGAAGCTTGTCAAATCCCCATGTGAGAATTAGGAGGAGAGAGAATTTGTATTATACTTTCTTATTTTAGCTTCTTACTTAATTCCTTCCACACTTAATTGTTTAATTTTTGATCTTAAAAAAAAAAGTTTCTTGTTTTAGAAGCTCTGTGTTTTTGTGGTAGATTCCTCTGACTGAAACTCAGATGGGAAATTGCTTTGGTTCTTCTGCACAAGTGGATTCTTACAACTCTCATCCTACTTCTGGTATTTTTGCTAATTTTTGTGCTATTTATTACATTTCTAGTTATGGGTATTTGTTTAAATTTAGAATCTTGGATTACTTTATATGTTAAATCTGTTTATGATGTTAATTATTGATGTTAATATTATATGGGTTCTGCATATTATTGCTTGGGTTGTTTTGGGTCTTTTCCTAATTCTTGATTTGGGATCTTTTGGTTGACATGTTTGAAGATTTTTTTTTGAACATTTTGTTTTGGGGAATTTACATTTTTGAGTTTTGATGGTGGGTTTAGGTTTGGTAAATTTGTGGTAGCTAAATTATTAAGGGTAAAATTGAATTATCCAGATTCAGTAAATTTGTAGCTTCCTGATCTTTTTTGGAATTTACTCAATCCCTTATAAAGTTATTATTCTTATGCGTTTGATGTTTTCTACACAGTTTTCGTCTTTCTTAATATAGTTTCATCCTTCATCAAAGTGTTTAAGTCAGGGTGAATAATCATGTGTCAGAGTCTTTTGAAAAATGAATGATACTTGTGAGGGTGGAGTTGTTTCCGGACTTGTTGACGATTTGTTATATTTATTGAAGTTGGAAGTAAATAAAATCTTAGTTATTTGAAGCTTTGGAGTATTGATTTCAATATTTCATTTGAACTCAAATCATTTAGTCAAATTTATGAGATTAACGGCAATGATAACGAAATAGGTTGTATAATTTTTCCATTGTCCAACAAATGTAGCAATGTAAAAGTTTTTCAAGTGTCCAATGATGTAGTCAAAAGTAAGCACTTCTTTTAATTTTATCCTATTCATATTAGTACCTCTCATACTCAAATAATAGTATGAAACTAATCATAAGTCTTTGACACCTATTATATGTATCGTAATAAAACTTATAAATAAGGCTCGTCAAATTTAAGCACAATCTTTTATTATTGTATCCACTGATTCATTTACTTGCATTGAGTGTGGCATCAACGTATAGTCATTGCTGGGGTTGAAGGAAGCAATTTTGTTAGGGAATGTTTATTGTTGCCTCAGAGGCAATGTAGACAATTACCTTGCTTGGCATTGAAACTGTTGGCTGGTTTGACCTTTTTGCTAGCATAACTGGTGTGGCTGTTAGTTAATAAAATAATATGGAAAAGACTAAATTTTTCATTCTTTGTTGAAAATATGACCAATAAGCTCATCAAATGCTGAATTTTTGGCTTCTCAGCCAATTGAATTACCAGATATACTATTTGGCTATATGACCTCATTAACAAGTTTTTAGCCTAAAACCAATCAAAAAGTTGACCAAAAGCCATTTATCAAACATGGCCAATGATGATGTAATTGGTAACTGCATAGATGATACTTCTGCCATGCTCTTTCTGATGTCTAGTGTCTATGTGGAGAAGGTGTAATCAGTCTGTTTTGTGATTTGCAGTTTAAGTGCATTGAGTTACCACAAGATTGTGGTGAGTAAGTAGAGATATATACTGATTACTGTTGCAGAGCTGGATATTGGATACCCACTAATATTAAGCTCAAAACTCGTCTTGTAATTATTTATTTAAGAGCAATTCCTTGCTTTATGTCTGTGGTAATGTGACATTGCTTTCTACCTAACTTTGTGATTTATGGCTGCATAATTTTCCTTGTGTTACTGCAATTAATGGCCCCAAACCACTGATAAAATTCAACAACTAGAGGCAAAACTTACAAAATTGATTTGCTAAGAATATGTTAGCTGTGTTCTGTTTCTCAAGCGGACATATTCTCAGATAGCTTAGTTTACTAGAAAGCTTCGAGGCTATGTTTTGCATGTTACCCAATTTTCATTCAGGACTTTAGTTTCCAAGGGTCATTCTCCATAACGTTTATGAATTGTACCTAGGCCTCTAATCAAGAGTTTGTGCTTTCCTATTATTGATCTTTGAGTTCTGTGACTATCTAGTGAAATTTATTTGATATTAGTCATTCACTTTGTGGATTCTCTGCGTCCCGCTTACCCTCTATCTATCACTTATTGCAAAAAGGGGGTGTCATGGTAAACCCAATCTTAAGCCATTGCTATCGTGGAAAACTTAAACTTTTTCTGGACATCCCCAAAATAACATATTTGACGGGCATTTTTGGATAGAGGGAGTATTTGTTTTTACAAAAGGTGGATATATATATTATATTTGCTTTTCTCCCCTATTCCCCCCTTTCTGCTTCAACTTTTGATGTTAGAAGCTCGCTGTTATCAGCCACAGGAGCCTCAAAAGTCGCCAGTGTTGGGAGGATAAGCCACTCCTCGAACCTGTCTAGTCCGATTGTCTCAGCACCAAGTGTCAAAAGCAGCAAGCAAAGTCTTCCTAATCCAAGATCTGAAGATGAAATATTGTCTTCTTCTGGTTTAAAAGCCTTCTCCTTCAACGACCTTAAGACTGCCACCAAAAATTTCCGTCCTGACAGCCTTATTGGAGAAGGTGGTTTTGGTTATGTTTTCAAGGGGTGGATAGATGAGCAGACTCTCTCTCCTTCAAGACCTGGATCTGGGATGGTGGTTGCTGTCAAGAAGCTTAAACCTGAAGGTTTCCAGGGCCATAAGGAGTGGTTGGTACGTTTCTCCACCTGTTCTATTTATTCAATTCTCAATGGAACTTCTATTGTTTCCTTATAGCTTATGTTTATTTTTTGTACTTCCTGCAGACAGAAGTAAACTATCTTGGTCAACTACATCATCCTAATCTAGTGAAACTTATCGGATACTGTCTTGATGGTGACCATCGGCTACTGGTATATGAGTTTTTACCCAAGGGGAGCCTAGAGAATCACTTGTTCAGACGTAAGTAGCTTAATTTTGGTGACAGTTTCTTGTTTAATGAGTGCACTTATGCTTTCAAGAAAAATATGTCTTTGGTAAAACACCTGAAGATCATTTCAACTTCATGTGTATGTGTAATTTGTGCAATTACGTTACGGGCCTTACTGCAATTTGGATTTTACTATTTATCGTTTGTGCTTTTACTGTTTGCTTTGTGTTGAATTGCATGTGCGTATTTTGATTTGAGATATGACCATTGATCATTGCAACTAAGATCAATTTTATACCAGTTTTTTATTGGTTTGCATCTTCTTTATCACTGTCTTTTGAGCCCCTTTTTTTGTTGATCCTGTGTACTAGCGGATCCAAGAAAAAATAGTTTTCGGGGGAAAAAAAGTTGGAAATTTGTAGTGGGGTTGCAAATGGCCAATTTTAAAAGCAATATATTCAATATTCCAAATTTATTATGAAAACATTCAAACATTTCACAATCAAGTGGGGGCAACTGTGCAAGTGACCGAATTCCTCCCAAGCTAGTTCTGCCATCGAGTCTTGTGGTTATTGGCAAAGAGTTTCTTCATGTTGCTGTTGGCTCTGGAAATCAGCTGCATTCATCAAATTGTGTTGCCCTCTACATTGCAGTTCAATATTTGCTATTTTGATTTTTGAAGTCTCGGTGATTTGATGAAAAACAATTTCTTTCAGGGGGACCACAACCTGTCTCATGGGCAACAAGGATTAAAGTGGCTATAGGTGCTGCAAAAGGACTGTCTTTCCTTCATGATGCTGAATCACAAGTCATCTATCGTGATTTCAAGGCTTCAAATATCTTGCTTGATGCAGTATGTTCAGACTTCAGCATCATATTGTTGTGTTCTTTCCTCCATTACCAAGCAGTTTTCTAATATTTGTTGTCATACTTTCAGGAGTTTAATGCCAAGCTATCCGATTTTGGTTTGGCAAAGGCAGGGCCCACAGGAGATCGTACTCATGTTTCAACTCAGGTCATGGGCACTCAGGGCTATGCAGCACCGGAGTATGTAGCTACAGGTGGGATGTGGGACAAGTAACTATAAGATCTCAAAATGGTTTTTCGTTGCCTAAATTTTATTTGCAATAATTTCATCAAGACCACTCCTGATTTATGCCACTTTGCACAAAACCATTTTTTAGCTTTTTCTTTCAAGTTTCAACCACTTACATTTTTCGTTGTTAAGAATTTGACAAGCATTTATTTTTTTTCATTGAGTAGAGGTGTTTGATTGCCTTCGAATTGTCAAGTGCATATTTAAAATATGACCCCCTTTTCTAGATGATTATAAACAAAACTCTAGCTACTTTGCAATAATTTGGATTATAGGAGTTGTTTTCAATGCAAATTCCTTCTTTTTTCAAATTTGTGCTGCTCCCTTCTTTTTGGTGGTCAAAATTTTCAATCTCTCTTCTCCCAGTCATTTTCTCTTATTCTTCTTTACTGTCATATCTGTAATATATCTCTTAGTTAGCTGCCTTGATTTTTCTTCAAATTACGAATTTTGCTCTGTATCTTTCTTTGAAAATTAGCATGTTGATCATGCCATGATTACTTCATCTACAAAATTGCATATTTTGACCTGTTGTTAGTTTTGTCATCTTCTGACCTGCTCCTTCCTCTTTGAGAGCGCTCCCAAAAGAAAGAGGGTCTTTTCAATTGCTTCATCATCTTCTTTGTAATATTTGTTTCTCGTCCTTTCTTGATTGCTAAAGTTATCTGTCCATTACTAACTAAGTTCGTGGTCAAAACCTTCACATTCAACTCTTCATATTGATTGCCTTTTGGAACACTAAAATTCTAGCTTCTTTTCACCAGGCCGCCTTTCAGCAAAGAGTGATGTCTACAGTTATGGGGTTGTCTTACTTGAACTATTGACCGGACGGCGTGCACTTGACAAATCAAGAGTTGGTGTAGAGCAAAGTCTGGTGGATTGGGCAAAACCATATTTGGGTGACCGGAGAAAGCTATTCAGAATTATGGATACCAAATTGGAAGGTCAATATCCCCAAAAAGCCGCTTTTACAGTTGCTACACTTGCTATACAGTGCCTAACTCCCGAACCAAGGTCAAGGCCTAAAATGTCGGAGGTCTTAGAGGAACTCGAGAAGCTGCAAGACCTAAAAAACACAAATAGAAGCTACAAAAACATTTCGAGCCCCATGCAATCTCCAATGAGAAGCCATCATTCTCCCATGCGTTTGACACCCTCGGCATCTCCATTGTCCTCTCACCGGCAATCTCCTCTTGTTCGTTGATTCTGAAGATTCTTCCTTCTTGTTGGTGCATCTTCACCTTCTTAAGTATTACGTATGTTGCAGTTTGTATATATTGTTAGTTCATCCTTGTACAAGATTGGTTTCAGCTGCAACCTTAGGTAATAGTTTACTGTCACCTGCCTGTTTTCTCTGAAATTGATTTGAAGAGAAGTAAAGTTTTGTATTTTATTTTTCAGGTTTGGTGTCAGTTCTCTGGTTTGTAATTCCACAGTATGAAATATGCCAAGTATATAGGAGCGTAGAATGCATCTAGAAGGCGTTTGTTGTATTATTATTCATTAATTGAAGTTTTCGACATACGTTTTCTTTTTAACTGTAAATGTTTGGTGACTGTTTTCAGCTTCTTTGTGCTCGTACTTGTGCTCATTTTTTACTCTTCTACAAGGGTTTTGTGAAGTTATTTGTGCATTTATATTAGTTTTTGAATGCTTATCAAGATTTTACTAGGTAAAAATGTGACTGATTACTGACAAACTGAACAAAGTATAAACCTGTAGAAACACTATTGAACAAAATCTAAGAGAGAATTTTTGGTTGAATTATAGTAGTTGGCGGTAGTAATGAAGTAATAATTAATAAAAGGTAAATTGTAATGGTGTACGTTTCTAATATATATCAAATTCAATTGAAATAATGAACCCAAATTTATTGTCTCAAAACAAAGCACACAGGCATTGCATATAGAAAAGTATAATCTTTTTTGAGAGGAAAAAGGAAAAATATTATTACTCAACCAAATTGTGCGCAAGTACATAGACAGTCTTAGGCCTTCTATAGTCACATTGCATAATGAATAATGCATATATAATCTCTACTATTGAGTATTGATGATAAAAACATATTCTATAAAATAATCATTGTTAATACTTATTTTCATTAATAGCCGTTATACATAATATTAAATGCAAAAAAAAAAAAAAAAAAAAAAAAATGCTAAAAAATTAGAGTCAACCGTTGAATTTGGGTATGCAAATGAATCTTTCCTTTGCTCGCGAGGGTTGCGCTGCCGCATATATTCATGATATGATGGTCGAGTTAATTCCGTGACGCTGTATGTTGAATTTGATGCAGAGGGTGTGCAACGGTAATACATGAGTTGAGCCCTTATCTAGATTGTACTTAACAGTGTTGGATATATACTATCCTTCAAAGTAGGATCACGTTTACTAGTTTGTTAGTGGGTCTAGGATTAAGTGGGTTGTTAATTTGTTTACTGAGTAATTGTGTTAGTGGGTTTAGTGGTGCTTAATTATAGGAAGTAGTTGTTTTATTTTCTGGTTATTTAAAAGGTCTTGTAGTCTTTTGTTTTATGCAATTCAATATATCGATTATTTGTGAGTTTGCTTTATTGTTATACGTTTTGCCATACTGCTTTTTCCTTTCTTGCTTCCGCCTCTTTACATTAACATGGTATCGAGCAAATCCAGTGTTCTATCCTAAACAAATTTCTCCAATAGTCGTGAGTTGTGAGTCGTGAAGAAAGTCGTGAGTTGTGAGTCCGGAAACACAGTGAGTATGTCGATCAATAGTGTCACACAAAATTCTCAGCCATCAATTCCAATCTTCAAAGGTGAAAAATATCATCTTTGGAGTGTCAAAATGCAAACATTGTTCAAGTCCCACGAGTTGTGGGATATTGTCGAGTGTGGGTATGAGGAACCAAATGAGTCGCCGGCGGAACCAAACCAAAAGTTACGTGAAAATCGTAAGAAGGATGCAAAAGCATTGTTTTTCATCCAATCTCTTTGTGGATGACGATATCTTTCCGCGAATTTCCACCGCAAAGACATCCAAAGAAGCCTGGGAAATTATCAAGCATGAATATCGTGGTGATAAAAAGGTAATCAGTGTTAAGTTACAATTCTTGCGTTCTGAATTCGAGTCATTGCAAATGAAAGACAAAGAACCAATTCAAGGTTATTTGTCAAAGGTGTCCGCAATTATAAATCAAATGAAGTCTTATGGTGAGGAAATTAGTAGTCAAGCAATTGTCAGTAAAGTGTTGAGAAGTCTTAATCCTAGCTTTGATCATGTCGTTGCTGCAATAGAAGAGTCCAAGGATTTATCTACATATACATTTGATGAACTAATGTGTTCCCTGCTGTCCCATGAAGTAAGAATTAAAAAATCTAAGGATGAGGAAGTAGAAGAGAAAGCTTTTCAGGTTCAAGGACAAGAAATGGTTTATGGTCGAGGTCGAGGTCAAGGTGGTCGTGGTTATGGTCGAGGTGTTGATGGTCGCGGTCGTGGTCGAGAAGAAGGTGGTCGTGGTATGACTAGCGTTCAATGCTTCTATTGCAAAAGGTTTGGTCACAAAGTAGACCGTTGTTGGGACAAGCAAAGATATGAGCAAGGAAAGGCTTGTGTTGCGGAGAACGCAGAAGAAGATAGCAAGTTGTTTTGAATGTTTTGAAGTTGAGTGTCGTGGTCGTGATTCGTCGTCGTGTGTCGTGAGTCGTGGTCGTGTGTCGTGAGCAATGTCGTGATGTATGTTGGGAGTCGATTGTCGAGCTGAAGTCGTGAGTTTGTAGCTGTTTTAAAACTTTGAAGGAAGGGGGTGTGTTGGATATATACTATCCTTCAAAGTAGGATCACGTTTACTAGTTTGTTAGTGGGTCTAGGATTAAGTGGGTTGTTAATTTGTTTACTGAGTAATTGTGTTAGTGGGTTTAGTGGTGCTTAATTATAGGAAGTAGTTGTTTTATTTTCTGGTTATTTAAAAGGTCTTGTAGTCTTTTGTTTTATGCAATTCAATATATCAGATTATTTGTGAGTTTGCTTTATTGTTATACGTTTTGCCATACTCTGTTTTCCTTTCTTGCTTCCGCCTCTTTACATTAACAGTCTGGTCCTTCCTCATAGAGGACTTTGTGCATATAGAATGAGGTCTCACCAATGAGCTGATCTCTGCGCATCAACCCTGTAGCAGCAGCATAGATTTTTATGGAAACACGGTATCTGCTTTCGTCTACTTTCACCCTGCTATCCACCCCTGTGAACAAGAAGCTGTGGTTCCACTCAGGGTTGTTTTCGCCTACTTTGTCGATCGCTGTTGACGGATTTACTTGGCATCGATCACCCCATCGTCCCAATATCTGCACTTTGGCGTAGCTATGCAGCTTCCTCTCAAGGCTCAATATTCGCCACCAAACTGGTGCTTCTAGCTTATCCCCCGACAATAACCTCAACTCCATCACTGGAGTTGCCATCTCAATCTCAATCTCAATCTCAATCTCAATGCTGCCTTTTCTTTTACTAGGTTTCTCGTGAAATATAAGGTCTTCTCCTTCGTTGGGCTTTATAAGTATTTTATACAGGATTTGTGGTTTGTTAACAAATCCTAATCCTACTAGCCCTCGCTTTCTTAACCGCTTTAGGAATATATTATTATTGCTTGATAATCATAAAAGAGATATATAAGGTAGAATTCCCTTTAAAAAGAAAAAGGGTTATTCTACGTAGTCTTTTGTGTTTTCAAAATTTTATGTTGTCTGGCCTTTTTAACTTTTCACACTCTCTCCTTAAACTTTCTAAACGTCACACAATATACCCTTACTAATAGAAAATCCTACTCCAAACTTCACTTAGTCTTCAATTTATCATATCATATCCCAAACCTCAGTCAACTAACAAGGTTAAAAAATCCTACTCTATGCCCACAGGATAAGAAAATCCCAAAATCTACTATTTGATATAGTGTATAAGGGTATTTTGTGTAACGTTAATAAATCTTAGGGGTACAACGTGGAAATTTCAAAAACGTCAGGTACAACATAGAATTTCGTAAAACACAGGGGTACTATGTAGAAAAACCCAAAGAAAAAAGATAACGGTAGAATAGGATAAATTTTCATCATACGATTAAAATTTGTTAAGATTTCCTTTATCATATCCTTATCTAATCGGTTTTCATAATAGTAAGGATAAGAATTAAAGCACTCACAACACTCTCTCTAGTCTCTCCACACCCTTAGTTCTTGTATTAAGAAACGAAGGTAGTATTAATTAAGATTGTTTTGTTTGGTTGGATAAAGTTCTATCCTTATACATCGTACATCATATCTGCCATACTCGTATGAGGTAAATATGTCGTATTATCAAGAGCTACTCACGTAAATTGATTGAAAATGAGTAAGATAATTTTTTTTATAGGAAAAATTGACAACAGAGGTCTCAACTTTGGGTGATAATTTTTAAAAGGTTCGAACTATTGATTAACCTGTATAGGTCCCAACTTTAGGAGGTCTTAACTTTTAGCGGGCATCGGTGACTTAAAACTGACGATTTTTTTAAAAATCTCACCTAGTTTCTACATCCCTCCCTCAATTAACCCTTCTGGTGTGACCAAAATTTTACAAATGATGACCTATTAAGCCAGTTTCAAGTCACTAATGCCCGCTAAAAGTTAAGACCCTCTAAAGTTGGGACCTATACAGGTTAATCAATAGTTCAGACCTTTTAAAAATTATCACCCAAAGTTGAGACCTCTGTTGTCAATTTTTCCTTTTTTATAATACTATTACAGTTTTGTATTTTGGGATTAAATTCTATCATCCCTTTTGTACCTTCATAAAATAATATTTTACACTATTGGTTTCTTTATACGTGTGCTAGGATTCTACCATTTGTATATCTTCATATTTGATATCTTTCTGGTTTTTATTATACATAGATATTTCTTTGCACAATGAAGAACACACATTCCATAGTCCTTTTTACATAACTTTTTTAGATGATTTAAACTTCTTTGGTATTCAAACCAAGCCAAGATAATTTTTAAACCAAGCCAAGATAATTTTTAAACTTCTTTGGTATTCAAACCAAGCCAAGATAATTTTTAAATCTTAGTCCCTTCGGATTCCTTATTACAGTTCATGAAAACTCTTATATGTTATATTTAATGTGTTGATATATTTTATCATATCAGTTCTTGTTAAGTATTAGGCAGTGGCGGATCTAGGATTTCACCCACGTGGGTTCGGAGTCGTTAAAAAAAGATCAAAATAAATTGATTAAAAAACTCATTACATAAATTCAAATTACAACCAATAATTATGAAAATAACTCAGGAGAATATCATTTCTAAATTTCATATTGTGCCTCATTTCAGTAACAACAAATAACTAAAACCACATAAATTACAAATCATGAATAATTGAATTATAATAATTTATCATGTTCACTATCCAATCCAACTTTCAAAGTAGGAAGTATCAATTCAATTTATACAGCTAGATTATATAACTTGAAATTAATTTATGAAGTACACTATCCAATCCAAAAAGTATCAAGTCCATTTATAAAACTAACTACCAAAAAAATGCATTAAAAGAAATTGAAAAGTGGCAGCAAAAGTTGGATAAACGCAGCACAGAGGTAAAAATGAAGGGAAAAAAATCAAACAATAAAATTTATTGCCTGGGTACTCGAACCCACGACCTGCAAAGGATAAGCTTAAGCCCAATACATGGGTACCGCTGAGCCAAGACCTCTCCAAGTTAATAAAATGCATGCGGGTTTTATTTATTATGTTTTTATTTTCGCTTTTTTTTCGGTTTTCCAGCTTGTTTTTTCCCCCAAATTTTGTGGGTTCAGTTGAACCCACTGAACCCACGCTAGATCCGCCCCTGGTATTAGGACGGTGTTGTGTTTGATTTAATGCGGAACAATAGTCAAGAATAAAATATAAGGGATAACGCAATGAAGAAGATGAATAAAAGACACAAGGACTTACGTGGTTCAATGTGACCTAGTCCACAGGTGGGGGAGCTTTTCTATAATCATCAATGGAGAAACTTAGAGGATTATAAGGAGTGTTACAAAAGGCTTAGAGGTTTTAACCACCCAATAGGGTCTTTTTATAGGACATTATAACCCTAATAATCTCAAGAAAACACTAAATTAATATGAGCAATAGCCGTCAATTAATTTAAGAAATATCTCAAAAAACGGAAAAATGGCCAAAAACAACGAAAACTGAAATTATTGTTCACGCCCACCCGGGCAACACACCAAAAACGAGGCAGTGAGTAAGGATATGAGCCACTCGCTCGGGATACTAAATAGCCCGCCATGGGGATTCCAAATCTTCTTTTTCATCGATTTCAAAGGCAACACTGACAATTCTCCTCCTTGACTTGAAATCCACGAAACCAAATACCATGAAGTAATGCTCACCCGAAAATAACTAATGTGAATCCTCCACCACAAAATACCATATGCCTACTACCTTTAGATAATCAAAACGGAAACTTCTTTAATTGTGAACTGGTGCGTTGCCGAACACAAAACTCCGAAAACTTGAACCATCAACATGGCCTAGATTGAGAGAATAATAATGCCACAAAGCTCAAGCATTCATTATCTGAATTGGCCCAACTCTCTTCAAACACTTCTTCATCTCAAAAAAACCAAACTATAAACAATTCTAGAAATTAAAAATTACATCAAAATTTCTAAATTGCAACTGTACTTTAACAAATCATAAAAGCACCAAATTGAGATAAGAAATAGCATAACTAGAATTAATCTTCTAATGCAATATCCAAGATTGCAATTTATTACAAAAAAAAAGTCTAACTTAGACTCCAAAAATAAAATAATCAACACGATTTCTCGCTTTAACAACAATCTCAAAGACACCCGTCATAAAGAGATCGTAGAAAACGTAGTCCAAAAATTTTGTAACTTTAAAATGTATTTTCAACATCAAAACTAGTGTCAACGAAGTTTGCAGTGGCGGGCTCCCCATCATCTAATTTACCACCATTTTTATTCTTCAACTTCCAACACTCAGATTTGATATGCCCCTTTACACGACAATAGTTACAAAATATTCCTTTGTTATTATTACCACCACTAACCAATAAAGCATCAGTTTGAGATGTACCACTAGATTTAGCAATTAACTTATTGGCAATTAAATCTCTTTGAATTAAGGCATCCCTAATATCATCCAAACTCAAATCATTTCTACCATATAATAGGGTCTCACTAAAATGCTTATAAGAAGGCGGTGAAGAACATAAAAACCTAATAGCCATATCCTCATTATCGATCTTAACATCAATATTTTGCAAATCTATAATTATAGAAAAAAACTCGTCTAAATGAGACTCGAGCGGTTTACCTTCTTCTAAGCGAAAATCTTGAAGTCCGCTTTTAAGTAGTAGACGATTGATGACACTTTTAGTCATATAAAATGACTCCAACTTTAACCATAAACATGCTGCAGTAGTCTCCATACCAACTTCTCTCAAAACTTCATTAGAGAGAGACGGTTGAATTGTAGATATAGCCTCAAATCCATATCCTCCCACTTCTGTACGGAAATAGTCGCGAGCGTCTTGGACACACCGTCAAGAGCCTTGTGACAAGCACCTTTAACTAAGATGGCTTTCATCTTCAATTTCCATAGGCCAAAATTCACTTGCCTATCAAACTTCTCAATATCGAATTTCATTGTTGATATGATAAAAAATAAGTCAAACTTTCTATGAACACCCTAAAACCTAGCTCTTGATACCAATTGTTAAGTATTAGGACGGTGTTTTGTTTGATTTAATGAGGAACAATAGTCAAGAATAAAATATAAGGGAGAAATCAATGAAGAAGATGAACAAAAGACACAAGGATTTAAGGGGTTCAATCAATGTGACCTAGTCCACAGGTGGGGGATTCGAGATCTTTTCTATATAATCTTCAATGGAGATCCTTAGAGGATTACAAGGAGTCTTACAAAAGGCTTACATGTTTTAGCCACTCAATAGGGTCCTTTTATAGGACATATAGAACCCTAATAACCTCAAGAAAACCTTAAATTGATATGAGCAATAGCCGTCAATTAATTTAGGAAATATCTCAAAAAAGGGAAAAAATTACCAAAAATAACGAAAACTGAAATTACTGTTCATGCCCGCCCGGGCACTATTTAAGCCCGACCGGGCAACACACAACAAACGTGGCAGTGAGTGAGGAATATGAGCCACCCGCTTTGGATTATTAAATAACCCGCCCGGGATCCCAAATCTTCTTTTTCGTGGATTTCAAATGCAACACTTACAGTTCTAAGTAATTTGTTCGTGAACTAAACTTGAGCAAGAATAACTTTAAAATAAAAGTATGTGTTTCAAGACTTTTTGATGTTTTATTTTTTCCATCTTCCGTTGTTTGGTTCAATAAGGGATTAAAAAGGAGTGGAAACAGGTTTTCCATCCCTTTGCAAACATTTTCCTCCAAAATTTGAAGGAAAATCATTTTCCTCCACTCTCTCATTTCCATCATCTCCAATACCTTCTTGACTTATTCATTTGTGTTTTCCACCGAAAAATATTTTCCATGAAAAATCATTTTCCATCAACCAAATGGACCCATCGAATCATCGTCTTGAGCAAGCAAGGTAGTTCTTAGTCGGTTATAAGTACCCATCAAGTTTGCTATTGGCCAAACTCGTGCAAAAACTCATAATGTAATAAGGGTTTCTTCCAGAATTAAATGGGATAGCAGCTGAATAAAAAATCCTAGCACATAGTTTATCAAGATCATCCCCATCTTTTGCTTTAAAGGCTTTTATAATAGCATTTCCAGGAGGTTGATTACCTTTTTTTTTTTTTGGTTGCTTCAAATCGAACTCGGAGGAATAGAAACATATATTGACCTTTGATGTGCCTCAATAGCGGCAATTAGTTTATTTCGCTCGCCTTGGTCCTCTTTACGCCTTATTTCTTCAAAAATATCATCATGGACCTTTTCACAAATACCAACCCCTTTCCTTCGAACACGAAGCAAATGGGCCTTCCACTTGAGTATGAACTTTTGACTGATTTGTTGCAAAAGTTGCAAGTCCACATTTTGTTTTTACCTCCATCGATACTATCTTGTACAATATGTGTATACTTCCATAGAGGTGTGGTAATATAGTTGATTGGTCTATGTGATTCTCTTCTTTCATTGTTGTTTGTACAAGACATTGTGTCTGTAGGTTTGTGGATGAGGTTAAGGATGGAGCAAATTGTGTGAGTAATTTTAGTGAATTGAGAAGTAGTATATATTTATACCGAAATGAATGATATGAAGAAGATGAAGGGGTTGTAGAGTGTAGAATGCTTCAAGAGAAAAAAATACAAAGTTCCTAGGTTGAGTTGAGAATTGCTATGGTCATATGAATTATGAAGTTAAAGTTCCCCAGTAGAAGAAGGGAATTGAATCAATTGATTGCTGATGACATACAACTCTACATCTCCAAACTAAAAGAAAATAGAAGGTTCTCAAATAGTCTAAGTTTACTTTGTGTTATTGGGCTTTCATAGAAACCTGAGCAAGAAAAGTTTTCTCCTCTTTTTTCCCTCCAAAGTTTTCTCTCGGCGCACATTGCTAATGTGAGCCATAGCCATGGCAAGGAAGTCTGGAGGTGGAAGGAAGGGTGGCAGGCCTAGAGGTCCTTCGTCGGATTCTCTAGTGCTGAAAACTCGTTTAATTGATGAGGTAATGGGAGTCTGTAACGCCCCGGAAAGTACATAACCTTAATCGTCAGCGGAAGCATAACTTAAACCTGTGGGTTATGGCCTACTAATAGTAATAGCCTAAAATGGCCTCTTAAACATACAAATGATCACCTTGGAGCAATAATTATTACCCTTAAATACAGAGTATTCTAAATATCCCAAATATATACAGAGTTACTTCAACTTAATCTTTCCGGAGCATCCTTGACATAACTGATCCTACGCTATCTTCATAATACCCGAATAATTTTATAAAATAGGGAAAAGGGAAAACACGAAAATAACCTAAAATGAGTTGAAAACTCAGTAACTTCACTCCAACCTGTAAAAACAGTTTTAGTTCGTAAACGTTTTCATGTACATGCAAACATCACATCGTATTAGTACTTGTTCGGAAATACTATCAAAAACATCATCATTGGATAGCCTGCTGACAAGGACCATTTACGAGAGCTTAGTTCATTGGCAAGTACAAGTTTTAGACATAGCATTAACATTATCATATAACCCTTTTGGACCGTGTTCGTTCGTATATTGTAGACAGAATTGCTCTACCTGTAACTTGCCCATTAGCCAGTTCATTTCATAATGTCAGGCCAGCAGAACCATCCACTTTTACAAATTTGCATATATTCATATTTCCGAACAACACCCATAAATCATAATAGATCCATAATTCATATAACCATACTTCATAAACATGACTATTCATAACATTCATGAGCATTCATCGAGTCATAGCATCACATAGTCATATCATCACAAAGTCATATCCATACATTCGAGCATATCATTGCACATAACGTATACGAGCATGCATAATTGCTAGACATGAAAGGTTACCTCATACGCTATTCCTTTTCTTACTCCTTAAATATCGTCATAACTTAGCCTCCAAGAACCGTCATTCGTAACCTCAAAGTTATAGCAACATAACCCATAATTAGGAATTATCCTTAACCAAATGATACTTGCTTAAATCACCTCCAATTTTATAACTCCAAAGTGTCATAATATAACCTTGATTAGAATTACTCAAACGGAACTAAGTAAGGGAATTTGTCGATAATTCATTTGAACTCCTTTGATTTGCAATACTTAAAACATTTATTTGAAAATACCATTAACATGCATTGATTAATGAGTTTAAACTTGTTTAACATAAAAACATTTATAACCATTTCCTATATTCATTAAAAAATGAAAATATCTAGTTTAGCATAATTTAATCAGAAAAATAACATTAACCCAATTAAAAGAGTTAGACTAAGTGGCTTAATGGAATACTTAATCAGATTTAGGCCCAAAATCTATAACAAATTAATAAAGGATAAACTTGGGCTTGGATTTGTAGATTTAAAAAGAAATCAGAATGCTGGAAATAGAAGAGGTGCATTTTTACTTCTGCTTCAAGAGCAGGGACGAAACAGAGGCGGCAGGGGAGGGGAGCTGAGCTCCGGCGATGGGGTACACCGGCGAGAATGGGCAGAAGGCAATGCACGACGACAGAAGGCCGGCGGCGGTATGGTGGCGTGCGTCGAACCTCAACCTCGGTGCAGCGGCGTGCTGGTAGCAGGGGAAACAAAGCACGCACGAGAGAAAGAGGAGAGACTGAGGAAACAGAACTGCGGTGGTCGGAGTAAGGCAAAGCACCAGCGAGGATAAGGTGTCCTAGGCGGCGCACCAAAGGTAGTGCACATGTGGCGTTCGTGGTTGTGCCGAGGAGGAAGAAAAAGAGAAAGCTTTGTGGTTTTCTTGTTGTTTGTGAAATTGTGATTTTCAAAGCTGTGATTCATGGCTTTTTATAGATGGTGTTTAAGGAGACAAAATGGAGGTGGCTTGAACTATGAGTGCTGGTTTTTCACCTTCGGGAGCAAGGTAGGAGACAAGAGCAGAGAAGGTAGAAAATAGGAGGTGGGTTGGTCGGTGGAAGTTTCTTATTTCTTTCTTTCTTTTTTTTTTTTCCTTTTTTGTGAGAAAATAAAATGTCAAACTTTGACCCTTTTCAAGTGTTGGATTTTGCTAAATTTGAGCTCCAAAACATTAACATTAAACTTTAAATATAAATCATTAACTCAAGATCATATAGTAAAAATATATCGGATTTTCTTATCTAAACATTAAAACTATAAACTATATTATAAATAAAAACGTTTATCATAATAAAAATCACTTTTCGTAATAACTAAAGTTTATTAGTAAATAACCTTAACTATGATCATTTCGAAAAAAATTTAGGACGTAATTACGCTAGTAAACATAACTAGTAGCTAATTAAACGAGATTAAGGTTCGGGGTATTACAGAGTCGAAGCAATTAGATTTTGGTATTGGTGAGTTTTGACCCTGAAATTTTCTGTTGAGGTGTTAAAGCAGCAATCAGAGGTTCGATATAGTTTCAATGAATGGATGACATCAATTCATGAACGATTAAAATCAAATCAATCTCAGGTGAATCCATCAAGATTGAATGTTCCAATTTTACAACAATTTGAAGATGCTATTGATTGTGATGATTTCATTGAGAATGAAAACCTGGATAAGATGGTAGGAAATGATAATGGAGGTAATTTGAATGCTGATAGTAGAGTAGATGCAATTGAAAATATCGTAGATAATACTGTGAAAATTGACTTAGAAGATATATAGGAGGAGATAGATTTTTGGAATTCAGCTATTGTATGCTATGTAGTTGGCGCTAATCAACCAATACAGGTGATGGAAGGTTTTGTGCATAGGATAAGGAATTTACATGTGGATAAAGTAGTTGTAGTTAAGAAAGGAGTATACATTGTGCGATTTACTACAATGGAAAACAGAGATAAAGTGTTGAAGGGACGACATTACTTTTTTGATAGTAAACCTTTTATAATCAAGCCATGGCAGCCTGATATGGATTTTGACAAAGAGGAACTTAAGACCTTGCCAATTTGGGTTCAGCTGAAACTTGGCATCAAATATTGGAGGGGAGTAAGCTTTATATAAGATTGTGGATCAAATTGGAAAGCCATTACACAGGGATGAGGCTATTAAAAAGCGAGATAAAGTTCAGTTTGCAAGGGTGTTGGTTGAGGTCCAATTGAATCAACAATTCCCCAAGCACATTCAATTTGTGAAGAACATGATGAAAAAACAATTGTGGAGGTTCATTATGAATGGAAACCATTACAGTGCTCTACATGTCATGCTATTGGGCATGAGATTGCTGATTGTAGAGTGAAGTATAAGAAGGTTTGGATGCCAAAACCAAAAGTTTTAAATTAATCATTAAATAAGCAGACACTAGTAGAAAAAAGTTCAACCGCTCCGGTTAAAATAGGCCTTACAAATCCGGTTTTTGGTCCGAACGGTTGGGGTCACAGCGGTTAAGAGGAATTAACTGATTCCGTTTTGAACCGGATCAATTAAGTAACATAATACATGACCGGATCAGTTGAGTGACTTATGGGGTAAAAAAACGCGCTTTATACAAAGCATAGTAATGTGCTTTGTATAAAGTGCTTTCTTTTTTTTTTGTTCAAAACTTATTTACAGCTGATGGACTAAGAACTAAAAAATAACATCATAAAAGAAAAACATCAACTAAACAAAAACTGACGGAAATAGCAACATAAAACAAAAACAACTGAAAAATAAATTACATGAAATTACTAAAAGAAATTACAATATAACAAAAATATATTACAAACTACACTAATATCACGAGAAATGAAAATCAACCAAATAAAATAAAATAAACGAAATTACAAAAAGAAAACGAAAATATAAACGAAAATAAAAAGAAATTACAAGAAACTGAAAAATCTAAACAAACCCTAGATCCAAAGAGGCGATGATAGTGATTTTAAACAAGTTATAAAACCCTATTCTTGCAAGTGTACAAGACTTAGTAGTAAGTGACAAATAATAGGGTCTCATATCCACTAAGAACAGTTGATTAAAATTAAGTCTAATGTCTATTAATTGAATCCTAAATATAAATATAAATATAATGGTTGATTGTAAACTAATTAAACTAATCTAAAATATAAAAAGTAACTAAATAAACTTGGCAATAAAGAGTGAATTGGTGAACAAACAATAGTACGGAATCTAGGACAATCGAATCTACCACTAATAATATGACTAATAGATTAATTGAAATGAGAATTAATACAAGCCGGAATACTCACAAAAATAGTATTGTGATTAATTAGGTGACATAACTTATCTAACCAAAGCATATAAATTATTCAATTAGAAATTATTCAACTTTTTAACCACAAATCATCAAACACTTTGGACTATAAGAACAAAGTATGTAAATTCGATAACAATAAAAACCAATATTTAATTCTACAAGAGCAATCATCAATATATATTGCAAACAATAATCAACCCAATAATAATCTCAATAGTTATATAATCATAAACTAAGAATCAATTCCCAAACACAATTAAACTATCTATTGGAGCTTCTCATGTATAGCCTTGGGCTTGTATTAGATTGTATTATGTTTAGCATGGGCTTGAGCCTTGTAATATGCTTAGCTTGGGCTTGAGCCTTCTTAGTAATAGGATGTATATAACCTTCTGGGTTTGGCAATAGACGATAAGGGAAATCATCTTAACCCTTATTTTGACATGGTATCGGAGCATCTGCCGAACCTGATCTGATTCTTCCATTTTTTTTCTCTTCTCGCCGGCGCTGATCTCTCACACCACCAGCATGGATCATATTTATTTCAGATCATGGGCGACGATAGACGTATTGATGTGACCTCTCCTTTCTATCTCGGGTCTGGCGATCAGCCCGGAAACCTTATCACGCACGTTATCCTCACCGACGACAATTATGTTGTCTGGTCTCGTGCCATGACTCTCTCATTGAAAGCTCGCCGCAAGTTCGGCTTTGTCGACGGAACTATCACCCCTCCTACTGAAAAGAAAAAGCTTTTAGACTGGGATACTGTAAATTCTATGGTCGTCTCATGGATCTTGCGCAGCCTTGATTCAAAACTTTCGGCTTCCATCCCCTTTCACGACGAAGCCCGGAAGCTATGGACCTATCTTGATCGACGGTTTTCCGTGGCCAATGGCCCACGTCTGCAGCAACTACGTTCTTCAATTTCTCATTGCCAACAATCAAAATCCATGACCATTGACGATTATTTCACTCAATTGATGGGGCTCTACGACGAACTCGATCGCATTAAACCCTTACACCATTGTACTTGTGGCCAGTGTGTGTGTGATTTAGCCTCTAAATTTGCGCACGACAAGGAGGAAGAGAAATTGCATCAATTCCTAATTGGTATTGATGATGACAGGTACGCTACTGTACGCACCAACCTTCTGTCTCAAACTCCTTCCCTATCCTTGGATCGTGTTTATCAGGCATTGGTTCAAGAGGAGCGTTCTCGGGGCATAGCACGCAACAAAGCAGTTGTAGAAGAGGTTCATGCTTTTTCTCTTCAAGCTGACCGGAATTCTATCAAGTTCGACCGCCCCGACAAGTCTAAAATTATATGCTCCTACTGTAAACGTCGGGGACATGATAAGGCCTCTTGTTTTAAACTTCACGGCCCGGCTCCGTGGTATGAAGCGAAGTATGGCAAAGGTGGTGCTGATGCCCCCACCGAGTTCTCTTTGTTTGGTGCTGCCTCTTCCGCCACTCACTCTCCTACTGTGGCTACTGCAGGCCGTCCACCTGCTGCCCGTGCCAACTCCGTGACTGAGGGGGGGTCCGTGAATTCCACGGGTGCTGGTAGAACCCCCCTTGCTGACCTCACTCCTGACCAAGTTCAAATCTTGTTAAACATGATTAATGCTGATAAATCATCTAATGATAGGATGACAGGTGACGTTTTTTCTATGGATTGGATTATTGATACTGGCGCTTCCCATCATGTTACTGGGGATCGGTCGTGTTTGACTGATATTCGACCTATTGTTGCTTCCCCTGTTGGTCTCCCTGATGGTCAAAGTGTTGTTGCCACCATGACTGGGCGTGTTATTTTATCTCGCGGACTTTCTTTGCACCATGTTTTATATGTCCCTTCTCTTGCGTGCAATTTAATTTCCGTGTCACAATTAATTGATGAATCCAATTGCATTGTTCGCTTTACTGATTCATTGTGTGCTATACAGGACCTACCTTCGGGGAACCTGATTGGAGCAGGTGAGCGTCGGGATGGACTCTACTACTTCCGAGGGGTTCCTACTATTCATGCTGTCACTGTTCCTGGCTTGTCTGAGTTTGAGTTGTGGCATCGTCGTTTGGGGCATCCTTCGGATCGGGTTATCAAGTTAGTTCCAGCTATTCGTAACAGTAGTTCTAAAAAGAAATTAACTAAAGCATGTGTAGTTTGTCCTCAAGCAAAGCAAACACGTGATAGTTTTCCTATTAGTGATACTAAATCTAGCCGCATTTTTGAGATGATTCATTGTGATTTATGGGGCCCGTATCGAACTGCCTCTTCATGTGATGCCATATATTTTTTGACTTTAGTGGATGATTTTTCCCGTGCTGTTTGGGTTTATTTATTATGTGATAAGACTGAAGTTTCAAAGGCATTCTCATCTTTCTTTGCTATGGTTGAGCGTCAATTTGAGACTACTGTTAAAATTGTGCGTAGTGATAATGGAACTGAATTTAGGTGTATGTTGGATTACTTTAATTCTTGTGGCATGCTTTTCCAAACGGGCACTCCCCAACAAAATGGCAAAGTGGAACGTAAACACCAACATATCTTTAATGTGGCTCGTGCTTTGATGTTTCAAGCTCATCTTTCTGTTCAGTTTTGGGGTGAATGTGTCTTAGCCGCTGTTCATTTGATAAACCGTACTCCTTCTGGTTTATTAGATGGCAAAACTCCATATGAGGTTCTTTATGGGCAAGAACCTAATTTTGATGCCTTGCGGGTTTTTGGGTGTTTGTGTTTTGCTCATGATCAACGGGCAAAGGGTAATAAGTTTGCTCCTCGTAGTCGGAAATGTATCTTTGTTGGATATCCTAATGGGAAAAAGGGTTGGAGGTTGTATGATATTGATTCTGGTGATTTTTTTGTCTCCCGTGATGTCCAGTTTCATGAGAATGAATTCCCCTTTGCTCCTGAACTTGTGTCCTCCACTTCGCCTACTGATACGGTGCCTCTGGGTTCCGATTCTGTTTTCCTGGATGCTCATGCTTCCATTTTGGATGATGGGGAGGCTCATCCTCCTATTATCGACCCCATTACCGACGTCGTTCCTGACGACGTTCCTACTGTCACTGCTTCTGCTTCCTCTATCACAGACGAGGTTCCTTCTCCTTCTCTTGATCTTGGTGCTCCTTCTGGTGATTGCTTGTCTCTAGGTCGTGGTTTACGTGCCAAGAAGCCCTATGTTATTCTCAATGATTATGTGACTAATAATGTTCGGAAATTGAGTCCCTCCCCGCAATCTCCTGTCTCGACTTGTTCCTCAGGTACTCCTTATCCTTTAGCACACTTTGTGAATTATGATAATTTTTCTGTGCGCCATCGTGTATTCCTTGCAGCTGTTACTGGTGGTATTGAGCCTCGGAGTTTTTCTGAGACTATGAAGGATGCTAGTTGACGTGATGCTATGCAGAAGGAAATTGGAGCTCTTGAAGACAAAGGCACCTGGGTCATGGAGCCTCTCCCTGCTGGGAAAAAGGCTCTTGGGAGTAAATGGGTGTACAAGATCAAATATCACTCTGATGGGTCCATTGAGCGACTCAAGGCTCGTTTGGTTATTTTTGGTAACCATCAGGTTGAGGGCATTGATTACACTGAAACTTTTGCACCAGTTGCCAAAATAGTCACTGTGCGTGCCTTTCTTGCTATTGCTGCTGCTAAGAATTGGGAGCTTCATCAGATGGATGTTCACAATGCATTTCTCCATGGTGACTTAGATGAAGAAGTTTATATGAAGCCGCCTCCAGGCTTCACTCCTTCTACATCTGGTCTGGTATGTTGTCTTCAAAAGTCTTTATATGGTCTTCGCCAGGCTCCGAGCTGTTGGTTTGCTAAGTTGGCTGCTTCTCTGTTGTCCTATGGCTTCTCTCAGTCCTACTCTGATTATTCCTTGTTCACTCTCTCTAAGGATCAGGTTCAGCTCTCTGTTCTTGTTTATGTGGATGACTTGATTATTTCTGGTAATGATTCTTCCGCTGTTCATGCTTTTAAAGCATATTTAAGCCAGTGTTTTCATATGAAGGACTTAGGTCCTTTGAAATACTTCCTTGGCATCGAAGTTGCCCGTAGTCCTGATGGTCTCTTCTTATGCCAACGGAAATATGCCCTTGATATCATTCTTTGGGCGGCTTACTTGGTGCTAAACCTGCGACTTTTCCTCTAGAGCAAAATCACACTCTTGCTCTTGCTTCGGGTGCTCTACTCTCTGATCCTGAGTCCTATCGGCGCCTTGTTGGCCGTCTCATTTACTTATCCTTCACACGCCCTGACCTGGCATACTCGGTTCATATCTTGGCTCAGTTCATGCAGCAGCCTCAGCAAGAGCATTGGGATGCTGCACTTAGGGTTGTTCGGTACTTAAAAGGGGGTGATGGTCAAGGTATTCTTCTCAGCTCTCATTGTGATCTCACTTTGTCTGGATGGTGCGACTCTGATTGGGCCAGCTGTCTCTTGACTCGTCGTTCCTTAACTGGTTGGCTCGTGTTTCTTGGTGGTTCTCCTATCTCTTGGAAAACCAAGAAACAACATACTGTCTCTCGCTCCTCTGCTGAAGCCGAGTATCGTTCTCTTGCGGATATTACTTCAGAGTTAAAGTGGCTCAAGGCCCTTCTCCAGAGCTTAGGGGTTCATCATCCTAAAGCTATGCGACTTTTCTGTGATAGCAAATCGGCCTTGCACATTGCTCAGAATCCCGTGTTTCATGAGCGCACAAAGCATATTGAGGTGGATTATCACTATGTTCGGGATGCCATTAAGGAGGGTCTCATTCATCCTCATCATGTTTCTACAACTAAACAACTAGCAGATATTTTCACAAAGGCTCTTGGTAAGAGTCAATTTTTTTATCTTCTTCGCAAGTTGGGCGTTTGTAATCTTCACGCTCCAACTTGAGGGGGGGTATTGGAGCTTCTCATGTATAGCCTTGGGCTTGTATTAGATTGTATTATGCAGGCCCGGCCCTGGGGGGTGGCAAGAGGGGCAACCGCCCAGGGCCCATCCTCTAAAGGGGCCCAAAATTGAAAATATTACTTGTATCTAGAGATGGCAACGGGTCGGATCTGGACCGGGTCCAGGTGGACCCGGATCCAGATCCGTTTTCAGACCCTGGATCCAGATCCGACCCGGATCCACCGGGTCTAAGAAAGTTGGACCCGGATCCAGATCCAACGGATCCTGCGGATCCGGGTCCAAAACGGGTCCAAAACGGGTCCGACTCATTTCATGCACTTTCACCTACTTTGTGATATTAAAATGATTTCCAAAACCCTAACAAATGATACACAGCATCTTAAAACAAATCTCCCAACAAATTAAAAACCCTAAACACCACAATACAACCACAACAAACAATAACTTTCAACAACAAAGTCGATTCAATCAAATACCGAAACCCTAAACATATCATACCAAATCAAAACCCTAGAAAATCATCAATACCATCAAAGAAGAGAACAAGAAAAAAGATAACAAGAAAAAATATCAAATTTCGAAAAGTAAACAGAAAAAAAAAAGAGAAGGGGTGGAGAAACGTACGCAGGAACCGGTGGAGAAACGGTGGAGAAACCGGCCGGAACTTGGCTTGAATCGCGTGAAACCGGCAGGAACTTGGCTTGAATCGGTGGAGAAACGGTGGAGATCGACTGAGCGAGTGGCCGAGTGTAGGAGTGAGGAAAATGGGAGAGTGGTGTGGTCGACAGTAGCTGTAGGAGTGTTAGGGTTTAGGCTACAAACTTAGAAGTTAGAAGTTTAGGAATTAGGACATTAGAATTATAGAAGTTAAAGGAGGCCCAGCCAGCCCAATGTGTTTTTTAAAAAAAACGGATCTCGGATCGTCCGGTCAGTCTCTTGTGCAGATCCCGGGCCGGATCCGTGATCCGACAAGTGGACCGGATCCAGGCCGGATCCAACGGGTCCACAATTTTTGGATCCAGACCCGGAAAAACGGATCCGGGTCCACGGATCCGGGTCGGGTCCGGGATCCACTGCCATCCCTACTTGTATCTCTCTAAAAGGGCCTGAATTGAAGTATTACAAGTGAAAATGCCCAGAGCATAAAAAGATAAAAAATTTAACATATTCTAGAGTATAGGCTCTAGCTGTCATGCTCTAGCTGTCATGCGAGAAATACTAGTACTGAAGTTTGGACTTCCCTAGGGGCTATTACTGCCACTTCCCTCTCCTAGAATAGTATTACTATTTAAGTAGTAATAGGAGAGTATTATTACAACTTCTCTCTCCTAGGGCCTAGATGTCCTAACATTATTATTTAAGTTTGACTTTCCTAGGCAACTTTAGTTTTACCCATATATTGGGAAAATCATGTGCTGTAGCTAATTTACCCCCAAGCATTTAATTTATTTCAATCACTTAACAGGGCTATTTCGATTTTCTAAAATGAATTCCTGATTTTTATTCTAAATATTCTCCTATTACTATGTTCTTATAGCTTCATGAAAAAAAATGAGTAAATAGCAATTTTGTTTCTCTCTATTGGCTAACTTATTAGGTCGGAATTTTTAGGTAGTTTTTGAACTTCAAAATTAGGTCTTGAACCCAAGACCTTTTTCAAGCTAAGTTAGTTGATCTTTAAATTACTGACTCCACTTGAGTCGTATGAGATGTACATATTACTCATTTTATATCCTCTTTACAAAATTCCCTACATTTCCGAAAAATTCGTATAAATTGTGAGTTTCAATCACAAAACACATTTTATATCTTCTTTATAAAATTCCCTATATTTCCATAGTTTTTTTTATAACTTCGTCGATTATTTCTTCAAAAGTTGACCAGAAAAATAAAAATAGATATTATATTGTTAAGTTATTTATTCGTAATACTATATACTACGCACAAATCAAAATTTACTAATGATACTATTAAAATTAAAGGGCCCTATATTTCATCTCGCCCTGGGCCCATAAATTGTCAGGAACGGGCCTGGTATTATGTTTAGCATGAGCTTGAGCCTTGTAATATGCTTAGCTTGGGCTTGAGCCTTCTTAGTAATAGGATGTATATAACCTTCTGGGTTTGGCAATAGACGATAAGGGAAATCATCTTAACCCTTATTTTGACACTATCAATTTATAATATTAGGGTTTCATCTAGGTCCTAGAAAGAGAAACTAGCTACTCATAATATGGAGAAACATCACCCTAGTAGAAGAGTTCATGGCCGAAAAAATCAGATTAAAAGCTTCGTCTTGTGCTCCGTATTGTTGCTGCGTCGGCGTCACTGCGCGTTCCTTCGTACTGCTGCTTGCCTTCGTCCTCCGTTTTCCCTTCTCTACTGATGTATATCCTCTTTATTTCCCTCACTAATGCTGCGTGTCATCAGCCCAACAAAACAACAGGGCTTTTCATTCTTTTCTGTTATTTTGTCTAATGCTTTCCTTTTTACTTCATGATGATGCGTTAGTCCAAGCCCAAAACAATAAGGGTTTTTTGTTTTGTTTTATCTCTATTCCTTTATTTTCCTCCTTTTGCTTCACTTCTTTGCTGCGTGTAAGAATAGGTACAATTGGGCTTTAGCCCACTTATTCCGATTCTTTGGATAAAATTTATATTAATAACTTTAGTCCATGAATCTACCAAAGACAATTTCCATTCATTTGACTTCGAAATTATAACATACTTGTCAAACATGAGATATATTACTACTAGTAGATAACATAGCAATTAGCATATGGTAAACTAATAAATAACCCAATAAACATAAACTCTAAATAACATATGAAAACATTTAAAACCCACAACTTATAGTCTATATAATACTAATAAGGAGCTAGTAAGAGGGAATAAGAAGGTTATAATATATAATAATTCACCTTTATCAGGTGAGCGAGAAGATTGCATAATTTGAAACCCCAACTGATGGATTTCTCGGTGTTTGAGGAGGTTGATTTCGGCCAGGAATTTTAGGAGAGAAAGGGTACTGAAGCGTCGACGAATTTAAGGCGAGGAGAGAGAAGGTACTGAATCCGTGGCATTTGTTGTAGCGCTTGTCGTCGCTAGTAGCCGCTGGGGTTGGTGGTAAGTGATGATAGCCGAGGGATGATGGTGGTGCTGGCGGCGAGTGAGCGAGCGAGCGATGAAGGAGGGCGAGTGGGCGAGTGAGAGATGACGGTTGTGCTGGCGTGGTGAACGATGAAGGGAGGGAAGATGGTGGTGCGTGAGTAGGAGAGGAAGAGAGAAAATAGAGAGTTAGGGTTTGCACAGTTTGATGATGTGGAGGAGAAAGATGGTGGTGTGGGTTTGGCGGATGAGAGTGAGGAGGGAGGAGGAGATCAAAAGAGGAGAAGGAATTTAGGGTTTGTTGGGGGGATTTGAGAGGAGTGTGAGAAGGGAGGAGATTAGTGGGAGTTACGGTGTTAGGTTTTAAGAGGAGTGAGGGGTGGTAGGTTTAAGAGGAGTGAAGAAAAGAAATGGGCTGCGCTGATCAGTTTGAGCCCAATTGATCAGTTAGGTTTGTAGAAAATTAAAAGAAATATTTGAGCCCAACTAATCCGGTTCCTCAAATGGATCAGATCAGTTTATTTTTGTCATTTTTCGCTCCAAAAAGGGATAATAACAGATCTGATTTTTAAGGAACCGAATCAGTTAACTTGTGACGGATTTGGTTTTTAAAGAACCAGATCAGTTAACTTGTGTCATATAAGGTTTTTTTTTCCACTATGGAGATTTAGTGATCCGCACGTACATTATCATATTCTAGTAAAAACTTCTGAATGTTATATCTCCCAACTTGGAAGTATCCTCGGGGAGCGCCACCTATAGTTGGAAAGATCTTTATGTCTAGTTTTCGAAATCCTTTGGAATTATTCAATTATTATAAGCACAACATTATGGGTAAAAGAGTAGAAGTGACTCCTTTTGCACATTATTGTAATGATTTTTCGCTTTGTGTTTTAAATCAAACTCGTACTCTAAGATATCCATGACTATTTTTACCAATGTTACTTGTTTCCAGATGCTCCTATTTAATGTTCAACCTCAGCTAATTATTATCCAAATATGTATTCGAAACTTGAAATTCGTCAAAAGTATGAAAAGATACTGAATAACATTTAAGAATTTGAGGCAATAATGAACCTAATAACGAATCTAAATGCTCTAATAATACAACTTAAATGCACCTAAAAACTATTTTGAAGCGGAGGAACTAATTCAAATCTATTGCAACTAATATGAGGTGGAGGAACTACGTGTTTAGGGATTGATTTTCATTTAACAGACAAATGACAAAAATCTTTCCTACAAAAGTAGAATAAATGATTATCATTACAAACATTTATTACCACTTACCAAATGGACCTTAAGTTCATATCACCGTCGAAATTAAGTGATTTGGGCATTGTTTTTTTTTTCGGCCTGTTTTTCTTCATTCGTTTTTCTTTCCCTTTTTCTAGCAGTTGCTTTACAAATTAAAATTCACATGATCTCCAATTCTCGTCCATTACAAAGATATTATTAATGTTTGTTCTTCTGTAACACGCGAGTCTCTAACTATAATGTCTAGTAGTCATGTTTGTTAGCACTAATTTAACAACTTAGCATCACATATCTAATCATGAAAAGCGTGAAACTTTCATTATACATATGAAGGAAACACTCTGATACGTTTGTTTTTGAAGTTGTACCAACATAATTTCTTTAGCTTGAAATGGCATGTACAACGAACAATAGTCATGCTGACGCTCACCTTCTCATTATTAATCTTTTTGTGTTATGCCTTATGATAATTTTGGAGAAAAATAAAGCAGACGTTGGCACTGTAACTATTCATGCTTCTTGTCCTCTTATCCCTCCTTTGTTATAGATAAGAATATCTCCCTTGTTTTTTTTAACGACGAATATATCCCTTGTTGGTTACGTAATATAAAGGCATGTATAAACAATTCATTAAAACCAATCTATCTATCTATCTATACTAATATATTAAAAGGCGTTCCTAAACAAGGAACGGTGCCACGTGGCGCTCTCCCTAAAGGGGTTTTACTCCATGTAAAACACATACAATAAAAAAAATTAGAAATTGCATAGTATAGGATTTGATCCCGCGACCTCAACAATATATACTAAAGTCTTAACCACTAGACCAAGTAATATTCAGTGTTATCATCTTAAAGCATAATACTAATAAATGAAAATTTTCCTTAACTGGGGCATAGCCCGGGCCTAATAACTAGTTAGTCACCTTATTTGTTGCAATTCAATTCGTTGTGCCGGTGAGCCATTTTCCCAAGATAAATTGATAAGGAACTCATGTGACGTTCCTACTTATGCTAGATACCCACTATAAATATTAAAAAGTAGAATAATAACTGAAACTGATGAGTAAGCTAACCCCTACTTATTATTAATAACGTAAATCTAGTGGGTGGATTACCCACTGAGTAGGTAATACTTTTTTCTGCTTTCAACAATTATAGTAATCTGTTAAACATGACTATGAGTGATCAACTTTAGCTACATACATATTTAGTTTGAAATCAATAGATAAGGTGGTTTAGACTTTAAATATTGGTTCTTTCAACCTAAAAAGTTTTCTTTATCTCAACTTGTACAAACTCATCCTTATGTTACCTTATTGTTCCTTGCTATTTAGGTAGCTTATATTATTAGTTCTGAATTTATCTCAGGAAACTCTTTTCATAACTTATTGTAGTCCTTGTGTGAACTAATAAAAAAGGAACAAATTAAACCTCATATGAAGTTATTGATCTTCATTTGGTTTAATTCTTCCAGGTCGAACTTATATTTCTTGAAATTTATTAATGAAGAACAAAGAACAAAAAAGATCATAAAAAAGCATAACTTCCTAAAATTTGTATAAAAATGATTTTTATCAAAAAATGTTTTGCTACTTTCGATGATTAGTTCTTTGATGTTTTGCGTTACATGAAGTGGTTTAACCATGGAGGCAATCTAGCAAACACGAGGGCGCGGCCCTTTGGAGAGCCATTTATAAATCGCAATTACATCCAAAGACTACATCTAAGATGGAAATACTTTGTTGGGAATGATATAACAGCAACACCAGCAATATCAAACAGCGTCGTTTACTTTCCAGCATGGGATGGGAATCTATATGCAGTAAATGCAATTACTGGTGATCTTATATGGAAGGTGAATCTTGGCCAACTGGGTTAGCTCCTGTTGGTACTTATGTTAACGTAACGGTAACATGAGCTACACCCACCGTAACACATGATCTGTTGATCATTGGGATCTATGGCCCCGCCGTCGTCGTTGCGATCAACCGCTTCTCTCTTAGGCTTGTTTGGATGACAACGCTTGACCCTAATCCTCTAGCTTTGATTACCATGTCTGGAACTGCTTATCTAGAGTAAGCCATTCTTGATTTTAGTGTTTAGAATTACACCAACATTCATGCATTTCAGCTTTTCTATGTGGCTACTAAAAGAGAATAATTTTTACAATGTTGAAACTATTTATTTTTTCTATTAATAAGGCAAGTTGAAGTCATTTGCAAGCATGAACTAAGGAGAATTAAGGGATTCTTCTTGTAAGGGGTGAGACTCGATCCCATGACTTTTAAAATTAGATGTGATACCAACTAACACTAGACTATCACCTGCTGCTCACAATATTAAAAGTTGATTATTGCAACTACTTGCAAGTAATTGTTGTAACTTGTAGGGATAGTAATACTTTGGTTTTGTCCATTTTCTACGTATACATCGTATTCTCACCTACAATTTAAGCATCATAGCTATTAATTTAAGAAAAGTTATTATTAAGTGATGTCATTGTTAACGAGATGCTAACATATTCCTTTAAGATGCTAGTCAAGCTTTTATGATCAATTACTCTTTCCTCTACATAAGTGCCCCGTTTTTTTTTTATTAAAAAAAATTTGCTCCATTATTCTTGTACGTTGGCTGAGCTTCCTTTGTTATCTAGGATTTTTAAGATAAATCGTTAAGAAATTAAGCTTAAATTCCATTGCAATATAGCTTGAATTTTAAATTAGCTTTCTCCTTTCCATTGTCAATTATTTAACTAATTTTGTCACATGAGATGTTCAAATATATCAAATGTTCTTTTGGTCCGGAAATAACTTGAGCATCGCCGCACTTTCTTTTTCCATTAGTTTAAAAATTTCCTGAACATTTTTTTTTGGCATGGTCACGAAATTTTTTTATGTCCCCATACTTTTACCTATATCTCCTTTTATACATTAAACTATTACCTATCACATGTACATTTATATATTGCAATAAATAAGTCAATTGCAACTACGTACGTACTCTCCTAAAACTAAGTTTTCAGTTGGGAGTGTGGCAAAAATAACTCTTGATAAAGAATTTCTGTATTTGGAGCTGAAAGTGTCAAAGTTAACCAATTTAAACTAACTAATCAAATTGCTGTTGTGAATATGTTACGGAACAGTGTATATAGTAGTAGTAGTATATTTGCTTATGGGCTTATTTATTTCACTTGTATAGTTCTAGGCCCTAAGTTAATTTATTCACTTGTATACATATATATAGATGCCTTGTATCTAGGTAAACAGGGAGTTGAATACAAAACACAAATACTACAATTGCTTGTTGCGGCTAACCTTAACATGGTATCAGAGCTTTTAAATCGATCCTTCTTCTCCGGTAACCCCGCGCGTTTTCCGGCAACCTACCATGACTTCCGATGATAAGAAAATCGATCCCTCTTCTCCTTACTATCTAGGTTCCGGTGATCAACCCGGCAATCTCATTACCCATGTTATTCTTAAACCTGATAATTACGTAGCGTGGTCAAGAGCAATTACGCTTTCCTTGAAGGCTCGTCGTAAATTTGTTTTCATTGATGGTAGTCTTGCGAAACCTACCGATTCTGATAAACTACTTGATTGGGAAACGGTTCATTCTATGATCGTTTCTTGGATTCTTCGTAGTATTGATCCGAAGGTTGTTCAATCAATTCCCTTTCATGATGATGCGCGTCAATTATGGGTTTATCTTGAAAAGCGATTTTGTATTGCTAATGGTCCTCGTATTCAACAACTTCGTGCCCTCATCGCCGATTGTCGTCAATCTAAATCTATGAGTGTTGAGGAATATTACAATAAATTAATTGGATTGTATGATGAATTGAATCGTTTGAAGCCCTTGCACGTTTGTTCTTGTGGTAAATGTACTTGCAATGTTGTTGGCAAATTTGCGGCTGATCGGAACGAAGAAATTTTCCATCAATTTCTGGTTGGTATTGATGATGACTACTATGGTGGTGTGCGCTCTAATTTGCTCTCTCAATCTCCTCCGGCTGATTTAGACAAGGCGTATCAAGCCTTTATCCAAGAAGAGCGTTCTCGTACTATTGCACGAGAGAAGGTAATCAAAGAAGAAACTCATGCCTTTACCGTACAAGGACCTCGGCATCGTCATGCTACTGTACCTGCTGCTAGGCCTTTTGATAATCAAGATAAGTCAATGTTATTTTGTAATTATTGTCATAAGAGGGGTCATGATAAGGGTTCTTGTTTTGACCTTCATGGTAAGCTTCAATGGTATTTGGACCTGCTAAAACGACGATCGCGTGGTGAGCAACGAACTGGACCAATTGATGCTTCTCTTCACACTCCTGCTGCTGCTCATAACGCGCCTTCTGCTCGGCCTGCTGCTGCCCCTTCTGTTTAGCGTGGCACAGGACCTGCTGCTCGTGCACACGCCGTGTATGAGCCCCCTATTTTGCTGATTCGTCGGGTGTTCCTTCCATCCATCCTTCTACTTACAGTGCTACTCACGACCTGCTACCTTCATCCTCTTCAAGTGCTGTTGTCCATCAGCACAATTCCTCTACTGCTTACGGTACTCAGCAGGTACCGAGTACTGCTCATATGACGTCTTCGGCTCCTTTTTCTTCTGAACGTATGACTGGTAAGCCCTTCAATATGGACTGGATTATTGATAGCGGGGCATCCCATCACATTACAAGTGATGTCTCCTGTTTGTTTGATACAAAGTCTATACCTTCTTGGCCCGTTGGTCTCCCTAATGGCACTCACTCTATGGCCTCATTAGTTGGCAGTGTTCAACTATCCTCCACTATTGTGCTTCATAATGTCTTATTTGTTCCAGATATGCGATGCAATTTGATTTCCGTGTCTAAATTAATTGATAACTCCAATTGTTTGGTAAATTTCACTAATGCATTGTGTGCTATTCAGGACCGACACTTGAGGACGCAGATTGGAGTAGGTGAGAAAAGAGATGGACTTTATTACTTTCACGATGATCCTACCATTTGTGATGTATCTACATCCTCTATTACGGAGTTTGAGTTGTGGCATCGTCGCTTGGGTCATCCATCTGATCGTGTGCTCAAGTTAGTTCCCATCATTCGTAGTAGTAGTAGTAAAAAGTGTTTAAATAAAGCATGTGTTGCTTGTCCCATGGCCAAACAAACTCGAGATGTGTTTCCTACTAGTGATTTTAAAACTAGTAGACTTTTTGAATTAATACATTGTGATTTATGGGGACCTTATACTACACCCTCCTCTTGTGATGCAATTTATTTTTTGACATTGGTTGATGATTTTTCTCGAGCTGTATGGGTGTATTTATTGGTTAATAAAACTGAAGTTACTGTTGCTTTTTCGAAGTTCTTTGCCCTGGTTGCTCGCCAATTTGAAACAAATGTTAAAATTGTTCGTTCTGATAATGGGACTGAGTTCAAACACATGATACCTTACTTTGATGCCAATGGTATTATTTTTCAAACTTCTTGTGTTGCAACTCCTCAACAGAATGGTCGGGTGGAGCGTAAACATAAACACATTCTTAATGTTAGTAGAGCCTTGAGGTTTCAAGCAAATTTACCTATATCGTTTTGGGGGGAATGTGTTCTGGCAGCTGTTTATCTTATTAATCGTACTCCATCTGGTGTTTTAGGTGGTAAAACTCCTCATGAAGTTTTATTTGGTCAACCCCCTAGTCTTGATGCATTGAGGGTGTTTGGGTGTCTTTGTTTTGCTCACAATCAAAGGGCCAAAGGTGATAAGTTTGCTCCTAGAAGTCGCCGTTGTATTTTTGTGGGGTATCCTCAAGGAAAGAAAGGTTGGAAGGTGTATGATTTGGACACCAATGAATTTTTTGTATCTCGTGATGTTCGGTTTCATGAAACTGAATTTCCTTTTGCGGACCAAGATGGTGGTAGCTCTCATGTTCCTAATGATTTGGGTGATGATGTTTGGCTTCCTGATGATTCTGTTATATTTGATGATGATCTCACTCTTTCTTCTTCCTCCAACCCTTCTTCCTCTATTCCTACTTCTACTACTCAATCTTCTCCTACACAAGCAATTGACCCTCTTCCACATTCATCAGCTGACACCACAAATCAATCTTCTTCCCCGCCAGAACATACCGCATCTCCACCTACTGACTCTAATCTTAGTCGTGGCTTGCGTGAAAAACGCCCTTCTGTTCTTTTACGGGACTTTGTCTCTCACATGTTTTTGCAGGATGCAGGTACACATCCGAAAGTTTTAAGTCCATCTCCTACATCATTCGCTTCCCGCGTGCTCCTCGGGTAGTCCGTACTCTATAGCTCACTTTGTTAACTGTGAAAATTTTTCTCCTCGTTATCGTACTTTGCTTGCAGCGATAATTGCAGGGCATGAGCCTCGTACTTTCAAGGAGGCTATGTCTGATTCTGGTTGGCGGGATGCCATGGCCGAGGAGATTCGTGCCTTGGAAGATAATGGCACATGGAGTCTGGAGTCCTTGCCTCCTGGCAAGAAGGCCTTGGGTTGCAAATGGGTTTATCGTATCAAGTATAATGCTGATGGTACGGTAGAACGCCTCAAAGCCCGTCTTGTGATTTTGGGCAATCATCAGGTTGCGGTATAGATTATATTGAGACTTTTGCGCCCGTGGCTAAAATGGTGGATTGTTCGTACTTTTTTTCTTTGTTGCTGCATCGAAGAATTGGGAATTACATCAAATGGATGTGCACAATGCTTTCTTGCATGGCGATCTTGATGAGGAGGTATACATGAAGCCTCCTCCTGGGTTCAATCCGGGTAAACCAGGTATGGTTTGCAAACTCCGAAAATCTTTATATGGTTTAAAACAAGCTCCCAGGTGTTGGTTTGCCAAGCTTGCGTCATCTTTGAAATCCTATGGTTTCCGTCAATCTTACTCTGACTATTCTCTCTTCACTTATAATCATGGTTCTGTGACTCTCAATGTTCTTGTAAATGTTGATGATCTGATTATCTCTGGAAATTGTGCTTCTGCTATTGATGCTTTTAAGCAATATCTGGGTGCCTGTTTTCATATGAAGGATTTGGGGAAATTACAGTATTTTTTAGGCATTGAGGTTGCTCGCAACTCTGAGGGGATTCTTTTGTGTCAACGAAAATATGCCTTAGATATCATTATCGAAACAGGGTTTGTTGGGTTCTAAACCACTAGTTTTCCAATGGAGCGTAATCATTCTCTTGGTCTTGCCAAAGGACCTCTTACGGATGACCCCGCGGCATATCGTCGTCTTGTTGGTCGGCTTATATATTTGTCATTCACACGTCCCGATCTTGCTTATGCGGTTCATATTTTAGCACGGTTTATGCAGTGCTCGCGAAAGGAGCATTGGGAAGCAGCGTTGCGGGTTGTTCGTTATTTAAAGGGGAGTCCTGGTCAGGGTATCCTACTTCGCTCTGATGCTCCTTTGTCTTTAGAAGGATGGTGTGATTCTGATTGGGTGAGTTGTCCTATTACTCGTCGTTCTCTTACAGGTTGGATTGTTTTTCTTGGTGGTTCTCCGATTTCTTGGAAGACTAAGAAACAACATACTGTGTCACGGTCATCGGCTGAAGCTGAATATCGCTCTATGGCTTATATCACTTGTGAATTGAAATGGTTAAAAGGTTTGTTATCTAGTTTAGGTGTTGTGCATTCATCACCCATGTCCCTGTATTGTGATAGTAAGTCCGCTCTTCATATTGCTCAGAATCCTGTTTTTCATGAGCGAACTAAACATATTGAGGTCGATTGTCATTATGTTCTTGATGCTATTACTGATGGCTTGATTGCTCCATCTCATGTTTCCACGAATGAGCAATTAGCTGATGTTTTCACCAAGGCTTTAGGCCATCGTCAGTTTTCGTATTTGACTCACAAGTTGGGCATTTGTCATTCCCATGCACCAACTTGAGGGGGGTGTTACGGAACAATGTATATAGTAGTAGTAGTATATTTGCTTATGGGCTTATTTATTTCACTTGTATAGTTCTAGGCCCTAAGTTAATTTATTCACTTGTATACATATATATAGATGCCTTGTATCTAGGTAAACAGGGAGTTGAATACAAAACACAAATACTACAATTGCTTGTTGCGGCTAACCTTAACAGAATATCTGATTTGACTAACATAAGCAATCTAGCAGTGGTTTCTATGTAGGTGTATCATCCTTAGAAGAACTATTACCTCCAACCGAGTGCTGTACTTTCCGAGGGAGCATGGCAAGGCTAGACATACAAACAGGGGCAATCATATGGCAAACTTATACTCTTCCAGACAACGGGGGAAAATTAGGAGGTTATTCAGGGGCCGCGATTTGGGGTAGTAGCCCTGCCATCGATATCATAAGGAATCGCGTCTATGTTGGTACAGGAAACTTATACATTGCCCCTCCTGATGTGTTAGAATGCCAAGCAAAGCAAAACAATCAATCGAGGGCAACTCAACCTGATCAATGTACCTCCCGGCTCCCCGGATGCTCATTTCGATTCCATTTTCGCTCTGGATATGAATTCAGGGAGTATCATATGGGCTCTTCAACTTGGAGGATATGATGTGTTTTACTTTGCATGTTTAGAGCCTAATAATCCTAACTGTCCTCCTGGCCCTAAGTTAGATGCTGATTTTGGAGAGGCACCTATGTTGCTCACCATATTTCATGGCGGAGTTAGACGAGATATTGTGGCTACTGTGCAGAAGAGTGGCTATGTTTGGGCTTTGGATCGCGATACTGGTGACATTGTTTGGTTCAATGTAAGTAGTCTTGAATCTTTCCTTCTTCTTACATTAATTTGCAAGACACTAAGGATAACATCGTATCAAAGTCATTGGTAATAACTATCAGCAATAATCATGGTTTTTCTCTTTGTAATTTTTTCGTTCCAACTTATAGTAGCGCCCACATCTATATAGTAATGAGTGGTAATATAAATTTAAGAAGAAAAACACTTTTTTGAGAGTAGAGCTTTATTATTGTTGTTGCCATTAACATTGAAATGAGAATTTTGATACCTTTTATATACCAATCTAATCCCATATTTTCTTCTTTTCACCCGGTAAATGAACAGTATGTGATAGATTTTGCCTCAAGTTTAAAATTGTAAAACATATCCTTGCTTAGTATGATCATAAAGTACGTAGCTAGAGATGATTTCCACAAATCCAAATGCTCGGTTCCACTTTCTATGTGTCTTATTTGTGCTAATATTCCTTTTCCGTTCATATTTACTACTATTACACCCCCACCATTTCTTAATCAATAAACAAATACATTGATACGAGCCAATAAGAGTGAGCAACATATTAATATATAGTACATAATAGTGGGACAAAGAAAGTGGATTTACAAGTAACATGTTACTCTTTCTTTAATGGACGTACAAGGGCAAACATACGTCTTTTAGTGCATGTCTTAGTTTCCAATTGTTGCATGAAATAATTTTTTAGCAAGAGTAGGTAATAATATAAAATATTGATGGAATATTTATTAACCGAATGATCAACAGGTTGTAGGACCAGGAGGTTTGGAAGGAGGGGGAGTATGGGGGGCAGCAACAGATGGAAGACGCATCTACACCAACATCGTTAATAGTGGAAGAACGAAGTTTAGGCTAGCCCCGTCGAACCAGACGACGACAGACGGGGGGTGGGTTACCTTGGATGCTAACACTGGAAACATCTTATGGACCACGGCTAACCCGAGCAACGAGACCGCTCATGGACCGGTGACTCTAGTGAATGACGTCTTATTTGCTGGGTCAGTTGATCCTTCAGGACCATTTTATGCTATGGATGCTGAGAATGGGAGGATTTTGTGGTCCTTAAATACAGCAGCTACTATCTATGGTGGTGCATCTGTGAGCTATGGTTGTGTTTATGTTGGACATGGGTATTCGGTTGGTCTTGCCAAGTTTCACCCTACTTGGAACCGCGGCAATTCTCTCTTTGCTTTTTGTATTGGATAAGGCATAGCCTATGATTTGTAATACCAACATTAACTAAGAATCATGTCACATAGAAGAGGGATTTAAACTTGAGACTTCTGAGTTACAAGTTCCATTAGACAAAACAACCTTGTTCATCCGACATATATACTACCATATGATTAATTTCATAGTATGATTTCTTGAATAATAGTACCATTAATTATATTCATCTTAAAAGTTTCCCTGTATACCTTTTAAGAGAAAAAAACACGTATGTATATATTATGTGTACTCATGATCTCTTTTAGTCAATATATAGACTTTTGAATTAAGAAAGAGAGATTACATATTTCGCTATAAGTTACATGTACTTTATCATATATGAGCTCGTCTAGACCTCATACATGCACTCAAAATTTCCTATAGTAGAAACTAGCTATTTTAGTTAACCGAACTTTGGAGGTGAAACACAAGATATGAAATTAAATCTCATTTACATCACTATTTTTGTTGCTCCATATTTCCATAGACACTTTTCGAAAGTGAGCATAAATGTTAATTATAAACATAAAGCCATAAATAATCAAACAACATTTTCAAGCTCCATAAGTAGAAAAGTGGTTTTTATTGTGAGAAACCAAACAAAAATCAAAAGCTAATTTAGAACGTTAATTATGCGATTTGATTAAACTAACTTTTCATTTACAACCGTATTTTGTTCGTTGGATTCTTTTTTCATCGAAAATCATAACAGAAAATAATGTTCCATCACATTGAACAAAACCCAAAAATATGTAACCTTTTCTCAATTAGGGTAAATGCAAGCAAAAAGTTCGGTTTTTCCATTCTTCAATAAGCGAACCAAAGTTTGAAAAAGACTAGAGCAAAAGGAGTACACAAAAGTAAGATCATATAATGTGGCATGCATATGAGCCACTTATTGGCTCAGCTCCTGAACCCGGCCTTATTCCTAGTTTACTGACATCTTATTCTCTCTACTGCATTATCCCAAATTAACCTAGCCAATTATGGTGGTCAGGTTCATATATCAAGCCTACTTTGCTTTGGTAACATGAAATTTTCCAACAAATTGTAGCCTGAAAAATAAAATAAAACTTTACTATAAATTTGGTAGCACATAATGCATTTCAAGCAAAGTATTAGGCTTCAGTAGATGTACTAAATTTCCATCATCTGTTTCCTAGAGTTCCCTCCAAACACTTCTTTAGGGAAACACAGCTTTAACTAGAAATCTGCCCTATATGAAGTGTTTGGGGGAACTCCTGGATATATTTGAATAATTCTGGATCAATGGTTTAGTTTATTGAGGTTTGATTTCTTAAAAAGATTACTGATTCGTAAATTTTCGGGGCAATCCTTTATCGATGGTTGCGAACGACTAATTTTTCTTTATTAATCTTTTGAAGGTAGGTAATGGGTGATTTCTTCCCATTTCCTTGCTCTCATTACTTTAATTAGAAGTATGGTTTGTTTTGTTTAACTTTCGTTGAGAATATTTATTATGATATTGCTTTATTAATAGTTGTATGTGTCTTTGGGTGAGGATATGTAGATAGTAGTAGCACTAAGCTAAAAAAAGGTCAAAGTTGAAAGAGTTTATAAACCCTTCTCAATGAGCATTGGAGTATAGATCGAAGCATGGAGTTTGAACATAAGGAAGCCGGAAGAGATGGGGGTTGAATAAGTAAGTTCCATATAGAATTCTCCTCTTTTTTCTTTTCTTAGAATAGAGAAAATTCTTGCGTTTCTTCTTTTTTGGTTAAAGGGAGCAGATAATTAAATTAACGTTTTACACAAAGCATAGTTAAGCTACTGTTTGGGTATTATCCCTTACATTGCCGCATAGGCACAAAAGTTCATGGGTTAGATCCTCTATTCAAATACTGAGTTCCTCCCATGGTGGAGATGAAAATTGGTGGAACTCCCGATCATCCCTGCTTCCTTTCCGAGTCAGATTGGCCTAAACATCCGCTTCCCTAGTATGTTGTCTGTCTGCTTTAAGCACCTCCTTCATTTGTCCCTCCTGCAATAACACCCTGCAGTTTTTGGTGATGTTAGTGTATCTGTCTTTAATCTTGGCCTCACCATTGATATTATCAACACCCTGTTGATAAAATTCATGCGTTTCAAACTCCGAACAATAATTCATTGTTGATCATCGTTACGTTTATAAGCCAAAAATGTCCAAGGGAAAAGTGGAGCTAGGAAAACACACGGCTCATACCACACTGTCGTGTGGTGTAATGGTTAGGGCTGCGCTATATATCTTTATACACATTTGTGGCCGAATACAAAGTTCAATCTTTATGTAGCTTATTTGTTCTAGTTCGTTAGAATTCTTGGATGATTTGTAATTTCCTATTGGTTTTACGTTATCTCAAGTTGAAATTGCATTGTTTTCTTTTTTTTCTGAAATGATATCTACTATAGAAACATGTGCCATGGGATATGATGATATGGAACAGACTTAATGTTCCTAAGCATCGTTTTATTTTCTGGTTGGCTGTGCAAGGAAAATTACATACTACAGCAAGACTGGCTAGAATTGGGTCAACAATTCAGATCAATGTTTAATATGTGCTGATGGAGTTGAATCACACACACATTTGTTCTTTCAATGCAAATTCAGTATGGAATGTTTGGATGCAATCAAGAGATGGTTGAACATACACACTTCAGCCACATCATTACAAGTTGTCATCAGGTGAATGAGAAATAGTAATTGTTCAAGTTCAAAAAGCAAGTCAGGGCTGCTAGAGTAGATGCAGTAGTATATTATGTATGGCAAAGCAGGAAAAAAAGTTACTGGATGCAATGTATTTCTAGTATAAGTTGTAGTGTGAATCAGATTAAGTTGCTGGTTAGGAGTAGAATTGGTTTAATATTGCCTAAGAAGATAAGCAGGAGAGATTATAGTTGGTTTACTAGTCTTTGAAAAAGGGTATGTTCAATAGTTTGGATGTAATTGTAATTGGTGCTGCCTTCCTTTATTAGAGGTCCAAGTTCCAACCTAGTTGGTTCGTTAACTTGGACAAGATTTAGTTGTAAAATGTTGAAGCAATAAAATTTACTTACTTAGCAAAAAAAAAAAGATATCTACTGTAGAAGTCAAAACGAACAAATACATATGAAATAAAATTTACTATGCCAGAATTACGATCGTTGATGGGATGTAATAAGAACACTTGTTGAATATGATTCTAAATATAAGATGAGTATATATATCATTATTGCTAGAGAACGCCTGGTAATTTCTAAGTTTTATATAAAGAAGGTATGGGTCAAAATTCTTCCTTGTACCCTAAATTGGATTAGAGGTTATAACAAATACTTTGAGTGTTTAGTATATTAGAGGAAAGATTTGCAACACATAAAAAAGGATTTTTTAGTGCTTTTTCTTAATAGGAGTCTTGCATGGAGGGTTTGTGCCATTATTAAAAAAAGGTTGTTGCTCGGATTAATACATTGGTAATTTTTCTCTTATTCGTCAAGGGATGGATTTTTGATGTTAAATGTAAATCATGTTAGTCAGTGTTTTTGGATTTTCTACCCTATATTTGTTCATATATCTGATCTATGTGCATCCGCTAGAACTTACAATTAGATAAATTTTCAATTCTTCTTTGGCCATACTGTATGCTAGCTTGGCGTGATCTCTTTCCTTGAAGTGTAAGGATCCTTTTTTTTTTTTGGTAAGTAAGTGTAAGGATCCTTGCTCCTCTTTAGTGCTTCCTTGTAATTAATGAACAAATGAATAAGTTATGCAAGTATTATATGGCTGATGATGCCAAAGGCAGCCATTGCAGTTTGAGATTATAGTTCTCTATCATCAAAGTTATGCTAAGTCCTGATTGTTTGAGATTTTGTATGAAAGAATAGTTTGAGATGGTAAGAAACGTGAAAGCGTTCATGATAATATTATAGATAAATATACATCCTCTTACCTAACTCTGAGATTAAATACACTAAATTGTCTATATATGTTGAAATATAGATATCTTTCATCATGTTCTGGCAAATATTCAATTATGTCGAGCATTATAAATTTTCTAATAAGAAAATTATATTTAGGAAAGTTTTATATATGATGTGCCATGTGTTTTATTCTAATAATTTGGGGATGAAGTTGTTTGGGAGTCCTAGTAACAATTTGTTATTCCTACTGGATTCTAAATTTAGGTCATGCCATGGGAATAATGGGTGAAAAATCAAGATGTGAATGTTTGGGTGAAACAAGAGTTAGCTTGGGCTCGATCAAGATGTTCTTGTGTGATGAAGGGGATTTGAATTTTAAGGTAATTAGATGGGGGAAATCTTAGAGACCTTGTAAGTCATTGTGTCACACATATTATTAAATCTAAGTCATACTGCATTATTTCGTGGTTTACCTCCCGGTTGTCAAGTTTATACATTAAATCTTCTTGTGTGTTCCTTAATGATGTTTCGTCACTGATCTTAATAGTTTCAATTATATCTACTTCTTTTTATTCTGTAGACACAGTGATGGAGCCACCATAAATTATGGGGTGCACGTGCATCCTTATATTATAAAAAATTAAGGATGTTTTGCAAAAAAAAAACTATTTGTACATATACTGGCTGAAACGCTTAGTAGTGAATCGTTGGAGTCTTGGAGAGTAGAGGCTCTACTCTCCAAGACTCCAACTATTCAGTATTTTATCCTGGTTACATTACATATCTTTAACTTAGACTAGGGCCCACTATAAAATGCAAAAATAAAAAATTACCTTACTCATTCACACCAGCACTGTGTGCTAACTTGTAGGATTTGAATTTCCTTAGTTGTATTGACTTATGGTTTAACATATAAATACAACCTAATATAGTACTAACTAATGGGCTTTACATGCTTATACACGTGAGATAACAAGCATACAAGTATTACAAACAAATAGAGGCCCAAAGGATGCCTAACACCCCCCCCTCAAGTTGGAGCATGGAGGTCACAAATGCCCAACTTGCTTAAAAGATGATAGAACTGACGTTTCCCCAAAGCCTTGGTGAATATATCAGCAAGTTGTTCGGTGGTGGACACATGATGAGTAGAAATAACACCCGCCTGGAGGGCATCACGAACATAGTGACAATCCACCTCAATGTGCTTCGTAAGCTCATGGAAGACAGGATTCTGAGCAATATATAACGCGGACTGATTGTCACAATAGAGGCGCATAGTTCGAGGATGAGCAATGCCAAGGCTGAGAAGTAAAGCCTTAAGCCAGATCAACTCGCAGGTGGTGGTAGCAATATAGCGATATTCAGCCTCGGAGGAAGAACGAGAGACAATATGCTGCTTTTTAGTTTTCCAAGACACAGGAGAGTGTCCTAGAAACACAAGCCATCCAGTGAGAGAACGGCGCGTAAGAGGGCAACTGGCCCAGTCCGAGTCACACCAACCAGTCAACTGAAGATCACAATCAACCCGAAGGAGAATGCCCTGCCCGGGACAACCCTTCAAATAGTGAACAGTACGCAGAGCGGCGGCCCAGTGCTCCTGCCGGGGAGCCTGCATAAACTGAGCAAGAATGTGGACAGTGTAGACGAGATCGGGTCGAGTGAAAGAGAGATAAATGAGGCGGCCAACAAGACGCATATTTTTTTCTGGATCATCAAGAAGCTCTCCAGTAGCAAGGGCAAGATGATGATTCGGTTCCATTGGGAAACTAGAGGGACGAGCCCCAAGAAGGCCAGAGTCAGCAACAATATCAAGTGTGTACTTGCGCTGACATAAGAAGATCCCCTCAGGGCCACGAGCAACCTCAACACCAAGAAAATATTTGAGAGGACCCAAGTCCTTCATGTGAAAGCACTCGCCCAAATAGGTCTTGAAGGCGATGATAGCAGAAGAATCGTTCCCCGAGATGATTAAATCATCCACATAAACAAAAACATTGAGTTGCACAGAACCCTGAGTGAAAGTGAAGAGAGAGTAATCAGAGTAAGATTGCAGGAAGCCATACCGGTGAAGAGAAGCTGCTAACTTAGAAAACCAACACCGAGGGGCCTGTCGTAAGCCATAAAGAGACTTCTTAAGACGGGAAACCAAGCCGGATTTATGACCATGAAAGCCAGGAGGAGGTTTCATGTAAACCTCTTCATCAAGATCACCATGGAGAAAAGCATTGTGGACATCCATTTGATGCAATTCCCAATTTTTCGCAGCAGCAATAACAAGAAAAGCACGGGCAGTCACCATCTTCGCCACAGGGGCAAAGGTCTCATTGTAATCAAGACCCTCAACCTGACGATTACCGAATATCACAAGTCGAGCTTTGAGACGCTCCACCTTCCCATCATCATGATATTTGATCTTATACACCCATTTGCACCCAAGAGCATGTTTCCCGGGTGGGAGAGGAGTCAAAGCCTAAGTATCATTGGCTTCTAAAGCAGAAATCTCCTGTGTCATAGCTTCACGCCACCCAGGATCAGTCATGGCTTCTTTAAAACTCCGGGGTTCATGACCTGTTGTAACTGCAGCAAGAAAGATACGGTGTGGCAAAGAAAATTTTTCAGCAGACACAAAATGTGCTAAAGGATAAGGAGTACCTGAGGAGCCTGACGAAGTAGGAGAACTAGGGGATGGACTCGGAGTGGGATTCATATCAGTAACATATTCACGGAACAAGACAGATGGGCGTTTGAGACGCCGACCACGACCCAAATCAGCAAGAGACCCATTATCATTAGCAGGAGCATTAATGGTCGAAGGCCCAGCAGGAGAAGTAGCATTAGCAGCAAGAGAAGTGGAGACCGGGTCAGTGGGCCCAGCCGAATGGAGGGCAGAAGACCCAGCAGCGGCGGAGGGGGTATCGCCCCAGACAGTGGGCCCAGCAGTAGACCCAACATCGACGGAGGGAGAACCTGCGTGGACCGAAGGTCCAGATAGAGCATCAGGAGGACCAGCAGGCTCGGTGGGCCCAGTAGAAGGGGGCGCGGGCGGCTCATCAGCGGCCAAGGAGGAGGAATCAGCAGGGGGGCCGGGCGAAGTAGGCCCAAATGATCCACAAACAAAATCTTGGTCACTCAAATCATCTAAAAAATCACCTTCCAAGGCCACATGAGCATCAGTAGGAGCAAGAGAAGATTGTGCATTATGAAATGGAAATTCATTCTCAAAGAAATGAACGTCAATTGACACAAAGATCTCATGAGTCTCCAAGTCATATAACTTCCACCCCTTTTTATTATTGGGGTACCCAACAAACACACAACGCCGACTACGAGAAGCAAATTTGTCCCCCTTTGCTCGTTGATTATGAGCAAAACAGAGAGAACCAAACACCTTTAACTCATTGAGATCAGGGGCAACACCAAACAAAATCTCAAACGGAGTTTTATTGTGTAGCAAGCGAGATGGAGTGCGATTAATTAAATAGACGGCACCAAGGACATATTCACCCCAAAAAGAGATAGGCAAGCTACCTTGAAACATCAAAGCACGACTCACATTGAGAATATGTCGGCGTTTCCGTTCAACCCGACCATTTTGTTGGGTAGTGCCAACACAAGTGGTTTGAAAAACAATACCATGAGAGTTGAAATAATCAAGCATACAATTGAATTCGGTGCCATTATCACTCCGCACGCGTTTCACATGCACTTCAAATTGACATTCAATCATAGCAAAGAAAGAGCAAAAATACTAATAAACATCCGTTTTGGATTGCAACAAATACACCCAAGTAGCACGAGAAAAATCATCCACTAAAGTTAAGAAATAATGAGCACCACAAGAAGAAGGAGTCTTATAGGGTCCCCATAAATCACAATGTATGAGTTCAAAGATACGACTCGCTTTATTATAACTAATGGGAAAACTAGGGCGGGATTGTTTTGCTTGGGGACAAACAACACACACTTTATTTAAACATTGCTTGCTACTAGAAGCACTAAAAACAGGAAGGAGCTTGATGACCTTATCCGAAGGATGTCCCAGACGACGATGCCACAACTCAAAGTCACTAATAGACGAAGCAGAAGCAATCACAGCACAGATGCTCGGAATCCCACGATAATGGTAGAGTCCATCCCTTCGTTCACCGGCTCCAATCAGGTTCCCCGAGCGAAGGTCCTGTATAGCACATAAAGAGTCAGTGAAACGAACAACACAATGAGAATCATCAATCAACTGAGACACCGAGATCAGATTACAAGACAAACATGGAACAAATAACACATGTTTCAAGACTAAACCACCAACAAGATGAACACTTCCGGCTTGAGTAGCCATGACGTGCTGACCATCAGGTAACCCGACACGACATGCGGCAATAGTAATAGGGTCGTGCAACCAAGAGAGGTTGCCAGTCACATGATACGAAGCCCCTGTGTCAAGAAGCCAAGAGGATAGAAAATGCTCACCCATCATAGCATCATTGGACCGGTCATTGACTAAGTTTAAAAGAACCTGCACTTGTGCAGGAGTGAGAGACTCAAGAGAAGGTCCCCCACTCCCGGATGAAGCAGAAGAAGACGGCATGGGGCTGCTTCCAGTAGGCCCGAGGATGGCGTTTGCACGCGCTGCCGGAGCAGACAACCGGCGATCAGGTGGTGGGTCCACGGACAGGCGAGACTTGCCCTCCACGGCAGTCGAGGATGAAGAGATTTTGCCAAAATTTTCTTCCCACCATGTAGGTCTTCCGTGAATTTTAAAACAAGAGCTGATTTCATGGCCCCGTTTTTTGCAGTGAGAACAATGTAATTTAGATTTGTCAATCCGTTCAGAGGAAGCCTTGACCGCGAACACGTGAGCGTCGTCGGCTACAGCTTTGTCACGACTCATGCCGCGAACCCGTTCCTCTTGAAGGAACGCGTGATAAGCGCGAGTAATATTCGGAGAAGGTTGTTGAGAGAGTGATACGCTCAAGTTATACGTAGTATTTACGTTACTTTGGGTGCACTTTGCTAAGGGTTTGATTGTAATTGTTAACATTCGTGTTTTATTTAACTCTTAGCGGAAGTTCGGAGTGTTGCGAGATAAGTTGTGTTAATGTCATGTATTCCGAGCTTCCAAGGTGAAGTGCATTTGAGCCGAGCAAAGCCCAAGCATCACCGCAAGCCCAAGCATCACCGCAAGCATCATCGCCAAGCCCAAGCATCATCGCTAAGCCCGGCACAAGCATCGCAAGCTCGCGAAGCCCCGCCAGCCTTGCCCATCCAGCCGCATCGCAAGCATCGCCCAGCCAGCCTCGCTCGTCAAGCGAGCGCCAGCTCGCACGGCCCGGCGCTCGCACAGCCAAGCACGCATGCCCAGCCACGAGCTCGCGACTCGCGAGGACCCGTCGCACCTCACGACCCCCTCGCCCTCGCGACTCGCGATGCATCGCGGCTCGCGATGCTCTTGCCCACCCAAATCATGCGGGATGGCAGAGTCCCCTTCGCGACTCGCGATCAGTGTCGCGACTCGCGACGCTTTTGACGGTTTGGTTCGATTTTGTGCGGGGTTTAAAAGCTCCTAAAACCTAACTTTTGAGGGGAGACGAAGAGGAGGACGAAGAGGAGAGCCGAAATGTAGACCTTGGAGTGGCAAGCTTGAGGGGAGAGAGAGGATACTCCCTCTCCTCATCCTTCCTTCTTCATGATTCTCTTTTCATCTTTCCTTCTTCATTTCTCTTTGTTCTTCATTTCTTAGTCTTTGTTCTTCATTTCCTAGTTTTAGTTTTCATTTCTTAGTTTAGTTTTTAGGGATTTCAACTATGGATTTGGTTTTTTTTGCTATCGGATTGTAGCTTGAACTGTTCTTGGATCAATTAACATGAAGCTTCAACCGTTATTGTGAGATCTTTCCTCTCTTTCTCTTTTCCTTAATTATGGTTCAATTTCTATGCTTGTGATTTATGATTATTGCATAATTATGCTAGGAACGTTACTAGTTTGATTGTGTGATTAATCTAATGCTAGATTTAAGAATAGAATCGGATTGTTTTATTCTTTTATCAATGGGTAGCAAACTAGGGAGTAATTTAGATGCTGATCATCTTGGTTATTTCTTAGGGAAATTGAATCAACTGTTGAATGTTTATCGCGTGTATGACGTTAGCAGGTCTGTTGGTTCTCTGTGTTTATTGCTGCTATTGGATTGAACTTAGACGCTATCGGACTAGGTTATCCTTTAGTTAGGGTTTTATAGTCACACTGATCGTGCTATTCAACTAAGAATAAGGAGAACACGAGATTAATTCTCGACAATAGATAATTATGGAAATAATTAGAGTGGATGTTCAAGGATCGATAATGAATTGAAGTGGATGTTAATCGGATTCAAGATCTTTCCATATTGATTTCTCATTCTATTTATTTGCTAGTTAATTTTAGTTTGTTTATAACTCTTTTGAAAACACCCCTTTTTATTAGGTTGCTCGACCCTTAGAGTCATCTAGGTATTAATTCACGCTAAATATTAAACTCGTCCCTGTTTCCCTGTGGATACGACCCCTACTTCCACTATACTACCTTATTGTAGAAGAGAGTAGGAGAAATTTTATCTTTGGCCGGGTGCGGTGCACAACGACACATCCGCGCCCGCCCAAATTTTGGCGCCGTTGCCGGGGAAACGGTGTTACTTGTTTGTATTTAGCGTGATTTTTGGATGGTATTGCTTGTGCTCTTTGTTTTTGGTTGGCCACTCTCTTGGGAATGGTTGATTGAAGCTTTTGACGGTTTATTGCTTGGTTATTGTCTAGCTTTAAATACTTATATTAATGGTCATGACTTAGATTAGCTAGGAGTACTACTAGTTGATGTTTGTTGTTGACTTAATGCTAGGTTTTGGATATAATCTGATGTTATATGCTCAACCATGATGTAGTAAGCTAGATACTAACGATGCATTGCAAGAGTTCTTCTAAATCAATTTTGCAGGTACTTGAAGTGGAGATTGACATGGAACCACCATTGTCACACATGGAGCACAACCCAATGATTAAGCTTAAGGTACTAAGTCGAGCTAACGACTTTAAACAATAGCGCTTCTCGGGAGGCAACCCGATACCCTTTTTATTTTCTTTCTTTTCCTTTATTTCTCATCAAATTTCCACCACCACAACAAATTTTCTTCCACCCACTCACCACCCACTCAAAAGAACCAAAACAAATCATAATCCACTTTGAGCCCAAGTCCACAAAAGAAAACCCGTTGGGAAGAGTTCAACCGCTAGGAGTTGGCTAAATTGGAACAAGGAGATTGTTGTATCTTTTCGATCTCTTGAGCTAGGTGTCAATCTCAAAAATTTAAAACTTTTGAATTTGCCATTTGTTTGAGTGATTTGAGGGAGAGGGTGTGAGTTGATTTCGGAGATTTGAGATGGTGTTGTTAAGAAATTTGAATTTGACGGATTGTTTGGTCATGAGTCTTGAGCATTTGATCTTCGATTTGCTCGATTTTCTATTTCCCCCCCATTTTCAGTTTCCTTTTTCTTCTCATTGTCGTCACATTGAGGACAATGTGTAGTTTAAGTAGGGGGGAGGGTATTCTCATTCTCATGTATCTATGTTGTATTTATTAGTTTCAATTTGAAAAAATGAAAATGAAAAAAAAAAAAAAAAAATGAAAAAAAAAAAATATAAAAAAAAAAAGTGATGAAATGAAACCCGCTGAGTTGAAAACCCGCAAGGGCGGGCGACTCAGGCAAAAATGGGGGCCCGGATAGGTTGAAAACCCGAAAGGGCAACCTATGCAAAAAAGTGGCTTATATTGAGCGGGTAAGATGGTGAGGTGCAACAAAAAAGAAATGTGTGAAGCTAGGATGAAAACCCGAAAGGGCTCCTAGGCAAAATGAGAGATTAAGAGAGAATTATGTATTTTGAAGACTCATTTGCCGGAGATTTGTTTTGGCTTTCACTTTCTTTTGGTTGATTGTTTTTGGGAGTAAGCATGGAATTTATCCCTTTTTGTCTTTGTTCCATGGCTTGCTTATATAGGTTGGTTGTAATAGTAGTAGTAGTTTATCTTTTGAGGTTTTAGGCGAGTTGTCATTTTGATTGTGGCGTTGGAGTGAGTTCAATTCCTTTGACATCCTTCAGGATTTGAGCTCACATTTTGGTTGTCGTTTGGTGATTATTGTTGTCGCGTCTTTGTATTTTTCAGGTGAGCTCGAATCTAAGTGTGGGGGAATCATCGTCCCTTACGTTTAGGTTTTTGAGCGGATGTTGTTAAGATGTGATGATGATGATGTAGTTGATGGGGAGTGTAGGTTGGTGTCGTTAGCTTGGGTGATGATTTATTTGGTGATCCTCATTTTGAGTTTACTCGAGGTCGAGTAAAGTTCAAGTGTGGGGGTATTTGATACGCTCAAGTTATACGTAGTATTTACGTTACTTTGGGTGCACTTTGCTAAGGGTTTGATTGTAATTGTTAACATTCGTGTTTTATTTAACTCTTAGCGGAAGTTCGGAGTGTTGCGAGATAAGTTGTGTAAATGTCATGTATTCCGAGCTTCCAAGGTGAAGTGCATTTGAGCCGAGCAAAGCCCAAGCATCACCGCAAGCCCAAGCATCACCGCAAGCATCATCGCCAAGCCCAAGCATCATCGCCAAGCCAGCACAAGCATCGCAAGCTCGCGGCTTGCCCAGCCGGCCTCGCCCATCCCGGCCGCATCGCAAGCATCGCCCAGCGAGCCTCGCTCGTCAAAGCGCGCCCGGCTCGGACGGCCCGGCGCTCGCAAAGACGCATGCCAAGCCACGAGCTCGCGACTCGCGAGGACCGTCGCACCTCACGACCCCCGCCCTCGCGACTCGCGATGCCTGTCGCGGCTCGCGATGCTCTTGCCCGGCCCAAATCATGCGGGATGGCGAGTCCCCTTCGCGACTCGCGATCGGTGTCGCGACTCACGACGCTTTGACGGTTTGGGGCCACGATTTTGTGCGGGGTTTAAAAGCTCCTAAAACCTAACTTTTGAGGGGAGACGAAGAGGAGGACGAAGAGGAGAGCTGAAATGTAGACCTTGGAGTGGCAAGCTTCAGGGGAGAGAGAGGATACTCCTCTCCTCATCCTTCCTTCTTCATGATTCTCTTTTCATCTTTCCTTCTTCATTTCTCTTTGTTCTTCATTTCTTAGTCTTTGTTCTTCATTTCCTAGTTTTAGTTTTCATTTCTTAGTTTAGTTTTTAGGGATTTCAACTATGGATTTGGTTTTTTTTGCTATCGGATTGTAGCTTGAACTGATCTTGAATCCGATTAACATCCACTTCAATTCATTATCGATCCTTGAACATCCACTCTAATTATTTCCATAATTATCTATTGTCGAGAATTAATCTCGTGTTCTCCTTATTCTTAGTTGAATAGCACGATCAGTGTGACTATAAAACCCTAACTAAAGGATAACCTAGTCCGATAGCGTCTAAGTTCAATCCAATAGCAAAGCAATAAACACGAGAGAACCAACGGACACCGCTAACGTCATACACGCGATAAACATTCAACAGTTGATTCAATTTCCCTAAGAAATAACCAAGATGATCAGCATCTAAATTACTCCCTAGTTTGCTACCCATTGATAAAAGAATAAAACAATCCGATTCTATTCTTAAATCTAGCATTAGATTAATCACACAATCAAACTAGTAACGTTCCTAGCATAATTATGCAATAATCATAAATCACAAGCATAGAAATTGAACCATAATTAAGGAAAAGAGAAAGAGAGGAAAGATCTCACAATAACGGTTGAAGGTTCATGTTAATTGATCCAAGAACAGTTCAAGCTACAATCCGATAGCAAAAAAAACCAAATCCATAGTTGAAATCCCTAAAAACTAAACTAAGAAATGAAAACTAAAACTAGGAAATGAAGAACAAAGACTAAGAAATGAAGAACAAAGAGAAATGAAGAAGGAAAGATGAAAAGAGAATCATGAAGAAGGAAGGATGAGGAGAGGAGTATCCTCTCTCTCCCCTCAAGCTTGCCACTCCAAGGTCTACATTTCAGCTCTCCTCTTCGTCCTCCTCTCCGTCTCCCCTCAAAAGTTAGGTTTTAGGAGCTTTTAAACCCCGCACAAAATCGTGGCCCCAAACCGTCAAAAGCGTCGCGAGTCACGACACTGATCGCGAGTCGCGAAGGGGACTCTGCCATCCCGCATGATTTGGCTGGGCAAGAGCATCGCGAGCCGCGACAGGCATCGCGAGTCGCGAGGGACAGGGGGTCACGAGGTGCGACAGTCCTCGCGAGTCGCGAGCCTGTGCTGGGCATGCGTGCCGGGCCGTGCGAGCGCCGGGCCGTGCGAGCCGGGCGCTCGCTTGACGAGCGAGGCCGCCGGGCGATGCTTGCGATGCGGGCCGGATGGGCGAGGCCGCTGGGCAAGCTTCGCGAGCTTGCGATGCTTGGCCGGCTTGGCGATGATGCTTGGGCTTGGCGATGATGCTTGCGGTGATGCTTGGGCTTGCGGTGATGCTTGGGCTTTGCTCGGCTCAAATGCACTTCACCTTGGAAGCTCGGAATACATGACATTAACACAACTTATCTCGCAACACTCCGAACTTCCGCTAAGAGTTAAATAAAACACGAATGTTAACAATTACAATCAAACCCTTAGCAAAGTGCACCCAAAGTAATGTAAATACTACGTATAACGAACTTGAGCGTATCAGAGAGGAGATTAGAACGAACAGTGGAATATGAACTGTCATCAACACCAATATAAAACTGATGTAATTTTTCTTCGTCGCGATCGGCGGCGAATTTCCCAGCTACGTTACAGGTGCAGCCACCACATGTGCAACCGTGAAGAGGTTTCAAGCGGGTTTAGTCATCATATAACCCCATTAAAGTAGTATAATAATCCTCCATAGTCATAGATTTAGTTTGTTTGCAATTGGTGATATTCGCGCGGAGTTGTTGAAGGCGAGTACCATCAGCCACGCAGAACCGTTGCTCTAAGTATAGCCACAAGGGGCGTGCTTCTTCGTGATAGGGAATGGAGAGAGCGAGCTTGGAGTCCATGCTGCGTAGCATCCAAGAGACTAGCATAGAATTGACAGTAATCCAATCAAGCAAGGATTTCTTGGCAGTGGGTTTGGATAGAGTGCCGTCAATAAAACCGTATTTCCGGCGAGCCTTCATTGACAAGGAAAGAGCGCGAGCCCATGACAAGTAATTGTCGCCCTTGAGTATCACGTGTGTGATGAGGTTGCCGGGTTGGTCACCGGAGCCCAAGTAAAAGGGAGAAGTAGAGTCCATTTTAGTTTCCTCCGTCATGGTGGCGCCGCCGTGAAGAGACGCTAATCAGATGGTTGCTGCCGTGAAGAAGCAACGAGGAAGGAGGAAGAAAAAAAACGGCAGAGGGGTAGGGTTTTAGGCTATGGCTGTGATACCATGTAGGATTTGAATTTCCTTAGTTGTATTGACTTATGGTTTAACATATAAATATAACCTAATGTAGTACTAACTAATGGGCTTTACATGCTAATACACGTGAGATAACAAGCATACAAGTAAAACAAACAAATAGAGGCCCAAAGGATGCCTAACATAGCTCTTGTCACATTAAAAAGATAATTGTATGGGTATAACCCAAGTACGTTAGCGGACTCCAGTGATAAGTCCGCAAACGCCATAACGGACGCGAACACGATGAATGTCGCCTACAGCTCTGACAAGTCAGTACATCAACATGGTCCGACAACGTTGGCGGTCGCCCAACAAGGCAAAATAAGGGAATCTTCTCAACTGTCAAAGGCACCACGACCGTACACGTGTAAAAGGATTACGCACCCTGTCAGTGAATATTACTTCTATAAATACCCCACTAGTACTACTCGGTGTACATTCTCTCACACTCAGAATTCTTATCTCTCTCTCTCTACTTTCTCTCTCTAAATCCTATTTGGACACGTGCTGACTTGAGCGTCGGAGGGGGTTTCCTCGCATCCCCCCCGAGGGTAGTTCACGTTTGCTTCTTGTGCAGTTATTCACTAGCGGAGTCAAACCCTAATCTTTGGCGGACTTCTCTCGAGACCGCCAAACGTTTCAACACCGAAACAACTTGGCGCTAGAAGGAGGGGCCTCCCATCTTTGTGAACGCCATCATGGAAAGAGCAAACAATGACGGCCGTGATCCATCAGAGTTGGACGCTGGGAACGTCAATGAGCAGCAAACTCCTGGGAACAATGTGTCTCAGGTAAACACTGGTAGCGGATCATTCAACCTGGCTCAACTAAGTCAATTCTCCCCTGAGCAGCTACAAACTGTAGCGTCTTTCATCCAAATGTTACAAGCGGGTACTCAGCCTAACAACACCCCCACTCCTAATGCGAGGGTTGGTCAGCTTCGTAGGCGTATGTCGACCATGAATGGTCGCAACGTCGATGGCACCCCCTTGAGAAGAATGCGGACCTTCAATCAGGAGGGACGCCAGTTGGAGAGGCAAATTGAGGACCCAGAATATGAGGAAGTCATTCTAGAAACTGAGGATCTCAACAATTGTGAAGATGAGAATCAAAGTCGTTCTCGCCGGGAACACAGCATCAGTGGCGCAAGCAATTACTTTACTGGCGGACACTTATTGATCAAGCCTAAGCAGTCCCCTTTCATTCCAGAAATCTTGAACCACCCCATGCCGCGAATCAAGATGCCGTCCTGCAAGTACGATGGCACCTCGGACCTGCACGATCATGTGGCCGCTTACGGGGGCACATGTATTTATACACTCAGTGGACGCTATCTGGTGTAAGGTTTTCCCATCTACTTTGACTGGGATTGCCCAAACATGGTTTAAAAGCATCAGGGCTGGTAATGTTTCTAGCTTTTCTCAGCTTTCATCTATGTTCAGCACTCACTTCGTGAGTAATAGGCACCGCGAGCGCACAACGGGCGAGTTGTTATCTATCAAGCAGAGGGAAAATGAGAGCCTGCGAGATTTCGTCGGCCGTTTCAATGCTGAGGCGGTCACCATTCCCCGCCTTCAGCAGGACGTGGTCGTCTTAGCTTTGATGACCGGACTGAGGGAAGGGTCCACGTTTAGAAGTTATCCGGCCGTAAAACCTTCACATCCCTTGAGCCGTATTAAGGGAAGGCAAACGATTTCATCGAGGGGGGAAGAGTTTGACAAGGCCGCATAGCGCCCAAAGTCGTGAGCCGGAAAAGAAGAAGGATGATAAGCAGAAGAGAGAAAAGGGTCGCGAAAATGATCGCGGTCGGGATGAAAGGAAGCAGGAATCAAATGTGGTCAAGAAGGGAAATGACCGCGAGAAGAATGACCGCGAAAGGTTCGAGTACAAAGATAAATTTGATACATATACGCAGCTCATGACCTCAAGGGCTCAGATATATCAGATGAACAAGGACAGTGATAAATGGCAACGTCCTAAGCAAATGTTTCATAAAAATCGTGACAAGAGCAAGTGGTGTGACTTTCACGGTGATCACGGTCACACTACCGAGAATTGCAGGCACTTGAAGGATAACCTGGAGGATCCGATAAGACGAGGTAACTTCACTCAATACAAGGCACAATCAAAGGACGGAGACGTGGTAAAGCCCAATAACCGGAATGTGCAATCGCGGATTGCTGAAATTCACGTTATAGTGGCTGTTGGAGGCAGCGTCAATGGGGCCAAGGCAAGCCTGAAAGAATTCAGGCACCAGGTCAATTTCAATGAAAGCATGTAGTGGAGAAGGCCGCCAGTAATGCCCGCCATGTCTTTCACGGTTGAAGATGCAAAGCATGTCGTCTACCCTCATGATGACCCTCTGGTGGTCACGCTCGAAAGTGTCAAACCTGTTTGATCCACGTAATCCCGGTAGACGGAGGAAGTTCCGCAAACATTCTCGTATTTCTCAACTTTTAAAAAATTGATGATTGGCGGGGAGCATCCGGGCTCGTACGTTACCCAGTGATAGGTTTCACGGGGGCGTCAGTGATTCCAGAGGGCCTGATAACCTTACCGGTCAGAGTAGGGGAGGATGAGAACGCCAGGGATGTAATGGCGGAGTTTTTAGTGGTTGACGTGCCTGGAGCTTATAACGCAATTATCGGACGCCCTTTCATCCATGACGTCCAAGGAGTTGTGTCGACCTATCATTTGACTATGTCTGACGTTTCCAATCTCGGGACGACAAAGCAAAGTTGAGAGGAAATCAAGAAATGGCAAAATCATGCTACCTAACAGCATTGAAGCAACCGGCAAGGAGAATGCCGGTAGAAGAATTGAATCCGCCAACCAGGAAACAAAGGCGAGCTCAGAGGAGAGCTCTGGCGAATGAGGAAGGGCCCGAGAGACCGCTATCAAAGCGCAGGCCCTGACAGACTTTATCGTGGAAGCCTCATATGAGGAAGAAGTAGAGCAAAAGGAAGTCTGGCTACTGGAAGTCGACGGATCGTCCGCTGTTAGCGAATCTGGAGCGGGTATAGTGATGACTAGCCCTGAAGGAAATTCTTACCAGTACGCCATCAAGTTCGCCTTCCCGGCGTCAAACAACGAAGCAGAATATGAAGCGGCAATTGCCGGACTGAGAATGTGTTTGGCAGCGGGTGCTAAGAAAGTGCTTTTAAAAACGGACTCACAGTTGGTGAGCGGCCAGCTGAGGGGAGAATTCGAAGTCAGAGAGGCCAACATGCTAAAATACGTTGAAAAGGCCAAGGAATTGATAGCTCAATTAAATCATTTTGAGATTCAAGCGATACCTAGGGCCGAGAACACAAAAGCGGACGCATTGTCCAAGTTGGCAAGCTCTGACTCATTTAGCATTGAAAGAACCGTCACGGTCGACATCTTGAAGGAAAAGAGCATCACAGAAAAGGCCGTAACCGTCAATAGTATAAACCAGCAGGGAGAGTGGTTTAGTGAGCTGGTGGCGTACAAGTTGACTGGAACGCTTCCGAATAATCCTTCGTCCGCCAAGAAATTGAAGCGATGATGGGACCAAGTTATGTGCGATTATAGAGTGTTGAGAAGTCCATTTTACTAAGGTTTAAGGTTTAAGAAGGAGAGTTTTACTCATCTATACCTTAGTGTGGAGAAGAGGGAGTTATGATGAATTGGCGATATTAGAGGAGATTTAAGGATATTTTGTGGTTCCATATGCTTTTGATCATTTACAGGTGGATTAAGCTCACAAAGTTCCTTGAAGTCTAGATGTTGATGGTTGTCATCCAAGTTCATCCTATCTGTGGCTCCACGGCATTGTTTGCCCACCATGGACGTTGAAGAGCCCACCTCGAGCGTTTGTGGAGAAGGTTGGATGGTGGGCAGTAGCGAGTACCCGAGCTGGGCACCACACACGCACGGGCCGCCTTATCGAGCAGTGAGAATCATGCGCAGCAGCCAATGCCCGAGCCGCGCACCATCACCGCACGACTCGCGCATATAGAGTGGTAGCACAATCTTGGCAGCGTCGCATGCCCGAGCCGCGCACCATAATCGCACGACTCGCGCATATCTAGCTGAAGCACCTGCTGGGCAGCAAGACATGCCCGACTCGCGCGCTAGACCTGCGCGACTCGCGCGCTGCGAGCGAAGGCTGGATGTTTGGGCAGCAGCGGAAGCCCGAGTCGCGCGCCATAGATGCCCGACTCGCGCACTTCGACGCGGCTGCGATTCTTCGGCAATTTTCAGCTTTCCTTAGGGTTTATTAATGAGAAAAACGTTTTGTTTTGGATATCATGTAATTTCTGAACTGAATTAGAGAGGAGAGAGAGAAGAACCCTAATCCCTTTTTCTCCCTTTTTGAGTTTCTAATGAGTTTGAAGATTTCTTCGATGGATGCTATGTCAATTGTAGCCTAAATCTAGTCTTGAGAACGGTTAATCAAGCTTCGGTCTACTATTGTGAGGTTTCTCTTTGTTAACTTGTTCTTAATTATAATTGTGATTTCTTGATTTAAATCTATGATTGTGGTATGTATTGCTAGGAGTACTACTAGTTTATACATTCGATTTATCATTTGCTAGGATTTAGAATTGATGCCGATTCATCTGTTCTTCTTTCATGAGTAGCATTATAGGGTTTGATTAATGAATCTGATTATTCTTGATTAATCACTAGAGAAATCACAAGTTCCAATTTGAATATGTTGTGCTAGCAATTTGTTAATTGGCTCATTGTTTCCTAGTTCGTTGATGTTCTTTTGATTTGAATTTAATCTCTGATTAGATTAGATTAATCATTAGTTCAAGTTTTATGATCATCTGATTGTGATTGTTTAACGGTACTTTTGAGGGAAAGGAATTTGATTTCCAACTTTGAGTAATTAAGAGTAAAGTTACATGTTTGAGAAACCAATGATCAATAGTATGAATCGAAGTGGCCATTAACCGAACTCAAGATTCTTCTCTTCTTGATTACATCACTTCTTTATTATACTTTAGTTCTTCGTATTTAGTTACTCATTTATTTAATCACAAAACTACGCAAAACCCCCATTTGATCTATTATAAGCACGAGTTAGTCCCCAAGTCTCTGTGGATTCGACCCTACTTGCCACTTACATTTATTTGTATTGGAAAGAAGGAAAATAAACTTTTATCGTTGGTAGCACGTACGACCGCGTCCCACCAAGCGACAAGCAAGCTGGTATGTCATATACCAAAATGAGCTATACAAGAAATCATTCAGTTTACCTCTGCTTAAATGCGCAACCGCATGGGAATCCGCGAAGATCCTTGAAGTAATACATGAAGGTATATGCGGCAACCATATTGGCGGAAAAGCTTTGGCACTAAAGGCATTGAGAGCGGGATTCTATTGGCCAAGTATGCTGGCGGATTCCCAGAGCTACGTTAAAAGATGTGATAAGTGCCAGAGATACGCTCCCGTCATTAACAGGCCAGCCAACGATTTGCAGCCTATCCTATGCCCGATCCCGTTCGCACAGTGGGGAATGGACATCTTGGGACCGTTCACCACAGCAACCGGGGGGAGAAAGTTCCTAATAGTGGGAATTGATTACTTTACCAAGTGGATAGAGGCAGAGCCGACAGCAAAAATCAAGGCAAATCAAGTCAAGAAATTCATCTGGCAAAACATTATGACAAGATTTGGGATCCCCACGGCATCGTCTTTGATCATGGCGTCCAATTCGATTGCCGTCCTGTACAGGCCTTCTTAACGGAATTTCGGGTAAAATTTGCATACTCAGCCGTTTGCCACCCTCAGAGCAACGGACAAGCAGAGGCCGCGAACAAGCAGATCCTAAACGCCTTGAAGAAAAAGCTTGATGAATTTAAAGGAAGATGGGCTGATATGGTACCGGCAGTGCTATGGTCAAACAGAACAACGGAGAAGGAAGCAACGGGAGAGAGCCCATTCAAGTTAGCCTTCGGCGCAGAAGCGGTATTGCCAGTAGAGGTGGGGTTACCCTCTTTCCGGATCAAGCACCAAGACCTGCAAAAGAATGACCAAGCACTTAGGGAAGACCTAGACTTTTTGCCGGAAACAAGGCTCATGGCAGAACTGAGAGCAGCCGCTTACAAAGACAGGATCAGCAAGGCTTACAATAAAAAAGTCATGGAGAGGCCATTAGATGTTGGCGACCTGGTCCTTCGCAGAACAGCGGCCACTGGCAAGGCGCATATTGAGGGAAAGCTGACTGCTAACTGGGAAGGTCCTTATGTCATAGCCAAGAAGATTGCTCCCGGTTCTTTCATTTTAAAGAGTATGGACGATAAGGAGCTTAAAAATTGTTGGAATGCTAGCATCCTAAAGAAATACTATGTTTGAATCATTGAATATGATAGGCCGAGAGCCAACCCTTGTTACATAAATAATACAAGCTTCCGTTAACAATTCATCAATTATCTTATTATTTTCAAGCATACAAATCACAAGCCATATGACAGGCTCAAAGTGCGTTAACGGTCATATGACAGACCTAGCACAAATCACAAGCCATATGACAGGCTCAAAGTGCGTTAACGGTCATATGACAGACCTAGCACAAATCTAAAGCCACATGACAGGCTCAAAGTGCGTTAACGGTCATATGACAGACCTAACACAAATCTAAAGCCACATGACAGGCTCAAAGTGCGTTAACGGTCATATGACAGACCTAGCACAAGTCACAAGCCATATGACAGGCTCAAAGTGCGTTAACGGTCATATGACAGACCTAACACAAGTCACAAGCCACATGACAGGCTCAAAGTGCGTTAACGGTCATATAACAGACCTAGCACAAATCAAAAGCCACATGACAGGCTCACGAACATTAGCGGTCATACAAAAGATCAGATGATAATGAAAGCGACAGAAACGCGAGATATAAAGTACTTTCCCATAAAATAAAAGCTACTGGCTTGGCGGCCAACTACAGGTAAAACGATGGCGGCCAAATGAAAGGCTTTTAGTTGGAATTGTACTTATAAAATTAAGAAACGTTAGCGTTTACAAATGCCAACATGGGCCGAATAAAATATTGATCAAAATATTTAAAAGATTACAAACTATATGCTATTAGAAGAACAGGAAGAGCTGAAAGAAGGCCGCCAAAAACTTCAAGAGGGAGGGGTTTCTTGATTTTCTTGATCTGGAACATCTCGAGGATCCGCATCAGTGATAGCGTCCTCGTCAGCGAATTTAGGATCCCCCTCAATAGGCGTGAGATGCTGGCCACCGGCATGAGCGTCTTCGATAACGTTCCAGTCAAATCCTGGAACCGATTTGCAAACGCATCTCATGGCGGCTGCCCATCCGCCATCATACCTTTGTGCAAAGTCATTGCGTATTCATCGATCGTTTAAATTGAGCAACAGCCTTAGCAACTCCTCTCGCCTCGGCTTCGCCCGCCGCATCCGGGACCGCAACCTCTTTTGCGAGTTAGCGGCCTCCAGAGCCTTGGTCAATATATTGACATTTTCCTCGGTCTCTTCCAATAAGGCGGCCCTCGGTCTCAGTGTTATCAGCTCGTCAGTTAGAGGCTGTAACTCTGCCGTCTTTGCCGCCAGCTTGTCCTCCATCTCCTTCAGTAGATCCTGGTAAGTTTCCAGCGATTGCTTATAGGTATCCGCCAACTTCTGATACTCTATATATTGCTCTATCAGCTCAATGGCAGCGTTGTTGTCCTGCGAAGATGAAAAGAATATGTCAAAAAAAAAAAAAAAAAAAAAAAAAGAAGCAAAAAGCAAAACGAATGAATGATAATAAGAGAGTACGTAAACGTACCACAAGTTGATCGTGAGCCAACCTAGCAAACTGGAGTGACCGGGGGACCCTGTCGGCCTATCTCATCGGCGGTTGCATGCCCTTCAGAATGCGGTAGGCAAGGATGCCACCGTTCTCAGGGATGTCGGCATATAGCTACTCATCCTCTCTGACGTCCCAGTCAGGCTGGTAAATCTTGCTAGGGACGACAGGCCGGCGGGCGAAAGAGGCCGCCACAGTATCGCTTAGTGGTACTTCTTTCTTCTCGATCCACTCATGGTACCGAGAGAAGATGCCGGGAGATAAGTTAGAAAGAAAGATGGGCATGGTAATCAGCTCTCGGATCTTATCGCGGATGGAGGAGTAAGAGCCTGATAGTCAGGAGGCGCCGCTAACATGCCCTGGAGCAGTGGCCGCGACAGCCCGCTCCCGAATCTCTGGAGCATCCGAGGTCAGACCCCCCACCTGAACATCAGGGGTGTGGTCAGAAGAAGCAGGGTCCGCCAAAGCCTGCCTTTTGTTGGCAGATGTATCCACCGCAACTTGCTCGCAGGGCCGCCTCCTGTTCCCACTTCCCCTGGCGACAGGTCGGGAGGTTGAGGACCTAATCGGGACGGCGGGGGATGGCTGGCCGCCGGGATCGGCAGCAGCGCGGCAGAACATTCCGAACAGGGGACGCGAACAATATTCGCTCCCGCCGCGACCACGGCGAATATTCTGAGGGCCGTGGCGGTTCCCTCCCCGGCGGCCATTGGTAATCCCGTGCATGGTCTCGTATTCTTGCGAGAAAGCAGGCGGTAAATTGTTAACGGCTTGAAGTTCTCGTCCACAGATAGGGCGTCGAGGTCAAGGCAGTCAAAACCTGCGAATGGCAAGAAGCAAAATGTAAAAAAAAAAAAAAAAAAAAAAAAAAAACATCAGTTGGACCAGTCCGACATCAACACTCACCATTTTCATGAGTAGGGCTGAGCAGCAGGGCCGACAAGGGTTTGTTCCCCAGGATGTACTTGGAATGAGGAATCCAATATTTAGGCTCTTTAACCTTCACCTCCTTCCCATCCTCATAGGTGACTAAGTAATCCTCCGTGTCAAAGTAGTCGAAGGCCGCTAACTCTTCCTCAGTTTGCGGAATAAGAGGTAAATGCTCCATATACGAACGAGGCTCAGTGAAATGACGATGCACTGGATAATCCTCAGGAACTCGTAACCAAAAGAAAGCATCCTGCCAGCCCTTCAAACCAGTCATTTTAGGCTGAACTGTCATCTTCTTGTCGGCCGTAGTTAGCGACCACCAACCCGCCTGCCTAGAAGATCCATTTTTCTTCAGCCAATGAATGTGGCGGAATAAGTTCAGCGTTTGCGGAAAATCCAAGAAACGCACAACCCGGATATGTACGCTATCAAATTCCGGACCGCCAAAGGAGTCAACCGAGCCAAGCTCACGTTGAAAGCATTTAAGATCTTCACCAAAAAAAGAATCCAGAGGGAAGCGGAGGCCAAACTCGAAATGATGAGTATACACGACCACGTGACCAGGAGGACATTCCGTCACAATGGCCCCCTCTGGCGGGACTATTAACCGATAACCCGACGGAAGACAATATAAGTCCCGAGCAACTCTCGAGTAACTCAGATCAATGGCGTCCTGACGCCAAGGCAAATCAATCTCGACACTGATAGGACCGGCACTGAAATCATCCGGCAGCCATAAAGCATCAGAACCAGGTCCAGTCTCAATCTCCTCCATCGGATTCGAACTATCGACCCTTAATTCGGGCAGCACGGGAAGATTCCCCGACCGCATGGGCGGACAAAGGCATAGAAACGTCAACATTTGCGTCCGCAGAGTCAATCGCATCCCCGGTGACGCGGACAGCGAGGCTCGCAACATGACGACGGTGATAAACGGTCCCTTGGCGGACCATAACAAAGAGCAATAGAATCACTCGTCGTCACCTAAATCAATAATATGAGGGTTGGGAGCCGCAGATTGTTGTAAGCGGTCGAAAAAGTCAACCGTTACTTCCACCCCAGCATCCGCCAAGTTATCCAACCAAGCATGCTCTCAAAGGGGTGCTACGTCAAGGCCGGGAGTGGCATCGACCGGAGGATGCCTAACGGATCGTCTAGCAAGAATCTGATGCCTAAGCTCCCTAAGCGTTTGTCGGTCACCACTCCGACTGGCGGATAGATACCTCCTAGTCAAATTATCTTTGCTCGGGGGTAGCGTGGTCGTTTAAAAACTTCAACCTTAACTCTCTTTCCCTCTCTGCGGTAAGAGGTATGTCCGCTAGCAACCTCGGTCCTCCCCCATCGGACTTAAGCTAGAAGAAGGTTCACTATTGGCCAGAGGGGAAGAAGGTTCGTTATCGGCCAAAGGGGAAGAAGGGTCACTCTCAGTCATGAACACCTCACTAGGGGTATTCTGGCTATCAGACGACATGATGAAAACGCAAAAGAAACTTAACAAAACTCAAAGAGAAATCGAAGAAATACCTGGAAACGAAAGGTCACCGGAGAAAAATAAAGCAGAGAGCGAAAGACGCCGGTAAAGGTAAATGAAATTCCCGAACGGCGAAATTGCACCAAAAAACTTGAGCTTGAGCCAAAACACCACCGGAAAAGCTGGAAGAAGCACCGCCAAAAAAAAAAAACAAATCTTCAAACTCAGGCAAAACCCAGAAAATGTTCGTCAAGAAAAGACGAAATTTTCAGTACACTAGAACCGGAAAGTGAAAACTAGAAGATTGAGTAACTTTTCGGAGTAATTTGAGCACAGGAAAAGCGGTTTTTAAGCAACTCAAGCTTCGGCTATGGAGGTTTTATCAGATAAAAAGGGAGAAAAAAAGGGAGAGCTTTGAGAATGAAGATAAAGAACTCCGAAAAGGGCAACTGCTCCCATATAAGGCACGAATGAATGGCTGAGATTGAAAGATCTCTCAACTCCCTCTCCAGATTCCTGCCAAGTGTCAAAACACGGTAAACCCTAATAAAGTAATGGGCGGGATTTTCGAAAAAGTAATCATTAACTTTTCGAAATTTTTCAACTCCCCACGACGACACGTGGCACCCAAAAAATTAACTTCTTCAAAAAATTGAGCACGGCAACAATGATTCGCGTCCACCAACAACATCATTAACGGTCATGACCCCAAATGATGCTGGGGGGGCTAGTTGTATGGGTATAACCCAAGTACGTTAGCGGACTCCAGTGATAAGTCCGCAAACGCCATAACGGACGCGAACACGATGAATGTCGCCTACAGCTCTGACAAGTCAGTACATCAACATGGTCCGACAACGTTGGCGGTCGCCCAACAAGGCAAAATAAGGGAATCTTCTCAACTGTCAAAGGCACCACGACCGTACACGTGTGAAAGGATTACGCACTCTGTCAGGTGAATAGTACTTCTATAAATACCCCACTAGTACTACTCTGCAGGTACATTCTCTCACACTCAGAATTCTTGTGCAGTTATTCACTAGCGGAGTCAAACCCTAATCTTTGGCGGACTTCTCTCAAGACCGCCAACCGTTTCAACACCGAAATAATTATAATTCCCTAAACCTCATTCATCCAGTGCTCTCAACCAAACTTTTACCTAATCACCTGATTACTTCACGCCCGCCACTTAAAATCAGCTCCATGTAGAATTTTCATGAAGTAGCTACTAAATTATTTGCACCAAGCTCCCTTTTCACGGCTATATAAAAGAGATCAAGTAGTCCACTTTTATTTTCAGCAAGCTCAACAAACAAAAAAAAAAAAGAAAACAAAAGACTCAGAAGAGAAGAAGAGACGGAGATGATGATGAAGAAGAGGGTGAGGGTGAGTGTGAGTTTGGTGATCATGTTTGCCATTGTGGTGCTGTTAGCTAAAACTGAAACCGCCTCGGCTACTCGCCAACTTAATTCCCTTTCACAAATTGTTGTTACTGAAGAGTTTGTTAGCGACACCCATCGTCCACTGACATGTGCTGGCGTAGGGCAAATGTGCGGCACTCCCTTTCTCTCTTGTTGCGAAGATTATAATTGTTATGGAGTATGTATACCCAAATGCTATCCAAACTGCAGCAACTAAACTAATATGGAGTATTCATAATTTTATACTCCAACCATAATTTAAAATAAAGGTTGGAGTATTTAGTTTTTCCTTTTTTTTTGACAACCTAGTTTTTCCTTCATGTAGTTGTTTTAAAATTCTAATTAATATGGAGATGTCATATTGTGTATGATATACTACTCTATGTTGATGTTGTTGTTGTATGGTTTCAACTTTCAGTGCATGCATGTACTATGAATCATCAATAAAATAAATGGTTTTTTGTGTGTTATTAAGTTGTATCTTGCTAATACAGGAGTCACACCTTTATAAAATCAGAAATTATTGGGTCTTAACTATTACATTATAACTTATGGTGTTAGAACCCATCCACACGTGTGAAATCAAAATATTAACTAAATTGTAGCTTCTCCCTCTTCTCACCACCACCATCATATCCTGCCTCTTCGCACTTAGAGACGCACGACGACCAGTACCACCGTCATCTCCTCCCTCTTTGCAGTTTTCCTCTGCCACTGCGGCCCCAATGCCCAGACCACAACCTCTGCATCCCTTTCTCCCTCTTCTTCGTGTTATGCCATACATCCATCTGATCTTTCATAAGGTTTTTATAGTAATTTGAACCAACTTATTGCTTAAACATTAGATTTTTATAGAAATTTGAACCAACTTCATGTTTTTGATTGGATAATAATTGGTACATTAAAAAGGGAATCTCTCAACCAACTGCATCTGTTAAGAACAAGTGAATATACTGGACCAAGCAAGTGAACCTTAATGGTCCAAAGTATTTTGCGTTTGCTGGGTTGAAACTTTATCGATGACAAACCACCTACAAAACAAGTAAATGACTAGGGGTTCTCCAGACAAACCCTCTCCCAATGGCGGATCAGGAATTGAGCCACGTAGGTTCGGAATTGTTAGAACATAAATTTCAAATTATATTTTACTATCTTCGGTTACATTTTTCTATAGAAAAAACAAATCTTTCATTCTTAATTACATCATTAGAAAAATAACTAATTAAATAATTGTACTAACAAAAACTAGGGGGCTTGCCCCTCTTTCACTTAAAAAAAACTATCAATTTCTTATAAAACAAATTACAGAGTATCAATTATTAAGACATTCAAGACATTTTTCATAATCATCCTATCAATTAAGAGTTAAAAGTTTAAAACTATCTATGATATGAAACGATGAAAAAACAAGAAATATTATCAATTAGAATGAATATGAAATCTAAAAGTGATCATTTTGACTTTGAAAATGTTCCATTTTGGCCAAAAGTATAATAGTTTTACAATAAATAATCACTAGTAGAAAAATGATAATTTGCGTCAGTCTATTTGCATCGAACGTTGGAAGAACTGACGCAAATGCTTAGGAAGGGCCTATTTGCATCGGACATCAGAAAACCTACGACGTAAACAATCACAACAGATGAGTGGTAGGGTCATTTTCGTCGAATGATAATGAGGAAGCGACTCAAATGACGAACGCCAATGGCTAGGCGGACCACACAGTTTGCGTCGGAAGTTGCTTCCGTGCGACGCACATGGTTGGATCCCGTGATTTGCGTCACGGGCTAAGGAGATGCGACACACATCACTTCAGCTAATGCGCACATGGTTGGATCCCCTATCTGCGTCACACGTTGCTGTTGTGTGATGCAAAAAGTCATTTACGTCGGACATTTGGGCCCGTCCGACGCAAATGACGTAGGCCCAGATTAATTTTTCCAACGACACACTTAGTCGAACCCTAAACGTACTCACTCTCAAACTCACACTCTCACACTCTCTCTCTCTCTCCTGCGATTGCAAACCCTCAGCCTCGCCGGCAATCTCTCACCCTTGCCGGTGACCGTCGCTTCTCCGACGAATCCACCCAACCCCTCTCCCTCAGTTTTCGCTGCTCACTCGAATTCTCTCTCTAGGTTTTCGGTCCTCACTCTCATTATCTCTCTCGATTTTCGCACTTCCACCGACGACATTCACCAGCGTCTCCTTAGTCAGCCGGTGAACGACCTTCTCTCTCCCGCGTCGCCCTAGCCGTTCGTCGCCCCTGCCAGTCGGCGCGAAGGTCTTCAAGTTCAGCAGCCATTTGCTTGGCCTCTTCATACTTCTACTGTTGAGAAGAAGGTCTGATTTCTTCTCCGATTTGTTTGAATTTTTTTTACAATTATGTTGTACAGTTTACCTACTATCTTCATCGTGTACTTGGAGAACTGTAGGGAAGTGCTGCCGGATTTTTCTTAGGATTGAAAATCAAACGTTCATTCACTAGTGAGATGAGAAACTCAAGGATGGGTTAGGTTGGAGTAATAAGGATCCAAATGTTCATGACTGCATTTGATAGGACACTTTGAATAATGTGATTGATTGTGTTCTTGTTTAGTGTCTCTATTGTATGAATATGGATCGAAACTGGATGTATGGTAATTGGATTTCGACGACATTTCTACAAGGGGTTCATGAATTTATCAGGGTTGCGTTAGAACATCAATCGCAGAATGGGTCAAAGTTAGTCTTGTGTCCTAGTTGTGATTTCAATAACACTAGAGGGTATCGTGATGTGGATCAAATTAAGGATCATTTGATTCATCGTGAGTTTAAGTGTAATTATACTCGGTGGACATGGCATGGAGAGTTTTATGATCAGGGTTTGACCTCCACTAGCTTCTGTGATGATTTGCATGTTGATCCCATTGATGATGAGGTCGAGGTTGAAATCGGAAAAGGAGAGGATGATAATGAGAATGATAGGGGTAGAAGATGATGAGAATGATAGGGTAGATGATGATGAGAATGATAAGGTAGATGAGATGTTGCACAATTTGGAGGATGAAGGAACCGAGTGTCCTCATATGTATGATAGTATTTTAAGTGCAGCGGACAAACCTATATATTCGGGGTGTAAGTGTAACACCCCGTAATTTTCACTCTTTATTTTGGTGTTTGTTTACATTAAAATGATATTTTTCGTAAAAATAAATAATTTATTATTTAGATTATTTTGGAACGTATTGTGAAAATGTGTATATATATTTATATGTTGTGATATATTTATATATATATATATTATTTTAAGTTGTTAGTTATTTATTTTAAAGGTTATATTAATTTCGTTATTTGTTTAGGCGTTTAGGATGCAGTTTTGTCGTGTAGCGTTTTTGTAACGTTGTTGGACCGACTTGGGTGATGAAATATTGCATCGCATGTGGCGTGCTAATGTGTGCATTATATTTATATTTATAATATAATTTATTTGAATTATTTTCATTATTAAGTATTTTCAAAGTTTAGGCACGATTTAGGAATTTATCGATTTATCGCGTAGCGGGCTTTTGAAGCGTGGACCCTTGTTGTTTTGGGCCGAAGATTTTTGTGGGTGTGTTGGGCTTGACAGCCGGCCAAGTGAAGGAAAAGGAGAGCTTCTCTTCTTTCTTTTCTTTTTATTTTTCCTTGTGACTCTTGGTAGCTTTGTAACTCCTATAACCCCCTAATCATTCTCCGTCTAAAACCCTTTATTTCAACCATTAAACATCCATAAAATTCTGATTTTTTATTCATAGAAGTTCAGCATCATTTGCATTTATCACCCACCGTTTTTCAAGAAAAGGAAGAGAGAAAAGGAAGAGGAAAAGAATAGAAAGTTTAAACCCGGTTTTTCCTGTCGCACCTTCACGAAAATAACCGTAGCCGGAGAGCTAACCGTTGGGTCGTCTTCAATTTTGGACACAACGTTTATAACGTATTGTTCTACATTATGACCGGAGCGATTTAGAATATGAGCTTTTGATCATCGGGAATCATGGTCGTAACAGAGCAGTGCGAAACAAGAGTTTTCAACGTTCAAGAAGAAATGCTTAGTGACTTGTTGCTACAATTCTCGTTTGTTATGCCTTGGGGTTAGAAGAGGATTTGGATTGCATGCTTAACTTGTGATTGTCTCTTTAGACTCAGCTCTCCTCCCGACGACGATCCGGGTAACTAGTTGTTATCCTAGAACCATAGTGATTAGGGTATTATTCGGTTTTAGTTTATTACGCTAGGAATTATCTAAAATACTTTTTGAATGAGATTTTTGACGAAATTTTACATGAACATACGTGACACATTCTATGTGAATACTGTGTAGAGAAAAATAATTTTTGCATGATTTTTAATATTTATTTGATTTAATTAGTATTTTGTGCATTTTTGGCTAAATTTCATAATAATTATTGAACGACTGTTGAATTTGATGAAATCATTTTTCTTAGATCATGTTTTATGCGTAGTATGTATTCCATGCCTTAGAATAATTTTTTACTACTGTTTACTATTTTATTTAATAGATATATCTGTTTTTGTAATTTCGGTTCTGTCAGTATATAATTCAAGAAAATTATTTTTAGAGGCAAAAAAATTAATTTGTTTGAATAATATGTATTTCCGTGCGTTTTTACATGTTATGTGAATTTTTAATAATTTTTGGGCGTCTTTTTATATTTTTAATTGTTATAATGGCTTATTTGAGGAATCTGTATATTAACTGTTAAAAATACTTTTTGAGTCCGAAAATTATAAATAAAAATTTTACCATGTCATTAGAGCTATTAGGGTTATATGATAATTTTTTTGTGTGATTTTAATGCTCGAATTTGTTAGTTTCATAATTATTATGGTGTTTTTGTGATGAAATTGAGGATACACTTTTAAATTGTTTGAAGGCTTGTAAATCAGATATAATTTATAATTTAATATATTTTGGGTTGCTGATTTTCAGTAGTATACAGTATGCATCATTTCGGTAACCACATGTTTAGGTTTGATTTATGGAATAAAATGATTTAATTGTTATTACTCTTTTAATGAATATGATTTAGAGTTAATTGGTGATATATTTGTGATTGAGTGTGGTTGCTGTAAAAACCAGTATATTGTCATTGATGATGTTTGGGAATGTTCAAGTGTTATTGTGAGAGTTATTTGTTGATTATTGTATAAGTGATTTATTTTGAGGAATTATGAAGAACTGTTTGATGAACTGTGGGTATAAGGCCGGGTGGCATCCCCTTTTTGACGAATATTTTAGATGAATGATACTTAGATTGTATGCATGATTGTATTTTGAGATAAGAATATCCGGTGGGATAGATGTAGTCCCCGGTTAAGAACATGCCAACCACCTGGTTTGCGAACTAGGGGTACACCTGGGTTAATTGTTGTCGTCTGAGAGGTCAGGGAGTTCTGCGTGTTCTACCCTGCATCGGGAGTTTGGCCATTCTTAGACACAGGCAGTGGGGAACGTAAGCCCATATACTGACCTGGAGATTGCGATCTGACAAACCTTAGGAAGTGATTTGCGAATCACTGGCGTTCGGTTTCTGACTCAATAACTTATTGAATTCTTGATTTATTATTATTTATATATATTAGAATTATGTCACTCACTCTATCATGTTTACTTATTGTTGATGATCACTTGTTTCATCTATGAGCTTTATGATTTCTATGTGCATGCTATTGATGTAATGATTGCATGTTATTCCTTTCTTAATAATCTTCTTCGAATCGTGCTTTGATTGCTATTGTTCGGGAGAACGCTAGTTACTCCCCACTGATTGTGGATATTTGTTGTATATTTTGCAGGTTTTGTTGATGGGGATTTTCTTTGATTTTGGGCTCGGGTTGAGATGCGAGAAATAATCTATTAGGGTTTTAGTTCTAGACTTCTCTTTAGTTTGTGATAGTTTTCTCTTTTCGATTTTAATCTAAGTAATTAATTTACTTATAGTATTTAATTATGTTTGGTTTTATCACTTAGTTATTTAAACAGTATTCTTGTAGTAGTGACATTCCTAGAAGACGATGTTTCCGCCATCGTCCTATCAAATATATTATTATTTCTTTCTTTTCCGCCTTTGAAATTCTGGGGTGTTACAGTTGGTATCGAGCAAAACGCTCCTAAACTCGAAAATGAGTTGCTAATGATTCTTTAGAATTATTAGTTAGCCATAGGATATAAAATTTGTTTAGAATTAAGTTTAGTTGTTCACTATAATGAGAGTGTTATGGGTAGAGTAAGTAAAGGGAAGCCTTATGGGAATGTGGTGTGCTCTCATGCTTATGGAGCATATGTTATATGTATAGTTATTTGTATTATTGGTGGAATTAGTCTACCAAGTTTGTTAATCTTATTCGCAGGGCCTCTGACTTGTAATTTATTTTCTCTTTTATCAGAGTGCGCAGCGAAAGCGAAGTAATTTATAGCCTTCTCGGTTTAGTTGTGTGTTTTATTTGTTTTGTGTTTTGCAATTTAAAAATAAACTTTAATTTTATTTTAATATAGTCTTGTGTGTTGCATTGCATTTATTTTATTTGCTAGTTGCTTGATAGTATATGTTATTATGTGAGACAATATATATATATACTTTCTGTTCTTTTTCAATTAAGTGTTGTTTTTTTTATGTGAGTACTACGTATCTGTTTTATTATTTACAAAAATTTCTAGTTTGAATTTATATTCCAAATTATATTTTAGATCTTTGAACTTAATAAATTTTATACTTATGTTAGAGTTATTTTCTGACTTTCAAATTTTGTTATTGTTAATATTTTGACATACTCTTTTGAAAAACGTTTAATTTCAATTGTCTTCAAATTTCTCTTACCGTCTTTGACCATCTATATTTATAAATATATTTCATTTAATATTTTTATTTTTCATGTTAATCCTTATTTAGCCTTTAATTATGGTAATAAGTTTTGTAGTCTTTGAAAATAAAAGTACCCTAATGAGTTGTTTTGGTGTTAGTTTGAAAAGTAGATGTAAACTATTTTGTTTTAAAGGTTAGCATTCAACAACTTTTACTTTACTTACTAATTTACTTTTCTTATTAGCATTATTTTTCGAACTCAAATACGTGAAAGGATCTCGTTTACTATTTGTTGTTTCTTGTTTAAATATTTAGTGCTTTCTCATTTCATATCAAAATTTTGGTTGTTTTCATTACTTCTTATTTAATTCTCTTATTTTGGCTGATCTGTTTTATATTCTTTGAAAATAAAATTTATATATTCAGTCTAAATTTTAAACTTGTTTGAGTTGATATTAAGTCATAATGGGTGATTCCTTTGACTTGTATGTCAATTTGATAAGTCTAAATTTTAAACTTATTTGAGTTGATATTGAGTCATAATGGGTGATTCCAGTAAACTCTAATGTCGATTTGATAAGTTGGCTTTCAAATATTGTTTTGTTGATACTAGATTGCAGTGGGTGGTTCCATGCACAATTGTGTCGACTTAGCAAATTTTATAATTGTTGTTAATAATTTATTACTTTATCGCCTATTTATTATTAGTGTTTCGTCGTTGTGAAATTTATTTTAAAGTTTTCAATTTCTTTTGCGAACTTTAATTTTCATATATATGTTTAGGAGGCGTACGCTCTTATAACATATGTCATGATTTGTGTTCGTAAGTGATATTTTAATAAAGCAGCTAGCTACTCTTTATTAAAGTGTTCTTATCTCTTTAAGTGGAGTATAAGCCTGTGAGGTTACCTCTATTTAAATTGGTTTGGCTATCTATTTACGAACTTTTCTTCTTCGTTTCTTTTCTAAAAATATTTATGTATGGTCGGATTTATTCTTTTATAATTTTACGTAAATATTTATTCCTGCTTCTTTTACAAAATTACCTATAGTTTATTGTGCAACAGTTTTTACCTTAAACTTTCTAATACTGTCTTTGGTTCTTTCACATTGTATAAATGATGGTTGTTACCATGCTTCTTTACTGTACAACTCTTTTGGTCTTCCAAAATAAAATATATATATTATTTGAGTTATCAAATTTTTATACCTGCAAGGTTGTTTAGTTTTTAACTAAATTCATCGATTTATGTTTTCTTCATGTTCTTTGTCTAAAGTATTTTCTTTTGTCCCTTGGTTGTTTTGAAGTTTCGAGGATGAAACTCTTTTAAGGGGGAGTGATTGTAACACCCCGTAATTTTCACTCTTTATTTTGGTGTTTGTTTACATTAAAATGATATTTTTCGTAAAAATAAATAATTTATTATTTAGATTATTTTGGAACGTATTGTGAAAATGTGTATATATATTTATATGTTGTGATATATTTATATATATATATATTATTTTAAGTTGTTAGTTATTTATTTTAAAGGTTATATTAATTTCGTTATTTGTTTAGGCGTTTAGGATGCAGTTTTGTCGTGTAGCGTTTTTGTAACGTTGTTGGACCGACTTGGGTGATGAAATATTGCATCGCATGTGGCGTGCTAATGTGTGCATTATATTTATATTTATAATATAATTTATTTGAATTATTTTCATTATTAAGTATTTTCAAAGTTTAGGCACGATTTAGGAATTTATCGATTTATCGCGTAGCGGGCTTTTGAAGCGTGGACCCTTGTTGTTTTGGGCCGAAGATTTTTGTGGGTGTGTTGGGCTTGACAGCTGGCCAAGTGAAGGAAAAGGAGAGCCTCTCTTCTTTCTTTTCTTTTTATTTTTCCTTGTGACTCTTGGTAGCTTTGTAACTCCTATAACCCCCTAATCATTCTCCGTCTAAAACCCTTTATTTCAACCATTAAACATCCATAAAATTCTGATTTTTTATTCATAGAAGTTCAGCATCATTTGCATTTATCACCCACCGTTTTTCAAGAAAAGGAAGAGAGAAAAGGAAGAGGAAAAGAATAGAAAGTTTAAACCCGGTTTTTCCTGTCGCACCTTCACGAAAATAACCGTAGCCGGAGAGCTAACCGTTGGGTCGTCTTCAATTTTGGACACAACGTTTATAACGTATTGTTCTACATTATGACCGGAGCGATTTAGAATATGAGCTTTTGATCATCGGGAATCATGGTCGTAACAGAGCAGTGCGAAACAAGAGTTTTCAACGTTCAAGAAGAAATGCTTAGTGACTTGTTGCTACAATTCTCGTTTGTTATGCCTTGGGGTTAGAAGAGGATTTGGATTGCATGCTTAACTTGTGATTGTCTCTTTAGACTCAGCTCTCCTCCCGACGATCCAGGTAACTAGTTGTTATCCTAGAACCATAGTGATTAGGGTATTATTCGGTTTTAGTTTATTACGCTAGGAATTATCTAAAATACTTTTTGAATGAGATTTTTGACGAAATTTTACATGAACATACGTGACACATTCTATGTGAATACTGTGTAGAGAAAAATAATTTTTGCATGATTTTTAATATTTATTTGATTTAATTAGTATTTTGTGCATTTTTGGCTAAATTTCATAATAATTATTGAACGACTGTTGAATTTGATGAAATCATTTTTCTTAGATCATGTTTTATGCGTAGTATGTATTCCATGCCTTAGAATAATTTTTTACTACTGTTTACTATTTTATTTAATAGATATATCTGTTTTTGTAATTTCGGTTCTGTCAGTATATAATTCAAGAAAATTATTTTTAGAGGCAAAAAAATTAATTTGTTTGAATAATATGTATTTCCGTGCGTTTTTACATGTTATGTGAATTTTTAATAATTTTTGGGCGTCTTTTTATATTTTTAATTGTTATAATGGCTTATTTGAGGAATCTGTATATTAACTGTTAAAAATACTTTTTGAGTCCGAAAATTATAAATAAAAATTTTACCATGTCATTAGAGCTATTAGGGTTATATGATAATTTTTTTGTGTGATTTTAATGCTCGAATTTGTTAGTTTCATAATTATTATGGTGTTTTTGTGATGAAATTGAGGATACACTTTTAAATTGTTTGAAGGCTTGTAAATCAGATATAATTTATAATTTAATATATTTTGGGTTGCTGATTTTCAGTAGTATACAGTATGCATCATTTCGGTAACCACATGTTTAGGTTTGATTTATGGAATAAAATGATTTAATTGTTATTACTCTTTTAATGAATATGATTTAGAGTTAATTGGTGATATATTTGTGATTGAGTGTGGTTGCTGTAAAAACCAGTATATTGTCATTGATGATGTTTGGGAATGTTCAAGTGTTATTGTGAGAGTTATTTGTTGATTATTGTATAAGTGATTTATTTTGAGGAATTATGAAGAACTGTTTGATGAATGTGGGTATAAGGGGTGGCATCCCCTTTTGACGAATATTTTAGATGAATGATACTTAGATTGTATGCATGATTGTATTTTGAGATAAGAATATCCGGTGGGATAGATGTAGTCCCCGGTTAAGAACATGCCAACCACCCTGGTTTGCGAACTAGGGGTACACACGGGTTAATTGTTGTCGCCCGAGAGGTCGGGGAGTTACGCGTGTTCTACCCCCGCATCGGGAGTTTGGCCATTCTTAGACACGGGCAAGTGGGGAACGTAAGCCCATATACCGACCCGGAGATTGCGATCCGACAAACCTTAGGAAGTGATTTGCGAATCACGGCGTTCGGTTTCGACTCAATAACTTATTGAATTCTTGATTTATTATTATTTATATATATTAGAATTATGTCACTCACTCTATCATGTTTACTTATTGTTGATGATCACTTGTTTCATCTATGAGCTTTATGATTTCTATGTGCATGCTATTGATGTAATGATTGCATGTTATTCCTTTCTTAATAATCTTCTTCGAATCGTGCTTTGATTGCTATTGTTCGGGAGAACGCTAGTTACTCCCCACCGATTGTGGATATTTGTTGTATATTTTGCGGGTTTTGTTGATGGGGATTTTCTTTGATTTTGGGCTCGGGTTGAGATGCGAGAAATAATCTATTAGGGTTTTAGTTCTAGACTTCTCTTTAGTTTGTGATAGTTTTCTCTTTTCGATTTTAATCTAAGTAATTAATTTACTTATAGTATTTAATTATGTTTGGTTTTATCACTTAGTTATTTAAACAGTATTCTTGTAGTAGTGACATTCCTAGAAGACGATGTTTCCGCCATCGTCCTATCAAATATATTATTATTTCTTTCTTTTCCGCCTTTGAAATTCTGGGGTGTTACAGTTGGTATCAGAGCAAAACGCTCCTAAACTCTGAAACAGAGTTGCTAATGATTCTTTAGAATTATTAGTTAGCCATAGGATATAAAATTTGTTTAGAATTAAGTTTAGTTGTTCACTATAATGAGAGTGTTATGGGTAGAGTAAGTAAAGGGAAGCCTTATGGGAATGTGGTGTGCTCTCATGCTTATGGAGCATATGTTATATGTATAGTTATTTGTATTATTGGTGGAATTAGTCTACCAAGTTTGTTAATCTTATTCGCAGGGCCTCTGACTTGTAATTTATTTTCTCTTTTATCAGAGTGCGCAGCGAAAGCGAAGTAATTTATAGCCTTCTCGGTTTAGTTGTGTGTTTTATTTGTTTTGTGTTTTGCAATTTAAAAATAAACTTTAATTTTATTTTAATATAGTCTTGTGTGTTGCATTGCATTTATTTTATTTGCTAGTTGCTTGATAGTATATGTTATTATGTGAGACAATATATATATATACTTTCTGTTCTTTTTCAATTAAGTGTTGTTTTTTTTATGTGAGTACTACGTATCTGTTTTATTATTTACAAAAATTTCTAGTTTGAATTTATATTCCAAATTATATTTTAGATCTTTGAACTTAATAAATTTTATACTTATGTTAGAGTTATTTTCTGACTTTCAAATTTTGTTATTGTTAATATTTTGACATACTCTTTTGAAAAACGTTTAATTTCAATTGTCTTCAAATTTCTCTTACCGTCTTTGACCATCTATATTTATAAATATATTTCATTTAATATTTTTATTTTTCATGTTAATCCTTATTTAGCCTTTAATTATGGTAATAAGTTTTGTAGTCTTTGAAAATAAAAGTACCCTAATGAGTTGTTTTGGTGTTAGTTTGAAAAGTAGATGTAAACTATTTTGTTTTAAAGGTTAGCATTCAACAACTTTTACTTTACTTACTAATTTACTTTTCTTATTAGCATTATTTTTCGAACTCAAATACGTGAAAGGATCTCGTTTACTATTTGTTGTTTCTTGTTTAAATATTTAGTGCTTTCTCATTTCATATCAAAATTTTGGTTGTTTTCATTACTTCTTATTTAATTCTCTTATTTTGGGTGATCTGTTTTTATATTCTTTGAAAATAAAATTTATATATTCGATCTAAATTTTAAACTTGTTTGAGTTGATATTAAGTCATAATGGGTGATTCCTTTGACTTGTATGTCAATTTGATAAGTCTAAATTTTAAACTTATTTGAGTTGATATTGAGTCATAATGGGTGATTCCAAGTAAACTCTAATGTCGATTTGATAAGTTGGCTTTCAAATATTGTTTTGTTGATACTAGATTGCAGTGGGTGGTTCCATGCACAATTGTGTCGACTTAGCAAATTTTATAATTGTTGTTAATAATTTATTACTTTATCGCCTATTTATTATTAGTGTTTCGTCGTTGTGAAATTTATTTTAAAGTTTTCAATTTCTTTTGCGAACTTTAATTTTCATATATATGTTTAGGAGGCGTACGCTCTTATAACATATGTCATGATTTGTGTTCGTAAGTGATATTTTAATAAAGCAGCTAGCTACTCTTTATTAAAGTGTTCTTATCTCTTTAAGTGGAGTATAAGCCTGTGAGGTTACCTCTATTTAAATTGGTTTGGCTATCTATTTACGAACTTTTCTTCTTCGTTTCTTTTCTAAAAATATTTATGTATGGTCGGATTTATTCTTTTATAATTTTACGTAAATATTTATTCCCGCTTCTTTTACAAAATTACCTATAGTTTATTGTGCAAAAGTTTTTACCTTAAACTTTCTAATACTTGTCTTTGGTTCTTTCACATTGTATAAATGATGGTTGTTACCATGCTTCTTTCTTGTACAACTCTTTTGGTCTTCCAAAATAAAATATATATATTATTTGAGTTATCAAATTTTTATACCGCAAGGTTGTTTAGTTTTTAACTAAATTCATCGATTTATGTTTTCTTCATGTTCTTTGTCTAAAGTATTTTCTTTTGTCCCTTGGTTGTTTTGAAGTTTCGAGGATGAAACTCTTTTAAGGGGGAGTGATTGTAACACCCCGTAATTTTCACTCTTTATTTTGGTGTTTGTTTACATTAAAATGATATTTTTCGTAAAAATAAATAATTTATTATTTAGATTATTTTGGAACGTATTGTGAAAATGTGTATATATATTTATATGTTGTGATATATTTATATATATATATATTATTTTAAGTTGTTAGTTATTTATTTTAAAGGTTATATTAATTTCGTTATTTGTTTAGGCGTTTAGGATGCGTTTTTGTCGTGTAGCGTTTTTGTAACGTTGTTGGACCGACTTGGGTGATGAAATATTGCATCGCATGTGGCGTGCTAATGTGTGCATTATATTTATATTTATAATATAATTTATTTGAATTATTTTCATTATTAAGTATTTTCAAAGTTTAGGCACGATTTAGGAATTTATCGATTTATCGCGTAGCGGGCTTTTGAAGCGTGGACCCTTGTTGTTTTGGGCCGAAGATTTTTGTGGGTGTGTTGGGCTTGACAGCTGGCCAAGTGAAGGAAAAGGAGAGCCTCTCTTCTTTCTTTTCTTTTATTTTTCCTTGTGACTCTTGGTAGCTTTGTAACTCCTATAACCCCCTAATCATTATCCGTCTAAAACCCTTTATTTCAACCATTAAACATCCATAAAATTCTGATTTTTTATTCATAGAAGTTCAGCATCATTTGCATTTATCACCCACCGTTTTTCAAGAAAAGGAAGAGAGAAAAGGAAGAGGAAAAGAATAGAAAGTTTAAACCCGGTTTTTCCTGTCGCACCTTCACGAAAATAACCGTAGCCGGAGATCTAACCGTTGGATCGTCTTCAATTTTGGACACAACGTTTATAACGTATTGTTCTACATTATGACCGGAGCGATTTAGAATCTGAGCTTTTGATCATCGGGAATCATGGTCGTAACAGAGCAGTGCGAAACAAGAGTTTTCAACGTTCAAGAAGAAATGCTTAGTGACTTGTTGCTACAATTCTCGTTTGTTATGCCTTGGGGTTAGAAGAGGATTTGGATTGCATGCTTAACTTGTGATTGTCTCTTTAGACTCAGCTCTCCTCCCGACGATCCAGGTAACTAGTTGTTATCCTAGAACCATAGTGATTAGGGTATTATTCGGTTTTAGTTTATTACGCTAGGAATTATCTAAAATACTTTTTGAATGAGATTTTTGACGAAATTTTACATGAACATACGTGACACATTCTATGTGAATACTGTGTAGAGAAAAATAATTTTTGCATGATTTTTAATATTTATTTGATTTAATTAGTATTTTGTGCGTTTTTGGCTAAATTTCATAATAATTATTGAACGACTGTTGAAATTGATGAAATCATTTTTCTTAGATCATGTTGTATGCGTAGTATGTATTCCATGCCTTAGAATATTTTTTTCCTACTGTTTACTATTTTATTTAATAGATATATCTGTTTTTGTAATTTCGGTTCTGTCAGTATATAATTCAAGAAAATTATTTGTAGAGGCAAAAAAATTAATTTGTTTGAATAATATGTATTTCCGTGAGTGTTAACATGTTATGTGAATTTTTGGTAATTTTTGGGCGTCTTTTTATATTTTTAATTGTTATAATGGCTTATTTGAGGAATCTGTATATTAACTGTTAAAAATACTTTTTGAGTCCGAAAATTATAAATAAAAATTGTACCATGTCAGTAGAGCTATTATGGTTATATGATAATTTTTTTGTGTGATTTTAATGCTCGAATTTGTTAGTTTCATAATTATTATGGTGTTTTTGTGATGAAATTGAGGATACACTTTTAAATTGTTTGAAGGCTTGTAAATCAGATATAATTTATAATTTAATATATTCTGGGTTGCTGATTTTCAGTAGTATACAGTATGCATCATTTCGGTAACCACATGTTTAGGTTTGATTTATGGAATAAAATGATTTAATTGTTATTACTCTTTTAATGAATATGATTTAGAGTTAATTGGTGATATATTTGTGATTGAGTGTGGTTGCTGTAAAAACCAGTATATTGTCATTGATGATGTTTGGGAATGTTCAAGTGTTATTGTGAGAGTTATTTGTTGATTATTGTATAAGTGATTTATTTTGAGGAATTATGAAGAACTGTTTGATGAATTGTGGGTATAAGGCCGGGTGGCATCCCCTTTTTGACGAATATTTTAGATGAATGATACTTAGATTGTATGCATGATTGTATTTTGAGATAAGAATATCCGATGGGATAGATGTAGTCCCCAGGTTAAGAACATGCCAACCACCCGGGTTTGCGAACTAGGGGTACACTCGGGTTAATTGTTGTCGTCCGAGAGGTCGGGGAGTTCTCACGTGTTCTACCCGCATCGGGAGTTTGACCATTCTTAGACACGGGCGGTGGGGAACGTAAGCCCATATATCGACCGGAGATTGCGATCCGACAAACCTTAGGAAGTGATTTGCGAATCACTGGCGTTCGGTTTCTGACTCAATAACTTATTGAATTCTTGATTTATTATTATTTATATATATTAGAATTATGTCACTCACTCTATCATGTTTACTTATTGTTGATGATCACTTGTTTCATCTATGAGCTTTATGATTTCTATGTGCATGCTATTGATGTAATGATTGCATGTTATTCCTTTCTTAATAATCTTCTTCTGAATCGTGCTTTGATTGCTATTGTTCTGGGAGAACTGCTAGTTACTCCCCACTGATTGTGGATATTTGTTGTATATTTTGCAGGTTTTGTTGATGGGGATTTTCTTTGATTTTGGGCTCGGGTTGAGATGCGAGAAATAATCTATTAGGGTTTTAGTTCTAGACTTCTCTTTAGTTTGAGATAGTTTTCTCTTTTCGATTTTAATCTAAGTAATTAATTTACTTATAGTATTTAATTATGTTTGGTTTTATCACTTAGTTATTTAAACAGTATTCTTGTAGTAGTGACATTCCCAGAAGACGATGTTTCCGCCATCGTCCTATCAAATATATTATTATTTCTTTCTTTTCCGCCTTTGAAATTCTGGGGTGTTACAGTAAGAATTTCACTAAACCTTTTTGGCATCCTCACATTATTCAATATGAAATCGAAGCATAGTTGGACATATAAAAGTCTAAGTGAGTTGTTCACTTTTTTACAAGAATTGCAACCTGAAGGGAATGAAATTCCCAACTCTACCTATGAGGCAAATAAATTGTTGTGTCCTTTAGGTATGAAATATGATCAGAAGATGCATACATGTCAAAATGATTGTGTGTTGTATTGAAACGAGTACAAGGATTTGCTTGAGTGTCCAAGGTGTGGAATGCCTCGTTATAAGATAAAGGAAAATGATGAGGGGGTGAGAAAGAAAGACACTCCGGCGAAGGTTCTTTGGTATCTTCCAATCATTCCGAGATTTAGGCATTTATATTTTCGGATGAGAATAATGCTAAATTATTAAGGTGGCATGCGGATGAGAGGAAGAAAGATGGGTTCACTAGAGGAAAAAAGATCAAGGGTTGTAGTTATCTAAAAAACGCAGCCCTTAATCAATCCGAAAAAAAAAAAACTTAGAATTAAGGGTTGCGGTTAGGCCCAAAACCACAACCCTTTATCAATAAAGAGTTGCGGTTTTGGGCCTAACCGCAACCCTTTTCTTTTCGCCCTAAAATTCCCTACCCATTCGCGTATTTCATTCTCCGCTGAACCTCTCATTCTCTATTTCCCCACATTCTCCATTTCTCCTCTCTTCCTCTCTTGCTAGCCTCACACTCTCGCCTCACTCTGTCTTCGAGCCTCCCGAACCTCAGCTCGTCGGAGCCTCTGCTCGCGCACCGCCGCCGCTTGCGCACCGTCGCCACTGCTCTTTTTTCTCTTCTCCCGCCGCTGTTCGCGCACCGCCACCACTACTTTTCTCTCTCTTCCCCCACCTCTGTTCGCGCACCGCCGCCACTGCTCGCGCACCGCCGCCACTGCGCGCGCACCGCCGCCACTGCTCGCGCACCACCGCCACTGCTCGCGCACCGCCGCCACTACTCGCGCACCGTCGCCGTTGTCCTTTTCCTCCTCCGGATCTATGCTGGTGGTGCTGTGATGGTGTTGTTCTCTGCTGCTGTGTGGGTGTGGTGGTGCTGCCACCTTCTCGCCGCCACCAGACCGCCTCTCTGACCTACCTCCCTTCACCTTGCTGCCGCCATTTGTGGTGGTTAAGGTACTAAATTCAGCTTAATCAATGAATATGATGTAAGTTTGAGTTGCTGACAAAGATTTGGTTATTGTCTTGAAGAAATTTCTTATTTTTTCGGTTGGATTTTAGCATGGTTGGTTGAATTTTGATGCATTGTTTTTGGTTTTCTGAGTTGGTTAGTGCGTTATTGATTATGATATCCTTGCTTTGGTGTAATTTTATTGGTAGCTTTGTTTGTTTTTCTGTTAAATGAATATGAGGTAAATTTGGGTTTTTTTAGCTTAGTTGGTTGATTTTCGATGTGTAGTTTTTGTTTTGCTAATTTGCTTGTGGATGTGTTAAAATTTGTGCAAATATTCTATTGGGAGTGACTTTATACGTATAATTCAATGAAACCCTTGGCCTTTTTTCCTCCATACGTATAATTCAAAGCGATACTCTTTTACTGCCATCATCAGGTGCTGATTTGGGAGGGACTTTATTGCCTATGAACTTTGTACAAATAACCTAAATACCATTTAGAGATCTGCCTCACTTGCACCAGCTGAATCACCATTTTCATGCGAAGAACCAATATGGCAAATCAGCTGCTGGACCATCATACCTTCTTTCTCCCCTGCCACATGGTTGTCAATGTATGTTTCTTTGTATTAGCCATACTACTATTGCTTTTGTTTTTCCCAACATTGTAATTATATTATTGCTAACGTTGTTATTCTTCAAAACTATATTGATCATCTTCTTAATAACGAAGACATCTTTCATCATCATTAGTGGAATGAGTCACTGCACTCATCAAGAATTGTATAAAATTAGTTGTCATAAACAGTTTAATACTCATGGTGAATTAGCTAAGTTGCTACATGCACATTTTGCCATTATTGACGACAAGATTTCAGGGATTATAGGGTTTGCTTGTGTAATTACTAGAACTTGGATATGTAGGTGCTGCTGGTTTGGTTTCGTTTCTTATGTTTTAAAATTTAGTGATAATTTTACGGCAACTATGCACCTTGCATATGAAATATCTCCTTTTTGATCTCCCTATACTTCAATCACAATCCAAAATTTCCCAATGTCTGTGCCATTGTCAATAGCTTGGCAAAGTTAGTAGAAGTATAAGTTGAATTTACAATTCTCTTAATTTGGCAATCATGAAATTGCTATCTGATTTCGGTCTCGCAATGTAGCTGTAAGAGTGCTGGTAGACCATTGGTTTATACACAGTCTCATCCTTTCATGTTTTAACTTTAATTTAGCACTATGATCTGTGGGCTGAATCCCGAGTACGTTGACATTCGTTGGTTGCTTGACAGTCACCTAATTATCAACTGTCCTAGTCCCTTATCTAGTTTACTCTTGATGTGGCAAAATGTCTTCAGAATTTTTCAATGTTGCAATGTCTTAGATTATATGGTTCTAAAGTCACATGCTCTGCCTTGAAAATGATAAGAGATTGGTATGTTTCCCTTATCCAGGTTACTCATGATGCTGGCTTGCAATCATGAAGGAGCATATGCTTTTCTATTGATTGGACAGTAGGGTCGAGTTTTATATGACAGAGTTTAGAATCCATCTTTTCCAGGCTTTGCTGCATAGTTTGTAAATGATACATAGTTTGTAACTTTCTCTATATTTGTATAAAAACATAATTTGCATTGAAAAATTATAATTATATATATATACAATTGTTTGGGGATCATTTAGGACTAAAAATGCCAAAAAAAAATTGTTTTTTTTGGGTCACAAGGGTTGCGATTTTTATTATTAAGGGTTGCGGTCAATAACCGCAGCCCTTCAAAATTGTTAAGGGTTGCGGTAAAAAAACGCAGCCCTTAGACCACTTTTGACCGTAGCCCTTGGCCTTTTTTCCTCTAGTGTGAGATGGCTATCCATGGGTAGCTGCAAAGGTTTGGCATTAAGCAAGCCATGTTCCTTTAGGATGTCATGAGTGTATTATTTTTTGTGAGAGGGAGATTTGTCAATTTCAAGACCCAGGAAGTATCTTAAGATACCAAGGTCTTTCATGTGAAAGACTTCAGAGAGGATGGCTTTAAGGTGATTTATATTTGATAGATTATCACCACATATGAGCAAATCATCCACATAAATAAGGATCAAAGTGATGGTAGTGGTGGAGTGATGAATGAACAGGCTATGATCAGATTTAGATTGAATGAAGCCCATGGTGAGTAGGGTAGATGAGAGTTTAGAAAACCATTGTCTAGGGGCTTGTTTAAGGCCATAGAGGGATTTTTTGGAGTTTGCAAACAAGGGATGTGGAGGGAGGAGTGGTAGAGAGGTGAATTCTGCAACCAAAGTGAGTATAACCTTGAGGGAGTTTCATGTAAACTTTCTCCAAGAGCTCACCATGTAAGAAGGCATTTGTGACATCCATATGAAAGTGCATGACACTGATGTATAGCTGCCATATGCCAATAAGGTCCTAATGGTGGTCATTTTTGCAACATGTGCCAAACTTTCAAAGTAATCCTCCCTAAATTTCTGTCTGCAACCAAGGATCACAAGCCTTGCTTTGTGTCTTTCAATAGAACCATTGGGATTGTACTTGGTTTTATAGAGCCATTTACAGCCAATGGCATGTTTACCAGGTGGGAGGGAAGTGACTTGCCAGGTATGGTTAGATTCAAGAGAATCCAGTTTAGTGTTCATAGCTTGCACCCAATGTTGAAAAGTCACAACATGTTTAAAAGTGGTAGGATCTGCTGCATCAGTCGGTAGCAAGAAAGCAAAGTGAAAACTTGGTTCAATTTCACTGAAGGTTAGGTTGGATATGTGATGTGTCACTGTGGATTTTCCAAGATCAAAATCCTGAAGCCAGGCAAGTAAAGTATGAGGTCTGGATGACTTTCTCACTGGTGAGGGAATAGATGAGTGACTGATAGGATGTGGTGAAGGTGGAGGGGTAGGATGAGGAGAAAGGATAGGTGTCATAGTAGGGGAAGGTGTAGGTGTAGTACTTTCAAGTTGCTCAAAGTAGAGATCATCAATGATAGGTGCTGCAGTGTTGGAGATGTTTGGTATTGGTAGAGGAGTCATGTATGCTTCATAACTGGGGCATCAACTTTGTAAGTTGTTCCAGTTGTTGTGGTGAAAATTGAAGGCCAGGACTATCAGAAGGTGTATGGAAAGGAGTGTGAGAGGTTTTAGTTGAAGTTGCCATTTTGGGAGAGGAAGATTCATATTTTGATGCAGGGTTCCATCTAGGTGGGTTTTAAGAGAAAGGTTTAGGTTTGTATATCTGGTTGTTGTTCTTGAATCTAGGTTGTTCCTTTGGAAAGGCAACAACTCTGCAACATTTTTCCTTAGTGTGACCTTTCTTTCCACAAATACTACAAGTGGGAAATTTTTCAGCTTGAGTGCTACTATACATAGGGCTGTGCACCGGTCCAAAATCGGACCGGAACCGGTTTGGACCGAAATCGGAATCACTGATTTTTCCAGATCGGGTACTGGACCAGAATTATCCGGTTCGATTCCGGTTTTTGGACCAGATTTTGTAATTTTTTTTTGCAAATTTTCGTTTTTTTCCCTTTTTTTAAGAGTTGTTTTTTTTCCTTCTCTTATAATGTTATTCTTCTTCCTAATACTTATTCATAAACTATTTTAATCTCCTTTCATGATACTTTCATATTAATTATAATTTAAATACAAGTTAGTTGAAAGTTTAATGAAACTTTTGTATAAAAATAATAATTTTTTTTAAAGTAACCGATTTTTTCGGTACGAACCACAAAACCGGATTCTAAAATTTTGAGGACCGGGGACCGGACCGGCAGCCACCGGTTCGGTCCGGTTCCGGTCTGGTTCCGTTTTTTTTGCACATCCCTTTGAGCTTCCTCTTGTTGTATAGCAGCATATGTTATTTCAACTGAAGGCAAAGGACTTAGCATAAGTGGCTGACTCCTCTGATGATTGTACGAGTCACTGAGGTCATTCAGAAATTGGAAAAGCCTAGCTTCTTCCTTTTGAAGGGTTATAGCCTCTAAAGTGCTTGAACCTCAATCCTAGGAGCAGATACTGGGTAACAGATTCAAGGAGTTCAGTTCCTCCCAAAGGGTTCTCATTGTGGTATAATACTCATTCACATTCATAGAGTTTTGCTTTACTTCAAACACTTCTTTATTCAGCTTATATTTTCTTGATTCGTTTGTGAGTGAAAATCTTTTTTCTAAGTTAAGCCAAATATCTCTAGCAGATGTCATATACATGATAGACTTCTTATTAGTAGGATAAACATTATGAGTGAGCCAAGCAATTATCATAACATTTGTAAGTGTTCCACATTTCACGTTTCACCTCATCATCATGAGATCTCTGCAATGATCCTGTAACAAAGCCTTGCTTTCATTTTGATGATAGGTTGATTGATAAGTCATATCTATTAATCTATATATAGTTTTTAGGTGCATTTAGGTTGTATTTTAGAGCATTTAGATTCATATTTAGGTTCATTATTGCATCATATTCTTAAGTTCTGATATTCTTCTCCTATTTAGTATGTTTTCGTGTTTTTGATCAATTTTAGGTATTGAGAACGTATTTGGAGTATAATTAGCTAAGCTTGAGGATTAGGAACATTTGGAAGAAGATGCATTGCATAAGGATCATCATGGATATCTCATAGTACGAGTTTGAGTGAAAACAAAGCGGAAAATCATTAGAAGAAATGTGGAAAAGGAGTCACATCTACTATTCTAGCCATAACTTTTGACGTGCTTCCTAGAATTGAATAATTCCAATATATTTGGAAACTAGACTTGAAGATATTTCTAACGATAGGTGGCACGCTCCGAGGAGACTTCTAGTCAAGAAGTTATGCCTTTTAGAAGTTCAGACTATTTCTATTGGAATCTGTTTTCGTACTCACGGATCACCTAAATCCTCCCATTTAATGATTTATTTGACTTTCCTTATCTTGTAACTTACTTTCCTAGTTATATTAGGTTACCTAGTATTAATTAGATTTGGAATCACTTCTTTCCCTTCTCCTCCTCGCTTCACACGTTATTTTTATTTCTTAGCTAGTTTTAGTCTTCTCTCCTTCTTTTTCTATCTAGATTTTAGTTGCAAACCCTAGTTTCTCTTTTTTCTTCATTAATTCATGAGTTTTATTAGTTTGTTTTATTGATTTCTTTAATTATGTTTTCCTTTGTAGATTTAGATTTTCTTATTTATTTGATGATAGAGTAGTTTTTATTTCTAGGGTTTGAGAATCCATGTTTATATGCTATGAATCTTGATTGATGTTTATTGATGGTTTCATTTTTCATTGATATCTCTAATTGATTAGTATTTTTATTGTTAATCTTGCAACCTGATCAATTATTTGATTAAATCTTGCTAATAAGAGTTAGAATTGAAAGATCGACTTTTAGAGGCTATACCTAGAATTAGCAAATCTGATTATGTTAACGACCGTACTGCATATGTTGATTTGAGAGTGTTAAGACCCGACCGTAGGATTAACATGTGCTTTAGATATCTGATTAATTGAACTATTAATGATATTTTGATAGTTTATATATATGAACATGGTGACCATTACCCTAGACCATTTTAGTTTGATTTTCGTATTTTATTAGCTTAGAATTAATTCTCACATATCTCATCTTGTTTAGTTTTCCCATACTTTAGAAGTTACATTAAAACAACCATCTCTCTGTGGATTCGACCCTACTTACCCTACTACATTGTTAGAAGGTTTGTTAGGAATTATATTTTAACAAGTGTATGACAGGCTATCATTGATTTCCATTGACCTTCTCCAGGATCAGTAATTAGAAGGTCCTTGTAGTTTGTCTACTTGAACTGAACTTGCTCCAAGAAGAGAGGGTTAGCCATGTCTTGCATAGAAATTCTTGACATGATTCTTAAGAAAAGAAGGAGAGATACAAATTTCAGAAGAGGAGATGAGAGGAAGAAAGAAAGAAAGAGCAGAAGAAGAGGTACCGAAAAGAAAGATTTTGATATTTGAGCAATTCAGAAAAATCTCTCAAAGATATGAATGGCACAATTTTTTTTTGAAATCCTCTCAGCATTGAGTTAGCTCTAATACCATGATGACTGAAATAATCAGAGAATAATTCCACAATGCAGAGGAATAAAGAACATTCAAAGAAAGCAGAGAAATGTAGCTAGATATTTTTGTATTGCTATGTCCCAATGGAGATCCTTTGACAACCTATATAGAGTCAAAGAAACAGACAAATGATAGTGACTCATTGACAGCCTGTTATTACAGCAAATTCTAGAATGACAGCAGCAAAATAGTACTAGGAGAATAACGGTTAGAATCAGTACTCAGTACTAGGACAGAAGGTAAATAGAAATGACTATTTTATCCTCAATAAACTTAGATGTTGATTTTGGAGAGGTGCCTATGTTGCTCATCATATTTTCCTGGTGGAATTAGACGAGATATTGTGGCTACTGTGTACAAGAGTCGCTATGTTTGGGCTTTGAATCGCGATACTGGTGACATTGTTTGGTTCAATGTAAGTAGTTCTGAATCTTTCCTTCTTCTTACATAATTTTGCAAGCTAAAGAAAACATCGTATCAAAGTCATTGGTAGCTATCAGAAATCATGGTTTTTTCTCTTTGTATTTTTTCGTTCCAACATGTAATAGTGCCAACATCTAAATAATAATGAGCAATAATGGAAATCTAAGAAGAAAAACACTATTTTGAGAGTATAGCCTTATTGTTGTGGTTGCTAACATTGAAACCAGAATCTTGATACCTTTGATATACCAATCTAATCCCATATGTTCTTCTTTTTACCCAGTAAACGAACAATATGTGATAGATTTTGCCTCGAGTTCAAAATTTTTAATTAATCGAACTGATTATAACCTTATTTAGTATGCTCATAAATACATAGCTAGCTAGGCAAGTCCATATATTTAGTCCAAAGTCTCTATGTGTCATGTTTGTGCCAATGTTCCTCTTTCGTTCATACTGATTACTATAAAATGTCCACCAATTCTTAATCAATAAACAAATATATTAATATGAGCAACATATAAATAATGCATAAAAGTGGGACAAAGAAAATAAATTTACAAGTAACATGTTAATCGTTACTCTTTCTTTGATGGAGAACGGCAAACGTCTTTTAGTACATTTCTTAGTTTCCAATTGTTCCATGAAATAAAATTTTAGCAAGAGTAGGTAATAATATTGATGGAATATTTATTAACCGAATTATCAACAGGTTGCAGGACCAAGAGGTTTGGAAGGAGAGAGAGTATGGGGGCAGCAACGGATGGAAGACGCATCTACAACAACATCGTCAATAGTGGAAGAACGACGTTTAGGCTAGCCCCGTCGAACCAGACGACGATAGGCGAGGGGTGGGTTGCCTTGGATGCTAACACTGGAAACATCTTATGGACCACAGCTAACCCGAGTAACGAGGCCGCTCATCGACCGGTGACTCTAGTGAATGACGTCTTATATGCTGGGTCAGTTGATCCTTCAGGACCATTTTATGCTATGGATGCTGAGAATGGGAGGATTTTGTGGTCCTTAAATACAGCAGCTACTATCTATGGTGGTGCATCTGTGAGTTATGGTTGTGTTATGTTGGACATGGGTATTCGGTTGGTCTTGCCAAGTTTCACCCTACTTAGAACCGCGACAATTCCCTCTTTGCTTTCTGTATTGGATAAGGTATAGTCTATGATTTGCAATACCAAATTAATTAAGAATCACGTCACGTAGAAGAGGGATTTAAACTTTTGACTTTTGAGTTATAAGGAGGGGATTCTTCCATAATTGGACAAAACAAACTTGGTTCATCCGGAAGGCTTGGGAGTGAATATGTATCATTAATCTATATATTTATATAAAACTAAGTACATTTATCTAAAAGTAGCCCATTTCATTACTTCGGATCATACTTGGGATATCAGTAAATTAGCTACCATTCTGCCCCATCATCTTCTTGCCAAAACCAAAGGCATTCCCCTTCCTTTGAATGACATCCCTGATGTCCCTATTTGGGGTCCTACTTCAAGTGGGGAATTTTCAGTAAAATCGGCTACTTGGTTGGCTCACGACCTGCCTAAAAGACCTCCCTGGCCTTTTAAATGGATTTGGAAGTTGGATATTCCTCCCAAATTACATCTATTTGTTTGGCAAATTTGCCACAATAGTCTAGCTGTCAGAGCTACAATGTTGAATAGGAAAATATTACCAATGAATCTGTGTCCTCGCTGTAATTCACAACCTGAAACTATTGACCACTTGTTTTTTATTGCCCAAACTCACAAAGCATTTGGCAGCTGGAGGTGGTTGCTTCTTGGTGCGCCCCACCAAGGTCCTTCCCCTCCACTCTAGAATTCTTACAAGATTTCAAGGGTAATCTTACCTTGCCAAAGTGTATCTTTCTTTTGTGGAGCATTTAGAAAGAGAGAAATTCTATTATTTTCAACAATGAGAAGTGGTGCCCCCAACGTGTCGTTCACCGAGCTAAATTTGCTCATGATGAATGGAAGTGTCGCTTACAAGTGGATGCTTGTCAAGCTATTGGGTCTCCTCTTAGAGGAGCATCACCCCCTTCCCCTCAACCCCACCCTCGGCTACTCTTGTGGCCTGGGATCCTCCACCTCACTCTTTCTTCAAATTAAACTTCGATGGTTCTGTTCGTGGTTTGGATGCTGCTGCTGGTGTCATCATCCGTAATCATAAAGGCCAGCTCCTTCACGCCAAAGCCTTCCATCTTGGTCGCACTACGGTTCTCATTGCCGAAGCCACCGCATTACAGCAAGGTATCAAGTTAGCTCTGCAATCGGGTTGTCACAACATCATCATTGAAGGGGATAACCTCTTGGTTATCAACGCCATTAATAATTGTTGCTCTACACCTTGGAAGATTGCTAATATTATTGATTATTGTAAGCTCATGCTCACCCAATTTGCCTCTTACCAAGTCAGACATGTGTTCAGGGAAGCAAATCGCTCTGCTGATTGGATAGCCAATGTAGGGCATCTAGTGATGTCTAGTTTTGATATTTCTCCTTGTAATAATTCTTCTCTTTCTTCCATTCTTGTATCCGACACATTAGATATTCCCCTCGCGAGGAGGGTAGCCTAATGTTCTTTTCTTACCTTTCAAAAAAAAAAGTACATTTATTAGCTTACATGTCAAGCTAATATTAATTATGCCAAATGTCATCTACAAATTGATCCTTACAAGTTATATGCCACGTGTAGTGTTAAGCTCCAAAATCGTTGTGTCGCTTCCACAGTGAAAGTATGCGTGTGGCATGATGTGTAATCTCCGGTAATCATGGACAAAATAATGCTTAGATGGTAACTTGCTACTAATTATGCCTAAATTATAGGAGAATATCGCCATAATTGATTTGGGTTGAGATATCTCCATGATTTTTATGATTGCTTCCCAGTATTTCATTTCCTCTAAATGCTATAAATAACCGCCCAATATTATGCCCAACAATTTGCATTTTTATTTCGACCAACTATTCTTTCAAACTCATACTTTCATTCACATTTAATCTTCAAAGATATAAATCAGGCCATAAGAATTCTGTTGTGTGTGCGCCTACTGTTTTAGATCCATCTCAACCTGAAAACCAGCCATACCCTAGAAAAACTTCTTCACTAGGAAAAATCCACGTTTATCTTCTTTGCAGCATCAACATCTTCTGGAGATGCCACAACAACCATGATTCCTCTTTGACTACATCAACTCTCCCTGCATATTCTCCAGAAAATTAAAATGTGCATTCATTCTAATTTCAATCTTAATTCTAAATTCCAAATTGACAATTATACTACTAACACATCAAATAAATCCTCACTAACTGTTAAAAGTTAGAATCTTGATCTTTTTCAATAGATTTTTCTCTCACTAAGGGTCTGTTCTCTTCGGCATAAAACAACTGAACTGAACTGAATTAAATTATAACTAATTAATAGTAATGATAATAATTTATGAACTGAACTGAACTGAAAATAAGCTGGGGAGAACAGGCCCTAACTGTAATAAATTAGAATTATGTTCAACAAATTGGCATATTCACTCCAACCTCATTTTATTGTTAAAAATAATTCGAATCTTGATTCTTCTCACTCACTGTTATAAATTTAAAGAATTATATGACTCATTTGAGTATTTATAAGGCAAAATTGGCCTCAACACCCTGTACTATAGCTTGGGTGCACCCAACACTACCAACTACGACTAGTAGCCTAAACACCACCAACTACGGGGTGGGGTGCAGTCTGTACCACTAACTACGGGGTGGGGTGCAGTCTGTACCATAAAAACCCACCGTCATCGGCAACATTTTAGGCTTCCGGCCTCGGTTGGTGGGGTGCAGTCTGTACCATAAAAACCCACCGTCATCGGCAACATTTTAGGCTTCCGGCCTCATTTATGACGGAATGCACCCCACCCCATAGTTGGTGGTGTTTAGGCTACTAGTCGTAGTTGGTGGTGTGGAAGCCAATTTTTATGCAAACATAAAATCATGCAAAACGTCATCATAATTAGTCGAACATCAATTTTTTTTCAAATAAACTTACCAAATAATTCCGATCTATTTTGCACGCGGTCTTTAAATTTTCTTCACTTTGTAGATCGAATGATTTACACCTTGGTTGCATCGAGGGATTATAGTAACCATGCTTCAAATGCAAAGAACATGAAGATCAAAGGCGTAATTTCTTGATACAACCCACATGCATGAGTTTTATAATTGTTGTTGCAAAAATCGATGATTTGAGAAGATAACAATTCGAGATTTTGGAGTATAATTTTGATGGATAATTTGTGGCTTTAAAGTTAAAAAAACATAGCTACTTATATTTGCTTGAATTCTCTAAATTTTAGAAGATGAGTAGGTGTTTTTTCCTTACTTAATTTTTGGAGGTTTTTGATGGGAAATTAGAGAGGAAGAAGAATGGTTGTTGGTAATGGATAATTGTTCTAAAAGAAGTTTAATATATGGCACCTCAATATAAGGAAGAGAAAGAAATAATCTCATTTAAGTCCCCTGAATAATATGAATATAAACCATTGTACTTCCTCCATTTCGTTTTAAATGCAACAAAAAAATATTTTATACCTCACAAAAAATACCCCTTTGTTGCATTTAAAACGAAAGGGAGGAAGTATAAGTTTGCTATACAATATAACAACTATTATAAAGTACTGTATATAAAGCTTGATATAAAGAATTGAATATAAAGTCTGTTGTCTTATTGTATAAGTTTATATTGAGGTTACATAAAAACAAATACAATTTTTAAACACATTTATGTGGTTTTTATTTTTTGATGTATACATAACTAATTATCAGGTTAACATTGGTTTTTAATTTTTTTGATGCATAATATACTTGATATATGATGTATGCTTTTTGATATAGCCGAAGAAGATTTTGTGGACTGTGATACATTACGATAAGAAAATAACTTTATACTCTTAACTCATAAGAGCCATTTATTGGATATATCTAACGATAAGACAATTATAATTTCAGTACTAAATCATACAAGAGTTACTGACTTAGTGCTCAATATCTTGATCTAAATTTTATAAGGAGCAGCTTAATGAAAGATGTATAAATGAAATATATTGTCTATTTAATAAGTTAACTCACATGTTTTTTTTAAATGATGGAAAATGTATTTTCTCTTTACTTTGATTAAATTATATTTTGTACATAGGCTTAATTATAATATCTCTACTTCTGTGACTTTAATATTTTGTTAAATATTTATGAACTTTAAAACATGATTTTGGGAAAACTATCATAAAATCTTAAACTTATTAACCTAAAATTTTCCCGTGCAATTTGCACGGGTCAAAAACCTATAAGTTCAGATAAGATAAGATAAAATAAGATAAGAAAAGAAAAGAAAAGAAAAGTTAAGATAATATAAGATAAGAAAAGATAATATAAGATAAGAAAAGATGAGATAAGTTCAGATAAGATAAGATAAGATAAGGTAAGACAAAATAAGTTGAATTAAACGGACCTTAATTATTGATATATAATTCATAAGTCATAATCTTGCAGCACAAAGGTGATAAGCCAGTTTTAAACTATTCTCAGTACAAGATTCTAAAATTTTAAAATCACAAAGGCCATACACTTCTTTTGTTTTGAGGTCATAATATTAATCTACGTGACTATTTAATTTATTTTGTTACATTATCCTTCATACTCTAATTTATTTACTTATTTGTGTTGTTTATTAAATCTGATTAGTTTCGCTCTCATTATAGATGAATGAATTGATCTTTTGTTTATATGCATTGCACCATTTCAGCGTTTTAAATTCTATATTATTTAATTTAATTAAAAAATCTGTTATGAATTGCTCTTTCATACAATTTGGCTAATCATATCGGCGTTCCTGTTGTAATTTTAATATAATATTGTGCTTTCATATAAAAATTAAATTATTTTTTTAATAGAAATTTAATCTAATCATCTCCCATAGTGTCAAACAAACTCTATTATGGAAAAAATAACTCTAAGATCCGAAAAGAATAGGTCATAGGGTGATTAGAAATATATAGCAAATCATGACAGAATATCACAATATTGATTTTTTTTTATGAGTGATTGGCTATATAGATAAATATTTCAACCTAAAATTCTGAGATACACCTCATTCACGAGTATGATGCAATGTAAATATAGAAGTTTGATTTGAATAGACAATCGCTCCAGAAAATCATATAAATATGACATGTTTTTGTCTTGCTTGGCTTTCTATTTCTTAATCACCATATGACCTATTATTTTCCATATTCTTTTCGATTTTCCATGCTCTTCAATACAATTCTAAAAATGGAAAAGAATTTGGAATAAAAACAATTCCCGTACATTATACACGGATCCAAATCAATACTACGTAAAACCTTCCGTGCATTTTTGCACGGGTTAAAAGCTAGTTACATAATATAATGTAATTTATTCAATTATATACTATACCATATGATTATTTTCATAGTGTGATTTCTTGGAAAATAGTACCATTATATTCATCTTAGCTAATTAAAAGTTTTCCCCTATGTTTAAGAGAAATTAAGCACATATATATGGATCCTCTTATGTTCAATACATAAGACAATTACCCTGACATTTTTTTATTAAAAAAAGAAATTATAAATCTTATTTCCATTAAAGGTGATATGTATTTTATCATTTATGAGCTCATCTAGACCTCAAAAATGCGCCTACACTTCCCTAGTGTGGAAACTAGCTACTTCAGTTAACATAATTTTGGAGGTAAAACGCAAGATATGAATTAAATCTCATTTATATCAATTTTTATCTTGCTCCGTGTCTTTGTAGACACTTTACAAGAGTGAAGACTCCTTATAAACATAAAACCATAAATAATCAAACAACATTTTCAGGCTTCATAATAAAAAAGTGGTTTTATTGTGAGAAACCAAACAAAGATCAAAAACTAATTTGGAAGGTTCCGTGATTCGACTAACTTTTCATTTGCAATCAAATTTTTTTTTTTTTTTTGCTAAATAAGTAAGTATATATCAAACTCAAACCCATTTACAACCAATCACAACTCAAGTAAAAAGGCAGGAAACCTTTAAACAAGAGAGAGCAAACTATACACCAAACTTCTTATAATGCTATGTACGGTGTACCAAGTATAATCTCTCTTAGCAATCTTTTTAGGAATAACCGAATTAATTCTATTTTTTACAATCTGTTTAATGCCATCAACAGTCTTATCAATAACTTATTTTTTTTACAATCATATTTTTTTCATGGAAAACCATAACAGATAATAATGTTCTATCAAATTGAACAAAGCCCAAAAATATTAACCTTTTCATCAATTAGGGTAAATGCGAGCAAACGTTCTGTTTTTTCATTCTTCAATAAGCGAACTAAAGTTTGAAAAAGACTAGAACAAAAGGAGTACACAAAAGTAAGATCATCTAATGTGGCATGCATATGAGCCACTCATTGGCTCAGCTCCTGAACCCAACCTTATTCCTAGTTACTGACATCTGATTCTCTATCCTGCATCATCCCAAATTAACCTAGCCTATTATGGTGGTCAGGTTCATAAACCAAGCCTACTTTGCTTTGGTAACATGAAATTTTCCAACAAATTGTACCCTGAAGAATAAAAAAACTTTACTACAAATTTGGTAGCACACAATGTATTTCAAGCAAAGTATTAGGGTTCAGTAGATGTACTAAATTTCCATCATCTGTTTCCTAGAGTTCCCTCCAAACACTTCTTTAGGGTAATACAGCTTTAACTAGAAATATGCCCGATATGAAGTGTTTGGGGGAACTCCTGGATATATTTGATTAATTCTACATCTTGGTTTAGTTTATTAAGGTTTAATTTCTTAAGAAGATTACTATTTCATAAATTTTCGGGGCAATCCGATGGTTGCGAATGAGTAACTTTTCTTTATTAATCTTTTGAAGGTAGGTATCGGGTGATTTCTTCCCATTTCATTGCTCTAATTACTTTAATTATAAGTATGGTTTGTTTTGTTTTCATTGAGAATATTTATTATGATATTGCTTAATTAATAGTTGTATGTGTATTTGGGTGAGGTTATGTAGATAGTAGTAGCACTAAGCTAATATAAGGTCAAAGTTGAAAGAGTTTATAAACCCTTCTCAATGAGCATTGGAGTATAGATGGAAGCATGGAGTTTAAACATAAGGAAGCCGAAAGAGATGGGGGTTGGATAAGTAATTTCCAAATATAATTCTCCTCTTTTTTCTTTTCTTAGAATAAAGAAATTCATGCGTTTCGAACTCCGAACAATAATTCATTATTGATCATCGTTACGTTTATAAACCATGTTATTCTAGTATGAACACTAGACCAACTACAAGAGGGGGGTGAATTGTAGTTGAGGGGAAATTTTCAAAATATATTGCGGAATTAAAAACTAAGTAAAAGTAGAAAGAGACACACACACGAGATTTTTACAAGGAAAACTTCCTAGGCCCAATAGGAAGAAAAACCTTGACCACGAGGGATTTTGACTCAAACTCTCTTTACTATAATAGGCCAAAAGACTCTATCTTTTACAACCTATTAACAGACCTTCTTTGTTCCTCTAAAAACTTGTTCCCTGTCACCCAGTTCCCCCTGAACTGATGACACTCACTTTGACTTTACTCGAAGTCTTCTCTCTTCTCTCTTTCTTTCTCTCTCTTGAATACAAGGATATTTTCTTAATTTTCTCTCACCAACACACTATGAATATTACAATAAGTATGTAGAATATAAGAGGAAATTACAAGAAAAACTTTCTAAGTATTGATCGACTTTTATGCTCGAAAGTTCTCTTAAGTTTTCTTCGAATTATCTTCCTCTTATATAGCTGTTGCAATTAATCTTCTTCTACTGGAAATATTATGCTCCACGTTCTCCTTGATAAGTGCTTGTAATGGTGTGGAGATCATGGCTTGATTTTCGCTGCACACACTCCACGAACATTGCAACGGGAAATAACAACCTCCACTATCCGTTAATGGGAGCTTCTCCAGCGAGGTTGTTGGGTTGTTGCAGAGCTTCAAGGAATTAGCTCCACATTGTATGACACGCCTATTCCAACTGATTTTCAAGCACAAACAACAACATCAACAAATATCTAGTAACTTGAAGAATCTTTTATTCAAAGATTTCAAGTAACTAGAACATCAAACATACCATATGATAAAATTCAAAAGTGCATAAAAATAAATATCTTGACTTAGATTAAATAATTAATCATTCTCCACAAGATATAAATGCAACATTAAACATTACATTATTTTTGGTATTTTATATTTTTCGCAAAATAAAAACTATATAGTATAACCTAATTATTTGGCATCATCAAAACATGGAATACAACAAACCAAAAATGTCCAAGGGAAAAGTGGAGCTTGGAAAACACAAGGTTCAGACCACATGTACAGTCGTATGGTGTAATGATTAGGGCTATAAGTCTTATACACATTTGTGGCCTAACACAAAGTTCTCTGTGTTTCAACGTTCAATTTTGTTGTAGCTTATTTCTTCTAGTTTGTTAGAATTCTTGGATGATTTGTAATTTTCTATTGGTTTTACATTAATTCAAGAAGAATTTGCATTGTTTTTTTTTTCCTGAAATGACATCCACTATATAAGTCAAAACGAACAAATACATATCAAATAAAATTTACCATGCCAAAACTACGATCATTGATGAAATGTAATAAGAACACTTGTTGAGTATGATTATTGTAAATATAACATGAGTCGATGTATCATTGTTAAAGAAAGGCTAGGTAGTTTCTAAGTTTTATATAAAGACGGTATGGGTCAGATTTCATTGATGAACTTATAAGAAAAAAATATAGCTATAGGATAAACATAACAAAGTGATGCGTTTGATTTACTTACTGCATAAAATGAGTTACAATAAGAAGGAATATCTATAACAAAAACTAAATAACTACCTAAAGCTAATAGATACTCCCCACATATAATCTCCATGATCTCAACAATTAATTGTCCCACTAACAAGACCCACTAACTACACTATTTTTTTCCTAAACATAAGAAAAGTGAGCACCACTAACTTTGAAGTATTTTCCAACACACTCCCTTGCTTCAAAGTTTCATAGAATAAATGGTGCACATCTCATCATCATCAATTTTTGTTGTTGTTGTTGTTCTTAATTAATCTTCACGGAGCACTTCTCTCCATTAACATGGAAGCACTTCTCTTCCTAATGTAATGAACTTCTCATTACCATCTTCAAATTTGTTGGTGCACATTATCACCAACACCATATTTTGATTTGTTGATGCACATTCTCACCAACCTTCACTAAATGGAGCACTTCTCTCCATAAACTCTCATCGACGTCTTGCAAATTTGATCACATCCACTACTTCAACTTCGGAAACCGTCTCTGCATTGACTACGACTTCCATCATTATCAGATTGCCAATATCTGCTTTGCTTGTGAAGACTGCCCTTCACCTTAAATGACTTGTCTCCCTCTTTTTATATAGTATCCAAAAAATCACATCTTCATGGGATAAAAGGGAACCCATCGACACACATCTAAGAAAAAAATTTTTTTACTTGCCATGGTTAATCACACAAACTAATAATTTTTTTATTTGTAAAATTTTGTGGAACACTCTTTCTTTTCCTTTTTTTTTCTTCTTATCTCTCTCTATTTTTTTAGATCTAACCTGATGCTCTGATACCATGATGAACTTATAAGAAAAAAAATATAGCTATAATAGGAGAAACATATCAAAGTGATGCATTTGATTTACTTACTGCATAAAATGAGTTACAATAAGAAGGAATATATATATATATTACAAAAATAATTAACTACCTAAAGCTAATAGATGGGAGCATATTTGATACGCTCAAGTTATACGATGTTTATATTATATTTTGGGTGCTTTTTGCTAAGGGTCTTGATCATAATTGTTAACGTTTGCGTTTTATTTAGCTCTTAGCGGAAGTTCGGAATTTTGTATATTAATTATAGTTAAAGTTGTAAATTCTGAGCTCCTAGAAGCATTAGTGTTTGGAACGACTCAACATCGTTATACTTGCCAAGCGTCGCCACATGTTCCAATCAAGCATCGCCGCAAGCCGTAGCCGAGTATAGCACCAAGCCTACCGAGTAGCGTAGCATCCAGCTCTCTCGCGCGCCCAACAGCATCATCGCCCAGCAGCCAAGCCTGCCCAGCTCTCGCGCATGCTCGCAGCAAACAGGACCAAGGCAAGTCGCACCTCGCGAGCTAGGTCGCACCTCGCGACCTGCTTGCTCACACCTCGCGAGTTCCTTCGCACCTCACGACCTCTTGGCCTGCCCAGCTCTTCAGCTCGTGTTGGAGGCAGTAACTCATCGCACCTCGCGACCTGTACCGCACCTCGCGACCCCTAGGTCGGTGTAATTGTCGGCTGATTTTTATGCTTTAGTATAAATACCAAACTTGTTCTTGGACCTAAGGGGGCAGCAGCCACAAGGAGAGGGAGTCTCCAAAACTCCACTCCTCTCTTGTTGTCTTCTCTTTTTAGTTTTTATTTTCTAGTTTAGTTTTTAGAGATTTCAATTATGGAATTGGCTTATGCTATGCCGATTGTAGCTTGAACTGTTCTTGAATGAGATTAATATGAAGCTTCAAGCATTATTGTGAGATCTTTCCTCTCTATTTAGTTTCTTTGATTATGGTTTAATTTCTATGATTGTGTTCTATGATTTTTGCATGATTATGCTAGGAACGTTACTAGTTTGATTGTGTAATTAATCTAATGCTAGATTTAAGAATAGAATCGGATTGTTTTATTCTTTTATCAATTGGTAGCAAACTAGGAAGTAACTTAGATGCAGATCGTCTTGGTTATTTCTTGGGGAAATTGAATCAACTGTTGAATGTTTATCGCTTGTATGACGTTAGCAGGTCTGTTGGTTCTCTGTGTTTATTGCTGCTATTGGATTGAACTTAGACGCTATCGGACTAGGTTATCCTTTAGTTAGGGTTTTATAGTCACGCTGATCGTGCTATTGAACTAAGAATAAGGAGAACACGAGATTAATTCTCAACAATGAATTGAAGTGGATGTTAATCGGATTCAAGATCTTTCCATATTGATTTCTCATTTTATTTAATTATTCTAGTTAATTATAGTTTGTTTATAATCTACTTGAAACGCCCCATATTATTAGGTTTCTCGGCCCTTAGCTTAATCTAGGTTTTGAATCCCGCTAAGTATTAAACTCGTCCCTGTTTCCCTGTGGATACGACCCCTACTTCCATTATACTAGCTTAGTGTAAAAGAGAGTAGGAGAAATTTTATCTTTGGCCGGGTGCGGTGCACAACGACACATCCGCGCCCGCCAAATTTTGGCGCCGTTGCCGGGGAAACGGTGTTACTTGTTTGTATTTAGCGTGATTTTTGGATGGTATTGCTTGTGCTCTTTGTTTTTGGTTGGCCACTCATATAAAGAATTCCCTTTTTGTTTTAGTTTCTAGTTTTCATCTTCCATTGAGCTCTATGTATTTCACTTTTGTATTTTGGACAAGAAGCATGGAACTTGTTGCTTAAACTCTCTTGGGAATGGTTGATTGAAGCTTTTGACGGTTTATTGTAAGATTTACTCTATATCTTGGTTATTGTCTAGCTTTAAATATTTATATTAATGGTCATGACTTGGATTAACTAGGAGTACTACTAGTTGATGTTTGTTGTTGACTTAATGCTAGGTTTTGGATATAATCTGATGTTATATGCTCAACCATGTTGTAGTAAGCTAGGTATTAACGATGCATTGCAAGAGTTCTTCTCAATCAATTTTGCAGGTACTTGAAGTGGAGATTGACATGGAACCACCATTGTCACACATGGAACACAAGCCCAATGATTAAGCTTAAGGTACTAAGTCGAGCTCACGACTTTAAACAACAGCGCTTCTCGGGAGGCAACCCGAGACCCCTTTTTATTTTCTTTATTTCTCATCAAATTTCCACCACCACAACAAATTTTCTTTCACCCACCGCCCACACACTACAAAAGATCCACAACCAATCTTAATTCACTTGTAACCAAAATCCACAAAAGAAAATCCGTTGGGAGGACTTCAATAGCTAGGAGTTGGTAACACTAGAGGATTGAGATTGTTAATGTATCTTTTCGATCTCTTAAGCTAGGTGCAAATCTCAAAAATTTAAAAATTTGAATTTGTCATTTGTTTGAGTGATTCGAGGGAGAGGGTTGTGAGTTGATTTATGAGATTTGAGTTGGTGTTGTTAAGAAATTTGAGTTTGACGGATTGTTTGGTCATGAGTTTTGAGCATTCGATCTTCGATTTACCTGGTTTTCGATTTTCTCCCCCCATTTTCAGTTTACTTTTTCTTCTAATTGTCGTCACATTGAGGACAATGTGTAGTTTAAGTAGGGGGGAGGGTATTCTCATTCTCATGTATCTATGTTGTATTTATTACTTTCAATTTGAAAAAATGAAAAAAAAAATGAAAAAAAGAATATTAAAAAAAAAGTGATGAAAAGAATCCCGCTGAGTTGAAAACCCGCAAGGGCGGGCGACTCGGGCAAAATTGGGGGCTCGGATAGGTCGAAAACCCAGAAACGGCCTATGCAAAAAAGAGCTAGTTGAGCGGGTGAGTTTTGTGAGCCGGAAAAAGAAGAGAGATAAAAAAATGTGAGAAGCTAGGATGAAATCCCGAAAGGACTCCTAGGCAAAATGAGAGATTAAGAGAGAATTATATACTTTGAAAACTCATTTGCCGGAGATGGTGTCATAAGGTAGAAAGCGTTTTCGGGTAAGGTTGGTGAATTCATCCTTGATTATGTGAAGATTTATTTTGGCTTTCACATTCTTTTGGTTGATTGTTTGTTTTTGGGAGTAAGCATGGAATTTATCCCTTTTTGTCTTTGTTCCATGGCTTGCTTATCTAAGTTAGTTATAGTAGTAGTAGGTCATCTTTTGGAGGTTTGGGAGAGCTGATAGTTTAATGTGTTGATACGCTCAAGTTATACGATGTTCTTGTGGTATTTTAGGTGCACATTGCTAAGGGATTTGTTCGTAATTGTTAAGGTTTGCATATAAATCATCCTTAGCGGAAGTTCGGAGTTTTGCGATATAAGTTGTGTTAATGTCATGGATTCCGAGCTTCCAAGGTGAAATGCATGTGAGCCGAGCAAGCCAAGCATCACCGCAACCCAAGCATCACCGCAAGCTACGCTCCACCGCAAGCCTAAGCGAGCCCAGCGTCATCACCAACCAAGCATCGCAAGCCTCGCCCCTCCGGCAGCTCTCGCGGCCCGGCGGCCTCGCCCAAGCGGAACGGTCATCGCACTATCGCAAGCTTCGGCTCGCGCGGCCAGCTCGCAACAGGCGCGCGCGCCCAAAGACCGCCTGGCCCGGCCACGGCGCTCGCGACTCGCGAGCTTACTCGCACCTCGCGAGCGGCATGCCCTCGCGACTCGCGAGGAATGTCGCGACTCGCGACCCTTGTCCGAGCCATTTTGTGCGGTTTGGCAGTGCGATCTTCGCGACTCGCGATCGGTGGCGCGACTCGCGGATCGTTAAGTCGGCTTGGGGCCACGATTTTGTGCGGGGTTTTAAAGCTCCTAAAACCTAACTTTTGAGGGGAGACGAAGGGAAGTACGAAGAGGAGAGCTGAAATGTAGACCTTGGAGTGGCAAGCTTGAGGGGAGAGCTCCTCTCCTCATCCTTCCTTCTTCATGATTCTCTTTTCATCTTTCCTTCTTCGTTCCTCTTTGTTCTTCATTTCTTATTTCTTTGTTTTTCATTTCCTAGTTTTAGTTTTCATTTCTTAGTTTAGTTTTTAGGGATTTCAACTATGGGTTTGGTTTTTGCTATCGGATTGTAGCTTGAACTGTTCTTGGATCAATTAACATGAAGCTTCAACCGTTATTGTGAGATCTTTCCTCTCTTTCTCTTTTCCTTGATTATGGTTCACTTTCTATGCTTGTGATTTATGATTATTGCATAATTATGCTAGGAACGTTACTAGTCTGATTGTGTGATTAATCTAATGCTAGATTTAAGAATAGAATCGGATTGTTTTATTCTTTTATCAATTGGTAGCAAACTAGGGAGTAATTTAGATGCTGATCATCTTGGTTATTTCTTAGGGAAATTGAATCAACTTGTTGAATGTTTATCGCGTGTATGACATTAGCGTGTCTATTGGTTCTCTGTGTTTATTTGCTATTGGATTGAACTTAGACGCAGATCGGACTAGGTTATCCTTTAGTTAGGGTTTTATAGTCACGCTGATCGTGCTATTCAACTAAGAATAAGGAGAACGCGAGATTTATTCTCGACAATAGATAATTATGGAAATAATTAGAGTGGATGTTCAAGGATCGATAATGAATTGAAGTGGATGTTAATCGGATTCAAGATCTTTCCATAATTGATTTCTCGTTTTGTTTATATGTTAGTTAGTTGTAGTTTGTTTATAATCTACTTGAAACCCCCCTTTGTAATTAGGTTTCTCGGCCCTTAGCTTAATCTAGGTTTCGAATCACGCTAAGTACTAAACTCGTCCCTGTTTCCCTGTGGATACGACCCCTACTTCCACTATACTACCTTAGTGTAGAAGAGAGTAGGAGAAATTTTATCTTTGGACGGGTGCGGTGCACAACGACACATCCGCGCCCGCCCATGTGTCGTGAGCTGACATTTTGATTTTTGTTGGCGTTGCTGGTTATTGTTGTTGTTACGTCTTTATATATTTCAGGTGAGCTTGAATCTAAGTGTGGGGGAATCATCGTCCCTTACGTTTAGGTTTTGAGTGGATGTTGTTAAGATGTGATGATGATGATGTAGTTGATGGAGAGTGTAGGTTGGTGTCGATAGCTTGGGTGATGATTTATTTGGTGATTCTCACTTTTGAGTTTACTCGAGGTCGAGTAAAGTTCAAGTGTGGGGGTATTTGATACGCTCAAGTTATACGGTGTTTATATTATATTTTGGGTGCTTTTTGCTAAGGGTCTTGATCATAATTGTTAACGTTTGCGTTTTATTTAGCTCTTAGCGGAAGTTCGGAATTTTGTATATTAATTATAGTTAAAGTTGTAAGTTCCGAGCTCCTAGAAGCATTAGTGTTTGGAACGACTCAACATCGTTATACTTGCCAAGCGTCGCCACATGTTTCAATCAAGCATCGCCGCAAGCCGTAGCCGAGCATAGCACCAAGCCTACCGAGCAGCGTAGCATCCAGCTCTCGCGCGCGCCCAGCAGCATCATCGCCCAGCAGCCAAGCCTGCCCAGCTCTCGCGCATGCTCGCAGCAAACAGGACCAAGGCAGGTCGCACCTCGCGAGCTAGGTCGCACCTCGCGACCTGCTTGCTCGCACCTCGCGAGTTCCTTCGCACCTCGCGACCTCTTGGCCTGCCCAGCTCTTCAGCTCGTGTTGGAGGTAGTAACTCATCGCACCTCGCGACCTGTACCGCACCTCGCGTCCCCTAGGTCGGTGTAATTGTCGGCTGATTTTTATGCTTTAGTATAAATACCAAACTTGTTCTTGGACCTAAGGGGGCCGTAGCCACAAGGAGAGGGAGTCTCCAAAACTCCACTCCTCTCTTGTTGTCTTCTCTTTTTAGTTTTTATTTTCTAGTTTAGTTTTTAGAGATTTCAATTATGGAATTGGCTTATGCTATGCCGATTGTAGCTTGAACTGTTCTTGAACGAGATTAATATGAAGCTTCAAGCATTATTGTGAGATCTTTCCTCTCTATTTAGTTTCTTTGATTATGATTTAATTTCTATGATTGTGTTCTATGATTTTTGCATGATTATGCTAGGAACGTTACTAGTTTGATTGTGTAATTAATCTAATGCTAGATTTAAGAATAGAATCGGATTGTTTTATTCTTTTATCAATTGGTAGCAAACTAGGAAGTAACTTAGATGTAGATCGTCTTGGTTATTTTTTGGGGAAATTGAATCAACTGTTGAATGTTTATCGCTTGTATGACGTTAGCAGGTCTGTTGGTTCTCTGTGTTTATTGCTGCTATTGGATTGACCTTAGACGCTATCGGACTAGGTTATCCTTTAGTTAGGGTTTTATAGTCACGCTGATCGTGCTATTCAACTAAGAATAAGGAGAACACGAGATTAATTCTCAACAATAGATAATTATGGAAATAATTAGAGTGGAGGTTCAAGGATCGATAATGAATTGAAGTGGATGTTAATCGGATTCAAGATCTTTCCATATTGATTTCTCATTTTATTTAATTATTCTAGTTAATTATAGTTTGTTTATAATCTACTTGAAACCCCCCTTATTATTAGGTTTCTCGGCCCTTAGCTTAATCTAGGTTTTGAATCCCGCTAAGTATTAAACTCGTCCCTGTTTCCCTGTGGATACGACCCCTACTTCCATTATACTAGCTTAGTGTAAAAGAGAGTAGGATAAATTTTATCTTTGGCCGGGTGCGGTGCACAACGACACATCCGCGCCCGCCAATACTCCCCAAATATAATCTCCATGATCTCAACAACTAATTGTTCCACTAACAAGACCCACTAACTACACTATTTTATTTCCTTAACATAAGGAAAGTGAGCACGAAAACTTTGAAGCATTTTTCAACATTCTTCAATTCCTTGTATCCTGAATTCGATTAGATGTTATAACAAACACCTTGACCGCCCATTTGGTAGTTGGTTATAAATGGTGGTAATGAGAATGAATTTGTATGTAAATTTGTGAAGAAATCATTGTTCATTCCCATGATAATGCTAATTTATCCTAAAGTGCCTATTTTCTTCTTGAATTTTCATTCCCCATCCAATACCAACTTGTAGGTGGTAATGATCGTGGTAATGAAAATTGCTTTCCTTGGAGAAAAAAACACAAGCTTAGGGGTGACGATATCGTTTCCCCATAGAAAAAAGCATAAATTTGGGGTTGGGGTTGAAATTGTCTCCCTACGGAGATTCTAAGGGTGCTTCCCTTGTTACATTACACTTAAAATTCATTTCTATTACCATGATTTATTAATGATTATCAAACGAGCCGTGAGTGTTTAGTTTAGCTAAAAGATTTGCAATACAAAATAGTGGTTTTTTTGTGCTTTTTCTGAATAGGAATCTTGCATGGAGGATTTGTGCCGCATTATTAAAAAAAGGGATCTTCCATTTGGTACCATTGTACGTTGGGCTTTTTCATTTGGTACCCAATTTTTTTTTGGATTCTATATGGTACCACTGTAGTTTGGACTTATTATCTACAATAACATTCCGTTAAATAAAACATTAGTTTTGGGTTAAATAGGTGTATACACAAATTTCGAGTCAAAATAAATAAGACAAGAAACAAAGTAACAAAGAAATTATATTTCAATAATGTATTGAGTACAATCCCTGTAAACAGTTTATAACAAAAATAAACTAAGTCCTCTGATTCTGTTTCGTAGCTTGAGAGTGACACGTGTTGATGTCGACGTGGACCTGAGTTTGAGTTTTGTTTGAGTATATTCGAATGAGGGCTGTCAAAAGCTTGAATCTCAATCGAATGTGTTTGAGTGTATCTGAACAGTCAGCACGGATTTGATGTGCTTGTTGACTATTTGCGGAGAGAATTCCAACAGAATTTTATGAGCTCTTGAGAATAATGATTTTCTGGTCTCCTCAACTAAAGGAGGCGAGGTCTATTTATAGAGAATGTACATCCCTTTATGGACTTGGTAGTTTATGGGCTTGGACCCATTTATGACTTAGAAGTCTTTTTTACCTTTGCTATTTGACCATCTTATTTGGACTATAATATTAAGTGGCCCAAATAGTTGACAACCCAAATTATATTTATTTGATTTAATTTGGATATTTTATTTAGGTGGGCTAAATTAATTAAAGTGAGCTAATTATATTTATTTTAGCTCAATAATAATCAATTTATTTTAATGTAAAACACTAATAAATTTTTAGTGTCTACAAATTGCCCCCTCGAGACCATGTCATGGACACGATTTGAAGTGTTTAATCGTGACAAGGTCTCGAATTTAAGTTTGGTTTAGCAATTGGGTGACAATCGTCGTGGCGTTAGGATTTGTTATCGAGAGTCATAAACTACCCACAACTCTATTAAATCTTGGACTTGGAAAAATAATCCTAATAGAATAAGTATTAGGTTTTTTTTTTCACCAAAGTGTATAAATACACAACTAATCTTGCGTTTGTCATGCATATTAGCAGATTACAAATAATTCACCAGACTTTAGATTTGGTTTGCTCAAGCGTTCACAAGCACACAACACTTATACTTGGCCGATCACTCGCAAGCAATTATTTTGTTCACTAGTAAGTCATTGTCCGTTTGTCTGCCATGATCATCATCAACATCATCAAAAAAAAAAATCTTGGCTTTGCATCCCAATTTATTTACTGTTTCTTTTTCTTTCTTTTTTTTTGTTTTTTTTGTTTGATTAATGTGCAGCACGCATGTCACGAATTTGCTTGACTTTTTTTTTTGTTATGACTTGGCATGAATTCTTTGTTTAGTCTTGTGAGTTGTGAGTACTAAATCATGATTGATGATTGGTATAGCACTGTGAGGCTACAATACTATCATGAATTTGATTTGCATTCTTTCCTCTCTTTTCGATTTAGTAGCCACGTGAAGTAAGTATTTTTTTAAATTTTTTTTTTGTTGCAACTTGCTGCCACCTTGATGAGATGAACTGATTATGATGGTGCATCATCAATTGACCACTGTACATGCTTAAGAAACTAGGATACGAGATGTCCCGAATTTCATCCCAATTTCGATTTTCTACTTTTCTTTCTTTCAATACCACGTTGCCAATATGTTTACTAGATAAATACTATGAAACAGAAACTCTAGCCATTAGATGGCGAATGACTTATCCCTTTTTTTTCGGAATATTTATCATATATCATACCAACAACTTGCTTTGTATTAATATGCTTAAACTCTATTCTTCCATAGTGCTAATGTGCACAAAGCTCTCAACTTGCGTCCAGTAGGGTAAAAGCGTTTTTTTAAATCAATCTGGTAGTAATATTTGGATTGTAATTTTTTCTTTTTACCAACAATCTGGATTTTGACACACTTTGTTCGACTTGCAGTATATCGGATTTTGTGAGATACTGAACTTCTAGATTTACCGTGGAAATATCACCAGAAACTCAAGACTAGTGAGGTGATGATTTTTGTTACATCCCTTTGAGTCCCTTTTTTTTTTTTTTTTTTTGCATGTGTTCCCGTGTATTTTTTTTTTTACTATATGACAGGTTCACTTGAAGATGGGGACTTCGTCGCGATGGACCATATGTGCGACTATGAGCCTGTCAGGGGTGTTATTCGTATGTCTTTAGCACTGCGACAATGTCACCTCCAGACAGTCCCTTGAAGACGAAGACGAAGACGGGGATTTCGTCGTGATGGGCCATATGTGCGACTATGAGCCTGTCAGGGGTGTTATTCGTATGTCTTTAGCACTGCGACAATGTCACCTCCAGACAGTCCCTTGAAGACGAAGATGGGGATTTCGTCACGATGGGCCATATGTGCGACTATGAGCCTGTCAGGGGTGTTATTCGTATGTCTTTAGCACTGCGACAATGTCACCTCCCGGGCAGGTCCCTTGAAGACGAAGACGGGGATTTCGTCGCGATGGGCCATATGTGCGACTATGAGCCTGTCAGGGGTGTTATTCGTATGTCTTTAGCACTGTGACAATGTCACCTCCAGACAGTCCCTTGAAGACGAACACGAAGACGCAGCGTCCAACCCTTCCCCTCTTTGTTTATTTATATATTTTTTTTTTCTAACACACACCCTTTTTTTTCTTTTCAGGATGGTGTACTTCAAAGTATTTAAGAGAGGCGAAGACATTCATCTCTCTTTAATCGACAATGAAGAAGCTGATCTACGGACTGGCACTAATTTCGTTATTCACAAATCACTACTTAGTCCTGACGGCATGCAGACGCACATTGACAAAGGATCATTACTGAGTGAAATGTCAGTAAAGGTGAACAAGGGGTCTCGCGATGGAATTCCGATGTATGTCCTTAAGAGCACTCTTCGAGACAACTTTGAGCTTTCTACGTCTTCATCAATGCTTGGCCGCCGTATCATTTCAGGTTCGGTGCGGTGGGGTTCGAAAAATTTGAGAGTGTTGGGCGAGGCAGTTTATTTGTCTGGCTATTGGGAGTGGACCGAAGACGTTCTATCTCGCTTTGGAGCAGTTATTGACTCTTGTTCTATTTACTCTGCAGTTCAGGCTTCTCTTTATTAGTATGACAAGAACCCTGACATCATTCGCTCATTCTGTGAGAGCTGGTGTCCTACTAGTAATACACTTCATACCATGACTGGCGAGTGGTCTATTTCATTGTGGGACATGTACAAATTTTGAGGGTTACCTATTGTTGGGAAGATTTATGATGAGATAGTTCCTAGCTACAACATCATGCGTGCTCGAGACATAGAGGGGAAACGACTATTATCTCAAGCTTGTGAGATACTGTTTGTTGTTTATCATACTCTAGCAAAAGACGCCAACTCTAAGAGAGGTGTGAGTGCTCAAAGCTGGATTGATTTTTGGTGTAAACAGAAGAGAGTTCACAAGGAACCTAACAAGAGGCGAAGGTACTCTGAGTCTCGCCCCAAATTTACCGCTAATCCTAGTGTAAACATTGAAACTCAACCAGTTGTTTGGGAGAAGGCAGAATCAGATATGTTTGACCTTCTCGGGATCAAAGTTGTGAATAGAAGAATCAATACTTATGTTGCTGCCTTTATATCTTGTTGGTTATGCACTTTTGTGCTCCCCGACTCTGAAGATAGGTTGGTTAGACCGAACACTTTTGAGATTGCTACCTTGATGGCATGTGGTCAAACCTTTAGTCTTGCAGTTCCTGTGCTTTCCATTATATATCGCGATTTGAATGCTATTGCAAGAGCTCCAAAACCAGCTTTCTCAAAAACCCTCTTCCCAGCTCATTATCTTTATGGTTGGCTAGCATATTATTTCAACACTCACCATGACACCGACCCTGTTCCACCTGGTCCTTTGATGGTCATATATTCAGGCGCACAAGGGTCAAAACTCTTTAATGGAGAGGATGCTCACAGTCTTATACATGCAGGAGCGTCAATTAACGTGGGTTGCACCATGTTGAATAAGAACAAACATGATGTTTTGCATGACGATGGTCATTTGGACCCTGTCAAATTCAGTTATATGGTTTCTCTTCGATCAGGCTACCTCGTCTTGCGTTCCTGTGACATTTTTCATGCTGAACCCTACTCCCCCTATCGATTTGGGAGGCAATTTGGTTACTGCCAAGATTACACTGGTCTATTGCGCCGTGATGTACAAGAATGGAAGGTGTCTTACTATGAGGCTTTGCGTTATTTGACGTTGCTTTTGTTTTCAGGAAGTCAGTCTCGTGTTTTTACACCATGCCAATCACTGGACTGGAAAAACTTGGTGACATCTGATTTGCTAGCTGGTGGCCTAAAGTGACTATTGGAGATTTAAGGTAGAACGTTCAGATTCTTTGTTCGAGTGTCTTAACTGATGCATTAAAGTCCAAGCAAGATCAACGACATGATGACAGAAAACGTTTGAGTCAACCAAAAGATGATGATTCACGTCTTAGAGGTACCCCTGACAACCGCAGTAATAAACAAACAGTAAATCATCATGGTTCTATTGGTGGCGCAGACACCAGTGACACAGAGTCCGATGTTAATTTTAAACACAAACGTAATGGGAAGAGGAAGTCAACCTCCCAGGCTCAAGAAGTTGATACATCGAGCTTTGGGGAGTTTTTTTACAACATACCGAGTTCTCCTTTTCTTCCTACGAATCTTAATTTAGTAAGTCCGGTTTCTTTCTTTTTCTTCTTTTTTATTTATTTATTTAATTGGTTCCTTTTATTTACTTATTTCCTTTTAGGACGGTGACGTTGACTTGCATGCGAGCATTCAAGACATTGTAAATGGTAATATGTTTGTAGAGGGCAATACCCATCCTCCAACCAGAAATGGAAAGGAATTGAGGATCATAAAGGGTTCGACTAGTGGGGACCAATCGAAGCAGACTCATCCAATTTGCCTATCTTCCTCAACTCGCAGTGAACGATCGATTCAGGGTCCTAATTCTCTTGAAGTTGCCTCTAGGGCTTTGGATATTCATCCTTACGATGTGAACGCCTCCGATGACGCTATAAAGGGTGTTCATGTCCCTACTGCATCTTCTAACACTTTTCGTCCAGGGCCTAATTCTGATGACGCTATAAAGCATTGGAGCAGGCTTTAAGGTGTTCATGTGAACGCCTCCGATGACGCTATAAAGCATTGGAGCAGGCTATCTGACCATGCTGCAACAATCACCATTTTCTGAGGTTGAGGAAAAATATGCAGAAGCTCGCATGGTGTATAAAGGCATACAAAACCTTAAAGGTGACCCACATCCATTGAAGCGTCGGGTCGATTCCTATTTTTGGTCCGTCAAGTCTTATCTTGCTTTAGAAGCGGAAGTTGCGGGCGCCGACGGTCGAGCGGGTGGAGGATGACATGCGTGCTCGGTTGGAGTTCTTTGAAACAAGGTGAGTCCAACTTTGTTAAAAAGCAAGAGAGGCAAAAGCTGTTGGAGGAGCATGATGCGGCGATCCACGAAAAGGATAATTGATCTCGAAGCTGAATTGCAAAAAACTCGTGAGGAGAAAATCCATCTATCTGATGAATTGACAGCTAACAAGACCTCTTTAACATCCTATGAAGAACAGATAAAGGCTGCAAAGTGGACTTTGGATGAGTTGGATGCAACTCCATCTTTGAGTACTGATGAGATTGCCCAACTTGAACAACATAGGGTGAACCTTCTCGAGCTTCAGTCTGCCATCAAACCCTTTGAGTGGATGGATTGAGACTTTGTCCCTTTCTACTTTTTTTTTTTGATAAGATGAACACTTCCCTTTTTTATCATTATTATTTAGCCGTCCACAATTTATACTCTTGCGGGCTAGGAGTACTATAATAATTGCATTTTTTTTGTGTGTTTCGCTGTTCACAGTTTAGACTCTTGCGGACCAGGAGTATTACATGATAGGATTTTATTTTTTTTTAATTTCGCCGTTCACAGTTTATACTCTTGCGGGCCAGGAGTATTACAATGATTGCAAATTTTTTTTGTTTCGCCGTTCACAGTTTATACTCTTGCGGGCCAGGTTTATTACAATGATTGCAAATTTTTTTTTGGTGTGGCTGCACTCGAGTAATTTTTATGTTACCCTAGCTGCCTACGTACTTGCAAAAATCAACAAATTGCTTTTACAAGATCAAGCCAACGTAGTTCAAATTTACATATATTTTCTTTCAACAAATGCAGTTTATCCTCTTGCTTAGGAGTTGAACAATGCTCTCAATTTTCATGAGTAGTAGCGCTTCAGAAACTTGCCATTGATAGGCCCTATACGTAATCCTTCGGCGTCAACAATTTTATACGCCCCATTAGTGTATACCTCTTTGACAACGTATGGACCATCCCATTTAGAACTGAATTTACTTCCTGTCTTGCGAGAAATAATGATGGGTCTTTTAATGGCTAGGACCATGTCTCCAATTTGAAAGGAGCGAGGTCGAACTTTCTTATTGAAAGCGCGTGACAGACGAGCTTGGTAGCACTCAGATTTTTGTTGTGCTTGGAGTCTTTTTTCGTCAAGCGCCTCCAACTCAGCAAGTCGGAGTTTATCATTTTCTTCAGAAATCAAGCCTTCCTGTATGGCAATGCGCAATGATGGAATTTGAAGCTCCAAGGGGAGAACGGCCTCAACGCCATACACCAACGAGTATGGAGTTGATTGTGTTGCTGATTTATATGTCGTCCTGTATGCCCATAGAGCTTCCCCTATTCTTTCATGCCAATCACGTTTGGACTTGGCAACCACTTTGCTCAACAAACTACAAAGTGTCTTGTTGAACGCTTCGACTAGACCGTTTCTTTGGTGCATTGTACATTGACGATCTATGTTGGGTGAATTTAAACTTCTCACATAAACTTTTCATCAATTTATTGTAAAATGGTGTCCTATTGTCACTGACAATTCTTAGGGGTACACCATATCTGTAGATGATGTGAGTACGGATGAAGTCGACAACATTCTCCTTTTTTACCTCGCGTAAGGGGATGGCCTCTGCCCATTTAGAAAAATAGTCAGTCGCTGCCAAAATATATGATTGCCCAGCAGATGATTTTGGTGTGAATGGGCCGACTACATCAAGTCCCCATGCTTCAAATGGCCAAGATGCGACTGTGGGGTGTAATGGCTCTGGAGGTTGATGAATTAAGTTAGCATGAAATTGGCAAGCTTCACATTTCTTTGCATAGTCCATGCTATCTTGTACCATGGTTGGCCAATAGTAACCCATTCTTTTAATACGGTCATGCGAGTTTTGGACTGCGCGATGAGCGCCACAAACTCCAGAGTGAGCTTCCTCCATGGTTTGCTTTGCTTCTTCATCTCCGAGGCATCTTAACCAAAGACCATGGAAGGATCGCCGATAGAGAGTCCCCTTATAATATATGAACCGTGAGGCTCGACGACGAATCTCTGTTTTGTGTTTTGGATCACTTGGCAATTTTTTATGTTCCAAATAATCAATAATTGGTTGACGCCAATCTTCTTTGTCAATTTGATAGACAGAGATCATGTCGACTTCTTCAGCATATTCGTCAACATCATCGTCATCTGGAGCGACAACCCATCGTTTGCAAACGGGTACATACATTGTTTCTTCTGCCCCCAGTGCCAAAGTGGCTGCAAGCCCAGCGAGCGCGTCAGCCATCTTGTTGGCACTCCTTGGAACATGTTCTAACTTGATGGTATCGAGTTTGTCAAGCAATTGTGATGCTTGCCTTTGATAAGGGATTAGATCATTCTTTTTGACTTCGTATTCACCCGACAGTTATTTTAGGACCAATTGGGAGTCCCCGTGAATGTCTAAGTCTCTAAGTCCCATTTCAATTGCCATTTGGAGGCCTATTATGATGGCTTGGTACTCAGCCATATTATTAGAACATAGTTGAGTTAGCACAAAAGAGTATGGCAGTATATGCTTTTCTGGAGAAATGAAGACAACTCCAGCTCCTGCATCGTCATGACGAGCGGCGCCGTCAAAGTACATTTTCCAAGGTGGGAGTATTTCAATGAAAAACACATCTTCACGTGGCAGATCGTCGGAAATCTCCCATTCTGCAGGGACTAGGTGGTGCGAAAAAGTCCGCTATTGCTTGCCCCTTGATGACCTTTTGCGGGACATACACAATGTCATATTGTTTTAAAAGCATAGTCCACTTTGCAAGTCTGCCAGACAACACGGGCCTTGAGAGAATGTATTTTATCGGGTCAGACCTCGAGATGACATGAACTGTATGAGCCTGCATGTAATGTCTTAATTTTTGGATCGCAAAAATCAAAGCAAGGAAAATTTTTTCAATAGGTGAGTAATTCAATTCAGCACCCACCAAAGTTCGGCTCAAGTAGTAAAGAGCTGTCTCCTTACGGTCTTCTTGCTCTTGAGTGCACATTGCCCCCAGAGATTGCTCTGTCTTTGCGATATAAAGGATGAGTGGTTTCCCTTTTATTGGTGCCCCCAAGACAGGGGGAGAAGACAAATACTTCTTTATACTTTCGAAGGCTTTTTTACATGAGTCATCCCATTTGAATGGGGCATCCTTTTTCATGAGATGGCTGAAGGAGTGACATCTTCCTGCTAGATTAGAAATAAACCTTCGAATGTAAGCAAGACGCCCTTGGAGGCCACGTAACTCCTTAAGGTTCTTAGGTTCAGGCATCTCTTGGATGGCCTTGATCTTTGCTTGGTCAATTTCAATACCCCTGTGTCTGACAATGAAGCCTAGAAACTTTCCTGAGGTGACACCAAATGCACATTTGAGGGGGTTCGTTTTTAATTGACATTTTCGTAGTCTTTCAAAGACTTTACGGAGGTCATGTAGATGATTCTCCTTCTTCTTAGACTTTACCACCAAGTCATCTACGTAGCACTCCACAATTTGATGCATCATATCTTCAAAAATTTTCTGCATTGCACGCTGATACGTAGCTCCGGCATTTTTTAAGCCGAAAGGCATGACTTTGTAACAAAATATCCCTTTAGGGGTAAGAAATGCGGTTGCTTCTTGATCTTCGGGAGCCATGTGAATTTGGTTGTATCCAAGGTACAATCCATGAATGACAAAGCCTCATGACCGGTGGTGGCATCAATCATGATTTCAGTTCTTGGGAGTGGAAAGTCATCCTTCGGACACGCCTCGTTCAAGTCGCGGAAGTCCACACAAACTCGTAACTGTCCATTTTTCTTTAAAATGCTGGCACAATGTTTGCTATCCAAGTAGGATACTTGACTTCGCGAATAAATCCTGCATCAATGAGCTTGTTTACTTCTGCCTCAATTTCAGGAATTAATTCTGGCCTGAAGCGTCTTTGGGATTGCTTCTTTGGACTGACACCTTTTTTGATGGCTAAGCGATGGACAGCGACTTTTGGGTCGAGTCCTGGCATCTCCTTATAACTCCATGCAAATACGTCTTTGTAATCAGAGAGTAACTTGGAATATTTTTGTTCTTCCTGTTGGGTAAGAAAAGCGCGCGTAGACGGGCGTGGCTCTTCTTGAGTTCCAAGGTTTAACTCTTTTAACTCATCGACGGTGGCTTGCCCCCCATCTTCAAGAGTTTTAGGAGCCTCATCTGTTTCCATCTCCTCGTCACTTTCAGGAGCCTCATGCCCTGTGATATGGTTTGAAGAAACAAATTCAACATCTTTTTCTTTTTCTTGACTAGACGAACTCCTTTGGTTTGTTAACACTATGACACGACCTTTGGCTTTCAAGGGTGCATGTCCAATGATGTCTACCACCTGTGTACGCCTCATGCGAGATGGGATAACGCTTTGAGGTGCGTCCTCGCCTTTGACTTCATTTTTCTCTCTTGTGATGCGACTTAGTACTGACCGTCTTTGTTGTTTATCAATTGAGGTCGATGCACCAAGACGTTTAAAGACAGATGCTTTATTCTTAGAAGATCGAAGATTTTGCAAGGGTGTTTGTATTTTTGACTTCACACCTTCATTTAACTCGTGTCCACCAAGTCTGTTAAAAACCGATGTATGGTCTTTTATGACAGAAGACTGCAGTCGATCAAAGACCGATATTTTTGGCTGAGACACATTATTTTCATCTTCATTTTCTTCAACTTCCTCCGCAGTAATATACTGCGAAGAAGAGGTTGTCCCTCTACGCCGTGCAGAAATTTTGATGGGTGTTGGGGTTTCAAATCCCAAACCTACTTTAGTCGGATGTACCTCAACGCCATACTCTTGCAATTTCTTTTGTGTGTCATTAATTCCATGAGGATCAACCTCAATGACATTGCCCATGGGCGCTGGATTCTCGAAGTCATAACCAGACTTCGCCAAGAGTTTATAAGCATTTGGGTCAAACCTACCCTTGTTAAGCCATTTTCTCCTAGATTGATCAACATATTGTGAGGTTGGAGGCTTAGCAATTTGATTGTGATTGGCTCTAGATAAAGGAACAATCACTTCTTGCTTTAAACATTGAAGAGTAGTCTCATCTACTCCTTTTTCTTTCTTTGGCTCTACTTTCATAACGACACCCGCTAAAGGTGATTCCCCTTCCTTACGACGTGATTTAGGGATGTATCGCGGGGTCGGAGTCGTTCTTCGCCTTCTTCGTTGCTTTAATGGGTTGAGCAACAACTTCTTCTTTTACCTTTTCCTTGCATTTTTGTTGTTGCATCTCAGTGGTGGCTGACTCGCTAGAGCTTGAAGACGAGAGAATATCACCATTTTTATTTGTACCCCTTTTTCCTGTTGAAGGAATTTTAGATGGCAACATCTCACTTGAGGGTTCCCCATCTTCGAAGAACTTAGCATCGGTAAAGTACGAATCTGCCGTGCTAAAGGGTTTGACATCCCCATTTATTTTCTTCTCGCCTCCACGATAAAATTTAAGACATTGATGGAGGGTTGATGCGACTACCCCATTTTCATGCAACCAAGGTCGTCCAAGCAACATTTTATACGACGTCTTTGTATCTATGACATGGAAGAGAGTAGATGATGTTAACTCTCCCATCACAAGGTCAAGACGTATTATGCCTATGGCACGTTGACTGTTCAAGTTGAATCCTTGGATCATTAGACGACTATCAGAAAGATCTTCCATAGTGATCCCTAAATCAGTCATGGTGGATTTTGGCATGATGTTGACAGCTGAACCTCCATCCACTAAGATACGATTCACTCTCTTGCCGAAAATATAACCAGAAACGAACAACGGTCGATTGTGAGGTTTTGAGCCCAACAATAAGTCTTCATCAGTGAAGGCTAAGGCAAAATTACATGACGCGCATTTAGCCGAACTTTCTATTGGCTCTCCAGCATCCTTCACTTTATCAAGGTATAGTTCTGGGTGCTGAAGTGCAAGAGCCACTTGTCGACACATTTCTCGAGGCAAATGAAAGATCTGCCTCCATCCCATGCGTGTAGGAAGAGCTTCCAAGATAGCCAATATCTTTGGATCTATCTCCTTCCCTGAATGTTGGACAATTACTTTGACAGAGATTTTATTTTCTCTAACAGGCTCTTGGTCCTCCTCCTCTTTTTCTTCTTCATCCTCAACAAATGAGGTAGCATTAACAGTAACCGTAGTGAAGTAATCTTCAGGAAAGAATTCTTCTAAGGTTACAGGGGTAAATGGATCCTGTTCAAGCAAGTCAATTGGCAGTACTTGCTGTTTAGTATGCTTTTTTGACTTTTTCTTTCCTTTCGAGCGTTTTGTGCCCTTTCTTTTTTGATGCTTCTTCTTACGACAAACAAACTTTGGTTGAGGCTTCGACTATCGTCTAGGCCTCCTTCTAGTGACCAACGTCCACCCTTCTTCATCCTCTCCATGTTGGTTGCCAATTGGAACACCGTGCTCAACAGATGGCACATCATCAACTTGGAGAACCGGTCGCAGCACATGTACAATTACTGGCTCCAAACTCACAAACTGCAGAGTTTGAGCCTCCCAATAAGAATCTAACATCACGGAGGCGTGATTAGCTTCAACAACTTCATCAAAATCCAGTACAATTTTCCCATCCTTTGCAAGTTGCATAATTCTCTCCTTAAGTGTTATACACTTTTCTATGGGATGACTAATCAACCTGTGATACCGACAATAGTTAGGATCGGAAGTCTTACTGACCTCTGCAGGACGCTTAGCTTCGGGCAACTCAATGACTTTGTTTTCAAGCAAATCATCTAACATCCCTGACAAATCCGAGTCTGGAAATGGATATTTCTTTGTTTGGAGTTCTTTCAAGGTTGGCCTATTTTTTCTAGGTTCTTGAGAAGATGAACCCTTATTCTTTTCAGTGCCAGCCTTGCTAGAGATCTTGACAGGCGAGGAGGACGTGATTGACATTGACTCCTTAGTCGAACTTTTGGCAGTCTTGTCAGTCTTTTTAAAATCCTTCTTCTCTTTCTTGTATTCTGAAGAAGTGTTGCTTTTGCCTCTATTGTTGGCAATGGTAAGCTCCATGTCATGAGCTCGTGTGGCCAATTCTTGAAAAGTCCTAGGTTTTATACCTTGCAAGATATAAAGCAAGTCCCAATCCATTCCTTGAATGCACATCTCAACAGCAGAGACTTTAGTTAGGTAGTCTTTACACTCTAGACTCAATGCGCCCCAACGATTGATGTAATCGATGAGCGGCTCATCCTTCCACTTGGTGAGTCTTAGTCGGTTCGGTCATCCGACAATACGTCGAGTGCTATAGAACCTGTTCGGGAATTCCTCCTCCATTTGATCCCAATTGTCAATGGATTGTGAGGGTAAATCGTGTACCCGGTCAAAGGCTATGCCTTTAAGGGAACGAACAAATTGTTTGACCGAGGAAATCATTTGTGGTACCGGCATTGTTGCATGTTTCCACAAAGTGAGCAATGTGTTGCTTAGGATTTCCTTTCCCATCGAATTCTTTGAAACTTGGGGGGTTGATAGCCAAAAGGCATCTACTGGCTTATCGATCCTTTTGGTATAAGGCTTCACATAGCGATGACTGCCATGAGAACTTTCTCCAAGTTGATTTTTGACAGCGTGAGCTATCAATAACTCAAGTTGGCGTGCTGTAGGTGGGCGGCGAACGTCTTCACCACTATCCCCTTCACTTTCATCACCCCTGTCTTGATCTTTGCGTCGCCTTCCTCCAGTTTCTTATTGAGGGCGGCGATTTGCTCATTTTGGAGTCGAATTTGAGCATCTTTTTCTTCTCCATCCTTCATTAATTTTTGGAGTAGGCTATTCATTTCAGCAAGTTGTTCCTCAACCGTCTTAGCTGAGGTCACCATAACAGCAGCAGTGTTCGATTGTGAAGACAACAAGGGTTCCTCTAAGTCGAAAATCGTTAGAGGTGATGAGACACCAATATCATCACTTGTTTCATTGTCACTCTTTACATTGAGTGGATCAAAGAGAGGGCTAGTGTGAACGATCAGCCTGTCCGACTTATCAGATGAGAGTTGCTTCCATATTTGAGAAGCAACGAATGATGGCTCGTGTTCAGCCAAAGCAGTTGAGCCAAACACGGGGGTTTCACGCTCCTTGTGTGAATCAGACATGATGGATGATTCAGCAGCAGCAGGCTTAAAGAGTTTTCTCTGCCTGGTAGGAACATTTGCGGCTCGAAGCTTAGCGGCGGCGGCGCAGCAACAGCAGCCTTTTTCATTCCTCTAGTGCGAAAACCAAGAGTCATGTCATCCATAAAGTCACCCAACGTTACAGATTTTCGTAGGGTGTCGGCAGAGTTTTCAGAAGATTGAGAGATGTTCTTGCTTGAGGCCATTTCTCAGCTTTGTTGATGACGACGAAACAGAGATGAGAGGCAGAGATTGTCCCACCGAGCGTGCCAAAATTTGTATACACAAATTTCGAGTCAAAATAAATAAGACAAGAAACAAAGTAACAAAGAAATTATATTTCAATAATGTATTGAGTACAATCCCTGTAAACAGTTTATAACAAAAATAAACTAAGTCCTCTGATTCTGTTTCGTAGCTTGAGAGTGACACGTGTTGATGTCGACGTGGACCTGAGTTTGAGTTTTGTTTGAGTGTATTCGAATGAGGGCTGTCAAAAGCTTGAATCTCAATCGAATGTGTTTGAGTGTATCTGAACAGTCAGCACGGATTTGATGTGCTTGTTGACTATTTGCAGAGAGAATTCCAAGAGAATTTTATGAGCTCTTGAGAATAATGATTTTCTGGTCTCCTCAACTGAAGGAGGCGAGGTCTATTTATAGAGAATGTACATCCCTTCATGGACTTGGTAGTTTATGGGCTTGGGCCCATTTATGACTTAGAAGTCTTTTTTACCTTTGCCATTTGACCATCTTATTTGGACTATAATATTAACTGGCCCAAATAGTTGACAACCCAAATTATATTTATTTGATTTAATTTGGATATTTTATTTAGGTGGGCTAAATTAATTAAAGTGAGCTAATTATATGTATTTTAGCTCAATAATAATCAATTTATTTTAATGTAAAACACTAATAAATTTTTAGTGTCTACAATAGGGTTAATAGTTTGTCTCGTCTACGTGCCTTGTGCATCGAGAATAGTCCAGCTAAGGGTTGGGAGTCATTTTGGCTCTTATGGGTCAAAATTGAAGTCAAAATTGGAGAAAAACGACTTGAACCTCGTTGTACGTGTCAGGAAATGCCTACTTATTTTTTTTTACCAAATTGGACCTTAAATTTTGTTGTTAAAGACAAAAATGACTCCCAAAACCTTAATTACGTAAAATTAGACAAACCCCTAACCTTATTTAACCCCCAAACTAATGTTTTGTTTAACATAATGTTACGATAGAGAATAAGTCCAAACTACAATGGTACCATATAGAATAAAAAAAAAGATTTGGGTACCAAATGAAAAAGCTCAAAGTACAGTAGCACCAAGCGGAATTTCCCTTAATAAAAAAAGTTGTTGCTCGGATTAATAATACATTAGTAATTTTTCGCTTATTCGTCAAGGGAGGGATTTTTCATGTTAAATGTAAATCATGGTAGTCAGTGTTTTGATTTTTCTACACTATATTTGTTCATATATTTGATCTGTGTGCATCCCCTAGAACTCGCAATTAGATAAGTTTTCAATGCTTCTTTGGCCATACAGTATGCTAGCTTGTGTTGCTTGAGCTCTTCCCTTAAAGTGTAAGATCCTTCTTGCTCCTCTTTAGTGCTTCCTTGTAATTAATGAACAAATGAAAAAGTATTATTTTGCTGGTGATGCCTAAGGCAGCAATTGCAGTTTGAGATTATAGGTCTTTAACAGCACAATTATGCTAAGTCCTGATTGTTTGAGATATTGACATATTGTATGAAAGAATAGTTGCAGGTGGAAAGAGACGTGAAACCGTTCATGATATTTATAGTCAATAATACATCCTCTTACCTAACTCTGAGATTAAATACACTGATAATTGTCTATATATATATAAGTTGAAATATGGATTTTTTTCATCATGTGCTGGCAAATATTCAATTATGTCAAGCATTAATTAATTTTCAAATAAGAGAATTGTATTTGGGAATGTATTTTCTCTTTTTTTTTAAGTGCAAAAACGGTTTGACTTTTGTACTAAATCTCACTTTGACCTTATTTTTTTACTAATATATGAAAACAAAAATGATCATATAAGATGGTATTGGATTTGTTTAGATGAATATTATCATAATATCAACTTTTTATAACATTTACAAATAATAATTAGAGATAATGATGGTCAAAGTTGTGTTGGCAAACGTGAAAGTCAAAATGTTGCACTTATTTAGAAATGGAGGTTAGTATAATGTGGCATGTATTTTTATTCTAATAATTTGGGGATCAAATTGTTTAGTAGTCCTAGTAAGAATTTGGTATTCCTATTGAACATTTGAACTATAAATTTAATTAGGTCATGGGATGGAATAATAGGTGAAAAATATGAAGATGTAAATGTTTGAGTGAAACATGAATAAGGTAGGGCTCGATTACGAGGTTCTTGTGTGATGAAGGGGATTCAAATTTTAAGGTGATTAGATTAGGGGAAATCTTAGAGGCATTTTAAGTCATTGTGTCACATATATCATTAAATTTAAAAGTCATACTGCATTATTTTATTGTTTTCCTCCCACAATTTTCAAGTTTCTACATTAAGTCTTCTTGTGTGTTCGTTATGGTTGTTTTGTCACTGATCTTAATAGTCTCAATTATATCTACTTCTTTTTATTCAGTAGTCATAGTGGCGGAGCCAACATAGAGTATTTAGGTGCACGTGCATCCTTATATTAAAAAAAAAATTAAGAATGTTTTGTGAAAAAAATAAAGGAAACAACTTGAGTACTTGTACATGGACTGGCTGAAACGCTGAGTAGTGCATCGTTGGAGACTTGGAGTCTTGGAGAGTAAAGCACATGGAAAAGGAAATCAGTATTTTATCCTTGTTACATACTTTTATAGTTCTATCTTTAACTTAGGCTAGGGCCCACTATAAAAAGAACAGATTACCTCACTCATTCACACCAGTACTGTGTACTTGTCACATTAAACAGATTTCTAAACCTCCTCACTCATTCAGTACTCAGTCTCAACCAAACTTTTACCTAATTTCCTCACTTCACCCCAGTCACTTAAAATTAGCTGCATGTAGAATTTTCATGAAGTTGCTACTATACTATTTGCACCAAGCTCCCTTTTCACGGCTATATAAGGAGGCCAAGTACACTTTTATTTTCATCAAGCTCAACAAAGAAAGAAAAACAAAATACTCAGAAGAGAGGAAGAGAGAGCATACAAAATGTTTGTCAACTTAATCCGCTGTCACAAATTGTTGTTGCTGAAGAGTTTGTTGGCGCCCATCGTCAACTCACTTGTGGTGGCCAAGGGGATGTTTGCAGTCCCTTCAACAATTGCTGCGGAGATTTTAATTGCTATGGAGTATGTGTACCCAAATGCTTTCCATACTGCAGCAACTAAACTAATATGGAGTATTTATAATTATATACTCCAACCATAATTATAAATAAAGGGTTTTGAGTTTTTAGTTTTTCCTTCATGTAGTTGTTGTTTTAAATTAATATGGAGATGTCATTGTGTATGATATCTCCTTCTTGATGTCGTTGTTGCTGTATGGTTTTAACTTTCAGTGCATGCATGCAGTGGCGGAGCCACGTGGTAACAAGGGGTAGCACGTGCTACCCCTTTTTTTTTTTTAAAAAAAAAAAAAAAAATTTCAAAAAATCTCAAAAAATCGCAAAAAATCGCGAGACCTAACTTCACCGCCGTTTCATTTCAACATCTTCACTCTCTCAAACTCGGGCCACTCTCTCTCACCTCTCAATTCTCAATTCTCGCCCTCGGAGATTCGTCTTGACTCTTCGAGTCTCGTGACTCTCGTCGGACACTCGGAGTCTCGCCGGAGTCTTTGTCAACTCTTCAGCGTCGTTCGTCGTTCGTCGCCGGAGACTTGGTAAGTTGATTTTTCCGCAAATTGGTAATCTAGATCTAGCCCTAAATTTGAGTCTCCTCTTAAATTTGATTGTTAGAAGATAAATGTAGCCCTAAATTTCGTGATTCCTGAATTTTCTTAATCCCCTCTTAACTTTCTTTCTCTTTCCTCTCTAGTCTCTAATGGCAGCAGTGGCGAGTGGCGACTTTGCCGACTTAATACTTTCTTTCTCTTTCCTCTGACTCTCTGAGATTGGTCTTTCCCTCGACACTTCGGTCTTCGGCGTTCAGCACTTCGGCGTTCAGCACTTCGGCGTTCAGGTAACTTTCTTTCTCTTTCCTCTGAGATGGCAGCAATTAGTAGTTCTGTAGTTGGCAGAGCAGTTGAGGAATATACATGTTTGAATCCTCTCTAATGGCAGTTTTGATTGTGATTTGTGAAGTATGCTTGTTATTTGTTAGTTGGGTTAAAATTTTGATTGTTAGGTTGAATTTTCATTGATTGTTGTCGTTTTTTATTGTTAGTTAGGCTGAATTTGTAGAAATTTGATTGATTGTTGTGAAGTATGATTGTTAATTGGGTTGAATATGTGGAAATTTGGGAGTGATATATGATATATCATATGGTGTTGAAATTGGGAATTTGTGGAATTTGTTAGTTTACTATTATTGTAGTTGTTTGAATGGATGATTAGTAAATGAAAATCTATATTTCAGAATCATGAAGAGAAAACAAGGGAGGGATATCTCAAGCTTTTTTCCAAAGGAACACCTAATGAAAATCAAGTTGATTCAAATTCACCTATTCCTCCCACTCAACCAAGTCAACAAAATTCTTCTCCATTAAGTACTAACCCTCCATCTCAAAATGAAGACTTAGAACTTGGAGCTACTTCACATACTAGGTCTCAAATCCCAACTCCATTGAAAAGGTTAACCGAAATGGAAATTAAGAGTCTTCCTCAAGATCCGGGAAAGAGGAGAAATATGAGTGATTTCCATAAAGATGATAGAGATTATATTAGGAGATTCTATATTGATAGAGGACTTTGTCAACCTGTAAACCATGACTTTCCTTTTAGAGAATTTGGGAAAAGTAGCCGCCGCTTCAATCCCACTTGGTTTGAGAAGTATGACACTTGGATTGAGTATAGTGTGGAAAAGGATGCTGCCTTTTGTTTTGTTTGCTATTTGTTCAAGAAAGATAACGAAGGTTCTGATGCTTTTGTTAGTGAGGGGTTTAGAACTTGGAGTAAACCAGATGCACTTAATAAACATGTTGGTGGACATATGAGTATTCACCATAAAGCCATGATGGGACTTGTTGACTTTAAAAATCAAAAGGATAGTCTTCCATCTGCTTTCAGTAATCAAACGCAAGAAATGGCAAGCAATTATCGGAAGCGATTAGAAGCTTCTGTTAAATGTTTGAAGTACCTATTACTTCAAGGGTTGTCTTTCCGTGGGCATCTTGAAAATTCTGATTCTTTGAATCAAGGCAATTTTCTTGAACTTCTTAAATTTCATGCAAAAGATAGAATTGATGTTGAAAAGTTTGTATTGGAAAACGCTCCGGGAAATTGTCAAATGATCGCTCCTTGCATCCAAAAAAGACATCATACATGCTTGTGCAAAAGAAACAACGAAAGCCATACTTGAAGAAATTGGTAATGATTTTTTTGCTATCCTTGCTGATGAGTCCGCAGATATATCTGATAAAGAACAAATGGCTCTTTGTTTGCGATACATTGATAGAAAGGGTGGATTGAATGAACGGTTTCTTGGTTTGGTACATGTGCCTAACACCACTTCTTTGACTCTTAAAGAGGCAATTGAATCATTGCTTATGGAGCATTCTCTTAGTCTTTCTAGAGTTCGGGGACAAGGATACGATGGTGCTAGTAACATGCGAGGTGCAATAGCTGGTCTATAAACTCTAATAACTGATGAGTATCCACAAGCATATTATGTTCATTGTTTCGCTCACCAACTTCAGTTGACACTAGTTGCCGTTGCCAAGAAAAACTCTGATTGTAGTTGTCTTTTTCTTGATGTGCTTCCATTGTTGTTGAATTTTGTTGGTGGTTCACCTAAACGAAAAGAATTTCTTCGACAAAGTCAAAAAACACGTGTTGTAGAAGCTTTATCCTCGGGTGAAATAGAATCTGGAACTGGTTTGAATCAAGAGAAATCTTTAAGTAGGCCTGGCGACACTCGTTGGGGATCTCATTTTAAAACAATTGTGAATGTCCTTGATTTGTATCGTCCAATCCTTGAGTCACTTGATGCTATTGCTGAATCTTCCATTGAAAAGGCCGACAAAAACAAAGCATGTGCAATAATCAATTTGTTGATGTCTTTTGATTTTGTTTTTGTGGCATACTTGATGACATCTATTTTTGGGATCACACATATATGAGTTGAATTTGGCTTTACAAAAGAGGGATCAAGATATTGTGAATGCTATGACTTTGGTTGATGTGACTAAGAGGAATTTGCAAAAGCTAAGAGATAGTGGGTGGGATGCTCATATGACGAAAGTATCTTCATTTTTGGCAAAACATGACATTGAGATTCTAAACATGGAGGGAATGTATGTTCCACCGGGAAGAAGAATGTTTCGTGGTAATGCTTCACAAGTGACAAATCTTCATCATTTTCGAGTTCAGGTTTTTCTAAGTGTTATTGATCAACAATTGCAAGAAATTGATAATCGATTTAGTGAGAAAAGTAAGGAATTACTTATTTGCATGTCTTGCTTTGATCCTACTAATCGGTTTGTTTAGGCTTGCTGAGTTTTATCCAAATGAATTTTCAAGTGCTGAAATGTTCTTTTTTGAACATTCATTGGATAACTTCATTGAAGATGTTCGAAATGATGAGAGGTTTTGGAATGTGAAGACTCTCAATGAGCTTTCTATAAAGCTTGTTGAAACAAAAAAACATGAAACTCATTCAAAAGTTTATTTGCTTTTGAAGTTGGTGTTAATTCTTCCTGTGGCGACTGCAAGTGTAGAAAGAGCATTCTCTAGTATGACTATGATCAAAAACAAATTACGAAATAGCATGGGAGATGGATTACTAAATGATTGTTTAGTTACTTTTCTTGAGAAAGATTTGTTTTGTGATGTAGAAGTTGAAGCGATTGTAAATCGGTTCCAAAATTTGAGAACCCGACGTGAACAATTGTAATTTTCTTTTATTGTTATTTTGAAGGTTGTATTTGGATTTTGTAACATTTTGAATTTAGTAATTACGAACTTTTTTTTTTGAGTTCCTAGCAATGTAAAGTTGCGCTACCCCTGGTTCGGAATCCTGGATCCGCCCCTGCATGCATGTACTGTTAATCATCAATGAAATATGTTTGTGTGTTATGTATGTTGTGTCTTGCTAATACACTGCCAGGCCCCTGTTGGAAATAAGAATGCAACAATTGAAAAATAAGCATTGGAAGGAACTACTGCATTTTCGTTCAATTTAATATGCATAGATAAGTTCCCATTAAATAGGCTACATCAAAACAGAAAATCCACCCATATTACTAAAAACAAGGACTTAGTGGCTTAGGGTCTCACAACTTAAACCCACTTCTCTTTGACTGACTAAATACATGCTAAATGATTTAATTAAGAAAACAACCTTGACGGATAAACACTTAAAATAAGGAAACTAACAACCCACTAATTTGAAGCAATATGTTCAAATTATCAAATATTTTATGAAGCAAATCTCTTCAATTTTGTGATGCACATCTCACCACCTTCAATTGTTGATGCACTTCTCACCCACTCTACTCTTTGGATATTGGAGCACTTCTCTCCAAGGTGCACTTTTCATCCTCAACTCTAAAATAAATTTTCTTCTGTGGCCACTTATGCCATAGCCTCTTGCTCTTCATTTTGCTCTTCATTTTGGAATCTACAATTCCTTGCCAAATGCCCAAAATTTTGACATTTGAAACATTTTGGTTTTCCCTTGTGCCAACAATCTTTTTCCTCATGACCAACCTTGTGATAATAGTTACATTGCATTTTAGTACCTTTCCCTTTTGAGTATGATGATTTAGCTAGTAAGGCTCCCTTGATTTTTCTCCATTTTCTTCCTCCCTCATTGATCTCCTTTGATCTGCGGCATTAAGAGCATTGACCAACTCTGACAGTGGTATCTTAGATAGGTCCTTGGGATAATCAAGTGAGGAACTTTTAGACTCATATTTTTTGGGAACACTCACTAGCTACAATTTTATCGGCTACTCTCTCATTGGAAAATGTTTCACCAAACAATCTAATTTGATTAATACTACTCATAAGCTTACTCACATATTCTTTAATGGTTTCGCTCTTTCTCATCTTTTGCATCTCAAATTCCCTTTTTAGGTTCAAAACTTGCATCAACTTTGTTTGAGCATTTCTCTCATACTCTTCCTTTACATATCCCATGCCTTCTTTGGTGACTCACAAGTCATGATACTCGTAAAGATTCCATCCGACATGGCCGGATGAATACATAAAAGTGCCTTTGTTTTTCTTTGCTACATCCTCGTCATATTTTTTGACTTGGCGGCAATTGGATTTTGTGGAAGAGGGGTTAGGTCGACGTCACTCTCAGTTACCTTGCACAAGCTCATTGCTTTCAACTAAGATTTCATTTTGTTAGCCCATGAATTATAATTCTCTCCTTTTAAAGTGGGTAAACGAAAAAGAGAACAAGTATTTGCAACCATTGAGAGAGAAAAAAATGAAAACTTAAAGGGTAATTTAGGGCGTCACAAGATCACTGGCTCTTGATACCAATTTGTTGGAAATAAGATGCAAAAATTGAAAAAAATAGCATTGGAAGGAACTATGCATTCTCATTCAATTTAATAAGCATACATAAGTGCCCATTAAATAGGCTACATCAAAACAGAAAATGCACCAATAATACTAAAAACAAGGAATTATTGGCTTAGTGTCCCGTAACTTAAACCCACTTCTCTTTGGTGACTAAACAAATGCTAAATGAATGAATTAAGAAAACAACCTTGATCGATAAACACTAAATAAAGGAAACTAACAACCCACTAATTTGAAGCTACATGTTCAACAGCCTCCTCCGCCCTCCATTTGAAATAAACATAAAATCATACCTTTATAAAATCAGAAATTCTTGGGTATAACTGTTACACTGTAAGTTATAGTGTCAAAACTCATCCACACGTGTGAAATCAAAATATTAACAAAATTGTATCTTCTCCCTCTTCGCACCACCACCGTCATCTCCTCCCTCTTCGCACTTAGCGACGTACGACCACCACCACCTTCATCTCCTCCCTCCTCTATGCAGTTTTCCTCTGCGATGCGGCCCCACTGCCGATGAGATCGCAACCCCTGCCTATCCTTCTTTCTCTTCTTCGTGTTCAGCAGTACATCCATCTCTCTCACTAGGTTTTTGTAGTAATTTGAACTATATTATTGCTTAAATAATTTGAACCAACTTCAAGTTTTTGATTGCATAATAATTGGTACGTGAATGGGGGAATCTCTTAACTAAGGATGGGCATGAGCCGAACCTGGGGCGGCATCAGGCATACCTTGACCCAAGCCCGTAAAATTTGATTTGGACCCAGACCCGCCTAGACCCACAAGTTCTAGAAAATCTGGACCCTTACCCAGATACAATGGATCAAAATGGGTTTCAACCTTATTAAGTATTTCCATTATTTTTGTTAACTAACGTTTTTTTACTCCAGTATTTTTAGTTATTAAAATGATAAAATATCAAAATAATAGTCTAATTCTCGTACAAAACATTACATAAACTAAAGTGTTTTTTTGTCAGAAACAACCTTTTATATTCACTTTTTTGCAAAAACAACCTTTAAAATTTTTCTTTTGCAACTTACAACCTTAAATGAATTTTTTTTTTTTTGCGAGATGAAACCTTTTCTATTTTTCTGTCGTTGATCGTTAACTTTTTGCCTTTGACTATGAGTTGATATACAGCCCAACATTCTTAAAATTCATTTCCCTCCATTTCTCTTCCTTTTCATTAATTCATTTTGCCCCCATTTCTTAAAATTCTTTTTCTCTCCTCTCATTTTCTCTCTACAATGTCGACGATTGATGAGCCGAGCGCTTAGGGAGCAGCGGTTAATACTGTTCCTGAGCGAGAACAATGATGATGATTATGACGTTCTTCTGTCAATGGCATATGAATTGGGTGTTTTTTATACCCTATGTTGGTGGTGTTGATTCTGTTGAATATGCCCATGTTTTGCTTCCACCACTCGAAACACATTGCACGGTGGAGGAAACTTGTGTGAGGGACAAAGCTGTTGAGTCATTGTGTAGAATTGGATCCCAGTCTCCAGAGTGATGAACTTTTTTTTAAGGGGCCACCGAGTGATGAACTTGGTCTTTGTGTTCTTTGGGTTTTTGCTTCTTCAGTCTCGTAGCTATGCTTACCTAAACTATCTGGAGGCCATTAGTCTACACTCTAGAATGACAATAAGATTTTGTTTCTCAGAAATGTAAAAGAAAAAGGAAAAAATGATTCTAATAATCCAACCTTTGGGCCATTTGCTCAAATTAATCCCACCTTTTGATTATTTTTTAATAATCCAACCTTTTATCATGATCTGCTCATATTGAACCGTGACCTGTAGAAATAGGTTGGTGACCAGTATAATGGGTTGATTGTACACGTGTCTTATCCTAATTCGTTCTAGTTTAATTAACCAATTTTAATTTTAATTAACCTAACTAAAACTAATCTAACCACAAACCAAGCTAACCACCAACCATACCACCACCATGACCAACAACACCACACCCACTGTTAACAACACCACCACTTCCACCCTCTCATACTCCACCACCGACAAACCACCTTCTCTAGTCTCCTTTTCTCTCTCCTCCCCAGCACAAACCAACACCCAACTACTACGCAGTGCATCAACTCCACTACTAAAATCATGGGCGCCAAATCACACCAATTCTGGAGCATCCATTTCCTCTTCGCCATATCACAAACCATCCATCTATCTTACGACGTTGTCTTGCACTTAATTCTAAACTCATCCGCGCTTCATCCTTGTGAGATCTTCGCCACCTCACCGTCGTTTCTCCCAAACCCAACATTTTCGGGTCGGGCCTCGATCAGATTCGAGGTTGTTGGCGAACAGTGGGTTGGGTGTAAGAGAGAGAGTGGTTGAGGAAAAAGAAGACTATAAGAGGAGGAGTGTGACATGGAGGAGAGAGAAAGAGGTAGGTTGAGTTGTAATGATGGATCCGAAGGTGGTGGGTCGGATATTGCTTGGAAATGGGTTTGTATTATCAAGGGGTGGTGGTGGGGGGGCGGTGCTCGCGGGCGACGGGGTTGGGGGTTGTTCGCGGGGGTGGGAAGAGGGGTGGTAGGAGTTGTTCGCGGGGGTGGGAAGAGGGGTGAGTATTGAGAGAAAGTATTCTCCCATATCCGATATTGGACAACTTGATACAATACAATATAATATAACATTCACTTGATATGATAAGATGCAGCCAAGATATGATATAGTAGTCAATTGATATGATAAGATGGTGTCAAAATATGATATACTAGTCATCTAATACATCAACTAGATTTCAACTATCAATCCTCAAATAAAAATATATAAAAAAAATTAATTTTTTTATAATTTATAATTTTTTAATATTAATTTTTGTCACAAAAATTACAGAATTACCATGATATTGGGCAATTTGCCCAACATCGGATATGGAAATATCATTGCTCGAGTATTGATGGGTGGTGAGGGGGAGGAAGAGAAAAAGGGAGGTAAAAGAGAGGGAGAGATTAGAGAATAAAAGAGAATCATTGAAAAAAAGAAGAAAAAAATTATTTAATTTTACAACTTCAACAGGTTACCGGTCTCATGTTTTAATATGAGCAGATGATGATAAAATGTCGGATTATTAAAAAATAATCAGAAGGTGAGATTAATTTGAGCGAATGGCCCAAAGGTTGGATTATTAGAATCAATTTTTCCAAAGAAAAATGTAGAGAGAAATGAGAGGAGAGAGAATTTTAAGAAATGGAGGAAAATGGAGGGAAAAATATCAATGAAAAGGAAGAGAAATGGAGGGAAATGAATTTAAAGAAAGTTGGAAGTAAACCAATTCACAGTCAAAGGCAAAAAGTTAACGGTCAATGATGGAAAAATAGAAAAGGTTTCATCTCGCAAAAAAAATTTCGTTTAAGGTTGCAAGTTGCAAAAAAAAATTTAAAAGGTTGTTTTTCGCAAAAAAGTGACTATAAAAGGTTGTTTCTGACAAAAAAAAAAACTCTAAACTAAAACATCCACAACAAATTGACTTGGGTCCTGATTAATAATGGATAAAATGAAAAGTTTAAAGGTCAAGTACTTAAATCATTTGACTCAATGGTTGTGCGGAAAGCTAAAATTCAAATATTAGGTTGAACAATATCATTGCTCCACACACACACACAATATGTAAAAGAAATTGGGTATGTGGGGCGGGTTTGGGTCTGAATTTATCGGACCCAGACCCAGATCCGATCCCAATGGGTCTCAAAATTCTAGACCTAGACCCTTGAAAACAGGCCGGGTCCAACCCGTCTGGGTCGGGTCTTGGGTCAATGCCCATCCCTACTCTTATCCAACCATTTCTGTTAAAAACAAGTGAATGTACTAGACCAAGCAAGTGGGCCTTGATGGTCCAAAGTGTGTTGCCTTTGCTGGTTTGAAACTTCATCGATGGCAGGCCACTTACAAAACAAGTAAATTGATTAGGGGGTTGTCCACACAAACCTCTCCTATGCTATTATGTCAGACGGGTAACCAAGTAAGCAAAGTAGTAATAGAGATAATAATAAATGTGTTTGTCTATGGATATGAGAATGAAATTTACCTTTGTGCCAAGTAGAGTATTTATAATGGTCATAGAGGCCTTAAGCCTTTCTCCTTCTGGACCCATCTTTGCCAAATAGGCTTATGGGGCTTGGTTATAAGGTTAAGAGTGTAAGATCAACTATTGGTTTAGGGCTTATATTTAGACCCCATAAATTTAACCCCGGATCCATTGTTCTGAAGAGAATGACATTATTTTTCTAGTTTTGGGACCTTTAGTTCGTTGATCTTGACAAATGGCATTAATTAGCAGACCAATTTTGCAAACGCCTCTGGTAGACCGTCTTTTGCAGACGACTTCCACAGACTGCCTTCGGAGACGATGATGGCACACCACTTGAGCAGACAATTGTTAAGTCAGCAGGGTATCTGGATTATGATTAATGACTTTAGAGAGACGTTGAGAGTCATCTAGTTCATTTTTTCCATTTATTCTACTGTTGTTTTTTATCCTATATATTTTTTAAACTATAAACGAAATGTCCAATTTTAAGAAAGTGTATAAGGCCCCCATTATATTTGCCCCGCCCCTGCCAAAGAGTTCCCCCAAACACTTCAGTGAAAAAAAATAAAGATGCCTCTGCAATGAGGGTGGCATTTGTGTGTCCTTAGACCATAATGAAGTGTTCAAGAGAACTGTAGAGACTACCTAACTTTATTGTTTGCCTGAATGCATGCAAGTCTACTGAAAATTTAAAAATTCGTCTATGAACTCATTCAAATATCTTGGTCTCTTTGAAGTAAGACATACACAGCAAAATACAGAACCAAAATATAGCCCAAATACAATCTTACACAGCTGTACCTAGTCGGAAATTTGGCTTTGTTAAAGATATACACTGAGATTGAAGAATATAATGGTAAAAAGGAGAGAAGCATTTACATGTAACTTTTCCACTTTGTGTATATCCTGTCCCTTTCTTCTATTCATTTTCATGCCCGAACTTTTTCCCCATACTTGAATCAATGCTTTGTACCACAAGAAGTTACTAAAATAGGCATGTTTATGTTGCATGCTATGCGTCAGCTGATAGATAGATTCCATCTAAAACAGCATATATTCTTCTGAGAGTATCTAGTTTTGATAAAACTAATACTACATTGTAAGGTCAAAGCAACGTAGAGGCCAAATCGAATTGGCATGGGTGAGAAATGATCTGACGTGTGAAAGTTGAAACATTGTCAAATAAGAGCGTAATTATACACTAAAACGAACATCATGATGCGCATATATACAACTATACAAGGCTTGAACTCATGACATCATACTTGAGCAGAATTGACTCCAATCAATTGTTCAAGACATCCTTATTGTCTTTTCTTTCACAAACAAATGTAAAAAGTCACTAATTTATGAAGTTGATTAAGGGTCACGATGCACGGACACTCTCTACGAGTCAACGTTTTCCGTTTCCGACACTTTAAACGTTTCCGACACTTCAGGACACTTTCAGACACTCTGAATTTTCTTTTGAAGATAAATAGTGAATTGAAACGAGACCGACATAATTTTTTGTTACTAGAAGAAATGTTTTCCCTCTCAACCTGACTTTTTCCTCTCAATATCTTTAAAACTTTCAAAATATAGCCTAATCTACTATCAAAACTGTAAAATATTGTGTTTTCTAACGTCTCCCCCGCGTTTTCTCACTTTTAGAATTTGCGTTTTCCCGTGTCTACGTGTCCACGTGTCCGTGTCGGTGTAAAATATTATTTGCTATTGACCCGCAACCTACAAAACTCAGTTTGTTTCACCTATAAATAAGGTTAATTTTTATTAACCCGTCCCGCTAATGATCGACCAACCTATGTACCAGACGAATTATAACCAAGTATTCCTTATTATGCTGCTTAGCAAACTCCCTATCATCCACCGGAAATGTCACTTAATGAAACCCCTTAGGTAACATTCTTACTTTTATAGCTTAAACGTGTATTGAAAGATTATAATCATATCATATTAAACACAATAATTCGAGAAACTACTTAGCTAGCTGCACATAAAACATCAGAAATATGAAACCAAAAAGAAGAAAAAGAATTCTGCATGATAAATGTATATTGTATGAAATTTGCTGAATATTACAGCAGAATATTCTACCATGTCAAGTATCAGCAAGAGTTCCCCCAAACGCTTCAGTAGAGAAAAGTTACCCTTGGAAAGGGCATTTATGTGTCTCCATTGAAGTGTTCAAGGGAACTCCAGAGGATACCTGACTTCATTGTTTGCCAATACTATTTGCATCTCTATCACACGCTATTTATATGGCGAATATGAGGGACTCTGCTTCGAATTAAATCGCCTTCTTGAACTAAGAAAGACAGCAAAAATGAACTGGTTTTCAGGGCAAGTACAATATTAGACTGAATCTAGTCAATAGTTCGGCTTCGATGAAGGTTTAAGAATCTATATACTAACAAGAAACAATGCAAGCTATCTCCTGTCCCTTTCCTACTTTTTCTTTTCATGGACATTCTAGCAATGCATATTTGCATCAATGCAATTCACACAATCATAAGTTAAAAAAATACATGGCTCATAACAAAATACCCATCGGCAACTAGCACCTCGGGTAGACCTTGGCGTGGCCCGGACACGCAGGACCGGCATGATATGGCTCAGGCTTGACATGAAGCACGACAGGTGGTTGTGGGCTGTTTTGTTTGTACTATAATTTCATCTTGTAACAACCTAGATTCTAGAACAAGGCCCGGTCAATGACCTGGAAGCCATGCCATATATGGGCTCCGTTTTTTGAAATTCCGCACCCATCTGGGCTGATACGACGTTGTCACAGTAGTGGCCCAGCCCGAAGTGGCGAAGCCTGCTAGTCCGAAACAGCCCGGCCCAAACCCGCTTTTACTATAGTAAGTTTTGTCTGCGTGTGATTGCTCCACGCAATATGTTAGCTCAACAAGAAAAACGACCACAAAATATTATGCGCAATTTGATTCTGTTTTCTTTCCCCAAAAAAAATGATTCTGTTTTTAAGCCACTGTAGGCAAACTGGAGTCCTGTGATTTATTCATCAGCAAACACACGTTTAACCCAACATAAAAGTATAAAAAAAAATATAATCATGAAGTATTTGGAGGAACTCAGGGATATTGTTACAATGACAAAGAATACTAGAAAGAATTAGCTGCATACTGCATTTGATATTGGATTAGACCATAATGTGTAGTTTGAATTCAATTGTTAGCCAGGTTTCAGAGTTTGAAACACTTGCCTTGTGGCTTTACTTCCTTTGTACAAGTGCATTCTAATAGTCGGAATTCTCTTTTGAAAGTCATACATTAGCAATGAATATATCTAATTACCTAATCAACGTTTCCAGATCAAGGAGCTACATGCGGTGCAGGAATAATAGGTGACAACAATGGAGATATTGTTGTACGAGCTATGTCAATCGGACTCTACATTTTTATCTCTACTACCCGTGCTCGATGTCTTGATCCTCGACGTTCCAATACGGATATGGACATCTCAGCACTTCATATTGGGCTAAAATCATGGAATCTTTTATAAAATAGCCAAATTAAATATTTGGATGCGTACCTCTCTCTGAGACAAGTACCAGGGTCCCGATTAACATTAGTTACTGTAGGGGGAAAAACAACCAACCCTATCTACTGCACAGAGGATGACCTCTGGAATCCTTTTAACTTGCATTTTTTCTCACCTGCTGGCAAAATAAGTGTGACAACACGATCAACAAGTTGGAAACGCAAAAGCAATCCTTTAACAATGCTTAAAATTTGGACCATAAATTTTCAATAACTATTTAAAACACCCTTCTCTCCCCTATATCTTACATAATACTCATAGATTTAATTTGCATATTGCAATCTAAGAAAACACAAAGATAAAAATTACTAAATACTAATAAAACATGGATAAGAAGAATTCACCAAGACCAGCTTTAGCAATGCTGCTATTGGCTATTCTGGTGTCACCGGACATAACAGTCTCAGCTGTAGCACAAGGAGAAGATATAGGTCTCTCAAAATTCAAAGATTATGTAGATATCAGTATGCAATTGAACTCCTGTCGCAATGCATATGACTGCAGACTTACAGAGTGCGCGGCGCCTGCGTGTATTCAGGGTATCTGCATGTGCCCCGGCCAACCCCATTCCTAGACTTAGCCATTGCTAAAAATTTCCGATTTCAATAAGACGTTTTAAATTTCATCTTACATCAGAAAACAAATATGTATCAGCTGCTGCTGACAAACCATAATGTTATAATCATGCATGGAAAGGAATTCCTCTCTTACAAATAAATGCTCAACACCCATGACTCAAGTAACAAAGTTGATCATGAGTGAATTAAAATTATAGCATGTTGTAGATACTTGTATTGCTCTTAGCTTATCTTGCATTGTGTATTGATGTTTATTAACAATTATGTTCATTTTCTTTATGAAAGCATTAACAGAGCAAAATTGCTTAAATGTACGTAATTGTTAGGAATTAGGAGTTCCGTTCAAGATATGTTGCTAATAACTAAGCCTAATATATCTGATATACGAGTGCTAATTAGGACATGTTCCCTTGTAGCTTAAAGAACAATATTTGGTAAAGATAATTTTTAATCAAACAAAATCCATTTTTCATCATCAGAATTCAGGTTTCGTCATAAAAAAACAACTAATTTGTAATCAGTAACAATCAACATTAACTAATAAATGCGTAAGTTAAAAACACTTGAAGAATCGGCAAAAATCAATATCAATCATAACACTCGGTTTCAATCAAGTAAAATAAATTTTATTTCAAGAAAAATCAAGTGAAGCAAAAGCAAGTGGATTGTATAAATGGAAGTACAAGGATAAGAGATCGGTATAATAATCATACTAATGTTTGCGGGCAACTATTACGGAGAGAGGGTCACATCAAGTGGAAAAAGTGGCTCGGGACCAAGTGCGTGAGGGCCGACATCTTAGCAAGAACAAGTCGCAAAGGAAGTGGGGAGGTGGGAGTTTTCCGCCAATTTTGTATAGCCCCATGGGTGAAATTAGGCATTAAGGCGATGAGAGAATATTACTTTTGAACAGTTATGCTTATCTTGTAATGATGGGATCATAGATTCCTTTGCTAGCTTATCTAGCTTAACTTTAACCTATTTATATATCGTTTCAGTTAACCAAAAAAAAAAATAGGGCCTTAGTGACCAAATGAAAATTCAAAATTGTACCATAGATAAATGAAAATAATTCAAATTAGTGATGAAACAAATAACATAATAGACTAATAGAGGAGCTCATAAATAAAGCAATTCATGTAGATTTTAGTTACACTTGCTGAATGACAAAAAGGAAAAGATAAAGGCATGTGGCAAATAAGCATGTGTAAGAAGAAGCAAAGGCTTCAATTTTAGGAGTACAAAAACAGCATCAGAATTGTCAGAAATGATTTCTCAACTATTCTTAAGCATAAACCCCCCAAACAAATTAGATAAAGGAAAAAAGATGCATATTGACCCCTCAAATCTCAATACTGAAGATCTGTTGTTCTGTTCATGAATATATCTAACCTAGTCCAGTAACACGGCTAGGTTCTATATTGGTCAAACCAGAATATATTTTAGAAATCTAATAACAAGTTGCTATAAATAGTAAGACCAACATACATTTCATATATCAAGCATTGGGCAATTACGGATATCGATTTTCAACCAAGGATATCTTGGCCTAGTGGTTAAGATTGAGGTCTTTGTGATCAATAGGTCACGGGTTCGAATCCCCCTCCCCTTCTTTGTACTTTGTGCGCCGTGGCTCATATGGATAAAAAAAAAAAACAAATATCAGATGTTCCCTAGAGTTCCTCTGAGCACTTCATTAAGGATATTTTTTTGCTCTTACTGAAGCGTTTGGGGGAACTCTTGGGTTCATTTGATTACTTTCATATTTATTATTTCTGCATTTGGATTGCATGTAAAAAAATTCAATTACAAAAGGCTTTATGCTTTTTCTTTTGTTTCGGTTAAGGTTCATTTCCTCATATTCGCATTCCAACTGCCGATGTAGTCTACCGTATATAGACACGCATCAAGAAGATTGTATCAGGTAACAACATATTACCTTTGGTTTTCTAGTTGCAACAACACTTTTGACTTTCTTTGTGGTTGTTTGGTATACATAGGAATTTAATTCCCATGGGAAGTTCCATTTCCTAGGAAGTTATTTTCCTTTTGTAATTACAAGGAAATTGACTAATGTCTTTGGTTGACATTAAAGAATTTGTTAATCCCGTGAATTGATGTGGGAATTTTAAATGACCAATAGGGAGCTAGGTGAATAAACTCTCACGTTTTGTGGGAATTTCAATTTCCCAAATTTACATTCCCCATTTTCCCACTTCCCGTCAATCAAACAACTACCCAATTTAGAAAATCATGGGAATTTCTATTGCCTACATAATTTCTTGTATACCAAACAACCACCTGAACAATGGGGTCATAATTTTGGAAAATTTTTAATGCTTCTCATTATCGATAAGTTAGAAATCAAGAAATTCTATTTTTGCTTGCGGTTTTGCTTTGAATAATACTCCCTCCATTCTTAAATAATCCTCCATTTTATTGTACCTCTACCTACCAAATAGGGAAAAGTTGAATTCATCCACTCAAGTAGTGTAACATTCATGTGCCATTGTTTTTTTATTATTACCGATTGATAGTATTTTCTTGTAAATTTACAGTTACAAAGTGGTGGGTTATAGTGATAAAAATAACACAAATGTTACGGGACATAACATTTTAGTACAAAAAAGTGTGGTTCACTGCCTCAATAGGGCCCATTTTCATACGAAAAGAAGGGGAAAAAAAACAAGTCCTATACGAGACTAACCAACTAAAGATAATTTGAATGTTTTTCTTTGAAATAATATAATAAGGGAAAGAAGAAGGAAGTTAAATGAAAAGATTGAACAACTTTGTGGAATGGGGGAGCATAGTTCTTTGAATCTAAAAGACTAGAAAATAGACAAAAAATTGAAGACACCAAACAGAATCAGAGTTTTGGCAAAGGAACAATTTCACAACTTGAACCTAGTCAAGAATGTAGCCTTTATTAAGGAAGAGTGTGGCTTGTGTTGATGCAGTTCAAACATCTCCAATACATGCCATCTCACACTAGAATGTCATGTAACAGGGAGCACAGAAGCAAATATAAACGTGAACAATCGCAAATGTTCTCGATTTAAAGTCTGCTTTTTTACTTGAACCAACCAGTCTAATAAATACAAATTACATAGGTCATAACTCATAAGAAATTTAAAGTTAAAGCCATAAATGATATAGGTGTGATATAAACATATTTTGACCCATACCCGTAAAACAAAAATATTTTGGCAAGTAAAATTGGAGCACCTCACTCTACCAATTAAATTGGACTCAACATTTGTAAGTCCATGATGCAGTAGCTATTAGAGGTGTCAATTCAGTTCAACGATTCGATTATGGTTATATCCAAACGGTTCGATTCATATCGGTTCGATTCTACAACGGTTAAAATTATTAACGGTTCGATTGGTTCGGTTAACAAACTTTTCGGTTCGGTTTAATTCGGATTATTTTTATTTCAGTTTGGTTCGGTTCAATTGCAGTTTAAACCGGTTTTTACAGAGCAGTTAAACCAACCATCGGTTGAATCCATAGCCGTTAAAACACGTTGCGGTAATTTTCGGTTTCGTTTCGTTTATTTCGGTTATTGACGAAAACCACATAAGTTCGACAATAATCGCATCGGTTCGGGTAAAAGTTAGTCACATTCTTTTATTTGTTCGGAAAAATGGAACTTCATGCCGGGTTTTGGCCAAATGTTTTTTTTGGGTTCGGTTAAAATTAATATGGCAAATAAGTGTAGTCCTGCACTTGCCTCGAAAACAACCGGTTGTATAAAACATGTATGAAAGTGACATTGATATATGTGTACTTTACTGATATATTCGACATTTTGGAATAAGACAATTTTATATAAGTCGATATTCAAACTTTTAGTTGTATGCAAATCACGTCATGTTTGGTTAAATGTCTCATATCAGTATAATTTCTTATAAACTTTTTCGAAAGACGAGTTAGACATTATTTTTTTTAAAGCTGATTAGATCAATGCTCACTATAACTCTATTAGATCAATGGATTAATATAACTATACTAGTCATTAAGCTCTTTGCATTTGAAAACTGAAAACATATAATCGACGTAAAATAAGTTAATATTGGATTAAATCAAGGTATCTATGTGAATTGAAAAGTTAAATCAAGATAACAATACTCCATTTGAGTTAATCGTTAACAAGTTATATTCAATTTGAAACTCATATATCTGAGCTAAATTGAAATAAATTGATATTATATTAGATGAATGTATCAACGTAATTAAGTCGATAAAGTAATTGAAACTCAAAACATTTACTTGAATTGAAACATGTTGTTATTAGAATGAGTGTACCAATGTAAGTCGCTAAACTAATTCAAGATAATAACAGCACTGTACTTAAGTTAATCATCTTTAAACAAGATCCTGATATACATGAAACGAAAATTCGTATATGTAGTATATTATAAGGTCTATTACGGACTAAGGCTTGTTATAGCTTACACAAGTTCACTTAAGTGAATACAATCAAATTATTATAAACCTGAGTAATTATTGGATAAGATTAACGATGTAAGACGATAAGGCAATTGAAGAATCCAAAACATCATTTTAGTTTATTTTCTCTATGTGGATTTCATTTCAAAAAAAAAAATCTAATTTAACTGAAACAAATCCTTCTTTAGATAAGATAAATGTATCAATATAAGAAGATAAGTTGGTTCAAGATAATAATACTCTGAAGTTATTTGTCTTTATGTGAAGTGCATTTCGAAAATAAAAACATCTTATTGAACTGAAGTAAGTTGTAATTCGCATAAGATCAACGTGTCAATGTTAGTAATAAGCTTATTCAAGATAGCAATACTCCATTTAAATTAGTCATCATAAAGCTGTAGTCATTTCAAAACTTTGAACATCTACTTGAATTGAAAGAAGTTATTATTGGATTAAAGGAATGTATGAATGTAACTCGAAAGACTATTATAAGATAACAATACTCCATTTAAGAAGCTAATAGTCTTTAAGTTATATTCAATCCGAAACTCAAAACATCGACTTGAATTGAAATAAATTAGTATTAGATTAGATCAACGCATCAAATGTAAGTTAATAGAATAAAAAGAAATAAACAAAAAATTAGGTTAATTGTCATAAAGCTAACTTCACTTTAAAATTTAAAATTTATAGTTGAATTGAAACTAGTTGTTATTATAATAGATCAATGTATTAATTTGAATACTAACAATAGTATGTAACAGTATTAGTCATAACAAAAAGATAATTATAATAGTATATATTAGTAATAATAATAAAAAGTAGCAGAGTAATAATAATAGTCGTAATGGTCTTATTAATAATAATAATAATAATAATAATAATAATAATAATAATAATAATAATAATAATAATAATAATAATAATAATAATAATAATAATAAAGTACTTATGTTTATTATTCTAATCAAAGTAAGTCAGGTTCATATAATAATAATAATCTTCAAGCTTTAGCATTTTGAGTATAATACTTATAGGGTAGTAAAATACTAATAAAATACTTAGTAAGTAATAAATGTTTATGTACATAAGAATTTTAATAAGATCAAGTTCACATAATAATAAAAATTTATAATAATACATCAAATTACGAAAATATGTAACAACAACAATAATATAATGATACTAATAATAATACCAAATGAATCATTTGTTTTTCAATGCAAAATCCAAACACACATTATAGACAAAATATGTACCGTTAGATCATCACAATCAAGGGCATAAAAAGAATCAAACACAAACACACAGATCATACTTATCCACCATTGGATGAACAATTATAAACTACATCTAACGGCAACAATCTCATCCTAACAACAATTCAACCTAACCCTAAAATCACTCACCCATTCTTTCATCCGCCCACTTCCACTTTTCTCTCTTTTCTTCATCTCTTTGCTTCTCTATCATTAACCTCTCTCAAAAATTTGTTACTTTTGTCTGATTTTGTTAATTTGTTTTTTTTGTAAGAAATATGGAGAGAGAGAGAGAAGCTATAGATAGAAATATATCAGAGAGTGTATTGAATTCATATTGTGTAAAACTGATTCTTACATCGACGGTATTTATAAGCAAAATTTCTACTGTGTACAATTGCAAATTCAACGAAAACTGCACGGGGAAGAAAACTTTGCCTAACATGCATTAAATGCATGTCAGGACATTCACTTTGGTAAACAGTGGAATTTGGCATTCCACTGTACTCTCAACACTCCCCCTTGAATGTCCACTGATAACTCATAATAGACGTTGTCTCATTAAGAACCTTGTTAGGAAAAACCCTGTGGGAAAAATCCATAACTAGGGAAAAGAGTACAACTATTATATATCCTTATATGCTTAAAATTAACTGCCTCATTAAAAACCTTGTCAGGAAAAACCCAGTGGGATAAAAACCTGATCGAAGGGAAAAAAAGATTGCAGTGCATATAATACTCCCCCTGAATTTAGCATGCATCGCGAAGATGCCGCATTCCAATTTTTTGGACTAATTCTTCAAATTTCTTCACCGGAAGGGATTTGGTGAATAAATCTACAAGATTCTCACATGATTGGATTTGTTGGATGTTTATCGTCCCTTCCTTTTGGAGGTGATGAGTGAAGAAGAGCTTTGGTGATAAATGTTTAGTTCTGTCTCCTTTGATGTACCCTTCGCTTACTTGGGTGATGCATGCAGTATTGTCTTCGTAGATGATAGTTGGGTTTGTTGTTATTGTTTCCATCCCACATTCTTCTTGGATATTCTTGATCATTGACCTTAGCCATACACATTCTCTTCCAGCTTCATAAAGAGCAATTAATTCTGCATGATTTGATGATGTGGCCGTCAAAGTCTGCTTCGTGGATTTCCAAGATATTGCAGTACCTCCATAAGTGAATAGATACCCGGATTGAGACTTAGCCTTTTGTGGATCTGATAGGTACCCAGCATCGGCATATCCAATGAGTGACACATTCGGTTTCAACTGGTAGAATAATCCAAGATCTTGTGTTCCTCGAAGATAGCGTAACAAGTGTCTGATTCCATTCCAATGTCTCTTCGTTGGTGCATTGCTGTATCTAGCTAACAAGTTAGCTAAGTACATTAAGGCACCAATCGCACTTAAATATGGTACTTCAGGTCGGGTATTGTTAGCTAAGTACATTAAGGCACCAATCGCACTTAAATATGGTACTTCAGGACCAAGAATTTCTTCATTTTCTTCTCGTGGTCTGAATGGATCATCTTTCACATTCAGAGAACGCACTATCATTGGAGAACTTATTGGGTGGGCTTTGTCCATGAAAAAACGTCTCAGAACCTTTTCTGTATAGTTTGATTGATGGACAAAAATCCCATTTCTCAAATGCTCTATTTGCAAGCCAAGGCAAAATTTGGTCCTCCCGAGATCTTTCATCTCAAATTCTTACATCAAGTACCTTGCTGTAACTTCGAGTTCTCTGGGAGTTCCAATAATATTCAAATCATCGACATAAACAGCAATGATGGCGAATCCTGATTTGGATCGCTTTATGAAAACACAAGGACTGATTTGATTATTTTTGAATCCTTCTTTCAATAGGTATTCACTAAGGCGATTATACCACATTCTTCCAGATTGTTTTAACCCATAGAGTGACTTTTTCAATTTTATTGAAAACATCTCTTTGGGCATGTGATTTTCTGGTAGTTTTAGTCCATCAGGGACTTTCATATAAATATCTGTGTCAAGTGACCCATATAAGTATGCAGTCACTACATCCATTAACCTCATTTGCAATCCTTTTGAAACTGATAAGCTTACGGAAATCTTAGTGTAGTTGCATCAACTACTGGAGAATATGTCTCATCATAATCAATCCCTGGCATTTGCGAGAAGCCTTGGGCTACTAGCCTTGCCTTATATCTAGTAACTTCATTTTTCTCATTTCGTTTTCTCACGAATACCCATTTGTACCCAACTGGTTTTACACCTTTTGGTATTTGGGTTATTTGTCCGAATACCTCACGTTTTTCAAGTGATTTCAATTCTGCTTGAATTGCTTCTTTCCATTTTGGCCAATATTTTCTGCGGCGACATTCATCTACTGTATTTGGTTCTATATCATTTTCATCGTATGTCATTTCAACCGCTATGGAGTAAGCAAAGATTTCATTCAAGACAACATCTTTTCGATTCCATTGTTTCTTTGTAGAGACATAATTAATTGAAGTTTCATTGTTGTCTATGCTTTCATGTTCATGTTCTTCTGGAACATGCTTATCTTCATTTTTGTTTTCCTCATGAATTTCATCATGCTCCTTTGGAGGATTTATATTAATTTCATTCGTTGTTTCTCATTGCTTTTTCATTTTTCTCGGTTTTGAGTCTTTAGAACCGGGTGGTCTACCACGTTTTCGACGTGCTATTAACTCATCTTCAATGGCCTTATTGTCACTAGGAATTTCAATTCGTGCAGGGGGCATTCTCAAGCATGTACATGTGACTTTGTCACTTTCTTAGTATCTCGTGGAATGCATCGGTAATTGGTTTGCAATACTTTGCAAATGAACAATTTTCTTAACTTCTTGTTCACATGAATTTGTTCTCGGATCCGGAAACGACATTTGCGATGCATTCCATGTAATTTCGTTTTTATATTTTGTGGGTCCACTTTCTCTCCCCTAAGGATGGGAATATCGACTCATTAAAATGACAATCGGCAAATCGAGCCGTAAATAAATCACCGGTTGTTGGCTCTAAATATTTGATAATTGATGGAGATTCAAATCCAACATATATTCCCATCCTTCTTTGTGGACCCATTTTAGTACTTTGGGGAGGAGCAATAGGTACATGTACAGCGCACCCAAAAAATTTCAAATGTGAGACATTCGGTTCTCGACCTGATACTAATTGTAATGGTGAGAATTTATGATAGAGCGATCGGCCTTAATCTTATCAATGCCGCTGCATGTAATATAGCATGACCCCAAGCAGAAGAAGGCAATTTTGATCTCATTATTAATGGTCTTGCAATTAATTGCAGTCTCTTGATTAATGATTCAGCAAGACCATTTTGTGTATGTACATGAGGCACAGGGGTGCTCAACAACAATCCCAATAGACATGCAATAGTCATTAAAAGTTTGGGATGTAAATTCCCCAAACATTGTCTAATCTTATTTTCTTTATTGTATGATCTGGGAATTGAGTTCTTAATCGAATTATTTGAGCCAGAAGTTTTGCAAATGCAACATTTCTACTTGACAAAAGGCTCACATGTGACCATCGAGTAGATGCATCAATTAATACCATGAAATAGCGGAATGGTCCGCATGCGGGGTGAATAGGCCCACAAATATCTCCCTGTATTCTTTCTATAAACATTGGAGATTCAGTGGCAATCTTACTTACAGATGGTCTAATTATCAATTTGCCAAGTGAGCATGCAGAGCATGATAATTCATTTGACCGAGGAATTTTGACATTCTTTATAGAGTGTCCAATTGAATTTTCAATGATTCTATGCATCATTCCTGTGCCAGGATGGCCAAATCGGTCATGCCATAGAGTAAATAATTCTCTATCATCTAACTTCACGGTTAGATATCATATTAATTTCAATCGGACGTATATCTATGCGATATAGTCCCGAGGAAATTGCTGGCAATTTTTCATAGATGTATTTCTTGCCGCATTTTTCTGCCGTGAGGCATATAAATTCCTCTTGATTCACTCTCATCGTTTCCAAATGGTAACCATTCTGACGTACATATTTGAAACTTATGAGGTTTCTTCGAGATTTACTCGAATATAATGCGTCATTGATTATCAATTTTGTCCCATTTGGAAATATAATACGGGCTTTCCCAGGCAGCCTTCAATTAACTTGGTTGTTCAAGATATTGTGCTAACATTTGCCTCGGAATATTGTAAGTTTTGAAAAATACTCTTTATTTTTCAATATGGTGTGTGTTGTCCCACTTGTCGAGGAGACATTGTTCTTTGGATCCAACTCGGCAAATCCATATCTTCATAAATAATAAGTATGAAGATCAAGTATAAGAAAATGCATATTTTATTAATAATCAAAAGAGGGAATACATGAAAATGATTATCGAAGTAATTAAAATAAACTAAGCATATTAATGCATTGCAAAGTTATTTTTCGGCCGGTATTATCCATAAAAAATCGAAACATCAAGGTGGGCATGGATGTATTAGCTTCATTAACAAAATTTGCTTCAACATTTTTCCCTTTGTTCTTTATTGAAGCCTGGTATAGGTCTACCAAATATTTGGCAGTACGACATGTGCGACCCCAATGCCCAGTCATGCCACATCTGTGGCAAGTGTCATTTCCTTTATAGGACGATCGCCTCGATTTCCGGATGATTGTCCCCAATTTTTATCGAATTTTTAAAATTGTTATTTCTTGGGGAAAATCGACCTCGCCACGTCCACGCCTCGCCACTGGTAATTACCACGTCCTCTTCCATGACTGTTGTAATTACCGCGTCCACCTCTATGTATAGCATTTGCTTCGGTGGATCGAGCTTTCTATTGCATTTATTTCATGTGTGGCCGAAGACCCCGTAGGTCTAAGATTATGATTCTTCAGCCAGAAGATCATTATTTTGTTCGACCACAAGCGATGCGATATTAGCTCATAGTACTTCTTGAAGGCTCCGAACTCCGTATTATTCGCCAATATTATATTAGAGGCGTGGAAAGTGGAGAGCGTTTTTTCTATCATCCGCTCTTCGTGATGGGATGATCACAATATTTCAACAATGATACAATTCTAAACAACGTTGAATTGTAAGCACCGATCGCTTTAAAGTCCCGGAATCTCAAATTGAGCGCAGTCAAATTGTGCCTTTGGGAGGAGCACGTTTTTGTGATGCCCATATCTTTCACTCGAGCTATCCCATAGTTCTTTGGGATCCTCCACAAGGAGATATTCGGTTTTTAAACTTTCATGTAAATGATGCCTCGAGAAGGACTAAGGCTTTTGCCTTTTCTTGTTCGATCGCCTTTTTAATCGATGTAGTTGCATCACCTTGTTGGGTTGTCACACCCTTAATTGTATGTTCCAGTCCTTGGGCCTTTAAATTCATTTGGGCGTCCACTGTCCATTCTAAAAACTTTTGCCCAGATAGATCTAGTATGGTAAATTGTCTTTTAACTAGATCTCCCATTTTAACTACAAACATGTAAATATTTAAAATTAGTAAATGATAATAAATCACATATATTATCTCCCCCTGATTTATATCATTATAATGATACATAAACAGTACAAACAAAAAAAAATACGAAAATAGCGTACAATATAACGAAACAAAAAAAACACCAGAAATGGGAAAAAAATACAATGAGTGAGAGAAAAAAAAACTTCCTAAAAATGCACTTAAAAGACAAAAAAAAATGCCAAAAATGGAAAAAAAATACAACGAGGGGGATAAAAAAATTGGCTCCTACTTGTGTATGAGGAGATAGATCACGAATGCCATAAGAAGGAAAAAGAGACCGGCTATAAGGAATAAGTATAGCCGTATCATCCGAAAATCCTCCTCAAAAGAAGAAGAGGAAGGTGGCGGACGGTTGTCGTCGTCGTGGAACATGGTGGCTTTATTTTTTTCGGTAGCAAACTCGTGCTGATAACGTGTTGTAAGAAATATGGAGAGAGAGAGAGAAGCTATAGATAGAAATATATCAGAGAGTGTATTGAATTCGTATTGTGTAAAACTGATTCTTACATCGACGGTATTTATAAGCAAAATTTCTACTGTGTACAATTGCAAATTCAATGAAAACTGCGCGGGGAAGAAAACTTTGCCTAACATGCATTAAATGCATGTCAGGACATTCGCTTTGGTAAACAGTGGAATTTGGCATTCCACTGTACTCTCAACAGTTTTGCTTTTATCACGGTTTGTGGCAGGTTCTTCTTCAATTACACAAGGTAAGTATTACAAACCCATGAGAATAGAAATTGCAATGGAAATGGGATGATTAATAATGGCGGAATTGGTGTAAATGAGAGTCCTAATTTGGGGATCAATGGAGTTTTGTATGTGAAAGTGATGACTGATGAACTACTTGAAATTCTTCGCACACAAATTGCGGGTTTATGCTACCATTTGTGAGCAACTTGTTGAGATGCATAAAGCCGTTACTGGACAACAAGATCTTGTTGGTTTTTCACTCTCCTCTTTTTTCATTTTTTCTTGGGTTTTTATCATTTTACTTTGCCTTTTTACTTTACCTTTTTACTTCATTTATTGAACTGGGTTTCTTTACATTTTCCTGCTCCTTTACTGATAATTTGAATAGTCTAGTACTATTGAATTGGTATTTGATCCGTCTTTTATCTAGATTTTTTACATTGATATCGATTAAATAAAGTTTGCATTTGATCAAATTAGTTATATGATCTTGGTTTCATATATTTTTTAAGCTTTTATAAATATTGTTAGTAAATAAAAAAGACCATATTTGGAATTAACTTGTACTCGAGTCTTTTTTATGTTGATTTAACTGGTGTAATTCTCTTAATCTTTCTATTTTTTTTCCTGATTTTTATAGATTTAATATTTTCTTTAATCGCTCTTTTCTTTGTTGTTGCAGAGATATATTCGAAGATTTTTTTAGTGAAGTTGAGAAGTGAAGAATTTGTTGTACTTAAGTTTGATTTTTTACGTATCCGGATTTCGCTTACGAAAGTCAATAGTAAATAAAATTTGATGAGATCCTTTTATATTGAATATGTTTATGAATTTGCAAGAAAAAATAGTTTGTATTAGAATTGAAATTGGTTGATCTAATTGTAAGGATGTATTTTTGTATATTAATTTGTTGATATTATTATATTATTACATGAATTATACGTTTGTATTTGTTGTGCATTATAATCGTATTTGGAATTTACTTTTTTTGGATTATAATGTTTGTTTTCTTAAATAAGAATTATATACAAGTATTTTTTTTTAAAAAGGTGGCCAAAGATAACAGTGTGCAGGTGTAGGTGTTTACGTTCTCTCTTTAAACAAACATAACACCTATTTCAAATTATTAACTTATCATGAAATAAAGCTATAATGTCATAAATTCATATATTAATAATAAAATTATCATGATAGTGAGAGTATATCATAAAGTTGGGTAAAATTTAAATTCTGTTTGGAGTATAAAATCAGTGAACTTGACATAGTTGAAAAATATCAAGAAATTAAGTTATATGTCATAAATTCAAGTACTAATAAAAAATTATCATGATAAATTTTGTATGTGAATTGGAGTACTATCATGAATTCGGGTAATATGTGAATTCAGTTCGGGTATAATTAAAAATTATTTTAAAACAATTTCAGTTTAAAATGGTTTCAGTTCAGTTCAGTTCAGTTTCAGTTTGAATCAGTTCAGTTAATTCAGTTACATATTCAGTTCAGTTCAGTTCAGTTCAGTTGATTGATCAACTTTTCAGTTTTTCACAGTTATTTTCAGTTACAATTTGTTTCAGTTCAGTTGCAGTTCAGTTTTGGTTTTTCATTTACAGTTTATTTCGGTTTCAGTTCGGCATTTTTCGATTGATTTCGATTCTGATTACTCCCAGGTTCGGTTTAATTCGGTTCAAATTTCGATTGTTTGATTCAACCAACAGTTTATTAACCAAACTGACAGTTTTAGTAGCTATGTCTTTATGAAGACTTTTTAATAGAGAAAACACCAAATGTACCAGTTACTACGTTTCATATATTACCACAAACTAATATAACTAAACTATGGGGATGTCTTTTCAAAATAGTCTGAAATGACGAACAAATAAAATCACATTAACATTAGCATGTTGTGTAGTAGATGTGGCATTCCATAATCTGCTTCCCCCTCTCTCTCCCTAACATCTCGCCTCGCATTCCCCTCCTCGTCCCCTTCATCACTCCCTCTAGCGACCTCCACTACAAACCTCACTCATCTGTTTAGGAATACGTATCGCAGGCGCTAATAGATCGAGCAAATGCAAATTAGATGAGAGGTTCTCTCTAAAATTGCTCTCTCCAAAATTTCCCGCTTCCTATTAACTTCATCCTTTCTCCTATCTCTATATTTGCTCCCTATCGTTATGCCTTTTTTCCAGTTTTAATCTTGGTCTATTTAATCTTATTTAATCTCATTATCTCTGAGTATGGTGATGGAAATGGGAGAGTCTCAGCCTCAGGAGGGTAAAAGTTCCTTCCATAGAAAGCAAGGACCATTCGTAAAGGTTCCTCCAAGAATGTTAAATCTTTCTCATTCAGAATTCCGTTTCCTAATTGGAGGTAAGTTCATTGATTCTCGTTAGTTTGTTACTGAAGAAGTTTAGCAGTTGGTTAAGTCATGGGTTACCAAAGATAAAATTGTTGTTGAGAAAGAGGGCAAATATTTCCTTTTTTATTGCCAGAATATTAATGATAGAGAGGATCTTTTGGGATTATATGGTAACTTAAATCTGAATGAGCTCTGTTGGTTCTTAAGCCATGGAAGTTGGATGCTGCCTTTGGGTCGTTTAACTTCTCGGAAACTGCAATGTGGGTGAAAGTTGAAGGGCTCCCTGTTGCCATGAGTTCGGTTAACTTTGCCACAAATCTGTTAGCAAGAGTTGGTAAAAGTTTTGAAGTTTGATGAAAAGTCTCAAACCCCGGGGCCTAAGCAGTTCTATAGACCTCTAGCTAGTTTCACTGAGATTAAAATATTCTCTGGTTCTAGGTGCCTTTGTCGAATTTCAAGAGGGAAAACCAGTTTGGATTGATTTTCGTTATGAAGGAATTTTTTACCTGTGAAAAAGGTGTGGTTGTATTGGGCATAAGCAATCTTGGTGTAAGAAACCTTTTGGTCCCAAGTTAAGCATGAAGTTGTTAAAGCTTTAACGGCGGCTTGTCAACCTGATTCTCTAATGGTGGGCCAAGCTAATGTGCCCTATATACTAATAAAATCTTTGGGCTGCCATTCATTTCGCATTTCGTCACTACTAGAGTTCGGTTGGATCAGCTAAGACAGTCTTCGGAAGCTCTTCTTCTAGCAGTAGTGACTCCAGTGAAGATTATGATGATGGTGACGGCAATAACGAAGACGCTACCATGGGAGAACCCCAAAATTCTGATAGTGAAAGCTTGGCTGATAAAAGATGGTAGGCGTTATGATAAGGAAAAATTGAAAAGAACAGTCCCAACTACCCCCTTACAAAAACAGTCCCAACTTCAATTTAATATTGAACAGTCCTAACTTTAGGGGATGTTTTACAAATGCGGTCCCAGCAGCTTGCTTACCTGCTAGAGCAGGTAAACTTGCTCCAATCTATTCGGGAGGAATGTGAATAACATGAAGCCAGTATAAAGACAACTTGAACATTGATACTCATGGATTTGCTCAGTCTTAATGATAACAAATAGACTTTGGCTGCCCATCAATATTCCATCTCTTTTATGCTTTTCCACGTCTTATTTAGTCCCTTTAATCCTTCATCGGAGAAAGTTATCATACCTGTCCAAATACTCTTGCATTTGGTAGTTTCTGTGTATGTGCATGAGTTGTTATATAATGCCACATGAAGTTTCTTACAAAAGTGGAGGTATAGGAGGTCATTGGTAATGCAGGGGTAGCGCCGGCACTGGATTGAGTTACCGAGATAGAGGTTGGAGTAGAGGGAGAAGCGGTATTCATATTAGGAATTAGGTATTAGGAAGGGCTTACTTGTGCATTTGTCGTTTGGGTGGCAGGGAGGGGGAAGAGGAGGGGTGGCAGGGGAAGGGGAGGAAGGAGGGAGGAGAGAGAAATGCTGAAAGAGGAGGAAGAATTATCAGGTAAAAAAATGTAAATAGGAAAAATAAGAGTTAATTTGTTTGTTTACCGGTTTAGCAAGTTACCAGTCCACCAGTACAAATGGAGGCGGGGTCAAAGTTGGGATTGCTCAATATTAAAATGAAGCTAGGACTGCTTTTATCAGGATGGCCATAATTGAGACTGATTAAATCAATTTTTCCTTAGCCGTCAAAGAGATTTCGAAGTATCGATAAAAGTAATGAAAATTTTGAGACGAGTGAGTGTAGTAAAAAATGAGACCTGCAAGAAAATTTTGTGGCTTGGAGAAATAGATGTGCTAAGAAGTTGGGGAGTGGAAAAGATGAATTTTTTAGTAAGGGTAAAAAGGGCATCTCAATTAAAAAAGTGGAGATGAAAAAATCCCAGAGAAATCGAGAGGAGAAGAAATATTTTTAAAAAATTGGGGGGTGTTTTTGAAAAAGGGAAGGAAAAAATCAAGAGTGTAAAAGAGGGATTTAGTGAATCAAGGTGCACGTGGGTATCCGTGAAAAGGATAGTTGCTTCTCCTTCCTCTGTTCATTTAATGGAAATTCTTGAAAAGGATGGATTTGGTTTATTAAGTACTCCCTCTTTTGGCAATTGTGAGCAGGGTAATGTGGCGAAACGCCATTTAATAGAGAAAACTGAATCTTCTTGTTGGAACTCAAGGTGACACTCAAGAAGGGGGCGTTGAATTGAGTGGCTAAAACTAATCGATTCTCGCAAAAACACTCTTATGGCACAGTGCCGTGCCCTGTGTTATTCACTCGTAAATTCTCCGATTAATGTTTTTGCTCGAACGAAATTGTATCAAACAATAAAACAATGAAATCAAATAATAAGACACAGGAATTTAACGTGGTTCAATCTCACCTCTGAGATCTACGTCCACACAAACTACTCTTTTATTATTTGAACCGTAAAATACCAAACCCTTGATACAATTCGATTCCCCCACTACTAACTCTAGTAGTGCTCCCCAACACTTAACCCTAAGTGTTGCTACTCTCTCTAATAATGAAATTACAGAAAGAAAAGATCCTCAAAAGCGTGCTTCTTATTCAAGCAAATAGAGGACAATTACAAACGTTGTTTTAGTTTCCTAACCTGACTAGAACTCTGTGCTATACTCTGTGCCTTAGGAAACTGTTTTCAGCTCTTAATATCTCTGATTTTTTCTCTCTGAAAACGTGAGTTATAAAACTGAATTGTAATCCCTTATATATCTTTGTGAACTGAATAAAAATCCTTCTCCAAGATATCTTATCTTTTGAACAATTTTTATTCCTAAAATAAAGGGATAAAATTCTTTTCCTATTCAAAAACAAATTTTATCTTTCATAAAAACTGATTTTTCTTTTCAATCCTTATAAGATAAGAATTCTCCAAAATCAAATAGTAATTACCTTTATAGAAAACTTATTATCACAATATCTTTGTTTTCCTTGTTAAAACTCCTTTTGTCTTCAAAACTCTTTTATCAATCGGTTTTTCACAATCCTTTTCCAAATCGGTTTTTATTAAAACTTGTTTTCGAAAATCTTTTTCTTTTAAAAAATCTTTTTCCTTTTATATAAATATATAAAATTAACATAATTATTTATTCCCTTAACTCTAAGAAAATAATAATTATACTAATTTTATATTTCTATATTTGGCACATAATATATCATCTAGTTCTAGCATATTACATTTTGCATATAGTAACTAAACTTGGAATTCAATATAAACTTGAACTTCAATCTTGATTCTTCACTTCTTCACAGTCTTCATTTATTTATTCCTTTCTCAACCATCTGTCACAAACTTTCATACTATAAAATATTATATTATTTTTCATCATCAAAACTTAACATTGACATGCACAATAAATTCCCCCTTTTTGATGATGACAAACACTCAATATAATATTATTAAGTCATCACTTTTTCCCCCTCAAAATATGCACCTATGCACCATTAATCACATAAGGGAAAATAACTCAACATCATTCACAAGTAACATGGTAACCAAGAACCAATTATTCATTAGTCTAAGTATTATACCCATCTTTCCCCTTTTGACATTATCAAAAAGGAGAGCATCAACATGTTTCGCGAGTCAAAGTGATATATAGTCAGCAAAATAATGCAAGTAGCTCAAGCAATAAATACTAAGGATGCTGGTGCTATGTCATAATCCAACTCACAATCCGAAGTCATTAAGCACAAATATAACCCAACTCACAATCCGAATTTATGAAGCAAGAAATAATCATGAAGGATCATGGTTGATGGCTAAGTAGGTAATGCAAACTTGAAGATTTGAAATGGCAATTGGCTCAACAAGTGCTTAAACCCTTTTTTTTTTTTCATATTTTCAACTTCCGCAAATAAGCATCACAAGACTTTCTTCACTGTGGCACTGTGTGTAGCACTGTGCCACTGAACAATCTATTCCCTTTCAAATAAAACTAATCTTCGGATATACTGAAATCCAAAATGATGATCTTCAAAACTTTGATAATGTTCTTCACATTTGAATTGAACTCTAGGACTTATCTAAAATAAATGTCTTACTCTCCTTTTCTTTTCTTTTATTTTTTTTATTTTTTTATATATATGAAGGAGAAGCAGACCATACACTATTACTAGAGTCAATCAATAAGAGATCAAAGATAATAAGTTAATTCGGACCTCTTTTTTTTTTTTGATGCATCTCCTGGCACTGTGCCTTACACAGTGTGAATCAGTACCTTTCATTCTTTCACGTATTTGTGTTTCATTCCAACCTTTTCATGTTCCCCCTTAACTGATGCGTCTTTTTCTTCCATCATCTTCTCAAGATGTTCTTTCCCCATAGATTATCATGAATCAAGATTAAAAGCACTTGTTGAACTTTGGATCAATGGGTGAGTAAAAGAAGGATAATAATAGAGAATTGGAGATAAGGTGGGACATATGAAAGAAAGAAATAATGAGGCATAAATGTCAAACTCATAAATAGAAAATCAGAATATTGGGCTAAAGATCAAGCTTGCTATAGGAGAAAGTATTTGCATTTCATAGCTCAAAAATTCAGCAACTTAGGATCATATAGCTTATTAGTTCGGCAACTTAGGATCATGACATTAGGACAGCATCATTAGACCATTACGAGTCCTTCTTTATATCAAGTAGACCTTTACTCACTAAGCTTCACAAAAACACGCATCAACACTCTAATTAACATATTTAAAGGAGGACAACAAGCATAATACTCAACTAATTTCCAGAAATTAATCCCAAAGCCACAAATTATCTTGTAAAATATTCATGCATGAAATTCAACAGAATTACCTTGATCATACAATTGGGATATGCTTAACAAAATTTTTTCAAACCACTAAATTCTCTATGGAGTGTGTTAGGGATTTGTCGACGTTTCAAATACCAATAATTTATCCCTTTTTGTTATCGCCAAATGTAACACACCCTCCATGGTAGGCTACTAGTGAGAGGAATTGAGATTTATCACCGAGTCATATGTCTTGAGCTGACCCACTGTCGAGATACCATAGGCCGCTTCCTCTCACCGGTTGCCTGCAAAAAGATCACTTGTTAATTTTAGGAACCCAAATCTGTTTGGGTCCCTTTTTCTTTCGTTGAGCTTCTAATAAGTCTTTTCTAACCCATATTTGAGTTACATACTTTACATTTTTCGCAACACTCTTTGTCTTGACATTACAATTATCCATAAGATGTCCATTCTTTCCACAGAAGTTGCAAATCAAATATTCAGGTAGATCGACATATTTTCTTTTACGAAAGTCTCTTTCAAAATTTTGGCATCTGTGCCTCCGGTCCGTATATCCTAAACCAATTCTGTTTCGATTGCTAGTTGTACTAGATAAATAATTGAGAGCTTTTAGACCATACGACCACTTTTCATACATTTTCGAGCAATAGTCAATTGTGATTCCAAGAATTCAACAGAAGTATTTAGATCACTATTTCTTTTTCTCGAAATTTCTAATTCTCTCTTACCTTTATCAAGTTCTTCACTTATCTTAGCATCACTAGGTAGCATTAGTGGAACAATTCTTGATTTCTGTCTTGAATTCTTTAGTTCAACTAACTCATGATTTAGCGATTCAATTTGCTTTTCAAGACTCGATTTTTCAGCTTCTAACACAGCGTATGGCACTGTGTCATTTACGATTTCGTTAGCAAGAGACTTTTCGTATCTTAGAGCGTTTATCTCAGTATCTTTCTCTTCAATAATTTTTTCAAGTTCATCACTCTTCTTCATCAGTTCTTTACAGTCCTTTAATAAATCCTTATATTCCAATTCCAACCCAATCTTTTGCTTAGTTAAATTTTTTACTTCCTTTTTCATGATTGAAAAATCATCATTCATTTCTTGACAATCATCAATGATATTTCCAAGCAAAGTAACAAGTTGTTTTTTGAAAGAAGATGTATTGAAGGTTTCAGAGAAAGAAGACTTACCTCACTGTCTTCAGTTTCATCTTGGTAGTTTGAACTTTTCGTCATTAGACACAAGTGAGAGTCGTCCTGGCATCGTGCCCTTCTCTCGTGATGTCTCGTACAAAGCATTCGGACATAATTTTTCTTCATGGCACCGTGCCTTCCATCGTTCTTCATCGTAATCCGAATCTCCCCAAACGGCAAGAATCATTGCTTTCTTGAACTCCTTCTTTGTTTGATCCCTTTTTTCTTTGAGGCTTCTCATCATTCCATACGGGACATTCCTTTATCCTGTGATTTAACTCTCCACACTCATTCGTACCTTCGTGGGCCAACTCCAGCGTGTCCCATATTTCTTTTGCTGTAGTACAACCCGAGATCCTTGAGTATTCATCTGGTCCAATTCCATATTGGAGAATACTCATAGCTTTGAAGTTTTTTTCGGTTTTGCATAGTCGATCAATTGTAGTCATCTTCATCTTTGTCAACCATATTTCCTTCCAAGCATCTTTGATTTGGATAAGGATTGGTCCTTTTCTTATGACTTTCCAAAGATTCATAATCCGATCCTTGGATGTAGATCCTCATCCTAGCCTTCTACCATCCATAGTCTTTTCCTGTTAAAAAATTGGGCACTTTGTGTGTCTATCTCGAGAGTCATATTGCATGTTCATGACTTCTATTCTCTAGGGATGAGCCTTTCGAGAATAGCCTCGCTCCGATACCACTTGTTGGAACTCAAGGTGACACTCAAGGGGGGTTGAATTGAGTGGCTAAAACTAATCGATTCTCGCAAAAACACTCTTATGGCACAAAGGCCGTGCACCGTGTTATTCACTCGTAAATTCTCCGATTAATGTTTTTGCTCGAACGAAATTGTATCAAACAATAAAACAATGAAATCAAATAATAAGACACGGGAATTTAACGTGGTTCAATCTCACCTCCGAGATCTACGTCCACACAAACTACTCTTTTATTATTTGAACCAGTAAAATACCAAACCCTTGATACAATTCCGATTCCCCCACTACTAACTCTAGTAGTGCTCCCCAACACTTAACCCTAAGTGTTGCTACTCTCTATAATAATGAAATTACAGAAATAAAAGATCCTCAAAAGCGTGCTTCTTATTCAAGCAAATAGAGGACAATTACAAACGTTGTTTTAGTTTCCTAACCTCGACTAGAACTTCCGTGATATACTGTGCCTTAGGAAGCGGTTTTCTGCTTCTTAATATCTCCGATTTTTTCTCTCAAAACGTGAGTTATAAAACCGAATTGTAATCCCTTATATATCTTTGTGAACTGAATAAAATCCTTCTCCAAGATATCTTATCTTTGAACAATTTTTATTCCTAAAATAAAGGGATAAAATTCTTTTCCTATTCAAAAACAAATTTTATCTTTCATAAAAACTGATTTTTCTTTTCAATCCTTATAAGATAAGAATTCTCCAAAATCAACTAGTCTTTACCTTTATAGAAAACTTATTATCAAAATATCTTTGTTTTCCTTGTTAAAACTCCTTTTGTCTTCAAAACTCTTTTATCAATCGGTTTTTCACAATCCTTTTCCAAATCGGTTTTTATTAAAACCTGTTTTCGAAAATCTTTTTCTTTTAAAAAATCTTTTTCCTTTTATATAAATATATAAAATTAACATAATTATTTATTCCCTTAACTCTAAGAAAATAATAATTATCCTAATTTTATATTTCTATATTTGGCACATAATATATCATCTAGTTCTAGAATATTACATTTTGCATATAGTAACTAAACTTGGAATTCAATATAAACTTGAACTTCAATCTTGGATTCTTCACTTCTTCACAGCTTTTCATTTATTTATTCCTTTTCAACCATCTGTCACAAACTTTCATACTATAACATATTATATTATTTTTCATCATCAAAACTTAACATTCACATGCACAACACTTCTCTCTCTCATCCATGTGAAAGCATGAGTATTTCATCTACTTCATCCCTCATTCATACTGTTGTAAGTGGTCATTTACATTTTCATCCTTCGCTTTTTGAAAGCCTTGAGGCTTATTTCCCTGTTGAACTTTCGTATCAGGCCCAAAATACCGCTATCTAGGCCCAACCCACTACGGAAGTAATTGATCCAGCTGGATTCGGGCTGGACAACTTGCTCGACGGGAGCCTTTAGTTTCTTTGAGAATGCATGAATTGTTTTGAATGACGGTCAGGATTCTGGGTTGTAACTGGATTTCGTTGTGAAAAAGATGCGGAAAAGGGAAGCGTGGGTCTGAGTGCGGCTTCTATTACGGTGGACATAGATAGTTTGGGTCAAGTTGCGGGTCCATGCGTGGAGACTCAGCATGAGAAAGGTAAAAGGAAAGTCAGCTTTGAATTTCCTGATAATATCACTATTAACAAACGTCCAAAGAAGGGTAAAGTGGGGCGTCCTCCAAAGCCGAAAGTCGTGGTGGTTCAGGCGCTTAAAGCTGTCAAAAAGATGAAGTTTGATGACTTGGTCCCGGCTATTGAGCAGATTATGTTCAAGCTTGAGAATGACTTCAAAGAATGGGCTCAAGAGAGAAAAGAAGAAATTGAGGAAAGGTTCAAGAAGTTTCAGTCGGTTGTGTTTGATGAGGATCATGGCTGTGAGACTAGGCCTAATCAATCTCTAGAGGAAATATGATCATTTTGTCTTGGAATTGTAGGGGACTGAATTTAGAGGACTCCCCTACAATTCCTTATCTTTGTTGGTTAGTCGGCAAATTTGCACCTAATATTCTGTTTCTGACGGAAACTAAAGCTGATGATATGTTGGTTACTAAGTTGTCTAATATGTTAGGTTTCGCTAATGTAGCTATATGTAGTGCTAAAGGAATTGCGGGTAGGATAGCTCTGTTTTGGGATAACTATGTAAATATGGCTTTTTGTAGTAAGTCTGATAACTATTTTGTCTGTAAAATATCTGATGTAATCAGGGGTGAAAACTATGAATGGATTTTGGTTTAGTTGTATGGATCGCCTTATATATATTCAATTTAGACATCTAATAGTGTTGGAGGGTATCACTGATGCGATCAGAGTTGCAAATGATAAATTCCTAATTTGTGGTGATTTTAATCAAATTGAATATTTAGATCAAAAAATGGGAGGCTCGAATCATATTCATGGAAAAGAAAGGTTCTCTCAATGGAGAATGGAGTTACGACTTCAGAAATTCCTTTTATCAAACCTAAGTTCAGTTGGTGCAATAACAGAGACGATTGCGATAGGATTTATGAAAGGCTTGATAGAGTGTATGGCTTGGAAGAATGGATGCAGATTCACCCTGAAGCGGTTGTGATGAATTTACCTATTATGATTTCAGATCACAACCAATTATTATTCATACTAAGCCAATTGGACAAAAGAGGAAAAACTTAATAAAATTTGATTCCTGGTGTTTGAACTTTGAGGAGATACGCAAAATAATTCAAGATAATTGGCAAAAAAAGTGTGAGGTACCTCCGATGTTTAGAGTCTTAAGGTAAATTGCTTTGGTGAGGTTTTAAACCTTCAAGTGGTGTCGCGAATTCAAACTGAAGACGGGATTAGCTTGGGATGATTTGTCTAATAAGTGTGAGTCTGCACATCGCGATATTCAGGATGATGAAAATGGTTGTTCGGAAGCAAGAGTTAGTTTGGAAAGCTTGGAGCATCTTGGTATACAACTGGATTACTGGAGAAAAAGAGTTAAAGGGTAAATGGATTGCACTTGAAGATTCAAATAGCATGTGGTTGTTCAGAAAGGCTAAGTCTACGAAAAGGAAGAATGAGATTTTGATGATAAAGGACAAGGCAGGGAATTGGAAAGCTAAACATGGATCCTTATCCAGACATTTTATAATGGGTTGGCTCATGAAGTTCGAATCTCTATTGATGCTACGGTCGGATGTGCTCTCATGGGTAAGATAGTTGTTGAAGCCAAGGCCTTGCTTGAGGAGATGACTGTGAACAGCTACCATTGATCTAGTGAACGAACTTTTTCTAAGAAGGGCAGCACGTATGAGGTTGATGCAATAACTTCACTTTCTAGTAAGGTTGATGCTTTGTCGCAACCGATCAAGAATATGTCAATTGGTGCTAATGGCGAGATGAATGCTTTCCAAGGGCGTAATTGTAGGCGTGTTTTTATTTCGCCTACGCGGTGTGAGCGCGTATTAGATTTGACTGCCCCACTATAAAGGTTTTATTGAAAATATGTTTTGAAAGAAGTCGCCAACAATTCTTTTTAGGAAGAATCATAAACCTAATTGGATATGGGGAAATCGTAGGGACAAATTATCCAATGTAGATTTCCCCGTCCTGACTCCATAGATGGTCAAAATGAACCAAAGATTGAGTTCGGGGGTGAGGGTACCAAAGTTGTTAAAATCGAGATTCTAGTTTGAATCGGAAACAACCTTTAGAATCGAATCGTAAAATCGAATCGTATAATCGTAAGATTCTACAAACACGTATAATCAAGATATCACACTCAATCTTCATTGAATATGCTTAAAATATAAGTTAAAAGACCTAAAAATTGGAAAAAATAGTTGTTTACCCACTATATTGGCAATAACTAACAATATATATCTATTATTTGCTTTGTTAGCATGATTTATATTTGCGAGGTTTTTGCTAGTCAACAGAAATGTATAGAATCGTCTAGAATCGTGAATCGAATCGTCTACCATATTTTGAATCGTAAAATCGTAAGATTTTAAGATTTGAATCGCGATTTTAATAACTTTGGAGGGTACGAATATAGTCATAATGAACCACATTCGCCCAGAGTTGGCCTCTACTAAATATCGATTCATTACAGATTTTATGACAAATAATAACAAAATAATGTTTTAAACACCCTAAAAATATTTAGTCTAAATTGGTTCAGGAAACACTTAAAAAGACTATTTTTTAGTGATATGTTATTATGCAATCAATATTACAAGGAACCTAACAGGTTGTCCAAATTAATCTGATTAATGTTAGAACATTTATTTAGGTCTTGATTAACAAAAATAACATGTGGGTGATAAAAGCAATAAAGCAGGACAATCATATAATATGCATATAACAATCAGGCAAGCATATAATATAGAAAGGCATGAATAATAATAATATGAAATAAAGCATAGAAAAGGGATTATAATGTACAAAGGCACGATTATTACTTAGAGATCTACATCATGAAATTGTTAGTAACTTCAAAGCAATAAATATAATTGATTATTCAAGGATCCTCAAAAATTATACCTATGCGACTTAAATTGAAGACCGCAACGATCTTTAGGCGGAGCAATCGTGGAACCAAGAACGCAGTGTGATTAAGAATTGGTTGAAAGTATTGAAAGTATTTGAGTGTTTGAGTATTTGAGAATTCAAAGTGTATTTCGGAGTATTCGAGAGAATTTGTGTGCATGAAATAATAATATCAAAAGTCGTCCGTAATTCGGGAAAATACGGGTATGTATAGGGAAAAGGAGACTTGCGCTCCACGCAAGCCCTGCGCCAGGCGCAGTCCTACGTGGCAGGCGCACTGCCACGCATCAGGCGCACATTGGTGTGCCTGACGCAGCCAGCCCAATCACTGATAGGCACATGTAAACGCGTTTTGAAGATAGAAAAGAAAGTTGCGTCTTACACAGAACTTGCGTCAGACGCAGGACTCTGTGTGAGTCACAAAATCTACGTGTCAGGCGCTCATTGGCGGGCCTGACGTGATATGGCCAATGTGTTGGACGCACGTGGTGCGCTGAGCGCAGCCCTCACGTCCGGCGCATATTCTGGAACATTCGAGCATATTCCATTGCGCGTCTTTCGAAGATACTTCTTTATCCCTAAAATTCCAGAGATGGAATTTTACGGATTTAAGATCTGATTTATTTATCAAAGATAATAAAATATTTATGAAAAATATCTATTAAAATAATAAATATTTGATTGGGCTTTTAAAATGGAAGTAAAACATTTTATGGGCTTAAAATACAATTAATCATCATGGACAATTAATTGGGCTTTAGAATATCATTTCGAAACACGTTTTAGAATGGTTCTTTAGATTGCTCTTCCATTGGGTCGCGCTAACTAATGCCGCGGTATGTTTCATCATTGGATTCTTAAATGGGGAGACATGATTATGTGTCTACAGAAGCCCCCACTTTGACCGAGGTTCAGGAAACCGAAAGTCAAAGTATACGGTGTCGGGACGGAGAACAATTCCAAACACTCTGCAGTTTAGAACTGATCTATATACGCCGGTCTCTGCAAAACAAAGTTAGTATGCAGGACAATAACTACAAGTAATTTGATTACCTGTAGAAAAAGATGCTAGCAGATAGGTGCAAACAACTCACATAAAGCACATAATGATGCATATGATGCAAACTTAGACTCTCTAAGGATGCATGAGACGCAATACAAGGATTAAGGTTATGCAAAGCTAAGGGATAACACGTCATGCAAGGTCAGGGTTATGCAAGACTAGAATGTATGAAATGCAATGCAAGGCCAGGGTATTGCACGGCTAAAAGACGTGTAGAATTATAGAATGAGCAGGATGATTAGAAATAGATTGAATGATTTTCGAAAATCATTTTTGATAAATAAACGGGGTCCGTAAACGAGGTCCCCGGATTACAACTCTTCGGGAGTCTGATTTGGAGGAACCACCACACATAGGAAGCCCCCACTTTGGGTGAGCTTGCCTTGAATTAGGCATTATGAGCCTTAATTGAAATGTACTTGATTTGATATTGAAACGTAGTTACTATGTCTTGAACATTGAAAGTTTTCACTGGGGATTGTACTGGGGATTCTTCTTTGGAATAGGCAAAGTCAAGTATCGCAGGAAACCATGGAATTGTCGGAGAGTCCTTCGGGGACAAGGAGAGCTTGGATTAAAAAATTAAAGGTTTAAATTTGTGACTCATATAAATGTAGATGGGAAAAGGCTTTACTGAGGCTAGGTGCAGACTCGAGTCTATGTCGGGATCTAGAAAGAGCTTATACTCCTAAATTCTAGAAAATCAAATCATTAGACCTTGACTAATTTATTTTTATTTTTGCGGTCGGACCTCGAGATGAGGATTCCTACGTATCCTTGCGGAATCAGACCATTCGTAGTTCTGGATCTGATTTCTTTTATTTTATTTTTTTGGTGCCCTAACTTTTGCCTAGGCCGCCCTTTCGGGCTTTCAACCTAGCGGGCTTGGACATACCTTGAAAAAGGAGTTAGGGTTGATGAAATGTTGAAAGGTTTAAGGCTTGAGGCTTTGATGAAAGGTTAAAGGCTAATGTAAGGATTATGAATTTGGATTATATGGATTAAAGGTTTGATGAATCGAAGGGATTTAAATGAGGGGTAGAACTTGTGTGCAAGCCCCCTAGCTTGACTTTTATTTGCCTTTGGCTCTTTCTTTTTAAATCTTTTCTTTTTGTCCTGTGCATTTTTACTTTTTTCATTTTTTTGCACTTTGAATTTTTTTCACTATTTTATTTTGCCTGGCATTGATTTTTATGTAGTAGGGCTTGCACACAATCCATTGGTTTAGGGTAGTGGAATAAGGTTTGAAGGATATTTGTGGAGCTTTGATGTTGAAGGGGTTTTGTTTTTCTTTGGTTGTATGAGGATGGCTTAGGAAAGGTAATGGAAGAGAGAGGGAAATAACTCCTTACACTACAAGAAAAGTGCCAATTAACGACGGCTTTTAGCCGTCGTTGGTAGCCTAAAAAGCCGTCGCTGAATAAGCAACGAAGGCTAACCGTCGTTAAATGGCCGTCGGTAAAAAGATGGCTCGTGATACAAGAATCAACGACCGTCGAAGCCCGTCGGTGATATATTCAACGACGGTTTAAGGACACCGCGCCGGTTTATAAAAGCCGACGTTGATACCTGGGCCAACGATTGTTTAAAGCGCACGGCGGGACGACGACGGTTTATAACGATCATTTGGATCACCGACCGTTTTTAAACCGTCGTTGTTCCAGATCGTTCTAAACCGTCGTTGTTCCAAAGGATCGTTATAAACCGTCGTTGATTTCGAATAATCAACGTCCGTTTATAACGGTCGCTAAGATGTTAAAGCGATCGTTGATTTCGTTTCAATGGGTGCATAGAGAACCTTACAATGTCGCCTAGCCGTCGTTGATTTATTGTTTAACCGTCTGTTCTTACAAAATAATATTATTTAAAATTCTATTGTTCTTAATAATAATTAAACCTGTACCGCACAAATTTGCACCTAAATATACCACGCTAAAGCTGTTTCTCCATCGCATTAAATTTTTTCAATTACAAAATTATGCAATTTTGATATATATTAAAATTTACGTAGATACTTGTATAATTACATGAAATAGATTACATTTATGTACACAAAATAGATCCCGATGTCGGGAAATAAAGTAGATGTCGGTGTTTACAAAAAATATATATCGACAAAGCTAGAAAATAATAAGCTAGATGCCGATAAATATAGACACTAAATGTCTATAGTTAGACAAACTACCTAGATTAAATATATGTACGCAAAATAGATCCCGGTGTCGGAAAATAAAGTAGAAGTCGGGTTGAAAAAAAAATAACCCGACACATCAAGAAACGAAGCGAGATGCCGATAAGTATTTACACTACAAGAAAATAGTTAGACTAACTATATCCAACTATAAGTTAGTTACCTAGTTGCCAAAACCAAAAAAAACTACCTTTGTCAAGGGTGGCTCTGTAGCACTACCGCCACCACCAAACCCTGGGTCATCTTCTGGTCTGCGTTGTGGAGTGGGGCCAAGGTTGCAACCTGAGAACATGTGGCCGAAACTAGACATGTTCCTCATCATTTCCTTGATGAGGGCCCGACGTGACTCTTCCACCCGTCTTTGCGACCATTGCCTCCACCTCTCCCATCCGTGCGGCGACCTTTGCCTCCACTTGCGCCTCAATCTGAGAAAAAATGGACGGCTCATATGGTTGTGAAGAGCCACCATCTCCTCGCCCTAATGCAGAGTTGTAGTACAAATGATCTCCCTGACCCAACCCCTGAACTTTTCCTCGGTTCCTCCCCCCAACTGTCTCCCAATACAACAGATCAGGGTTCGGCTGTGACCCCTGAGTGGTACAATGATCCAGCTTCTTATTGTATGTCTCCTGCATTTGGTTAAATATACTCATATTCAAATAATATAAAGTGCCAAAATGGCCTATATTTGGTTCTAACTTTCCTATTTTGTGTATTTTCAATCAAAACAACTTACAATCACATTAAACTAACTATATATATGATGTTTGAGGTGTTTATAACTTAAACTAGCATCAAACTACTCGTATTCATTCAATTTCAAGTGAAATGGCCTAAATTGGCCAAAATGGCCTATATTTGGTTCTAACTTTCCTATTTTGTGTATTTTCAATCAAAAAAACTTACAATCACATTAAACTAACTATATATATGATGTTTGAGGTGTTTATAACTTAAACTAGCATCAAACTACTCGTATTCATTCCATTTCAAGTGAAATAGCCTAAAATGGCCTATATTAGCCTATATTTGGTTCTAACTTTCCTATTTTGTGTATTTTCAATCAAAACAACTTATAATCACATTAAAATAACTATATATATGATGTTTGAGGTGTTTATAACTTAAACTAGCATCAAACTACTCGTATTCATTCAATTTCAAGTGAAATGGCCTATATTTGGTTCTAACTTTCCTATCTTGTGTATTTTCAATCAAAACAACTTAGAATCACATTAAACTAACTATATATATGATGTTTGAGGTGTTTATAACTTAAACTAGCATCAAACTACTCGTATTCATTCAATTTCAAGTGAAATATATAGCCTAAATTGGCCAAAATTAGCCTATATTTGGTTCTAACTTTCCTATTTTGTGTATTTTCAATCAAAACAACTTAGAATCACATTAAACTAACGATATATATGATGTTTGAGGTGTTTATAACTTAAACTAGCATCAAACTACTCGTATTCATTCAATTTCAAGTGAAATGGTCTAAATTGGCCAAAATGGCCTATATTTGGTTCTAACTTTCCTATCTTGTGTATTTTCAATCAAAACAACTTAGAATCACATTAAACTAACTATATATATGATGTTTGAGGTGTTTATAACTTAAACTAGCATCAAACTACTCGTATTCATTCAATTTCAAGTGAAATAGCCTAAATTGGCCAAAATTAGCCTATATTTGGTTCTAACTTTCCTATTTTGTGTATTTTCAATCAAAACAACTTAGAATCACATTAAAATAACTATATATATGATGTTTGAGGTGTTTATAACTTAAACTAGCATCAAACTACTCGTATTCATTCAATTTCAAGTGAAATAGCCTAAATTGGCCAAAATGGCCTATATTTGGTTCTAACTTTCCTATTTTGTGTATTTTCAATCAAAAGAACTTAGAATCACATTAAACTAACTATATATATGATGTTTGAGGTGTTTATAACTTAAAATAGCATCAAACTACTCGTATTCATTCAATTTCAAGTGAAATAGCCTAAATTGGCCAAAATGGCCTATATTTGGTTCTAACTTTCCTATTTTGTGTATTTTCAATCAAAACAACTTAGAATCACATTAAACTAACTATATATATGATGTTTGAGGTGTTTATAACTTAAACTAGCATCAAACTACTCGTATTCATTCAATTTCAAGTGAAATAGCCTAAATTGGCGAAAATGGCCTATATTTGGTTCTAACTTTCCTATTTTGTGTATTTTCAATCAAAACAACTTACAATCACATTAAACTAACTATATATATGATGTTTGACGTGTTTATAACTTAAACTAGCATCAAACTACTCGTATTCATTCAATTTCAAGTGAAATAGCCTAAATTGGCCAAAATGGCCTATATTTGGTTCTAACTTTCCTATTTTGTGTATTTTCAATCAAAACAACTTACAATCACATTAAACTAACTATATATATGATGTTTGAGGTGTTTATAACTTAAACTAGCATCAAACTACTCGTATTCATTCAATTTCAAGTGAAATAGCCTAAATTGGCCAAAATGGCCTATATTTGGTTCTAACTTTCCTATTTTGTGTATTTTCAATCAAAACAACTTACAATCACATTAAACTAACTATATATATGATGTTTGAGGTGTTTATAACTTAAACTAGCATCAAACTACTCGTATTCATTCAATTTCAAGTGAAATAGCCTAAAATGGCCTATATTAGCCTATATTTGGTTCTAACTTTCCTATTTTGTGTATTTTCAATCAAAACAACTTAGAATCACATTAAAATAACTATATATATGATGTTTGAGGTGTTTATAACTTAAACTAGCATCAAACTACTCGTATTCATTCAATTTCAAGTGAAATGGCCTAAATTGGCCAAAATGGCCTATATTTGGTTCTAACTTTCCTATCTTGTGTATTTTCAATCAAAACAACTTAGAATCACATTAAACTAACTATATATATGATATTTGAGGTGTTTATAACTTCAACTAGCATCAAACTACTCGTATTCATTCAATTTCAAGTGAAATAGCCTAAATTGGCCAAAATTAGCCTATATTTGGTTCTAACTTTCTTATTTTGTGTATTTTCAATCAAAACAACTTAGAATCACATTAAACTAACGATATATATGATGTTTGAGGTGTTTATAACTTAAACTAGCATCAAACTACTCGTATTCATTCAATTTCAAGTGAAATGGTCTAAATTGGCCAAAATGGCCTATATTTGGTTCTAACTTTCCTATCTTGTGTATTTTCAATCAAAACAACTTAGAATCACATTAAACTAACTATATATATGATGTTTGAGGTGTTTATAACTTAAACTAGCATCAAACTACTCGTATTCATTCAATTTCAAGTGAAATAGCCTAAATTGGCCAAAATTAGCCTATATTTGGTTCTAACTTTCCTATTTTGTGTATTTTCAATCAAAACAACTTAGAATCACATTAAAATAACTATATATATGATGTTTGAGGTGTTTATAACTTAAACTAGCATCAAACTACTCGTATTCATTCAATTTCAAGTGAAATAGCCTAAATTGGCCAAAATGGCCTATATTTGGTTCTAACTTTCCTATTTTGTGTATTTTCAATCAAAACAACTTAGAATCACATTAAAATAACTATATATATGATGTTTGAGGTGTTTATAACTTAAACTAGCATCAAACTACTCGTATTCATTCAATTTCAAGTGAAATAGCCTAAATTGGCCAAAATGACCTATATTTGGTTCTAACTTTCCTATTTTGTGTATTTTCAATCAAAACAACTTAGAATCACAATAAACTAACTATATATATGATGTTTGAGGTGTTTATAACTTAAACTAGCATCAAACAACTCGTATTCATTCAATTTCAAGTTAAATAGCCTAAATTGGCCAAAATGGCCTATATTTGGTTCTAACTTTCCTATTTTGTGTATTTTCAATCAAAACAACTTAGAATCACATTAAACTAACTATATATATGATGTTTGAGGTGTTTATAACTTAAACTAGCATCAAACTACTCGTATTCATTCAATTTCAAGTGAAATAGCCTAAATTGGCCAAATGGCCTATATTTGGTTCTAACTTTCCTATTTTGTGTATTTTCAATCAAAACAACTTACAATCACATTAAACTAACTACATATATGATGTTTGAGGTGTTTATAACTTAAACTAGCATCAAACTACTCGTATTCATTCAATTTCAAGTGAAATAGCCTAAATTGGCCAAAATGGCCTATATTTGGTTCTAACTTTCCTATTTTGTGTATTTTCAATCAAAACAACTTAGAATCACATTAAACTAACTATATATATGATGTTTGAGGTGTTTATAACTTAAACTAGCATCAAACTACTCGTATTCATTCAATTTCAAGTGAAATAGCCTAAATTGGCCAAAATGACCTATATTTGGTTCTAACTTTCCTATTTTGTGTATTTTCAATCAAAACAACTTACAATCACATTAAACTAACTATATATATGATGTTTGAGGTGTTTATAACTTAAACTAGCATCAAACTACTCGTATTCATTCAATTTCAAGTGAAATAGCCTAAATTGGCCAAAATGGCCTATATTTGGTTCTAACTTTCCTATTTTGTGTATTTTCAATCAAAACAATTTAGAATCACATTAAACTAACTATATATATGATGTTTGAGGTGTTTATAACTTAAAATAGCATCAAACTACTCGTATTCATTCAATTTCAAGTGAAATAGCCTAAATTGGCCAAAATGGCCTATATTTGGTTCTAACTTTCCTATTTTGTGTATTTTCAATCAAAACAACTTAGAATCACATTAAACTAACTATATATATGATGTTTGAGGTGTTTATAACTTAAACTAGCATCAAACTACTCGTATTCATTCAATTTCAAGTGAAATAGCCTAAATTGGCCAAAATGGCCTATATTTGGTTCTAACTTTCCTATTTTGTGTATTTTCAATCAAAACAACTTACAATCACATTAAACTAACTATATATATGATGTTTGAGGTGTTTATAACTTAAACTAGCATCAAACTACTCTTATTCATTCAATTTCAAGTGAAATAGCCTAAATTGGCCAAAATGGCCTATATTTGGTTCTAACTTTCCTATTTTGTGTATTTTCAATCAAAACAACTTACAATCACATTAAACTAACTATATATATGATGTTTGAGGTGTTTATAACTTAAACTAGCATCAAACTACTCGTATTCATTCAATTTCAAGTGAAATAGCCTAAATTGGCCAAAATGGTCTATATTTGGTTCTAACTTTCCTATTTTGTGTATTTTCAATCAAAACAACTTACAATCACATTAAACTAACTATATATATATGATGTTTGAGGTGTTTATAACTTAAACTAGCATCAAACTACTCGTATTCATTCAATTTCAAGTGAAATAGCCTAAATTGGCATAGAGAACCTTACAGCGACTGCCTAGCCGTCGTTGATTTATTGTTTAACCGTCGCTGTTCTTACAAAATAATATTATTTAGAATTCTATTGTTCTTAATAATAATTAAACCTGTACCTGCACAGCTGCACCTAAATATACCACGCTAAAGCTGTTTCTCCATCGCATTAAATTTTTTCAATTACAAAATTATGCAATTTTGATATATATTAAAATTTACATAGATACTTGTGTAATTACATGAAATAGATTACATTTATGTACACAAAATAGATCCCGATGTCGGGAAATAAAGTAGATGTCGGTGTTTATAAAAAATATATATCGACAAAGCTAGAAAATAATAAGCTAGATGCCGATAAATATAGACACTAAATGTCTATAGTTAGACAAACTACCTAGATTAAATATATGTACGCAAAATAGATCCCGGTGTCGGAAAATAAAGTAGAAGTCGGGTTGAAAAAAAAATAACCCGACACATCAAGAAATGAAGCGAGATGCCGATAAGTATTTACACTACAAGAAAATAGTTAGACTAACTAAATCCAACTATAAGTTAGTTACCTAGTTGCCAAAACCAAAAAAAACTACACTGTCAAGGGTGGCTCTGTAGCACTACCGCCACCACCAAACCCTGGGTCATCTTCTGGTCTGCGTTGTGGAGTGGGGCCAAGGTTGCAACCTGAGAACATGTGGCCGAAACTAGACATGTTCCTCATCATTTCCTTGATGAGGGCCCGACGTGACTCTTCCACCCGTGCTGCGACCATTGCCTCCACCTCTCCCATCCGTGCAGCGACCTTTGCCTCCACTTGCGCCTCAATCTGAGAAAAAATGGACGGCTCATATGGTTGTGAAGAGCCACCATTTCCTCGCCCTGATGCAGAGTTGTAGTACAAATGATCTCCCTGACCCAACCCCGAACTTTTCCTCTGTTCCTCCCCCAACCTGTCTCTCCCAATACAACCGATCGGGGTTGCTGTGTGACCCCTGAGTGGTACAATGATCCAGCTTCTTATTGTATGTCTCCTGCATTTGGTTAAATATACTCATATTCAAATAATATAAAGTGCCAAAATGGCCTATATTTGGTTCTAACTTTCCTATTTTGTGTATTTTCAATCAAAACAACTTACAATCACATTAAACTAACTATATATATGATGTTTGAGGTGTTTATAACTTAAACTAGCATCAAACTACTCGTATTCATTCAATTTCAAGTGAAATGGCCTAAATTGGCCAAAATGGCCTATATTTGGTTCTAACTTTCCTATTTTGTGTATTTTCAATCAAAACAACTTACAATCACATTAAACTAACTATATATATGATGTTTGAGGTGTTTATAACTTAAACTAGCATCAAACTACTCGTATTCATTCAATTTCAAGTGAAATAGCCTAAAATGGCCTATATTAGCCTATATTTGGTTCTAACTTTCCTATTTTGTGTATTTTCAATCAAAACAACTTAGAATCACATTAAAATAACTATATATATGATGTTTGAGGTGTTTATAACTTAAACTAGCATCAAACTACTCGTATTCATTCAATTTCAAGTGAAATGGCCTAAATTGGCCAAAATGGCCTATATTTGGTTCTAACTTTCCTATCTTGTGTATTTTCAATCAAAACAACTTTGAATCACATTAAACTAACTATATATATGATGTTTGAGGTGTTTATAACTTCAACTAGCATCAAACTACTCGTATTCATTCAATTTCAAGTGAAATAGCCTAAATTGGCCAAAATTAGCCTATATTTGGTTCTAACTTTCTTATTTTGTGTATTTTCAATCAAAACAACTTAGAATCACATTAAACTAACGATATATATGATGTTTGAGGTGTTTATAACTTAAACTAGCATCAAACTACTCGTATTCATTCAATTTCAAGTGAAATGGTCTAAATTGGCCAAAATGGCCTATATTTGGTTCTAACTTTCCTATCTTGTGTATTTTCAATCAAAACAACTTAGAATCACATTAAACTAACTATATATATGATGTTTGAGGTGTTTATAACTTAAACTAGCATCAAACTACTCGTATTCATTCAATTTCAAGTGAAATAGCCTAAATTGGCCAAAATAAGCCTATATTTGGTTCTAACTTTCTTATTTTGTGTATTTTCAATCAAAACAACTTAGAATCACATTAAACTAACTATATATATGATGTTTGAGGTGTTTATAACTTAAACTAGCATCAAACTACTCGTATTCATTCAATTTCAAGTGAAATGGTCTAAATTGGCCAAAATGGCCTATATTTGGTTCTAACTTTCCTATCTTGTGTATTTTCAATCAAAATAACTTAGAATCACATTAAACTAACTATATATATGATGTTTGAGGTGTTTATAACTTAAACTAGCATCAAACTACTCGTATTCATTCAATTTCAAGTGAAATAGCCTAAATTGGCCAAAATAAGCCTATATTTGGTTCTAACTTTCCTATTTTGTGTATTTTCAATCAAAACAACTTAGAATCACATTAAACTAACTATATATATGATGTTTGAGGTGTTTATAACTTAAACTAGCATCAAACTACTCGTATTCATTCAATTTCAAGTGAAATAGCCTAAATTGGCCAAAATGGCCTATATTTGGTTCTAACTTTCCTATTTTGTGTATTTTCAATCAAAACAACTTAGAATCACATTAAACTAACTATATATATGATGTTTGAGGTGTTTATAACTTAAACTAGCATCAAACTACTCGTATTCATTCAATTTCAAGTGAAATAGCCTAAATTGGCCAAATGGCCTATATTTGGTTCTAACTTTCCTATTTTGTGTATTTTCAATCAAAACAACTTACAATCACATTAAACTAACTATATATATGATGTTTGAGGTGTTTATAACTTAAACTAGCATCAAACTACTCGTATTCATTCAATTTCAAGTGAAATAGCCTAAATTGGCCAAAATGGCCTATATTTGGTTCTAACTTTCCTATTTTGTGTATTTTCAATCAAAACAACTTACAATCACATTAAACTAACTATATATATGATGTTTGAGGTGTTTATAACTTAAACTAGCATCAAACTACTCGTATTCATTCAATTTCAAGTGAAATAGCCTAAATTGGCCAAAATGACCTATATTTGGTTCTAACTTTCCTATTTTGTGTATTTTCAATCAAAACAACTTACAATCACATTAAACTAACTATATATATGATGTTTGAGGTGTTTATAACTTAAACTAGCATCAAACTACTCGTATTCATTCAATTTCAAGTGAAATAGCCTAAATTGGCCAAAATGGCCTATATTTGGTTCTAACTTTCCTATTTTGTGTATTTTCAATCAAAACAACTTAGAATCACATTAAAATAACTATATATATGATGTTTGAGGTGTTTATAACTTAAACTAGCATCAAACTACTCGTATTCATTCAATTTCAAGTGAAATAGCCTAAATTGGCCAAAATGGCCTATATTTGGTTCTAACTTTCCTATTTTGTGTATTTTCAATCAAAACAACTTACAATCACATTAAACTAACTATATATATGATGTTTGAGGTGTTTATAACTTAAACTAGCATCAAACTACTCGTATTCATTCAATTTCAAGTGAAATAGCCTAAATTGGCCAAAATGGCCTATATTTGGTTCTAACTTTCCTATTTTTTGTATTTTCAATCAAAACAAATTACAATCACATTAAACTAACTATATATATGATGTTTGAGTTGTTTATAACTTAAACTAGCATCAAACTACTCGTATTCATTCAATTTCAAGTGAAATAGCCTAAATTGGCCAAAATGGCCTATATTTGGTTCTAACTAAACTTGCACCAAACTTTTCAATCATATTTGCCTATAAATATATGTTTAGAAGTATGTACCGAGATTTGCTTTGCTTTCTTGTTTGCTGGGATTTCTCCTTTTCCAGGAACAGTCTTGAAATGAGTCTTCAAGAACAACTCGGGAGCAGTAGGGAGTACTCCTCCTCTACTCTTTGCTCAGTAGACATTGTTGAACAAAGGCTTAATTTTTTACTCATACCGAAAATGAAATGTAAATTACACTAAGTAGTAGATATGAAACATATTTACCATCTTCCTAGCATGCTGTGCCGCCGAAATAGAACCCTGAAAGTGTGACGGCTCAATTGGATTAGACAGGGAGCCACCTCTTCGGTTCTTCTTCGCCTGTTCAGATTTTTCCCGAAATGTTGGGTCTTCACTTCTCTTCTTCATGTCTTCGTAGATCGTCTCCCCCAACCATTTCGGCCTTTCTTTGGCTTTCTTAACCACCCAAGATCGCAAGTCTCTCGGACGAGATGAAGCTTTTTTCATGTAATCCTTCTTCACTAGGCCTCTAACTCTCAGAGCCCATTCGTAAATACCCTTTAGTCAAACATTAAACAAAGATATTAATAAAGTAATATAATCAATGAAATTTTTCATAATTCGATTCATACATACTGTGAAAATGTTCCACCAATGCGTCTTTGTTGCATTGTCGACCTCACTGTAATTGAACCAAGGTTGTCGAAAATGGCCCTGGAAAATGTCAGTGATGGACCCACTAACCTTGTTATCATCGAACCTGAATTGAAAACCAAACAAACACGTGAATTGTGAATACCATTGCATATTTGTGTATCATGAAGCATATAGTAGCTTACGAACTTACCATAATCCAGTAGGGCTTAAAACCTTTCTTGGTGCACGGTTCGAACCTTCACCTTCCTCCGTATGAGTGTTCGGAGTCTCCGGTACGTGGCTACCAATGTCCATTGCCTGTGAATCATCTCCCTGTGTCTCTGCTACAGGGTTCTGACTTCCTTCTACTTCTGGTGACTTAAAAAGCTGCATCGGAATCAAAGTCCCACGACCTTGGCTTCCACCTAAGCCACCTCGACCTCCGCGGCCCTTAGGATTAGACATGATTACCTAAAATGCAAGAAATTAAAAATGCGCAAGATTAAACAAATTACATTAAAGTATGAATAATCCAAGAATAATCCAAAAACAACATAGATAGATTGGAGATAATACTAACTTACATGCATGACAAATGAGTATGCATGACAAATGACCCCCCGCACCCCCCCCCCGACCCCCGACCCCCTCCCCCCTCCCTCACCGGCCTCCCCCTCCCCTCCCCGACCCCCTGCAGCCCCTCCCCCTCCCTCACCGACCTCCCCCCTCCCCTCCCCCCCCCCCTGCAGCCCCTCCCCCCTCCCTCACCGACCTCCCCCTGCAAAGCCCCTCCCCCTGCAGCCCCTCCCCCTCCCCGACCCCCCTGCCTGACCCCCCTCCATGACCCCCTGCGCCCCTCCCCCCTCCCTCACCGACCTCCCCCTCCCCTCCCCTCCCCCTGCAGCCCCTCCCCCCTCCCCTCACCGACCTCCCCCTCCCTCCCCGACCCCTGCGGTCCCCTCCCCCCTCCCCTCCCCCCTGCGGCCCTTCCCCCTCCCCGACCCTAAACGGCACCTTTAAGCGTCAATTTCTACTAAACGAGCAACTCTAATAATAAGTAACTACGAATTTAAGTTCACAAGCACCCCTTTTGACTTAAAATAAGATTCCAATTAATGACTAAAAAAAAAAATTCAATCATGGATTTCACAAGCATGGTTATAAACGCTGTGAACAAACTTAATTCCAAATTCTCAACATGTTCACCAGAAAGTACAATGCATATGATAAAAAACATAAACGTTTACATTTGCATTACCAAATAACAAACAAATGGATGTAAATCATCATCCATACAGAACACACATAGATGCATCGTCTCTAAAATAAAAAATAATAGCCTAAGTTCAAGCTTGTTTTCATCAGATAAACAACACCCATATCTTCTTTCTTTTTTTTTTTTTTTGAAGGAACCATATCTTCTTTCTTCATTATTCATCATCCTTTGTTTTTCCTTTGATATTAAGTCCAACAATTTTGGGTTACTTTCACCCATTCTTTTTTTCCACCAAATGTTAGAAAACAAAAATACCCACATGCTCTTTCTTGTTACTGATTTCACTCACCAAATCACTAAAATCTGACTATAAATTATCTTGAAAAAATAATAAGTAGTATGAACTTTGATTAAAGAAATGATATATTATAAGATCAAACACTTACATGAAGAAATATACATAATATAAAGCAAGACTCAATTTTTTGGGTTTAGTTTCATCACTACACAAATTGTTAAAAAAAAAGAAATTAGCACTGCTTACCACCGGCGAAATGTAGGTCCGGCAAGAGTCGATGCAAGTTCGTCGCCCAAGTTCGTCGCCTGAAATTCACTTCTCTCCCAAAAAAAAAAACCCAACTGTTAGGGTTTGGTTGATGAGTACAAAATTTTTTTTAAAAAAAGAGAAAATAAAGCTTACCGCCGGCGAAGTGAGGTGGAGATGGGTCGCTGACGTTGGCTGGAGGAAGGAGGAGAGGCAGGTGGAGGTGGAGTCGACGGAGTTTCGTCGCTGCAAAATCGCCCAAATTCCCTCCTTTTTGTTGTTAAAAAAAAAACCCGACTGAAAGACTTAAATTAACCCCCCCTTTAGAAATCAACGACGGTTTCTGACCGTCGCCTAAGCTACAAAAAATTTCTGCTTTACTTCCACAAAATCAACGACGGCTTTTAGCCGTCGTTATTTATTACCGACAGCTAAACCGTCGTTATATGCTACAAGCGTAGATCGGTGATCTACGACGGCTTCAAGCCGTCGCTTTTTTTGATTATACCGACTGTTTTGTTAGCCGTCGCTGATAGGCCGTCGTTATTTTGTGATTTTCTTGTAGTGTTATCCAACGAATGTCGTCTTTTTTCATTTTTCTCTTTTTTATTTTATTTTTTGTTTCAGATCTTTTTTTTATTATTGTAGTCAAGTTCATTAGGTGATTTAAGTTTCATCATTGAATTAGAAGCATAAATAAAGTGATGGAAGGCCAATGAGAATGAAAATGAAAATGCAATTATTTTATTAATCAGAAATAAATAGAACAAGGCTTATTAGAAATAAAAAACCTAAATGCCATAGACTCGACAAGAAAGGAAATGAAGGAGTTAGGGGAGGGACTCTCCGACTCGACCTAGAAAACTAGCGTTAAATGACTAAGCCCCGGCGTTATTTATGTGCTGCCCAAGGGGTTGCTGCTATTGCTGACTTTTGCTGCAGGCAGAATTGGCAATCTACCGTCTTCAACCATATCCTGCAGGTGATTCTTTAAGGTCCAACATGCAGATGTTGGGTGTCCATTCCCTTGGTGGTACTTGCAGTAGGCATTAGGATCCCACCTCTTGGATCTATTTTCGGGAGCAGGATCTGGAGTAGGGCCAATAGGCTGAAGTGCTCCCTTTGCATGAAGTCTAGTGAAGGCTTCTTCTAGGGACATGCCTAAAGGTGAGAATGTTCTTTGAGGCTTTTGGTAACCTCTCTTTTCAGTAGCTATGACATTGACCTCATTGCTTTTGGAGCTGGAAGGGTTATTGTTACTCTTCTTGAAAAAGTTGTTGTTGTTGTTGGAAGCCTTATTCTTGTTGGCTTGTACCTCTTCCTCAATCAGCAAGCCTACCTTATAGAGCTTCGTGAAAGACTCTATGGGTTGGAATTTAATATGATCCCCATACTTAGGCTACATGTTACGGATCACCAGGCGGACTTGATCCTCTTGAGATGGCATGTTAATCATTTGTGCAGCTTTATCCCTCCATCTGTTAAGGAAGGTGACGAAGTCTTCATTGGAGTTTTGTTTAGTTAGCTCCAACTCACGAAGACCAATGGGAAGCTGAGTGTTGTATATATATTGTTTATGGAACTCTTCTCTAATGTAGTCCCAGTCATTCAGCTTGGCCTTATTCAGTGACCTGAACCAATTTGATGGATGTGCATCCAAGGTTAAAGGAAAGACATAAGTAAACAGGTCCTTGCTCATGCCCTTGAGAGCCATAGAGATGGAAAATGCTCTCAAGTGGTCATCTGGGTCTTCGACCCCCTTGAATTTTGGGAGGTCACCGAATGTTACCTTTTTAGGGAGTTTTTCCCTTAGTTCAGGATCAATGATGTCATGGCCATGAGCCTGACTCTCGAGCGCATGAATTGACTGGATCAATTGCTCGAGTTTTTCGAACCTCAATTATGTGTTGGTTTTGAATGGTGGTGGAGTGTCGCCTTGCTCGTCTTCTTCAGTTAGCTTCTCCCTCAGTGCCTTAATATCTTTGTCTTGTTCCTCAAAACGAGAGTTCATCAGTGTGAGTTGAGCCATAATGACACTGAATTGTTCATTAGTTTCTCCCATTTCAGATGATACTTCAGAAGAGTCAGAGGATTCGTCTGAAAAAGTGAGGATGCGCTTGACGGGTCTGGGAGTAGGGCGACCTTGTTGCCTCTCTTTCGGACGTTCCCAAGTTATAACCTCACGATCCGTCCTGAACAGAAATCGAATGGACCTCGTAAATTTCAAGAAATAATGTTTTCGAAATGAGAAATGGAGATGAGAAATGGGAATAGAAATGGGAAATGAAAGTGGAATATGATTTTGAAATGGAAATGGAAGTGGAAATGGGAATGGGAAATGATCAGGAATGGGTATGGTTATGGACTTAGTATGGGCTTGACCATGATGGAGCCACGGGCCTAACTATATGCAAATGCAAACATGGACTGGACTGGACTATGCAAGCAGACTGGATTGGGTTTTGGTGATGATAGGAGAGACTAGACTTTGAACTTACGGGTGAGAAAGTAGGCAAGACTTTAAGGAACACTAGACAATAAGGGAGACTAGACTCTTAACTTAAGGCAAGCAGGCTAGGCACCAAGACTTTGAACTTACGGGTGAGCAAGCAAGCTAGACAACTAGACTTCGGAACTTACATTAGACTAAGCGGGCTAGACTCGAAAATTGCCTATGGGCTTATGAAATGCTAGACTTTGAACTTACGGGTGAGCAAGTAGGCTAGACATTAAGGAAAGCTGGACAAAAACAGAGACCAAACTCTTAACTTAAGGCAAGCAGGCTAGGCAACTAGACTTTGAACTTACGGGTGAGCAAGCAGGCTAGACAACTAGACTTCGAAACTTACATTAAACTAAGCAGGCTAGACTCAAAGATTGCCTATGGACTTAAGGAATGCTAGACCTTGAACTTACGGGTGAGCAAGCAGGATAGACACAACAATGCCTATAGACTTAAGGAATGCTTAGACCTTGAACTTACGGGTGAGCAAGCAGGCTGGACTTTAGAAGTATTTGGGCTATTATGAACTTCTGAAGGAATTGAACTTGACTAGGGCCTACATGGAGATGCAAACTAGACCTAGGATATGAATTGGGCCTAAATGGACCTAAGTTTAGATTAGATTAACATATAGGTTTGATATAGACTTGAAGATGCATATGGGCTTGACAGTGGAAATAGACTAGGATTGGACTTAGAATGGAATGGACCGAGACTAGATTTGGACTGGGATTGACATAAACTGGGGTTCACGTAAAGATGCAAATGGGCCTAGATTTGAGTTGAACTAGACTTATATGGGCCTAGGATGGACTCTAATGAATGCATGTACTCGAATTAGATGGACCCTATATGAATGCAAAATGGACTCTAATGCATATGGGCCTAGAATGAATGCAAGTGAATCGGATTGATTGGATTGGATTCGATGAAGGTGTTTGGAATGGGCTTAGAATTTTCGAAATTCATTTTTGAAAGGAACCCCTTGATTTTATCTTTTGTTAGGAAATGTCGTGGTATGATGATGATTAGTAAATGCTTTTTGAAAAAGGTAGAATAGACATGGGTGTAGGATTGATTTTGAAAAGATGTAAATTTTTTTTTTTTTGAAATTGATTGAATATGGTAGGGTAAGAATGATAGGAAAGACTTGTTGAACAGCAGGGAGGAAATGGGAAAAGATAGACATGCATGACAACTCTAGCTCTACAATGACCCTTTAGATGCATTTTTTTTAGGACAGACTCGACCTTGCATGAAAAGACCTTTTTTGGAATGCTTGATTAGGTGAGACCTCTAATTAGACCATGTATTACGCGGATGCAGATAGCCAAACATAGGACTGAACATAGGATCGGCAATTACGACCGCTAAATTGACGAAAAGCGTGCGATGCACAGACTGCTTGCCGGGCAGCATTGCTGCGCGCGGCGCACAACCGTGCGACTGGCGCGGGAATGGTGCGCCAGGCGCAACTTAATGCGCTTGGCGCACTACTCCCCGACACGTGTTTCGGGGATTTAGGCGACGAATTAGCCGATTGATGAATTTTTCTTGTTTTTAGACGCGGTTTTAGGAACGACGCATAATAATGACAATTTGACAGAATAATAGCAGGCAAGAATTGCAATCACAGGCAAATGTCATATAACATGGATGCAAAAGTTCCAACCTAAAGTCCAGTTCTATGTTTGAAACTATTGGTCAGGTTTAGGTTCAGTCTGAAAAAGGGTCCATGACTAAGAGATTGATTCCACGCTTCGTACCCCTGCTTAAAGAGGTGGCCACGTGTAAGACGCACTCCGGTCTCAAGTCAGGAACAAGAGAACAATGCCATGGTTGGGTGGATTTGCTTATGACTAAAATCCAACACTATCGCTCAGGAAGCTTTTTGGAAGGATAAAGCGCAAATCCCCCGGGGGTAACCTCACACATAGAACATGTGCTAATGAGGCAAGGTAGATTGTCCTTATGGTGGCTGAACAATAGCCATGCATATGCAAAACAGTATATTATTCAAAGGCACACAAAAAAGAATGAATCGTATTTTTCGAGTTTCACCCACTCATTTAAAAATTTAATTTTTAAAATCCTCCCCAGTGGAGTCACCAAATTGTAGGCGTGTTTTTATTTCGCCTACGCGGTGTGAGCGCGTATTAAATTTGACTACCCCACTGTAAAGGTTGTATTGAAAATATGTTTTGAAAGAAGTCGCCAACAATTCTTTTTAGGAAGATTCATAAACCTAATTGGATATGGGAAAATCGTAGGGACAAATTATCCAATGTAGATTTCCCCGTCCTGACTCCATAGATGGTCAAAATGAACCAAAGATTGAGTTCGGGGGTGAGGGTACGAATATAGTCATAATGAACCACATTCGTCCAGAGTTGGCCTCTACTAAATATCGATTCATTACTGATTTTATGCCAAAGAATAACCAAATAATGTTTTAAACACCCTAAAAATATTTAGTCTAAATTGGTTCAGGAAACACATAAAAAGACTATTTTTTAGTGATATGTTATTATGCAATCAATATTACAAGGAACCTAACAGGCTGTCCAAATTAATTTGATTAATGTTAGAACATTTATTTAGGTCTTGATTAACAAAAATAACATGTGGGGTGATAAAAGCAATAAAGCAGGACAATCATATAATATGCATAGAAGAATCGGGCAAGCATATAATATAGAAAGGCATGAATAATAATAATATGAAATAAAGCATAGAAAAGGGATTAGAATGTACAAAGGCACGGTTATTACTTAGAGATCTACATCATGAAATAAATTGTTAGTAACTTCAAAGTAATAAATATAATTGATTATTCAAGGATCCTCAGAAATTATACCTATGCGGCTTAGATTGAAGAGCGCAACGATCTTTAGGCGGAGCAATCGTGGAACCAAGAACGCAGTGTGATTAAGAATTGGTTGAAAGTATTTGAGAATTCGAAGTGTATTTCGGAGTATTCGAGAGAATTTGTGTGCGTGAAATAATAATATCAAAAGCCGTCCGTAATTCGGGAAAATACGGGTATTTATAGGGAAAAGGAGACTTGCGCTCCACGTAAGCCCTGCGCCAGGCGCAGTCCTACGTAGCAGGCGCACTGCCACGCGTCAGGCGCAGTCCTACGTGGCAAGCGCACTGCCACGCGTCAGGCGCACATTGGTGTGCCTGACGCAGCCAGCCCAATCACTAATAGGCACATGTAAACGCATTTTGAAGATAGAAAAGAAAGTTGCGTCTCATACAGAACTTGCGTCAGACGCAGGACTCTGTGTGAGTCACAAAATCTACATGTCAGGCGCTCATTGGCGCGCCTGACGCGATATGGCCAATGTGCTGGACGCACGTGGCGCGCTGAGCGCAGCCCCCGCGTCCGGCGCATATTCTGGAACACTCGAGCATATTTTATTACGCGTCTTTCGAAGATACTTTTTTATCCCTAAAATTCCGGAGATGGAATTTTACGGATTAAAGATCTGATTTATTTATCAAAGATAATAAAATATTTATGAAAAATATCTATTAAAATAATAAATATTTGATTGGGATTTTAAAATGGAATTAAAACATTTTATGGGCTTAAGATACAATTAATCATCATGGACAATTAATTGGGCTTTAGAATATCATTTCGAAACACGTTTTTGAATGGTTCTTTAGATTGCTCTTCCGCTGGGTCGCGCCAACTAATGCCGCGGTATGTTTCATCATTGGATCCTTAAATGGGGAGACACGATTATGTGTCTACAGTAATGAAAATTCCATGTCTGCGAATATGAGTATTGAGGAGTGTAGACACATAATCGTGTCTCCCCATTTAAGGGTCGAATGATGAAACATACCGCGATATTAGTTGGCACGGCCTGATGAAAGAGCAATCCGAATAACCAGACCATGTTGTGTTTTGAAATGCTATTCTACAGCCCAATTAATTATCCATGATGATTAATTGTAAGTTAAGCCCGTAAAACGTTTTAAGTCCATTTTAAGAGCCCAATTAAATATTTATTATTTTAATAAATATATTCATAAATGCTTTTATTATCTTTAATAAATGCTTTGAGCATAAATCAGATTTTGCATCCTGTAAAACTCAATCCCTGGATTTTGGGGATAAAAAAGTATCTTCAAAGTACACGTTTAATCAAAAATTCGAATATGCTGGAATATGTGTCGGACGCGGCGGCCGCGCTCAGCGCGCCACGTGTGTCAAGCACATTGGCCAGAACGCGTCAGGCGCGGCAATGAGGGCCTGACACGTGGACTTGTGACTTTCACAGAGTCCAGCGTCTGACGCAGGTCCTGTGTGAGACGCAAGTTTCTTTTCTACGTTTTTTAAATACACGTTTCCACATGTTCAAACCTGATTGGGCAGACCACGCCAGGCGCGCCAAACTGCGCCTGACGTGTGGACTTGTGCCTGCCACGTCGGACTGCGCCAGGCGCAGTAGGCGCGTGCATCGTAATTTTCTTGCTGCCTATAAATACGGGCTGATTTCCATAATCAGACACGACTTTTCATTATTATTTTATGAATACAAAAATACTTCTGAATACTTACGAATCCTATTACGAACCTCCAAATACTTAAACATTTTCAATACATCAAATCGATTTCCAGTTCCTGATCATACTACGTTCCTGGTTCCACGATTGCTCCCTCTGAAGGTCGTTACGCTCTTTGATCTAAACCGCATAGGTATAATCCTGAGGATCCTGGAATAATTAATTATATTTATTGTATTGAAGTTACTAACAGTTTTTTTGTCATGATGTAGATCTCTAATTGATAATCGTGATTATTTGTAAATTCTAACCGTTTTATTATTTTTCTTGTATATAATATTCCTGATTGTCTTTATTTGTCCTATGCATGATTTTATCACCCACATGTTATTATTGCGAAACAAGGCCTAATGAACTGTTCTAACTAATTCAAATGAATTGGACAACCTGCTACGAACCTTGTAATTTGATTGTTTAATAACTTGTCACTAAAAATATAGTCTTTTTATGTGTTTCCTGAACCTACCTAGGCTAAATATTTTTAGAGTGTATTAAAATATTATATGATTATTCATTTGCATAAAATTTGTAATGAATCGATATTTAGTAGAGGCCAACAATGGGCAACATGGTTCCTGATTGTGTTGTACCCTCACCCCCGAACTCAACTTTTGGTTCCTGATCATCTATGGAGTCATGACGGGGAAATCTACATTGGATTAGTCCCTAAGATGTCCCTACCGTTTCAATATCCAATTAGGTTTATGATTCTTCCTTCAAAGAATTATTGGCGACTTCAAAATGAATTTCAAATAAAACCTTAACAATGGGGTAGTCAAATAAACGCGCTCACCCCGCGGTAGGTATAAAGGTAAAAATCCACGCCTACAATTTGGCGACTTCACTGGGGAGGATTTTGAAAAATATTTTTTTTTTTAAATGAGTGGGTGAAACTTGAAAATACGATTCATTCTTCTTTTATGCCTTAGAATAATATACAGTTTTGCATATGCATGGCTTTTGTTCAGCCACTATGAGGACAATCTACATTGCCTCATTAGCACATGTTCTATGTGTGAGGTCACCCCTGGGGGGTTTGCGCTTTGTCCTTTCAAAACGCTTCCTGAGCGATAGTGTTGGATCTTAGTTATAAGCAAACCTACCCAACCATGGCATTGTTCTCTTGTTCCTGACTTGAGAACTGGAGTCCGTCTTACACGTGGCCACCTCTTTAAGCAGGGGTACGAAGCGTGGGATCATTCTTTTAGTCATGGATCCTTTCAGCCTTAACCTAAACCTGACCAATAGTTGAATGTAGAACTGGACTTTAGGTTGAGAACCTTTTGCATCCATGTTACCTGACATTTATGTGTGATTGCAATTTTTGCCTGCTAATATTTTATTAACATGTTGATATGCTTTGCGCCTAAAAATAATACAAATCGCGTCAAAAACTTATCGTCGTTTTCGCCCGAACCTTCGTCAATTTACCAATACGCATGCCGCAGAGAATTGCGCCAAACGCATTAATTTGCGCCTGGTGCAACGCTCTAGCGCCAGACGCATAGCCTGCGCGCCGCGCGCATCAGTTGCATGGCACGCTGTCTATTCGTCCCATGCTTATTGGTCTTTTGACCTTTGTTCGAGTCTAAAACCACAAAATTTGCGTCAATATTAGTCTGTCAAAATCGTTGTTATCATTACATCAGTTGTCGCGTCCTGAAATTATGCTAAATTCGTCAAAACATCGCCTAAATTGTCCTGAAAACGTGTGTGGGATCAGTACACTAGACGCATAAGGATGCGCCAGACGCATTAATCCTGCGCCAGACGCACAACACTGTGCCACACGCAGGTTTGCTACGTGGCGTGCTGTTTTTGCATCTCGCGTTTTTCGTCACTTTTGACAATGTGGTGGCCAATTCCGTATAATGTTCTTGTCTGCATGCATTAGAGTATTGTTCTATCTTTTGAGTTCCACTGTCATTAGGTCTCATCTAGGTGAACATTCATGTTTAGGACACTAGTTGAATAATTGCTTATTGATGCGGTCATTAAGTGGCCTATTGCGGCGGTTTTGGCCGCGCAGCAATTAAGGGCGCAGCAATAGGTAATTAACCTATTGCTGCGGTTTTTTACCGCAGCAATATGCCAAGCTATTGCTGCGGTTCCAGTCCAAAACACAGCAATATGTTGCACCTATTGCTGCGGTACCTAGTCAAAACCGCAGCAATATATTGCACCTATTACTGCGGTTCCTATCCAAAACCGCACCAATAGGTACGGGTACTGGTAAAATTTTTTTTTTTTTTTGCACTTTTCCATCAAATTTTAAAGAAAATAATGTAGGAACAAAATAAATCCACTACTCATTCAAAATAACAGTGATAATCCATTATTGCACCAAAATAAATAATAGTGATACTAACAATGATAATGATAATAATAACAAGGAGTGATAAAAATTATAATAATAATAACAAATCAAATCTCAGCCGTAAAAACAAGTCTCAAACACCACCAAACCACCACAATCACCACCGTCCATCCATCAACCGACCATCAATTTTCAACAAAAATAAAATGAAAATAAACAAATATACAATGAAAATAAAACTTACTAATTAACAAGCAAACAAGATACTAATAACTTTCTAATCACAATACAAATTAACAAGAAACTGATTTTCACATTAAAAAGCAACAATATTTGCATTGGGAACACAAGACTCCATTCCAATTCATGAATCAATTGTGTGGTATTGATACTTAAAAGAAATGACATATTTAAATTAGCATCAACATGAACACATTTTGAGATGGCATCTAGTAGAATCCAAAATAGATACAACACCGTGTAAATAGCAACACAAAACAGAGTAACAACGACAACACAACACACACAGCAGAAGAAAGGGGAAAAGTACCTTCGGTACTTCGTTTGACCACCAGCACAAGGTGGCAGACGCGGCAGCAGCGCACGCAAGGAGGGAGATGTGAGCAGCGGAGGGAGGGAAACCACACATCAAAACAACAACATCAACACCACCCACAACGGTGCAGCGATGCAGCCGCGGCGGCACCAACCCAGTAGCAGCATCGCGCTATAGAACAAGAACTGAGGAGAGAGAAAAGAGAACAGTTCACGCCAAAAGAGAGAGAGAAGGCGCGACAACAGCGGTGAGGCTCCGGCTAGCAAGGCGGCAACAGAGGAAGAGGATGAGATGCGCAAGGGAAGAGAGAGAGGCGGGGGTTTGATGCAAAGAGAGGGGCGACGAAAACCAGGATTCGATGGATGTTTGTTGAGCTTTCGACGGTGATCGAAAGGATCGACGGCCGAATTTCAGATCTCGACGGCGATGAGACAAGAAGAGGGTATGAGAGAGGCGAGACAAATTGAGAGAGGAGGACCGGACGAGAGAGAGGACTGAATGATGAGAGAGGCGTATAAGACTATATGTGATGAGAGACTGCAAACCCTAAATTTTTTTTAAAAATAATTTTTAATGATATTGCTGCGGTTTCTGTCAAGTACCGCAGCAATATATTAAAATATTATTTTTTTAATATTATTTTAATATATTGATGCGGTTCTTCACAGAAACCGCAGCAATATGTCTGGTTAAATAGTCAACTTTTTTTCAAAATTTTTCCTGTTGATACCATATTGCTGCGATTTTAGGCCGAAACCGCAGCAATATCTTTATTTTATATTTTACATTTTATTTTTACGTGATATATTGCTGCGTATGGGTAAAACCGCAGCAATACCACCGCAGCAATAAACAATTATTCTACTAGTGGGATTTCCCTTTTGTTTCATTTTTTTTGGACAAAGTCGGATATTCCTATCCTCCCAACATTAGTTTTTCTTCAAAACTCATGTGAATTCTTGTTTATCACCTATATTTTTTTTATTATCATTTTTTTTATCTCCTATCTATTTTAAAATTCATCCATCATCTACTATCCTATCTTTCCATGTATATTATTCATCATTTGTGTACATCAATTAGGATTTCTTATTTTTAGTGTCCATCTTATTGTAAAAGTCTCATCCGCCTAGGAATTATAACTGCACTAGAAGTTCGTCTGACCCAAATGTCTAGGTTCATCCAATTTCACTCCATTTAGAGTCTTTAATCTCATCTAACTCCATTCATGTTAGGAGTCTTAATCCTGTCTAGGTTAACCCATCTAAGAAGTCTAGGTCGTTAGAGTTCCGCCCATTTTAGGAGTCTAAATCCATTTGAATTCCACTCATTTTAGGAGTCTAGGTCCACTAGAGTTTCATGCATATTAGGAGTCTAGCATCTTTGAAAGTTCGTCAAATCTAAAGTTCTAACGTCATTAGAAGTCTATCAAGCCTAGGATTTCGAGTCATTAGAATTTCATATCAATTAGAACTGCATTCATACTAGAATCCTTTTTGCACTGCATAGTCCATCGTTCATGCACTTCATGCATAACTAGAGTTATTAGGCATTAAGGAGTCTCATTGCATCCAAGCTCTCCATTTCATCTCAAGCATTCCACAATTAGTAGTCCCGAACTACAAGCGATCTGATTCCCTCTTTTGGGATATGTAGGCAGCCTTTACAGGTTCGAACGCATAGATTGAGTCATGTATACATACATTAGGTCTAGGTGCATCCAAAAGAGTCATGCATACATGCATTAGGTCTAGGTGCATCCACAAAAAAAATCTAAAAAAAATATATCATTCATTTCGGAGATGCTATTTTGTTCCTAGAAGATCAACTTTTAAACAAACATAGATTCTTTCATTCCATTTCTCTCTCTCCATCATCATTCTATCCCTAAATCTCCTTTGATGGTCTATGTAGAAATCAAGCAACATTGAAATGGGCAGTCCATCGAATGCCGAGCAACAACTCGCTGAAATGGCTAGAGCTTTAGCCAAGCTATCTAGTATGATGGAAAAAATAGCTATAAGACTTGAGAAAGTTGAGTCTGGTGAATCTCCTGGATTCAACAAGAAATTGGTGAATGTTGTTCATAGGGTAACCAATACAAATTCCTATTTTGAGCCCATTGATAACATTAAACTGAAAGGGAAACTTCCTGAAGAGTTCTCTACAACTGACATCCCTAAATTTAAACCAACTGAGAATCCAAATTAAAGTATCATTTGAGGAACTTCTGTGCAACCATGATCATCAAATCGGTTGACCCTGAACTCTACCCAATGGTATTCCCGATGTCGTTGGACCCAATCTGTCAGAATTGGTTCTATTCCCTAGACCCCAAGCAAACTGAAACAATATGAGTCCAACGCACAACTGCAAACCTCCCTTAGAGAACTCAAGGTTCTTAAACAAGGTGAAGATGAAGGTTTTACCACTTATCAAAATAGGTGGAGAGAGAAATCAACCCATATGGTATCAAGGCCTGCAGAAAAAGACTTGATACGAATATTCGTTTCTAACCTCCTCCCTAAATACAAAAAAGCACCTCAAATACCCAGGTCTTGATAGCTTCACAAGAGTATATAGTGTGGGTATCCAAATTGAGAATGATTTGCTGAAAAATGCCGAAGACAATGACCTCAGTGTCATAGAAATAGACATGTAAACCCAATCTCTCATTAAAGCATTTGGACTCGCTTAGGTCCAATCAACACGAAAATTTACACCTCTTATCTTTTCATTCAGAAAGAGACCTCATGAAGATCGAAGCAACAAAGCTGTCTCGTCACGTGACGTAGGAGTCTAGACTTGGATTTCATTTTCTGTTTCATCTATCTTGTTTTTCCCAGTCTGATATAGGATTTCCCCTCTTATTGCATGTACTCATAATTTTCAATTAATAAATGAGAATTTCTTTTCTAACCTTGCACTAATGAGCATCAATGGAAATCACGATTGTCGCCTTATAAGAAATAGATTTCTAATTCTCATGACTATTCTAATAAAGGCAATGAACAACTGGCATATATAAAAGAGGCATTCCTCCCCTTCTCCGCAACGATTTCTCCAATCCTTATCATGCATAACATCCATTTCCCTTTAACCTACCTCATGGGAAGTACATTTGACGATAATTCAACGTAAAGGGCAAGTAAAAAAAAAAGAGCAGCAACAAAAAATCAAAGCAAAAAAATATAAAGCAAAAGCAAAAAAATGATACAAAAATTGCAAAATATAAAAAAAGAAGTGTTGCAAATAAGCCCATCAATAACTTTGTCAAAGGTATTTCTTTCAAAACCTTTAACCTTCAACCCAAAACTTTAACCAATCGGCCTTGACCTTCACAACCAAAAGCATTACAAGTCAAATCATATCTTTGTGATAAACCTTCTCATAATCATCCATATCGCATCCCAATAAGCCACAAAAGACAAACCAAAGACCGCTAGGTCGAAAACCCATAAGGGCGACTTAGGTAAAAGTCATGACACCTTCTCATTCATTAGCCTGAACTATGAATGGTCTGATTCTACTAAAGATACGTAGGAAACCTCACCTTGAGGTCCGACCGCTTTAAACCAAACCAAACCTACATCACTATCCACCCTTGCCAAAGACCTCTTCCAAATCAATGCATAATTCATTGCAAATGGCTCCAAAGCAAAATGCTAAGCCACCGATTAAAATGTTAAGAGCTACGACTGGCCTGATTCCATCATGGATACGTAGGCAACCTCTTTTGAGGCCCGACCATTTTAATTCAAAACATATTTTTTATGGCTCGTCTAGGCTCATGAGGAAAGCGCGATCGCCCAAATCATGAATTTTCAATGCTAATCCCTACCCTTAGAACTAGACTGGGATTCGAACCCGCATCATTAGCCTACCTCATTGCGTGAGTCGATTCATTATGACTCTGCCTTTTTTTATTCTAATCACTTCCTTTTTCTAAGCCACATTATCGCTTCTAAGCCAACCTTAGCATAACCTTTCAACACTCAGCGCTATAACCGCGCCTCATCCCTTGAGTGTTCCTTTCTTTGGCCTTTCTTGTCTTTTTCACTTTAGGAACCCTATATGGAATCTTTGGTCGAAACTTCCACTAAGCGTGATGAGGTATCTTCAAAATCAAACAATCGAGCTGAGTACTTCATAAACTCCATCTTACTGGGGGGCTTCATCACTGTTTCATCCAGAAAATCATAGGCTCCAAGTCCAGGCCTATTGAGATAAGGACTTCATTGCGAGTCCATACATGAAATCTTGGGTTTTAAAACCCACGCTGATACAAGATTGAACCTACTTTATGGGCTCACTTAGGCCCTTGACATACAAGCCTCGAAGCATATACAACTCAAACACTACAAAAGCTCGTTCTATAACGTATTCCAAATCGAACATATAATCCATTGACTGCCTTGATAAGGGCTTCATTACGAGTCGATACAAAAGATTGTGGGGCCCCAACCCATACGAGATCCTAACTGTTTTAGAGGCTCACATAGGCCCGTAACAACTACAACGCATTTCGAATCAAACATAACTTACATGGATCATCCTTGGGGGCTTCCCCTTTCTTCTCATTCGAAAACAGTTTTCTAAACGAAAATTTGAGCTTCTAATGGAACGATCAAATCATCAAATCATATCATCTGCATTAGTGTCATATCTCTGCATTAGTGTCACATCTTTGCATTTGCATTACATAATATCCGCATCATCCAAACATTGTGTGAAGCATTGCATTCTTCGTCCTTAGCCATAGGATTCTAGCGTCAATCATCGAGTCGCACACACATACACACACACACACACATGTATGCACACACGATAACACCTTTAAGTCTAGAGTATTAGAGGTCACTCTTTATAGGCCAAGTCTTTTCCTATCCATACACTGACACCCACATCACGAGACACATGCATGTCCCCTAGTTGTTTGTCTGTATATATGTGTGTTATTTGTATTCACAGGTACCCAACATTAAACGACTCTATATGAGTTATATCCCGCCAAGGTCTGCGGACTATTACAATTTAACAAAAGAAGACAAGCGTTATATACATGGTGCGTATGCCGCACCGACAACGCCGGTGTCGTGCCGCACGCAAAGAAATCAAGGCCCAGCCGCATCATCCCACGCTAAGTGCAGTCATGTGCGTCTGGCGCACATTCCTGTACATCGCGCTTGGGGGCTTCTTAGCCAAGTGGGGCCCACATGCTCAACTCCATAAAAATTCAAATGTTCGTTACGACATCGCACGCAAAGAAATCAAGGCCTGGCCGCAAAGATCCCACGCCAAGCGCAGGCTTTTGCGTCCTGCGCATAAGCCTGCACAACGCGCTTTGGGACTTCATAGCCAAAGTGAACCAGAAAGGCGGAGGACTCCGTCAGGTCTCCGGACCGCCATGTTTCCGGACCGCCAGGTCTCCGGACCGCCAGGTCTCCGGACAGTTATTAATCCAAACACAACAAGAAAAATATCCCATAGAGGCAACGTAGATTTGCCTCTATAAATAAAGATGTAGCCTCTAATTACTTTTTGAAGCAAATTAGTGGTTGTCTCTAATAAGTCTGTCGCTAATTAATGGTTGCCTCTAAAAACCCCTTTTTGAGGCAATATAACTTGTTGCTTCTAAAACATTCTACATTTAGAGGCAACCATGTATTCTTGCCTCAAAATATAATTAGAGGCAATATAAAAAATTGCTTCTAAAAACCACATATATTTAGGGGCAACCATATAATTTTGCCTCAAAAAAAAATTAAAGGCAATATAAAAAGTTGCCTCTAAAAGCCATCTATTTAGGGGCAACATATGATTTTGGCTCGAAATGTAATTAGAGGCAATATAGAAGTTGTTTTCGAAAATCACATATATTTAGGGGCAACCATATAATTTTAATTCAAAATATAATTAGAGGCAATGTCATTTTTTTCAAATAATGATATTTAGATGCAATTAGAGATTGTCATGAAAGGTGTTACGATGCACCAAAAATAGTCAAGCTATTAATTCATTCATTGCCATGCACGATCATAAGAAGTAACCATAATAAAATTGGAAAAGTACAACAAATTTCATGAACATCAATGATTTATTAATTCGATAATATTATTAACCAAAAGCGAACAAATTGTTGTACAATCTCTAGTCTCAACCAAATAAAACGCCCTAGGCTTTGCAACAACCTGCAGGCCCAAACTAACAAGAACCACAAAAATAATAAAAACTACTAAAGTCAAACCAGGTCAACATTGGTGTAAAATAGCATAACAAACTGCAAATCATGCAACAACAAAGTGCAGAGTAGGAGCAGACGAGTCAACACCAACGAGCAACAGAAAGTAGAAGCAACACCAATGAGCGTAACAAAACAAGAAGACAAGTGTACCGTAGGACATCGACAACAACACATCCAATTGCGTAACAAGATCAACAAATCTGCACCAAAAAGTTACAGCATATTCCCCTATGTGATATTTTCAAGGCAGCAGCTCTGCAGCCTAAGTTCCAGTAGCATGAAAAGTGCATATCCATTATAAATACAAGGGTCGATAGTTAGTTCCCTATTAGGAGATTATGTAGCTGTACAAAGGAAAAATAAAAAGTAACTTGTAATCCTAGAATTATAATATCATAATGACAAACCATAGCCAATAAATGATATTGCAGTTTCACAATGACATCACATACAAATAAGATGTGATTCTTCATCCTAACAATCATATGAATGAAGTTCCTGGTGAAAAGGGATATCACTTCAGGAGTCAATAAGAACAATATAGCAGTTTCCTTAACAAGCATTTTTCCTTTGTTTCAACTCAAAGCCAATTTCACCTATTTCCCTCCATCATTTCAAAGGAACCAGGAAAAGAGCTTCACCACTCATGGTCTTACTACTCCGATCTTGCTTTGAGTTTACCATTATAAGAACTAGCCACCTCTCTTTCTTTTTCTTACTTAAACCATCTCGTATTATCAAACACTTTATTATGATGCTCGTTCTTTAAAAAAATTTATGGGATTGTGTGATTACTTATATTATCAAACACTTTATTATGATGCTCGTTCTTTAATTATTTCATCAATAGAATAAAAGTTTAAAAAATTGAATATTTCGGATTGGATCCAATCTAGTGTCTGAAAATCCCGATTGGATTGGTTTGGACTCAAACTCTGATTGGTTTGGATTTGGATTGAAAAATTGAAATCCAAATTTTGTTTGGATCACATTGGATTAAACCTAAATCTAAACTGTACACCAAACTTTCACCCGTACTTGTATGGAAATGCCAAAATGAAAGAGCAAAGTAGCGGAAATGAATTGATCAGATTGATGGAATTGCACGATGTCTAGTTCTCTCCTTGTCCACTACTTGTCTACTTCTGATGAACGAAAGACTAAAATGTATTGAACTTTAAGGGTGTTACAAGTGGGTTGACTTTAATCTGATTGGTTTTCGAAACTAACATGTCAATTCGGTTATGTTAGAAACGATACCAATTGAAATGAATTAGGTTTTAACGGGTGTACAACTACGAATTAATTTAATAACTACTACTGATGATAGGAATAATTGTTGATCATTGTACAAGATTATTAAGATATCAATTACATTTACAATTATACTAGTATAGGATTACAAGAATTAAACATTACAAGTTAATAACATATAAAGGTTCTCTTAATCTTAAAAAAATAAGGTTCACATCTACCGATAAGTTTAGATAAGAAAGAAGCAAGAAGGGCATATCAAGTCAATAAATTCCAATCAGGACAATAAGTTTACAACTCTACAGTTTACTCTTTTTATCATGTTCTTGTTAGTTCAATTCAGGTAATCCAGTTCCAATAAATTCAAATAAGTTCAAGTTTCATATCTTTTTGCTAAAAATAACATATGTGTGTAACAACTCGAAAGGTTGCACAAAACGTCACGAAATTAAAAAATACGAGCTTTTTCACGTAACTTGTTTTTCATTTTTTGATTATAATAACAAGCCCAAAACCAAAAGGGTAGAAGCTTAATTTTTGAAATGTTCTAAATAAAAATTTAAGTGGGAAATTTCCCTCTTTTTTAAAAACCATGAATAAACACAATCGTCGATAACAATTCAATTAGGCGGTAGTTAGATATGAGGATTGAAGAGCGCGCTACTCTACATTTTCCAGTTTCATTATCCTGCTGCAATTGATTTTAGTTCCCGCGCTTCAGTCTAAAACCTAATATGTAAGTCATTGCAATTTCTTCTGAAGAATCAAATAGAGGGTTTCTCTTTGTTTAAATGCACAATTCTCTTTTCCCTCACAAAGAGATATGATTTCTTTGGTGTTCAAATGAGAATATGAACTTGCAATCTGGATACCAATGGAGTCTTGCTGCAGCTGCAACTGCAACTGTCGATCAACAGGTAACTATTACCCACCTCATTTCTTTGCTCCAAATTGGGTTTTCTTCGATCAATTATATTGTTGCAATCAATCAATTTCAAGTGCAATTGAATTCAATAGTAACCTACTTGTAATTTTTAGTCGAATTAGGTAAATTAGGCATATGAGATATCTTTTGGTGTGAAATTTTCTCCATTCTAGATAAGGAAACGGTGGAATATCTTTTTGATAGGTGCTTTCATCTGTATGGGAACTTCATTAAGTTTAAAAACATTTGAGGTCCTGTCACTTGTATGTTCAGCGTTTTGTTTCCCTTTAATTTCCCGATTGCCCTCATTTTACTATTTCAAAAGAAAGCATGCATAAATAATTTTTATCAAAATTGTATTGAATTGTGGGAGTCTCATATGGTGTTTGAATGTCAGAGAGTGAAAAACACAAGTTTTGGGTTTAAATGTTAACATGAGAAGGCGTAGTCCATAATTTTGTGTATTGGTTTTTCTGATTTCAAGCTTAGAATGAGTCATGAGGTGAATGCTTGCATTGTGGATAAGATCTAGGCCACGGTCCATAGCAAACAGAGAAAACAGATGTAGCACCGGACAAGAAAAAAGATTAGCATTTTCTGGTGTCTCAATATCAAAGGTGTTCACTATAATAATGATGATAATTATTGGAAGTTTTGGACGCTAAAGGGTTGTTACAGCTGCTTTGCTAGTGGGGCAGAAGGATAGATTATCCCATAGAATTATGGTAAACTAGTATTTCTCAATAATTGCATTAAGTTTTATATCATAGCATAAGAAAAAAAGAATTAATGATTCAACTGGAGCTTGAGTATTGAGATTTTAAAAATCTCTCCTTCAATCTGCTTCTCTTATGAAGTATATTAGAAGAATATTAGAATTGCCCCTATCCACTCTTTAGCAGCAGCACAGTGTACTCTTTACCAGAATTGCCCCTATCCACTCTTTAAGGTTGAATATACATTACCAACTAGTGATGGGCCTTCAAGTCATGGATCCCATGTGTTAGTTTTAGGTTTGTCTTGCCTTTGTTTTCATCTGCGTAAGCCACTATAATATACAACCTAATGACCTCATTTAACATGTGGGCCAAAACAACTAAATACATATCTTAAATACAAGAGGCCCAAGTTGGTAATATGTACAATATATCCGCTAACACCCCCTCAAGTTGGAGCATGTGGATCAAGAATGCCCAACTTGCGCAACAAATACATGAATTGGCGCTTCCCTAGGGCTTTGGTAAAAATGTCTGCGAGTTGGTCAGCAGTGGAGACATGACAAGGGAGAATAAGACCGTCTTGAACAGCATCACGAACATAATGACAATCAACCTTTATGTGTTTAGTGCGTTCGTGAAAAACGGGGTTCTGAGCAATATGAAGAGCGGACTTACTGTCACAATATAGGAGCATAGCACGGTCCTGAAAAACCCCGAGGCTTTCCAGAAGAGCCTTGAGCCACTTGAGCTCACATGTGATGGAGGCCATGGAACGATACTCGGCCTCAGCAGAAGATCGAGAAACAGTGTGTTGTTTCTTGGTTTTCCAAGATATGGGAGAGCCACCAAGAAACACCAACCAACCAGAAATTGAGCGTCGTGTCAAAGGGCAACTAGCCCAATCCGAGTCACACCACCCAGAAAGAGACAAATCACATATAGAAGATAGGAGGATGCCCTGTCCGGGAGATCCTTTCAAGTACCGAACAGCACGAAGGGCTGCATCCCTGTGTTCCTGGCGAGGAGACTGCATGAACTGAGCCAAGATATGAACAGTGTAAGCAAGATCCGGTTGAGTGAAAGAAAGATAGATGAGACGACCAACTAGACGACGATAGGACTCAGGATCAGGAAGAAGAGGACCAGAGGCAAGAGATAAGGAGTGATTCTGCTCAATGGGGAAAGCAGCAGGTTTAGCCCCCAAAAGGCCAGCTTCAGCAATAATATCCAGGGCATACTTACGTTGACAGAGAAAGAGACCTTCAGGATTACGAGCAACTTCGATGCCGAGAAAATATTTCAGAACCCCCAAGTCCTTCATATGAAAGCAGGCACCCAAAAAGTCCTTGAAAGAAGACAAAGCAGAAGCATCATTGCCAGAGATAAGGAGATCATCCACATAAACAAGAACGTTCAGCTGAACACTACCCTGAGAGAGGGTAAACAAGGAGTAATCAGAGTACGACTGGCGAAAACCATAAGATGTCAAAGAAGCAGCTAACTTAGCAAACCAACACCGAGGGGCCTGACGTAAACCATAAAGAGATTTCTTCAGGCGACACACTTGACCGGGAGTAGCAGGGGTAAAACCTGGAGGTAGCTTCATATATACTTCTTCAGAGAGGTCACCATGTAGAAAGGCATTGTGAACGTCCATTTGATGCAGTTCCCAATTCTTAGCAACAGCAACAGCAAGAAAAGCACGAACAGTAACCATCTTGGCGACAGGAGCAAATGTCTCATGATAATCAATGCCTTCGACCTGATGGTTACCAAGAATGACCAGACGAGCCTTAAGACGCTCAACAATGCCATCAGAGTTGTACTTCATTTTATACACCCATTTGCAACCAAGAGCCTTTTTCCCGGGGGGAAGAGACTCCATGACCCACGTGCCATTATCCTCAAGGGCTTGAATTTCCTTTTGCATAGCAGCTTGCCAACCATCATCTGTCATAGCCTCCTTAAAGGAGCGAGGCTCAACTCCTTCAAGAAGAGCGCCAAGAAAAATTCGATGTCGTGCAGAAAATTTATCACAACTAACAAAATGTACTAAAGGATATGGCGTACCTGAGGAATCTGTAGAGGAGGAACGAGAGACGGGACTCGAGGAACGGACAACATTAGTAACAAAATCACGCAACAAAACGGAAGACCATTTTTCGCGGAGCCCACGACCCAACTCCAGGGGAACCGTAGTATTAGGAGCAGTAGGCGGATCCAATTCCGCAGAAGACGGCCCAGCAGGCCCAACAGAAGAAACAAGAGTGGCTGAAGAGCTGGGACGCGGCTGGTGGGCTGGACGAGATCCAGCAGGCCCAGCCGGGGGTGAAGATGCGGGAATGGGCCGGGGCTCAGGGTGAGACGCGGGTGAGGACTCAGCAGGGGGCTCGGTTGTGGGCTCATGGGTAGGGGAGTTTGTGGACGCATGAGGAGGTGCATTTGTGGGCTTATTTGTTGGCTCAGTGATAAGAAGAGGCTCAGGTTGGGATGAGTCGTCCAAAACAGTGGCAAGGTCATCCAAAAAAAAAGCATCAACATCATAATCGTCCAAAAACCCATTAGGACCCCCAACCACAACTGCATCAGTAACAGGAGCAAATGGAAATTCGTTCTCATAAAATACTACATCCCGTGACACAAAAAACTCCTCTTTGTCAAGATCATACAATTTCCACCCCTTTTTACCGTTTGGATATCCAACAAAAACGCATCTACGCCCACGAGGAGCAAACTTATTCCCTTTGGCACGTTGGTTGTGAGCAAAGCATAAACAACCAAAGACACGTAAAGAAGCAAAATCAGGGACCTTGCCTAGAAGCACCTCGTAAGGAGTTTTATTGTTCAATAAACCAGAGGGAGTTCGATTGATTAAATACACAGTACCAAGAACACATTCACCTTATAAAGTTTCAGGCAAGTCAGATTGAAACATAAGAGCACGACCAACATTTATAATATGTTGGTGTTTTCGTTCAACTCGGCCATTCTGTTGAGGAGTCCCAACACAAGAAGTTTGAAAAAGAATCCCATGGGTAGTAAAGTAGTCGCGCATGCAAGTAAATTATGTCCCATTATCACTTCGTATAGTTTTGACTTTTATCTCAAATTGCCGTTCAACCATGGCCAAAAAAGAACAGAAAAATTTAGAAACTTCTGTTTTACTTCGCAACAAATACACCCAAACAGCACGAGAATAATCATCAACCAAAGTCAAAAAATACGTAGCATCACAAGAAGAGGGTAAACTATGAGGGCCCCATAAATCACAATGAACAAGCTCAAAAATACGAGACGTTTTATTACTACTAACGGGAAAACTATCACGAGTTTTCTTGGCCATAGGACAAGTCACACATGCTTTATCCAAACTTTTCTTAGATGTACTACTACTAATAGCATGCACTAACTTGAGAACTCTATCCGAAGGATGTCCCAAGCGACGATGCCACAACTCAAACTCTGAAATATCCGTTGTGGTGACTGCATGAATTGTAGGAATGCTCCGGAAGAAATAGAGTCCGTCTCTCCGTTCACCTGCTCCAATCAGATTCCCGGTACGTTGGTCCTGTATAGCACATAAAGAGTCAGTGAAACGCACAAGACATTTAGAATAATCAATTAATTGAGTGACAGAGATTAAGTTGCATTGAAGTTTCGGAACATAAAGAACATTCTCAAGAACAAGGTCTTGAGACAACACCACACGACCCATCAAAGTCGCCATAACACTCTTCCCATCCGGCAAACCGACTGGCCAGTGATCAAGGACACGAGTGTCAACCAAACAATGCTCATCACCCGTTACATGGTGCTAGGCACCAGTATCGATTATCCAACCTAAGGAAAAATACTCACCCGTCATACGCTCCCCCGAGATGGAAGACTCACTGTTAATCATGTTAAGGAGAGTTTTGACTTGCTCCGGATTGAGTTCGGCAAGAGCAGCCCCTGCAGTAGACGGAGACACGACATCAGTCACGGCATGAGCACGTGGCTGCTCACGGCCACGCCCAGCAGTGGCACTTGGGGTGGTGATGGGAGCCCGAGCTCGGGCACGGTTGCGCTCCTCCCACCAGTCCGGGTACCCGTGCAATTTAAAGCACGTGGCGTTGTCATGGCCACGTTGCTTTCAATGATGGCAGAAAAGTTTGGTTTTATCTATCCGACCGCGAGAACGATCCGCTTGCAAGGCAAAAATATTAGTGTCATCTTGAACCGTTTTCCCTCTCGCGATGTCACGCGATTTTTCTTCTTGAATCAAGGCTTGGTATGCCCTATCCAACGTGACAGCAGGAGTTTCCGAGAGGAGGTTCGATCTCACAGGCCCAAATATATCATCATCAATTCCAATGAGAAATTGATGAAGTCGTTCTTCATCTCGGTCTTGGGCTTGTGAGTGAGTACATGTGCAAGTATGAAGTGGCTTTAGCCGATTAAGTTCATCATAAAGACTCATCAGTTTATTAAAGTAATCATCCACAGACATTGTTTTGGTCTGTTTGCATCCTATAATATCGGCCCGAAGCTGCTTCAACCTCGGTCCATTAGCCACGCAAAAGCGTTTTTCAAGATAGTCCCACAGAGGTTTCGTCTCCTCATGGTGGGGAATAGATGCAGCGAGTTTAACATCCATGCTGCGGAGGATCCATGAGACCAACATCGAATTGACGGTCTCCCAGTTGAGTAATTTTCTCGTCTCCGTCGGCTTGCGAATTGTCCCATCGACAAAGACGAACTTGCGTCTGGCCTTCAACGAGAGGGTGATTGCTCTCACCCACACGACATAATTGTCGCCCTTGAGGACGACGTGGGTAATGGTGTTTCCCGGCTGATCGCCGGCGCCAAGATAATATGGCGAGGTAGGGTCAATTTTTGTGTCTTCTCCTTCCATGGCTGAGCAGGAACTTGTTCACACTGGTGGCGTTCGAGATCGACAATGGAGGCAGCAAGTAGTGGTAGATCAGTCCGGCGAGTTTGCTAAGCGCGCGGCTCTGGTACCATGTTAGTTTTAGGTTTGTCTTGCCTTTGTTTTCATCTGCGTAAGCCACTATAATATACAACCTAATGACCTCATTTAACATGTGGGCCAAAACAACTAAATACATATCTTAAATACAAGAGGCCCAAGTTGGTAATATGTACAATATATCCGCTAACACCATGCTCATACAGCCTACATGATACTCTTTCTCACACTATACGGAACACATCCATTGATCATGAGTTCCATGAATCACTGAAAATGAACAGCAGTTTTAAAGCACAAATTAATGAGGTATCTTGAAATTAAGACAAATCAATTAGTATTGTATTTACTCCAAATCAATTAGCTACATATCTGAATGAGATAAAGTGGGGTTCTCATTCTCAGCTTGCAGAAGACTTAGCTTCTCTACCTATACCTGAGTCTTTATAAAAAGTTTCAGATCACATTATTACAATTGCTTCAGCTGGTTAATTTAAAGCTTCCATAAATAGGAAAAATACTCCATGTAAGAGAATTCTAAACAAAATTTATGAGCATAGCAACATATATATATATATCCCCATTAAGCAAAGGCAAGAACTATGGTACGGAATTTAACTCAAAAATTACAATAACTATACTAAAATTTGATCTTTTGTTCTCGAATTTGCTTTAATCTTGGCATTAATTGTTGTCCACACCTACTTCGAGACCAAAGAGATGAGAAGTAGGTCTCAAATGTTAATCGAAGAAGAATGAAGAAGACAACATATTTAGACATATAAAATATCCTCGTTCTATAGTTTATAAGATCAGATTTATAGCATGTACACTGTGCTGCTGCTGAAATTCTTATACCTTGCAAACATTTCTTCCCACCAGGCACTATCCCCACCTCCCTCACGACTTTGTCCCAAGTTCCTTGTGTGAACTGGGAATTGGTGTGCCTTTTGGCCTCATAATCTCTAATCTGAGAGTATAAAACTTTGTTGATAAGAAATATTTTCAATACATTGCATATGCACTAAAATTATCCGTAATAGTTCTATATCACTTGTTAATAATATGTTTGTGCATAGGAAACTTATAAAATTTATCATAGTTTTTATTATTAATTTTTGTAATTGCCTTGTAGTACTTTCCAGGAATATCTAACACTTATTCACAAGAGAGAGGATTGACGAGCTAAGATATATGTGGGTGACATATTTGAACAACCAAACACAAGACGATGAGGAGATTGAAGATAACGACAATATGGATGTTGGTCAAGCTTGAATTGTAGATATTATTAGAGTAAAGGAACTTTATTTTTGAGACTTTGGAAATACTTGATTTTTGATGAATGGATTTGGATATAAATGTACCAATTTTTTTTTATCTAGTGAATATAGCAGAAAGCAAGAACTTCTAGAAAAAATATTATAGCAGCATATTGTTTAATTTAAAATATGCATAAAAACCAGGTACCCATAGAGGTTGTATGTATGACAACGAGCATATACACGAGTAGTAGTTACAGCCTTTCAGGATGTATAATGTAATTTATTTTAGAAGAAGAAAATGTATTGCAAACTTATAAAATTGGTTATGGTCAATAGTTGGCCTCAAATGTACATAAAAAGAAGCCTGGATTACAAGAACCAATATCTAAGATTTAACTTAGTCATATCATATAAATAATTCATATAATTCAGGTCCATTAACTATGTAGCTGATGAACACTTAGTACTCCATCTTTTTAATATAATTGAATCATCTAATATAAACACAACTTTTATATGGCAATGTGTACTTCAAATTCTTTTAAAAAATATCTTTTAGAGGCTACCTAAAGTTCAATAATGTTTGGATCAAAAAAAAAAAAAGTTCACTAATGCAAAAAAATTATATTTAGGGGCAATCTATGCTAAAACAATCTTTTAGAGGCAACCACAATATCACCAATACTAACGATGAACTTTTAGCCGTTTAGGGGCAACATCATTTTCACTAATGCTAAAAAGAACTTTTAGAGGTAATCATACTTTAACTGATGCTAAATAAACTTTAATATGGACAATATGAATTTCATTAATGCTAAAAGGAAGTTTTAGAGGTAATCATTATTTCACTAATGCCAAAATTACTTTTAGGGGAAGCCTAGATTTCACCAATGCTAAACAAAAGTTTTAGAGGCAACTATTATTTTATTTATGCTAAAAAGTACTTTTAGGGGGGCAACCTGATATTCAAAGTTGCTAAAAAAAAGTTTTAGAAGCAACCATTATTTCATTAAGGATTTTTTGATTTTTACCACCTTTTAAAATCACCATTTTTAAGATAACCACCTTATAAGTTAATTGTTTTAAATAACCACCTTATATGACCTAAATCTCTTTAAATACATACCAATTGGCAGATTTCGTCCAAGAAATCGGTCTTAAATAAGGGTTTAAACCTTAAATACATTCTAGTGAATAAAGGTGGAGGTGATGAAATCGTTCTTAAACCCTTTTTGAGGATGATTTCCTTGACGAAATCTGTTGATTGGTAGGTATTTAAAAGGATTTAGGTCATATAAGGTGGTTATTTAAAACAATTAACTTATAAGGTGGTTATCTTAAAAATGGTGATTTTATAAGGTGGTTAAAGTCAAAAAATCCTTTCATTAATGCTAAAAACTACTTGTAGGGGCAACCTAATTTTCACTGACGCTAAACGAGAAGTTCTAGAGGCAACCATTATTTCATTGACGCTAAAAACCACTTTTAGGTGCAACCTGAAATTCACTGATGCTAAAAACAACTTTTAGAGGCAACCAAAATTAACTAATGCTAAAAACCACTTTTAGAGGCTATAAAAATTTGGTTGCCTCAAGGTGTTGCCTCTATATGTAAATATTCTTGTAGTGAAAAGATCTCCGGACAACCAGGTCTCCGGACCGCCAGGTCTCTGGGCCGTTATTAATCCAGAAGGTCTCCGGACCACCAGGTCTCCGGACCGCCAAGTCTCCGGGCCATTGTTAATCCAGAAGGTCTCCGGACCGTCATCAATTCAGAAGCGACACCGCCAGGTCTCCGGACCACCACCGATCCAGAAGACGACAAACAACCGCCAGGTCCCCGGACCATCGCCCATCGAGACAGCATAACCCCGACATGAGCCAGACTAGAAATAGCTCATGATACCTCTTTCGCACACCATCTCATTTTTTACATATTTACAAATATGTTCCACATACGTCTGTTCCTGAAACTTTTGTTCGTTTTGCAGGTACTGGCGTAAAAGGGTGATTTTGGATTGCAGAGCATCTAGAATCATTCTCCGTCCCGACACGTGTACTTTGACTTTCGGTTTTGCAAACCTCAGTCAAAGTGGGTGCTTCTGTAGACACATAATCGTGTCTCCCCATTTAAGGGTCCAATGATGAAACATACCTCGGTATTAATTGGCGCGGCCTGATGAAAGAGCAATCCGAATAACCAGGCCATGTTGTGTTTTGAAATGATATTCTAAAGTCGAATTAATTATCCATGATGATTAATTGTAAGTGAAGCCCGTAAAACGTTTTAAGTCCATTTTAAGAGCCCAATTAAATATTTATTATTTTAATAAATATTTTCATAAATGCTTTTATTATCTTTAATAAATGCTTTGAGCATAAATTAGATTTTGCATCCCGTAAAATTCAATCCCCGGATTTTGGGGATAAAAAAGTATATTCAAAGTACGTGTTTAATCAAAAATTCGAATATGCTGAAATATGAGCCGGACGTGGCGCATGTGCTTCCAGCTCATTGGCCAAAACGCGTCAGGCGCGCCAATGTGTGCCTGACACGTGGACTTGTGACTCACACAGAGTCTTGCGCCTCACGCAAATCCTGTGTGAGACGCAAGTTTCTTTTCTATCTTTTTTAACTACGCGTTTACACATGTTCAAACCTGATTGGGCATACCACGTCGTCAGGCGCGCCAATCTGCGCCTGACGCGTGGACTTGCGCCTGGCACATCGGACTGCGCCAGGCGCAGTAGGCGCGTGCAGCGCAGTTTTCTTGTTGCCTATAAATACGGGCTAATTTCCCGAATCAGACACGACTTTTCATTATTATTTTACGAATACAAAATACTTCCGAATACTTACGAATCCTATTACGAACCTCCAAATACTTAAACACTTTCAATACATCAAATCGATTTAAAAGTTCCTAATCCTACTACGTTCTTGGTTCCACGATTGCTCCGCCTGAAGGTTGTTACGCTCTTCGATCTAAACAACATATGTATAATACTGAGGATCCTTGAATAATCAATTATATTTATTGTATTGAAGTTACTAACAGTTTTTTGTCATGATGTAGATCTCTAATTGATAAACGTGATTATTTGTAAATTCTAACCCTTTTATTATTATTCTTTTATATAATATTCTTGATTGTCTTTATTTGTCCTATGCATGATTTTATCACCCACATGTTATTATTGCTAAACAAGACCTAAGGAACTATTCTATCTAATTCAAATAAATTGGACAACCTGCTAGGAACCTTGTAATTTGATTGTTTAATAACTTGTCACTAAAAATATAGTCTTTTTATGTGTTTCCTAACCCTACCTAGGCTAAATATTTTTAGGGTGTATTAAAATATTATATGATTATTGTTTTGCATAAAATCTGTAATGAATTGATATTTAGTCGAGGCCAATAATGGCCAACATGGTTCCTGACTGTGTTGTACCCTCACCCCCGAACTCAACTTTTAGTTCTTGACCATCAATCGAGTTATGACGGTGAAATCTACATTGGATAAGTCCCTAAGATGTTCCTACCGTTTCAATATCCAATTAGGTTTATGATTCTTCCTTTAAAGAATTGTTGGCGACTTTAAAACGAATTTCAAATAAAACCTTAACAATGGGGTAGTCAAATAAACGCGCTCACACCGCGATAGGCATAAAGGTAAAAATCCACGCCTTCAAGGAGCAGGAGCAAGCCAATGCTGTGTATGATAATGCTAGACCTAGAAACGGCCCATACTCAAACACGTACAATCCAAGTTGGAGAGAGCATGAAACTTCTCTTGGAGGAACAACCAACCTCAGGCACCACGAAATTCAAACCCCGCCACCTAGGTTCCAGCAGAAGCAACAAGCCTTGGACTTCCCAAGGGGATGGGTGGGTTTGGGATCTGGAATGTCAACGCTTTGAATATGGCAATCCTCGCTAAACAAGTTGTTCGTCTGCATGAACGCGAAGAGTTGCTTGTTTCTAAAGTGCTTCAATCGAAATACAAAGGATCACATGTAAGCATTGGAGTAGGATAGAAACATCTGAATAATGCTTCTTGGGGCTTTCGAGGGCTTTGTCGGGCGGTTAAGCAATGTAAGGAGGGTTTTGGCAAGGTCATTGGTAATGGGAAGGGCACTCACATTCTTAATGACAGATGGGTTCAAGGCAAGCCTATCACGCTTAGGAAAGGGATTACACTAGTGAATCTAGGATTGAAAGAAGTCAAGGATTTAATTATTCCGGGTACAAATAATTGGAATACCTCTGCTATTTGGAAAGTTTTCTCCAAGGATCATGCAAATAGAATTCTGGCTACTCACATTCCTAAAAGAGACAATGAGGATCACTATGCTTGGATTAGAACTAGCTCAGGAAAGATTACTACTACTAAAGATGCCTACTCCCTCCTAGTTGAAGAGCGTCGTGTTCAAGGGGCAGGGATGCTATACAACAAATGTTGGGGAAAATTATGGGCTATGGAATTTGTCCAAAATGGAAGGTATGCATTTGGAGAATTCTAAATAATGCTTTGGCTAAATATAAACCTCAGGAAAAGAAACATTGTAGTTGATGATCATTGCTAGCTACCTCTGTAAAAATGAAACTGAAGACGAGGTCCACTTATTCAGAGATTGCCCGATCAGCTCAAGTTCAGTATGGTGTGGTTCTTGGCTAAGAATTCAAGTTTAGACTTCGAATATCGTCACGATTAAATTTTGAATTTCAAACTTCTTGATTAAGTTTTGGAAGGATGATGGTCTTCAGAATAATCGTGCAAAGTGGTTTTGTGCGTGCTTATGAGCCTTATGGAATCATCGAAACAATGTTGTTTTCCGTAACAAAATAATAACCTAAATCCGTTGGTAATTAATTTTGCGTATGGCAGAGAACTACGTCAAAAGTGAAGAGGAAAGAACCAAGTATCGTGAGGAAGATAGGAGGAGAGCAGTGCATGGAGGCGAGTTAGATAAGGAGTCGAATGTTCTTTTTGGAAGCCCAAGTGATAAAGTTGGCATGGTTAAGGTAGACGGTGCGTGCTTGGAAGAGATATGTTAGAAGAGATTGACCTTCTGCAGGAATTGGTTGGGCCGGTAATCTGGGGGAAGGTCAAATCTTCAAGGGTAATGATAAAGTCATGGCTAGCTCGGCTTTACAATGTGAAGGGTTAGGTTCTTAGAGGACTAAAAGAAGCACTTCAGAAAGACGTCAGGAATAACCAAGTTTCTACTGACTCAGTTTCGATAATAAACATGCTTCTAAGGCATCAATTTCGTTCCAAATGTCTAGTATAATATCTGATTTTTATGATACTTATAGTAGATTTACTTTCTTGTGAAATTAGGAAGGTTAATAGGAGCCTTGTTTAAGAAAGTCATGGTCTAGCTGTTGCAGCTAGAAATGGCAAGCTCCTTTAGTTTGTTTGTTGGTTTTGTGTGTGCTCTTGTTTCCCAAAAAAACAAATCGAGCAATCGAAGTATAACAAACAGGAATAAAGAAATTTAATCAATAAAAAACACACAAGATTTAACTTGGAAACCCTTGAACAGGGAGAAAAACACGAACATTGCACTAGGACTTTTAAGTATGAGATGATGATACAAGGATAATTCTTAATCTCTCTAGACTCTCTAAACATGGGATATTGTGTCACAATCCCTAAACAGGTGCTCTAGCGTTTGCTTAAACTTTCCACAAAGACAACAGGTGGGGTGAACTGTGATTCCTCTTGAGAGCAAGGCAGAAGAAGTTGGAATCAAATTATTTATGAGTTTCCACGCAAAAAGCTTCTATTTTGGATGTATAGGAGTATTCCAAAATCGCATTTGAATCGTCTCGAAATTGAAGCCACCTATAGCTAGATTTGATTGTATACATACCATTGTTGGAATGGGCCCAAACATCTCGATCCTCCGTCGGTAGAGAGGGCAAGAGGTGGCCAAAATTTGTTTGTCAGTAGAATTCTCAAAATATCGCCGTACTAGGGAAGTTTTCCAACTTTCATGCTCAATTAGCTGAGAGACATTACCATCTAGAAATTCACAAGAGGATTCATTCAGTCTCTTGGGTGTCGCTTGCATAGTTCCTGCCACCCATTTGTGATGCAAGATGGAGGTGGAACAACCATTCCCAATTACTCAATTTAACCCAGTGCATATGAGCTTGGCCGCTGAGCACATGCCCCGCATGCTCCAGGACATCAACTTTGGCGGCTTAGCAGCTAAGGAAACTGGAGAGGCACCATATTTACCAAGAAAAACTCTGGCTAGGAGGCTCTAGGGATTAGTATGCACAGACCAGGCTTGTTTAAAAAATGGTTGCAACGTTATTAGTATGGTATAAATTGCGTATACCTAGCCCTTCCTGATGCTTATGAAGCTCAAGTTGCTACCGCTTGCACCAATAAATGGAAAAGGATTTTTTATATCCACCCCACCAGAACTTGAGCATCAACGATGAAATTTAACACAAAATGGGTTTTGGAAGAAGATAAACAACCATGACATGAGCAAGCATGCACAAGAACAAAGTTGATTAAAACTAAACGACCTGCCTGAGAAAGATTAGAGTATTGCCAAGAAAATATCTTTCCGCAAACCTTGTCCACCAAACTTTGGAACCTAGCCGCGCTCCTTCCATTGACTTCCATGGGACATCCAAGATACACCTCAAGATCTTTCTTGCTTTGCACGCCTAAAGGCTTGCGCATGTAGCGCACAAAAGTAGACGAGGTATTCTTGCTGAACTTAACTAAGCATTTCTTAACCATTTCACCTGAAACGGAGCAAAACCCATCCAAACTGCTGCGCATTTGACAGAATTCTGGAGTGGCTTGAAAGAAGAGAATAGCGTAATCGGCAAAAAAAGAGATGGGTGATCTCCGGTGAACGTCGACTAATTCTTATGCCTTGGATCAGCTGAGTCTCTTGAGTAGCTTTTAGCTTGCACGCTAGAACTTCCATGCACAAGATGAAGAGAAAGGGAGATAAAGGTCGCCCTGGCACAATCCAGCCAAGGGAACAAAGGGCACAGTAGGTTCACCATTGACCAGGATGGAAAATTGAACTGTAGAAACACATTGTGAAACCCAATGGATCGATTTTTGTGGAAAGGCCTTCAAGAATGCGAAGAGAAATTGCCATTTAACTCGATCGAAAGCCTTATTAAGATCTACTTTCAAGGCCCATTGTTTTTTTTTGGCGACGAATATCTCTCTTGTTGGTTATGTATATAAAGGCATGCTTAAACAATTCATTAAAACCAATTAGTCACCTTATTTTTTGCAATTTAATTCGTTGTGCCGATGAACCATTTTACCAAGATAAATTGATAAGGAACTCATGTTTATTATGTTCCTACTTATGCTAAATACCCACTTGAAAATATTAAAAAGTTAAATAATAATTGAAATTGATGAGTACACTAAATCTACTTATTATGCAAATCTAGTGGGTGGATTAGCCACTGAGTAGGCAATACTTTTTTCTGCTTTCAACAGAAATGTGCAATTATAGTAAGCTGCTAAACATGACTATGAATGGTCAACTTTAGCTACATATTTAGTTTGAAATCAATAGAGAAGGTGCTTTAGATTTTGGTTCTTCCAGCCTTAATAAAAAATCCTCTATCTCCACTTATACAAACTCAGCCTTATGTTAGCTTATTGTTCCTTGCTATTTAGGAAGCTTATATTATTAGTTCTGGATACATCTCAGGTAACTCTTTTCATAACTTATTGTAGTCCTTGTCTGAACTAATAAAAAAGGAACATATTAAACCTCATATGAAGTTATTGATCTTTATTTGATTTAATTCTATTGGATCAAACTTATATTTCTTGAAACTTATTAATGAAGAACAAAGAACAAAAAAGATCTTCGTACAAGAATGCATAACTTCCTATAATTTGTATAAAAATGTTTTTTTTATCAAATTTTTTTTACTACTTTCAATAATTAATTCTTTGATGTTTTGCTTACCATTAAGTGGTTTAACCATGGAGGCAATTTAGCAAACACGAGGTCCCGACCCTTTGGAGAACCATTTGTAATTCGCGATTACATCCAAAGACTACATCTAATGTGGAAGTACTTTGTTGGGAATGATATAACACCCACACTAGCAATATCAAACGGCGTCATTTGTTTTCTTGCATGGGATGGTAATGTATATGCATTAAATGTATTTACTGTTGGAACTTATGTTAACTTTACGGTAGCACGAGCTACACCCACCGTAACACATGATCTCTTGATCATTGGGATCTATGGTCCTACCATCGTCGTTGCGATCAATCGCTTTTCTCCTAGGCTTGCTTGGATGACAAGGCTTGACCCTAATCTTCTAGCTTTGCTTACCATGTCTGGAACTGCTTATCTAGAGTAAGTCATTCTTGATTTTAGATTCTTGATTTTAGTGCTTACAATGACACCAACACTAGTTTTTAACCCGTGCAAAATTGCACGGGAGACTTTATAGTACACATGATTTGGAACTGTGCGTAATATACGGGAATTATTTTGTTCATTAAGTAGTTGTTTTTATTCCTAAGCAAGTCATAAGCAGGTCTCTAGCTTTTGGATCCGTGCAAAATATATTGTATACTACTTCATCTCTAACTTTTAGACTTGTGCAAAATGCACGGGAATTTTCCTTTATAAGATACTTATATTCCAACAAAACTGAATACATACATATAAACCATGATTACGTCAAAAATTGATAAACTATAAGATATTGAATCATATATTTAATGATATTTACCTTTAAATTATGTTATGTAAATTTATAAAAGTGAATGAGATACTACATATAGCTTCTCAAAAAAAAAAATTATACGTACAAAGCATTTTGTCTTATTATTAACTTTCACCCAACAAAATTACATGGTAATCTTCATGTGGCAAGTTAAACCCTCCCACTTTGATCAGCAATTGTGCAATTTAGGCCTATAAGTTTCAATTAGAGTAGATTAACCCATTATGTTTTGTTCAATGATGAATATTCCCCCATGCTTATAAAGGGTTTAAAGATCCAATAAAAACTTTTTATCATATAAGTGTGTTACATTTAACTATACTTTTACCCACAAAAATTATGCATATTTACATTTTAGTCAAACATACGTAACAATAACATAGGCTAAATTATTATACTAATCGATTCCATCAACCACATCCTTAGTTAGCTTACTTGCAAGCTCAATTTGATTCCTTGGATGCATTACTTGGATAATAAATTGGATAGTTGGTTTCCCTTCTCCCACTATTTTATCGAATTTGTCAACAACCCTTGTAATCTTTTCATCACATGTTGTCCACTTTTATAAAAATTCATTAGTAACTTTAAAATACTTCTTCAATTGAGTTTCAATTTTTAGATCCATTGCGAATGGTGAAAATAACTTATTTAGAATATGAGGAATTTGATCTTTCAGAAAAGATGAAGAAATGGAAGATAGTGGATTTGAAGAATTTGATAATGGATTGCATTATAAAGACAAAAACCGGCCACTATAGTTGACAATGTTAAGAAAAGTGATTGGTTGTTGACATTAAAATGTTGGTAGGTGAGTCAATTTTTTTAATTTCTTTTATCTTATTACAAAAAATAAATGAAAGAGTTGGTTATTGTCATAAAAGTTTGTAATAGACTTAATTTTTAAAAAAATTCGGAAAAATAAATATGATAACATTAAATTAGATAATTGACACATAGGACAACTTGGATTTAATATTTTAGATGATTTATAGAAAACGAATTGTAACATTTGTACCAAAATATATAACCCGAATATAAATTCAATTATAAAATGAAAAGCATTCATATAATATTTAATTAAAGTGATATTGATACTCGTGAGCTCTAGTACAAACTTATGTCATAAATAACGAACAAATTGATTTATTACAAGCGGAAAAGCACTAATAAAGGTTTGTAAACTAATAATCATCATTTTCTAAATAACGCAATAATACAATATTTTTAAGACGTAGAACATGTCCCTCGTTCAAGTCAAGTTCTTCAAAAAAAATCTTCACAAACTTAATGAGCCCTTGTAGGATTGCAATGAAGACAAAATGTAATACCATGTACTCAACATCCAATTAAATTCTAGAATCCTTCATTGTATAAAATACATATTCTACAAGTTTAAAAATTTCTGAATTCAAGTCTTGATCCGTTGTGAATTCTTTGCAAACCTAATAAAATCGTAGATGACCTGAGCGGAACATTGTTAACACTCTAGCTTCATAATCAAAAAAATTTGAATGTGGTAATTTAGGATGCCAATCCTTCTTTGGGGTAGATGGGTGTGATGTTTCATGTGAACTCGATTCATTTTCCATTAACACTCTAGTTCAATTCGGTTTTTTTTTTCAAATTTATATGGTGGATAAATATGAAATTGTGTATAATGGTGTGAAAAAAAAGAAAAGGAAGTAGCATGACATTATTTATAGTGCAAATTCTAGAGTGATAACCCTAAACCCTAATCGTATTTTAGGTTTAGATCGTAATAAATGAATTTCTTTCTATTAACACTAATAAAAATTAACCCCTTAAATTATGGAATAACTTTAGGTATTTTTTTTTGGTAATTCAAAGATATTATTGAAAACCAAAAAAAAGATTTTGGATTACACCCTAAGACTACAGGGATAACAAGCCCAACAGTAGCCCCTCCCCCCCCACCTTCTAGGAAGGGTTTGAGAAGAAGCCACACAAAGCAAGAACCCCAACACCAACTCTGAACAGGCTCAGAGAAAACAACTAAAACAAAAAGAACAAAAGCAAACCAGCCAACAAAACACCAGAACGGCTATAACAACCTAGCCACCATATTCTGATTACAACGACAAGCAACACTAAACACAATATTCTTAAATAACTGGTGAGCAGGAATCAGTGTATCATAAAAAAATTTCCTGTTTCTCTAAATCCATATGTGATAGACACATTCCACAAACAGCATATTATACAATTGAGTTGTTTCACCACCTTTCCTACTGATCCTAGTTGCTGCATCCACTTCTGTAGTGTGATGAGTGAGTCTGGTAATACCAATTTGTTGCATACACAAGTTCCAGACTTCAGTACTGTAGGGACAAGCAAAAAATAGATGCTCTTGAGTCACACTATTTCCAGTACATAACACACAATCTTGATTGTCACCAATCCCCCATTGAGCCAGTCTAACTTTAGTAGTTAGTCTTCCATGCAACATAAGCCAAGTGATAAACAAAGCCTTTGGGCTGGCTTTACTTTTACACACTATTCTCCTCCATGGAACAACTGGTGCTTCACCTCTCAGGAACCAGTAGAGTTTTTGGATGGAAAATTTACCATTATGGATATACTGCTGGCAAGTACTAGAATCAATCACAATAGTTCTAGCATCCAAGATTTTCCTCATTGACCAAGAGAGTCTTTCAGGAATAGTCATACTCCAAACATCAGCACACTTTACATAGTAAGCATGAATCCACCTAATCCATAATCTATCTTGCTTCTGAGCTAAGGCCCAAAAATGCTTAGCAATTGCAGCTTTATTCCAAAGAGTAATATCTTTGAAATTTAGCCCACCACTAGATTTCTTGTTGCAAAGAGTATCCCATGAGATAGGATTCTTTCTAGACATATAATCCATACCAGTCCAAAGATAATTCCTGCAGGCTGCTTGAATATCTCTAAGAAGCTTCTTAGGATGAATAAAAATTTGGCACCAATACAATTGAATACTCTGTAGTACAGCAGCCACTAACTGAGCTCTTCCTGCATAAGACAATTTCTTAGCAGTCCAAGTCTTAATTCTTGCAGTAACTTTAGCCAGCAGAGGTTTACACTCATTGTAGAACAATTTCCTAGAAGCAAGAGGGACTCCCGGATACTTAAAAGGAAGAGTACCAGTAGGCATCTGAAGAATATTTGGCAAGATGTGAATGTCATCAGGAGAGATCCCAGCAAAATAAACATTACTCTTGTCCAGATTTGCTTCCAAACCTGAAGCCTTGGAAAACTTTTGAAAAGCATCAAAAATTAGGTGTATAGAACTAGTATCAGCTCTTGCAAACATCAAAAGATCATCAGCAAACATGAGATGTGTCACACCCACCTTCTCACATCTAGGGTGAAAGTTGAAATCAGGAATTGTCTTTAAATTTCCCTAACATCTTGAAAGATATTCCATACAAATGGCAAAGAGAAAAGGGGACAAGGGATCACCCTGTCTAAGACCTTTCTGAGCTTTAAAAGGAGGACTAGGAACTCCATTAATGAGCACAGAATAGGACACAGAAGACACACAAGTCATGATCCATTTTACAAAGATAGAAGGGAAACCCAATTCAGAAAGCATGACCTTAAGAAAAGGCCACTCAACTGAGTCATAGGCTTTTCTTAAGTCAATTTTAATCATGCACCTAGGGCTAATATGCTTAGTAGAATACCCTTTGATCAATTCAGTAGCAAGAAGAATATTATCAGAGATAGTTCTATTAGGCATGAACCCAGATTGAGCTAAGTCCACCACATTACCTATCACTGCTTGCATTCTCATAGTTAGAATTTTAGCAATTAACTTGTATAAAACTGAGCAACAAGCAATTGGCCTAAAATCCTTAATAGAGTATGGATGAGCAATTTTAGGAATCAAAGTCACCAAGGTGCAATTAATAGGAGTAGGTAAAATACCATCATGAAAAAACTCTTGAATAGCCTGGTACACCTTCTCCTTGATGATACTCCAGCATCTCTTGAAAAAATGACTATTGAAACCATCAATCCCAGGAGCCTTGAGATCATCAATACCATGAAGAGCCATATCAATCTCATTACAAGTGACAGGTTGAATAAGATATTGAATGTCAGCTGTCTGTAACTGAGCTCCTTCTCTCAAAATAGTAATATCAACACCTGGTAAATCAACAGCAGCAGTACCCAACAAATCAGTATAGAATTTCATCACTTCATCTTGAATGTCAGCAGCCTTGGTGAGCTTGATCCTTTGGTCAGTATATAGAGAATCCATACTGTTTTTAGCAAATCTGTCCTTCATAGCCTGAAAGAAGAACTGATTATTACTATCACCCAGCTTGAGCCACTGAACTCTGGATTTCTGTCTGAAAGCACTTTCCTCAACAGCCAGAAACTTCTTCAGATTACTAATACAAGCAGCCTCTTGAGTAAACAACTCTTCATTAGACTAGTCAACAGCAATTTTGGTCTGAATAATATCCAATTGCTCTCTTAATTGAGCAATTCTGGCCTCCAAGTTAGCAAAATCTTGCTTATGCAGCCTTTTAAACTTGTCTTTTAACAGCTTCAGATTATTCCATACTTGCATCATAGAATCCTGACTTGAATCAAAGATCCAAGACTCAGTAATAACTTTCTCAAAATCATTATGATCAGCCATATAATTAACAAATTTAAAGGGTCTCCCCCTTTGAATGAAGGAAGAAGAACACTTTAAAAGAAGAGGACTATGGTCTGAAATGCCAGGATTAAGAAAATCAACAGTAACACCAGTAAAAGTAATCAGCCAATAAGAATTGACAAGACATCTATCAATTCTGCTCATTACTCTTGCATCACCTTGACTCTTATTAGTCCAAGAAAAGAAATGGCCACTGCTTCTAAGCTCCATTAGATCACTATTTTCAAGACAGTGAGAAAAGTCCTGAGTCTCATAGGTAGTTATAACTCTACCTTGAAACCTATCTGCCACTTCAAGAACAGCATTAATGTCACCTAGAACACACCATTCTTTTGTAGTTATGTGACTAATCCTGATTAAATTCTCTCAGAGAGGCTTCCTAGTTTCCACAAAGTGTAAATCATACACAAAGGTAACTAAGATAGTAACACTAGTAAGCTTGTTAGTAACCTCACCATGGATAAATTGATCTGTTTTATCCAATGTGTGCCAAGATAAGCTCTCAGGATTCCAGCAAACCCATAATGAACATAGTTATCCTCCCAAAGCCAATTACCTCTAAACTTCCTCCTAATTCTGTCTTTATTGTCATTTTTGACTTTTGTTTCCAGTAAACCAAAAAGATTTACTTTATTATGACTCATATACTTCTCAACTTCTACTATGGTTGTAGGATTATTCAATCCTCTCACATTCCAAGAACTAATGATCATATTGGTGAGATATGAAATGAGTTGGAACCCCTTCATCATCAGCGGTGTGGACAACGATGCCGTGCCCACCGGTAACCTAGGTTGTTTGTCTTTACCAGGCTTTGCACAATGAGACCACTCAATATAACCAATTCTTACTTGTTGAAAGGCAACATCAGCTACTGGTTGATGGGCAAGTTCTGCCAAATCAGAAGAATTCCCACCCTGCTGCTGGATCTCAGTTGACTGAACTGCCTTCTCTGAAGCTCCTACATTAGTATCGTTGCTCAATTGAACAGTAGCATAAGCTTTAGGAACCCATTTCTGAATTGTCTTGACTGGTTCTTGTCTAACTGGTTGCTTAGAGACTTTCTTAGCACAGTCATGACCTGCATTTTGACATTTCTGGCAAAAAGGAGGAACCCAGTCATAGTGAACAGCCTGCTCAATTATGTTTTCAGCATAGTCTTTAATAGAAATAACTTTAGGCAATTCCTTTGAGACATCTACTTCAATAAGAAGTCGAGCAAAGGAAATTCTCATTTGCCTAGTAGTGCACTCATCCGCAAACAGTGGTACTGCAATCATACTACCAATGTTACTCAAAGTTTTTGGTCCCCAACAATTCAGAGGTAAATTAGGAAACCTAACCCATAACGGAATCACCCTCATTATTTCCTCATGGAAATTAAATTTGGGAGTCCAAGATTTTATAATCATAGGTCTATTGTTTAGGGAATATGGACCAGCAAACAAAATCTCATTCCTGTCATCAATAGAGTTAAATTTTATCAAGAAGTACCCATCTTCATAAAGAAAGACTTTAGGCTTCCCAACATGATTCCATTCCATATTGATAAACCTGATAATAGCCCCTATTGTTGGTGTTTGACCCACCACATATAGTACTATTGCATTCGCCCACACATCAGATAAGTGCTCAACTTCAGATTTATCTATTTTAGCAATAGACTTTCCATTATGCAAGCTAGGAGCTACAAACTTCAGAGACATACCTTTGGATGTGAATTTTTTCCCCTTAGCAATGGTAGACCAAGTTTTGACAGTAGGATCTTGCACCCTATTCTCAATAGCTTCGTCCACATCTTCAACATTAGTAACCTCACCACTTGCATCAGGAATAGAAATTACAGTCACAACTTCCTCTGTTGCCGGAGGAGCTGAACTTGCCATAGCTTCATTTACCTTCTTAACCATCGCACTTTATCTTTGAGCAATCCTTTGTTGCTCAAACACTTGTTGCATAGCATCAATAGCATTTTGTTTCCCAATGTCACCAGTTTCAGGGGTGTTTAGTGGGGTTTTAGCAATTCCAGTATCAACATTATTCACCATTAAAGATCCTTGATTTGCATTCAAAAGTTGAGATTGGCTCGTTACAGGAGGATTAGGCGTCTGAATTTTCTTCTTTCGACCCATGCTAAGCTAAGAAATCAGTAGCTTGAACCATACGTAATCCTTAGTTTACCATGGAAGTAGAAACCCTAAAGCTCTCAAACGGCGTTTCTCTCTCTATTAAATGGTGGAAACTTAGACTTTAACTTTAGGTATTTATCATTCATATAATCAAAATCAAAGATCATTTCCTTAATATAACTAATGATGAATGGTTTATTTAAAAACATTTAAATGAAATAAATCTTTAATTTGTAAAAAAATCCGTCCACATGTATTTTCTTTCCTAAAATGGCTATAATTGACGGATTTTTTTTACAATGAAGGGATTTAAAGGATTGATTACCACGATTTTCGTTAAACAATGGGTGATAGTACACGTGGTATCCAAAGCATTCTATGGACGCCACATAGGATTTGTATCAATTCTTAGCTTGACATGTTGCAAAATCGGTTTAGAGCTTCCATTTGGCAGAAATGATTTTGTTTTATATATAAGAATGATTCTTGCATTCCCGCTTTCCTATGTGGCTAATAAAAGAGAATAACTTTTACAATGTTGCAACTATTTACTTATTAAAATGATAAAGATTCCTCTTATAAGGTGTGAGACTCAATCCCATGACATTTGAAATCGGAGATGATACCAACATCACTACACTATCACCTGCTGCTTACGATGTTGCAACTAAGTAGTTGTTGTAAGGATAGTAAATACATTATTCGTTTTCCTATTTTCTGCGAGTAAATTGTATTCTCACCTACAATTTCAACATCAGACCTATTTTTTTTTTTTGAGGGGATCATACCTATTAATTTAAGAAAAGTTATTATTAAATGATATCATTGTCAACGAGATGTTAACAATGTCAGTCAAGATTTTATGCTCAATTAATCTGTCCTCTAAATAAGGGTCCCGCTTTTTTTATAATTTTCCTCCATTGTTCTTGCACTTTGGATGAGCTTGCTTTGTTATCTAGGTTTTTTAAGAGAAATTGTTAAGGAATAAAGCTTAAACTCCTTATCTTTCAAAAAATAAAACTCCTTAGCAATTAGGCTTGAATTTTTTATTAGCTTTCTCCTTTCCATTGTTAATATTTAACTAATTTTGTCACATGAGATGTTCAGATATATCATAGACAAATATTCTTTTGGTCCCGAACTAAATTGAGCATCGCACTTTCTTTTTCCATTATTTTAAAAATTGCATGAACATTTTCTTTTGGCATGGTCATGAAAATTTGAACTCGTAACCTTTATGTCACGCTGGCTCTGGTACCTGTCAAGAGACCAACTCAACCAAAAGCTTAAGCTGATGGTTGGAGTTCCAGGAATAGTTTTATATTGTATCAATGGGACAAGTAGCTCTTGATAAAGAAGTTCTATTTTTGGAGCTAAAAGTGTCAAAGTAACAAATTTAAACTAACTAATCAAATTGTTGTTGTGCATATCTGATTTGACTAATTAACATAGCAATCTAGCAGTGGTTTCTATGTAGGTGTATCATCCTTAGAAGAACTATTACCTCCAACCGAGTGTTGTACTTTCCGAAGGAGCATGGCAAGGCTAGGCATACAAATAGGGGAAATCATATGGCAAACTTATACTCTTCCAGACAACCGGGGGAAATTAGGAGGCTATTTAGGGGCCGCGATTTGGGGCAGTAACCCTGCCACTGATATCATAAGGAATCGTGTCTATGTTTGTATAGGAAACTCGTACATTGCCCCTCCTGATGTGTTGGAATGCCAAGCAAAGCAAAATAATCAATCGAGGGCAACTCAACCTGATCAATGTACCTCCTCGGATGCTCATTTCGATTCCATTTTCACTTTGGATATGAATTTTCTTGGAGTATCATATGGGCTCTTCAACTTGAAGGATATGATGTGTTTTACTTTGCATGTTTACAGCCTAATAATCCTAACTGCCCTCCTGGCCCTAAATTAGATGCTTATTTTGGAGAGACACCTATGTTGCTCATCATATTTCCTGGTGGAATTAGACGAGATATTGTTGATGATGTGCAGAAGAGTGGCTATGTTTGGGTTTTGGATCGCGATAATGGTAACATTGTTTGGTTCAATGAAAGTAGTCTTGATTCTTTCATTGTTCTTATATTATTTTGCAAGCTAAGGAAACATCGTATCAAAGTCATTTGTAACTATCGACAATCAAGGTTTTTCTCTTCGTAATTACTTTGTCATTCCCACTTATAATAGCGCCCACCTCTAAATAGTAATGAGTGATAATGGAAATCTAAAAAGAAAAACCCTTTTTTTTTAAAGTAGAGCCTTATTATTGTGGTTGCTAACGTTGAGATGAGAATCTTGACACCTTCTATATACCAATTTAATCTGATCTTCTATTCTTTTTACCTAGTCAACGAACAGTATATGATCATAGATTTTGCCTCGAGTTCAAAATTGACAAAGATATCCTTACATAGTATGATCATAAAGTACGTAGCTAGAGATGATTTCCACAAATCCAAATGCTCGGTTCCACTTTCTATGTGTCATATTTGTGCTAATATTCCTTTTCCGATCATCCTAACTACTATTACACCTCCACCATTTTTGAATCAATAAACAAATACATTAATACGAGCCAATAAGAGTGAGCAACATATAAATATATAGTACATAAAAGTGGGACAAAGAAAGTAGATTTACAAGTAACATGTTACTCTACTTTAATGGACGTACAAGGCAAACGTTTCCGATTGTTACATGAAATAGTCCACCTTTTTTTTAATTGTTACACTTACATTTTTCACGCATGCCAATGCAAAAGTTTGAAGAATAATATCTCTAATTTTGTATTTGTAAAAATTATAAAAAGTACATATTAATAAAATATGACGAATCTGACAAGATCGCACATGACTATATTTTAAGTCAAGTATAAATCACAAATGATGCTCAAAGTAAAATTTGTAAATAGTGTAAAATGTCAAAGTGTAACAATTATTTAAAACCGGAGGAGCTTAAATTTTAGCAAGAGTAGGTAATAATATTAATGGAATATTAATTCACCAAATTATCAACAGGTTGCAGGACCAGGAGGTTTGGAAGGAGGGGGAGTATGGGGGGCAACAATAGATGGAAGATGCATCTACACCAACATCGTCAATAGTGGAAGAACGAAGTTTTGGCTAGCCCCGTCGAACTAGACGACGACAGTCGACAGGCGGGGGGTGGGTTGCCTATTGGATGCTAACACTGGAAACATCTTATGTACCACGACTAACCCGAATAACGAGACCGCTCATGGACCGGTGACTCTAGTGAATGACGTCTTATTTGCTGGGTCAGTTGATCCCTGGGACCATTTTATGTTGTGGATGCTGAGAATGGGAGGATTTTGTGGTCATTAAATACAGGGGCGGATCCAGGATTTGGAGTTAGGGGTAGCATAATATTGATAACTATTTATCAAATATAAGAAAAAAAAATCTTCATAAACTATATTACATTTAGAAAGTTATAAAATTCAAATACAACCTAAAAGTAGTTGTTCATGTTGAGTTTTTCAAATTCTAATCATCTTCTTGATTTTAAGGAGAAATACTACTTGATGGAAAGTTTGTTGGTTTGATTGAGTTCGATTTTAAGGAGCATTTCCACTATCCCAAAAAAATATTTGTTTCCTTAAAAAAAAAGTATCTCCGCCAGAAAAAAATAAACAAACAAAAAAATAAAAAATAAAAGGTAGAAAGCCCAACCTTATACCCCTCAACTTAATGGAGCAATTAGGCCAAAAAATGAAAGAATGTCAACTACCCAAATTCTAATTGCTTCTTATTAGCATTGGGCGAAAGAAAAGGTAAATGTTTCCAGAGTTTTCTCAATGCTTCTTATGAGCATTCTTCCAAGCCTTCAACTTTCTAAATTCTAATGTCCCCCCTGTCTTCACTAATTATTACCCCAAATCAAAAACTTTTTAATTTCATGTTTTTATTCTCCAATTTAATTTAAATACAACAGCTACAATCTATGGTTGTGTTTATGTTGGACATGGGTATTCGGTTGGTCTAGCCAAGTTTCACCCTACTTGGAACCGCGGCAATTCTCTTTTGTATTGGATAAGGCATAGCCAATGATTTGCAATAACAACTTAACTAAGAATCACGTCATGTAGAAGAGGGATTTAAGCTTGTGATTTCTGAGTTACGAGGACGGGATACTTCCATTATTAGACGAAGTCACGAAACAACCTTGGCTCATCCAGGAGGGTTGGGAGTGAATATGTATCATTAATTACATAATAATGTAATATATTCAATCATATAGTATATCATATGATTAGTTTCTTAGTGTGATTTCTTGAAAAATAGTCCCATTATATTCATCTTAGCTAACTAAAAGTTTCCTTGTACTTTTAAGAGAAAATAAGCACATATTTATTATGTGGACCGTCTTATATATGTTCAATACATAAGACAACTATCCTGACTTCTTTTTATTAAGAAAAAGAAATTATAAATCTTCTTTCCGTTAACATGATATGTACTATTATATCATTTATGAGCTCATCTATCTAGACCTCAAAAATGTGTCTACACTTTCCTATGGTAGAAACGCAAGATATAAAATTAATTCTCATTTATATCACTATTTTCTTTTGTTGCTCTATATTTTTGTAGACACTTTTCCAGAGCGAACGTAAATGTTAATTATAAACATAAAACAATAAATAGCCAAACAACATTTTCAGGCTCACTAGTAGAAAAGTGGTTTTTATTGAGAGAAACCAAACAAAGATCAAAAGCTAATTTAGAACTTTTTATGATTCAACTAACTTTTCATTTAAAATCGTATTTTGTTCATGGAAAATCAGAACAGAAAATAATGTTAGTTCCATAAAATTGAACAAAGCCTACAAATATGCGACCTTTTCATAAATTAGGGTAAATGCGAGCAAAAGTTCTGTTTTTCCATTCTTCAACAAGCGAACTAAAGTTTGAAAAAGACTAGAGTAAAAGGAGTACATAAAAGTAAGATCATATAATGTGGCATGCATATGAGCCACTCATTGGATCAGCTCCTGAACCCATCCTTATTCCTAGTTACTGACATCTTATGATAAACCTCTAGCAGCTAGAGGACAATTGCCCTCTAACAAGGACCAAAATGCAAATAGAAAAAGATGCAAGCCCTTACTTTATAAAAGAAATGACTGAAAAGGCAGAACCCCATCACTGTACACATGTCAATGTCATGAAACGTAAAAAAGCAAGAAAAAAAGAAAAGCTTCCCCCTCCATGTGGTTTTATGGTTTTACGGTGGTTGCATATTCTTTCTAACAAAGAAAAGAACATATTTGTTGGAAAAGTAGTTGACATATTATTTCTAACAAAAACACAGTGAAGAATTTGACAATTAAACCAATTATTATCATCGCCAAAAAAACACAGATATTGGAAAGGTAAATAGGGATGAAGGGAAAAAAATTGACGTTTTATATGAATTAAATTTTATATTAGTATAATTGGAATGTTTTTATAATAATCCAAGCACCTTATAAGCTGTAGTAAATACCCAATAAAATGAGCATTTAATGCAAAATTTAAAATAATTTTTATAAGCATTCAAAGTAATGACAGAGTTGACATGAAAAAATTAAATTCCAATTATAATTTAATTTAGGCGAAGAACAACGATGAGGCAAAGCAACCCAACAATGGCAACCAATAGGAGCAGTGTCCAACCAATAAGAACATTCCAGTACTTACACAATGCACCTAGGCCTAAAGATAAGTATCAAAAGAGGATATAATTGTATCCAACCAATAGGAGCAGTGTCCTACCTTGCTTAGGACACTGTCGGCTCCTATAAATACCCTATAATCTGAGTCATAAGATACGTTCACATATACTAATATACTCCACTTGAGATATACCGGTCATTATCCTTTCCTGACTTCATCAATCCGGCATACGTGATTGAAGGATACCGGTTCACTCCAACAGCATTTATTCCATACCGGAACACTAGTAACTTTACACGTGCCACAATAAAGTTTAGATGTTAACAAGGGTCGTTGTACTGAAAACCATGGTTGATGCAGCACAGACAAGGGTAAATGAAGCACAAACAAGGGTCATTGCGACACAAACATGGGTTATCGCCTAAGAGTTATGGATGTGTCAAAAATATATTCAGTATCCATTAAAACACGTGTAAAAGGTGATGTCGCACAAAAAATCAGGGTCGTTGTACCAAAAACCAATATTGATATTTGATGCAGCACAAACAAGAGTCAATGAACCACAAACAAGGGTCATCGTGACACTAACATGGGTCATCAGACTCATCACCTAGGAGTTGTGGGTAAATATCAAAAATATACTTCGTATCCATCAAAACATGTGTAAAAGGAAAAAGAACATGGGTACCTAGCTAAAACAAAAACAGTGGTTACTCTTTGTATACATAAATTTCGAGTCAAAATAAATATAAGACAGGAAACAAAGTAACAAAGAATTTTTATTTCAATATTGTATTGAGTACAATCTCTGTAAACAGTTTATAATAAAAATAAACTAAGTCCTCTGATTCTGTTCCGTAACTGGAGATGACACATGTTGATGTCGACGTGGAGCTAAGTGTAGACTGACGTTTTGACAACGTCAACCTGAGTTTGAGTGTCGGATGACATTTTGTCAACGTCAACCTGAGTTTGAGTTTTGTTTGAGTGTATTCGAATGAGGGCTGACAAAAGCTTGAATCTCAATCGAATTTGTTTGAATGTATCCGAACAGTCGGCACAGATTTGATGTGCTTGTTGACTATTTGCAGAGAGAATTCCAAGAGAATTTTATGAGCTCTTGAGAATAATGATTTTCTGGTCCCCTTAACTGAAGGAGATGATGTCTATTTATAAGGAATTGAGATCCTTTCATGGACTTGGTAGTTTATGGGCTTGGGCCCGTTTATGACTTTGAAGTCTTTTTACCTTTGCCGTTTGACCATCTTATTTGGACTAGTGATATGGACTGGCCCAAATATTTTGTAATCTAAATTATATTTGTTTAATTTGGATATCTTATTTGAGTGGGCTAAAATAATTAAATTGGGCTAATTATATTTATTTTTTAGCTCAATAATAATCAATTTATTTTAATGTAAAACACTAATAAATTTTTAGTGTCTACACTCTTTTACAGAAATGGACTATTACCCATATATAATATGGTATTGAAGCCAAGCCTACAACTGGAACCGTTATAACATGGGTAAAAGGTAAAAGAACATGGGTACTTGAAACAAAAACACAGGTTAATCTCTTACAAACATGCTTTCTAAATGACGAATTTTAACCAATAAAATTTTGCAAATTGAATATGTAGTTGACAAAATATATATTTCAAAAATATTGACTGATGAAAATCCAATGATACATCCAGTAAAATAAGTAACAAAATAACACAAACATGGGTTGTTATACTCCAAACATGTGTTACTATCATTTAAACTTAGTTTACCATAACTTGAATTGCAGAATTAGTACGCTTACATTTGAATATACTTCACATATGAGTCCTTTCTATAACTCGTAGCTGAAATCATGGGTTACGTTGTTGCCACACAAACATGAATCGTTATTCCTTATTTTATCTTAACGGCTCAAAATTGGTATAAGTAACTTACCTGAAAATGTCTAATATACTGTTAAGCTCAGTTTTAACTTGTTTTAGAAAAAAATAAGAAAAAGTAAGATAATATCAGACAATATGGGTTTACATAGGATAAGATAAGATAATTGTTCAACTAATTTGAACTTGTTTCACATTAGATAAGTTAAGATACGATAAGATAATATCAGACAATATGGATTTAGATAAGATAAGATAATTGTTCAACTAATTTGAACTTGTTTCACATAGATAAGTTAAGATAAGATAAGATAGTATCAGACAATATGGATTTAAATAAGATAACTGTTCAACTAATTTGAACTTGTTTCACATTAGATAAGTTAAGATACGATAAGATAAGATAATTGTTCAACTAATTTAAACTTGTTTCACGTTAGATAAGTTAAGATACGATAAGATAATATCAGACATTATGGATTTAGATAAGATAAGATAAGATAAATGTTCAACTAATTTGAACTTGTTTCACATTAGATAATTTAAGATACGATGTATTTGAGATACTTGTTACTTACAATAATTACAATAGCAACTAATTTGCCCTATAGCATATAGCTTTTTTTTATCATTTCTCGGAACTTGTTATGATAAAACACAATCAGTGATCAACTACAATATAATTATTCATAATATAAATACATATGTTAGTGTTGTGTTATACTCCATTATATGGTAAATACAAATGCATTTCCGATAACCACTTATACGTAGTACTTTTAGCCATTCATAAGTTTTAATTTTCGATTAAAGGATATAAATTAGGCGGCGGAACGTATATATTAAATTAGGCGGCGGAACATTAAAGGATATAAATTAGCAATCGAATTGATAGGGTAACAAACATGGCTTATTCAATTACAAACAGATAGTATAGATACGACACAACACTACACAAACATGTATCTAAACAAACACACATGTATGAGAAATTAATTAATTTCTCTATAGTATGAATTATATTAATGTTAAGAATGTATCGAAACAAACACACATGCTTTTCCTCCACGTGTTCGTTATATTAATGTTGTTAATGTTAGAGTCCTTAAATTAAATGAAGGCTATGTAGTGTTTACCTTTAATATACTTAAAGCACACATGTATAAATAAAACACACATGATGCATGCCATCACATTTGACCTTTATGGATTCCCGCCACAAATTTCACTTGCAGCATATATGTTTCAATTTTTTCCCATTAATGGCGTGCCAAATTGAGGACCCAGCATAAAACCATAAATTTCATATCATCAATCCATATTCCCTCCTTTGAAAAAGAATTGATTATCCACATGGAGGAGGAAGCTTATCTTTTTTTCTTGCTTTTTTACGTTTCATGACATTGACATGTGTACAGTGATGGGGTTCTGCGTTTTCAGTCATTTCTTTTATAAAGTAAGGGCTTGCATCTTTTTCTCTTTGCATTTGTCCTCTAACAAGGACCAAAATGCAAATAGAAAAAGATGCAAGCCCTTACTTTATAAAAGAATGACCGAAAAGGCGTAACCCCATCACTATACACATGTCAATGTCATGAAACGTAAAAAGCAAGAAAAAAGAAAAGCTTCCCTCCATGTGGATAATCAATTCTTTTTCAAAGGGGGGAATATGGATTGATGATATGGAAGTTATGGATTTATGCTGGGTCCTCAATTTGGACACGCCATTAATGGGAAAAAATTGATACATATATGCTGCAAGTGAAATTTGTGGCGGGAATCCATAAAGGTCAAATGTGATGGCATGCATCATGTGTGTTTTATTTATACATGTGTGATTTAAGTATACTAAAGGTAAACACTACATAGCCTTCATTTAATTTAAGGACTCTAACATTAACAACATTAATATAACGAACACGTGGAGGAAAAGCATGTGTGTTTGTTTAGATACATTCTTAACATTAATAACATTAATATAATTCATACTACCCCTACAAAAAAAATTATAATTCATACTATAGAGAAATTAATTAATTTCTCATACATGTGTGTTTGTTTAGATACATGTTTGTGTAGTGTTGTGTCGTATCTATACTATCTGTTTGTAATTGAATAAGCCATGTTTGTTACCCTATCAATTCGATTGCTAATTTATATCCTTTAATGTTCCGCCGCCTAATTTAATATATACGTTCCGCCGCCTAATTTATATCCTTTAATCGAAAATTAAAACTTATGAATGGCTAAAAGTACTACGTATAAGTGGTTATCGGAAATGCATTTGTATTTACCATATAATGGAGTATAACACAACACTAACATATGTATTTATATTATGAATAATTATATTGTAGTTGATCACTGATTGTGTTTTATCATAACAAGTTCCGAGAAATGATAAAAAAAAGCTATATGCTATAGGGCAAATTAGTTGCTATTGTAATTATTGTACGTAACAAGTATCTCAAATACATCGTATCTTAAATTATCTAATGTGAAACAAGTTCAAATTAGTTGAACATTTATCTTATCTTATCTAAATCCATAATGTCTGATATTATCTTATCGTATCGTAACTTATCTAATGTGAAACAAGTTTAAATTAGTTGAACAATTATCTTATCTTATCATATCTTAACTTATCTAATGTGCAACAAGTTCAAATTAGTTGAACAGTTATCTTATCTTATCTTATTTAAATCCATATTGTCTGATACTATCTTATCTTATCTTAACTTATTTATGTGAAACAAGTTCAAATTAGTTGAACAGTTATCTTATCTTATCTAAATCCATATTGTCTGATATTATCTTATCGTATCTTAACTTATCTAATGTGAAACAAGTTTAAATTAGTTGAACAATTATCTTATCTTATCCTATGTAAACCCATATTGTCTGATATTATCTTACTTTTTCTTATTTTTTTCTAAAACAAGTTAAAACTGAGCTTAACAGTACTTGTACATATGAACATATATTAGACATTTTCAGGTAAGTTACTTATACCAATTTTGAGCCGTTAAGATAAGAAAAGGAATAACGATTCATGTTTCTGTGGCAACAACCCATGATTTCAGCTACGAGTTATTGAAAGGACTCAAATGTGAAGTATATTCAAATGTAAGCGTACTAATTCTGTAACTCAAGTTATGGTAAACTAAGTTTAAATGATAGTAACACATGTTTGGAGTATAACAACCCATGTTTGTGTTATTTTGTTACTTATTTTACTAGATGTATCATTGGATTTTCATCCGTCAATATTTTTGAAATATATATTCTGTCAACTACATATTCAATTTGCAAAATTTTATTGGTTAACATGTTTGTAAGAGATTAACCTGTGTTTTTGTTTCAAGTACCTATGTTCTTATACCTTTTACCCATGTTATAACGGTTCCAGTTGTAGGCTTGGCTTCAATACCATATTATATATGGGTAATAGTCCATTTCTGTAAAAGAGTGTAGACACTAAAAATTTATTAGTGTTTTACATTAAAATAAATTGATTATTATTGAGCTAAGAAATAAATATAATTAGCCCAATTTAATTTATTTAGCCCACTCAAATAAGATATCCAAATTAAACAAATATAATTTAGATTACAAAATATTTGGGCCAGTCCATATCACTAGTCCAAATAAGATGGTCAAATGGCAAAGGTAAAAAGACATCCAAGTCATAAACGGGCCCAAGCCCATAAACTACCAAGTCCATGAAAGGATCACCATTCCTTATAAATAGACCTCATCTCCTTCAGTTAAGGGGACCATAAAATCATTATTCTCAAGAGCTCATAAAATTCTCTTGGAATTCTCTCTGCAAATAGTGAACAAGCACATCAAATCTGTGCCGACTGTTCAGATACATTCAAACAAATTCGATTGAGATTCAAGCTTTTGTCAGCCCTCATTCGAATACACTCAAACAAAACTCAAACTCAGGTTGACGTTGACAAAACGTCATCCGACACTCAAACTCAGGTTGACGTTGACAAAGCGTCAGTCTACACTTAGCTCCACGTCGATATCAACATGTGTCATCTCCGCCACGGAACAGTAATCGAGGACTTAGTTTATTTTTATTATAAACTGTTTACAGAGATTGTACTCAATACAATATTGAAATAAAAATTCTTTGTTACTTTGTTTCCTGTCTTATATTTATTTTGACTCGAAATTTGTGTATACAAAGAGTAACCACTGTTTTTGTTTTAGCTAGGTACCCATGTTCTTTTTCCTTTAACACATGTTTTGATGGATACGAAGTATATTTTTGATATTTACCCACAACTCCTAGGTGATGAGTCTAATGACCCATGTTTGTGTCACGATGACCCTTGTTTGTGGTTCATTGACTCTTGTTTGTGCTGCATCAAATATCAATATTGGTTTTTGGTTCAACGACCCTGATTTTTTGTGCGACATCACCTTTTACACGTGTTTTAATGGATACTGAATATATTTTTGACACATCCATAACTCTTAGGCGATAACCCATGTTTGTGTCGCAATGACCCTTGTTTGTGCTTCATTTACCCTTGTCTGTGCTGTATCAACCATGGTTTTCAGTACAACGACCCTTGTTAACATCTAAACTTTATTGTGGCACGTGTAAAGTTACTAGTGTTCCGGTATGGAATAAATGCTGTTGGAGTGAACCGGTATCCTTCAATCATGTATGCCGGATTGATGAAGTCAGGAAAGGATAATGACCGGTATATCTCAAGTGGAGTATATTAGTATATGTGAACGTACCTTATGACTCAGATTATAGGGTAATTATAGGAGCCGACAGTGTCCTAAGCAAGGTAGGACACTGCTCCTATTGGTTGGATACAATTCTATCCTCTTTTGATACTTATCTTTAGGCCCATAGGTGCATTGTGTAAGTACTGGAATGTTCTTATTGGTTGGACACTGTTCTTATTGGTTGGACACTGCTCCTATTGGTTGCCATTGTTGGGTTGCTTTGCCTCATCGTTGTTCTTCACCTAAATTAAATTATAATTGGAATTTAATTTTTTCATGTCAACTCTGTCATTACTTTGAATGCTTATAAAAATTATTTTATAATTTTGCATTAAATACTCATTTTATTGGGTATTTACTACAGCTTATAAGGTGCATGGATTATTATAAAAATATTCCAATTATACTAATATAAAATTTAATTCATATAAAACGTCAATTTTTTTTCCCTTCATCCCTGTTTACCTTTCTAATATCTGTGTTTTTTTGGCGATGATAATAATTGGTTTAATTGTCAAATTCTTCACTGTGTTTTTGTTAGAAATAATATGTCAACCACTTTTCCAACAAATATGTTCTTTTCTTTGTTAGAAAGAATATGCAACCACCGTAAAACCATAAAACCACATGGAGGGGGAAGCTTTTCTTTTTTTCTTACTTTTTTACGTTTCATGACATTGACATGTGTACAGTGATGGGGTTCTGCCTTTTCAGTCATTTCTTTTATAAAGTAAGGGCTTGCATCTTTTTCTATTTGCATTTTGGTCCTTGTTAGAGGGCAATTGCCCTCTAGCTGCTAGAGGTTTATCATTCCTCCGGTTAACTAGAATTCTGCCCTATATGAAGTGTTTGGGGGAAGTCCTGGATATATTTGATTAATTCTGGATCTCTGGTTTAGTTTATTGAGGTTTGATTTCTTAAAAAGATTACTAGCTAGATCATGATTTTTCAGGCAATCCTTTATCGATGGTTGCGAATGACTAATTTTTCTATGCTAATCTTTTGAAAATAGGTAATTTCTTCATGCTCTCATTACTTTAATTAGAAGTATGGTTTGTTTTGTTTTCATTGAGAATTTTATTTTGTATTGCTTTACTAATATTTGTGTGTGTCTTTGCGTGAGGACATATAGATAGTTGTAGCACTAAGTTAATATTTTCACGTAAGCCAATAATGTCCAAGGGAAAAGTGGAGATATGAAAACACACGGTTCAGACAACACAGTCTTATGGTGTAAAGGTTAGGGCTATAAGTCATACACATTTGTGGACTAATCCAAAGTTTTCTGTGTTTCAACGTTCAATTTTGATGTAGCTTACTTGTCCTAGTTTGTTAGAATTCTTGGATGGGATGTAATTTTCTATTGGTTTTACGTGATTTCAAGAAGAATTTGGTTTTACGTGATTTCAACAACTACTATATATAGAAGTCAAAACGAACAAATACATATCAAATAAAATTAAATGCCAAAACTACAATCATTGATGAGATATAATAAGAACACTGGTTGGATATGATTGTAAGTATAAGATGAGTAGATGTATTATTGAGAAAGGCCAGGTAGTTTCTACGTTTTATATAAAGATGGTATGGGTCAGAATTCTTCAATTCCTTGTATACCCTAAATTCGATTAGAGGTTACAACAAACACCTTGAGTGTTTAGTTTAGGGAAAAGATTTTTTATATGAATTAAAAAAAAGGTGTTGCTCGGATTAATAACACATTGGTATTTTTTCTCTTATTCGTCAAGGGAGGGATTTTTCTTGTTAAATGTAAATCATGTTAGTGTTTTTTATTTTTCTACCCTATACTTGTTTATATGTTTCATCTGTGTGCATCCGCAAGAACTCACAATTAGATAAATTTTCAATGCTTCTTTCGCCATACTGTATGCTAGCTTGGCTTGAGCTCTTCCCTTGCAGTGTAAGGATCCTTCTTGCTCCTCTTTAGTCTTCCTTGTAATTAATGAACAAATGAAAAAGTTATGCAAGTATTATTTGGCTGATGATGTCTAAGGCAGCAATTGCATGCAGTTTGAGATTATAGTTCTCTATCAGCATAATTATGCCAAGTCCTGATTGTTTGAGAGTTGAGACATTGTATGAAAGAGTAATTGCAGATGGAAAGAGACGTGAAACCGTTCATGATATTTATAGGTAATAAATAATAATACATTCTCGTACCTAACTATGAGATTAAATACACTGAATCGTCTATATATATATATATATATATATATATATATATATATATATATATATATATATATATATAAGTTGAAATATGGACATCTTTCATCATGTGGTCGCAAATATTCAATTATGTCAAAGCATTATAAATTTTCTGATAAGGGTATTGTATTTAGGAAAGTATACCTCCTCTTTCTTTTTAAGTGTAACGGTTTGACTTTTGCACTATTCACACACCTCAATTTAACCATACTTTTTACTAATATATGAAAACAAAAATGATCATATAAGATGGCATTGGATTTGTTTAAATGAATATTTTCATAATATCAACTTTTTATAACTTTTACAAATACATAATTAGAAATAATGATGGTTAAAGTTTTGCATTGGCAAACTTGAAAGTCATACCGTTTCACTTATTTAGAAAAGGAAGTTTGTATAATGTGGCATGTATTTTTATTCTAATGATTTCAGGATCAAGTTGTTTAGTAGTCCTTGTAAGAATTTGTTATTCCTATTATATTGGACTATAAATTAAGGTCATGGAATTGGAATAATAGATGAAAAAGTCAAGATGTGAATGTTTGACTGAAACACGAGTTAGCTATGGCTCGATCAAGAGGTTCTTGCATCCCCATATTAAAATTTTAAGGATTTCTTGTAATAAAAAAGGTACATGACTGAGACACTGAGTAGTGCATCATTGGAGTCTTGAAGAGGGAGCACATGAGAAATAGTAATCACTACTTTATCCTTGTTACGTCTTTAACTTAGACAAGGGCCCACTATAATAAAATGAAATTTAAAACAAGGATCTTCTACATTATACCCACGTGTTTCTTTATTTTCTATATTGTACCCAATCTTTTAAAAGTTCTACATTGTACCCTTAAGCTTAGCTTTTTAAATGTATAGTGCCCGATTGTCGACTAGGTGTCATAAATTTTGTTGCCTTTTTGTGATCTTCAGAAGTCACGCTAACTTGTTCATAGTTTTACTATTAAAGGACATATATTATAAGCAAGATTAATTCATTAGAATACAAATTATACACAAAATATTTGCCTTCGAGTTAATAATAAGAACAAAGTGCATAAAATCTGTTAAGTTTAACGGTATCATATGAAATTTCAAAAATATTGGAATACAACATGAAAATTAAAGAAACACAAGGACATCACCTAGAAAAACCCTTTAAAAAATTTCCTGACTCATTCACACCAGTACTGTGTACTTGTCACATTAAAAAGATTATAATTTTCTAAACCTCACTCATTCTGTTACTCTCAACCAAACTTTTACCTAACCACCTCACTTCAGCCCCGCCACTTAAAATCAGCCATGTAGAATTTTCATGAAGTAGCTACTATATTATTTGCACAAAGCTCCCTTTTCACGGCTATATAAAGAGGCCAGGTAGTCCACTTATTTTCAGCAAGCTCAACAAAATAAGACAAACAAAAGAATCAGAAGAGAAGAAGAGAGAGCGTATAAAAGAGATGGAGATGATGATGAAGAAGAGGGTTAGTGTGAGTTTAGTGGTCATGTTTGCCATTGTAGTGCTGTTAGCTAAAACGGAAACTGCCTCGGCTACTCGCCAACTTAATCCCCTCTCAGAAATTGTCGTTACTGAAGAGTTTGTTAGCGACGCCCATCGTCCACTCACTTGTGCTGGCCAAGGGGAAGTTTGCACTCCCTTCAACTCATGTTGCGGAGATTTTAATTGTTATGGAGTATGTGTACCCAAATGATTTCCATACTGCAGCAACTAAACTAATATGGAGTATTTATAATTATATACTCCAACCATAATTATAAATAAAGGTTTTGAGTTTTTAGTTTTTCCTTCATGTGGTTGTTGTTTTGAATTAATATGGAGGTGTCATTGTGTATGGTATACTCCTTGTTGATGTTTTTGTTGTATGGTTTCAACTTTCAGTGCATGCATGTACTGTTGATCATCAATGAAATATATATAGTTTGTGTTATGTATGTTGTATCTTGCTAAGACACTGCCAGGCCCCCTCCTCCTCCACTTGAAAATCAGTAGTGGATCAAGGATTTAGAGTTAGGGATAGTGCAATATTGCGATTATATCAAACGCCAAAAAATAAATTTATCCGTATTTTCGATAGGTGTCCCTCTTGAACATATAATGCCTTGAGATGTTCCTATCTTGTTTTCTTTTCATGATTTTGAAATATCTTTATACGCAACACAAATACACACAATTCACAAATCATCAACTTATTTAGTATTTTCTTACTCGTATTATAGTTCAGCATTATAATACTAAAAAAAATCAGCGTAACAAGTCTAACATCATAAATCGTCTATTATTTAAATATTCACAAGTCACGTATTAGAGATTCACCACAAAATAACAAATATATAATTATAATTCCCAATTCATAAAAAACTATAAATTGACACAATTTAAATTCAGAAATTCAAACAATTCATAAATAATTACATATACTTCATCCGTTTTTTACTTACAACGTTTCCCATGTTGAGAAGTTGTACATTACTTGAACACTGACATTTTTTGTAATATATTCGTTTTTTCTCTCTCCTAGCATATAGGCCCTTTTATACCTTTTCATCTCTCTCCTCTCCTTGATACTTGTGCCGTACTTCAATGATGCAAGTAAAACAAATGGAAATGAGTATTTCTTTTGAGGGTGTAAAAGAGTTATTGTTAATATGTGGGAGTTTTGATACTAGTTCAACATTAAGTAAACCATATTGTAAAATGCAAATGTTTTATAATTAGATAGATAATATTCTTTGTATATTGTTAGTTAGCATCTCTGATTTGTAGCCTTGACGTTTGTTACTACAGTTGTATAATAACTAAAGCAATCAAAGAAAACAATACGGTAAAATATTACTTTCAAGCTTCATATATGGTATTAGGCATGTGCTGTTACACCTCCAGCGCCCCACTCCTCCTTCCTCCTACAATCCTTCTTGCTCGTGGCTGAACAACTTAAATTCCATTCGGCCCTCGCTGTCAACATTAAGACCTTAACGGCCCGTTTGGTAGTTGGTTATAAATGGTGGTAATGGGAATGAATTTGTGTGTAAATTTGTGAAGAATATCATTGTCCATTCCCATGGTAATGCTAATTTATCCTAAAGTGTCTATTTTTCTTCTAGAATTTTCATTCCCATCCAATACCACCTTGTAGGTGGTAATGAGTGGTAATGAAAATTGCTTCCCCTTGAAGACAAAAACACAAGTTTAGGGGTGTGAGATTGCTTGCCCATAGAGAAAAAATGCATCCCCATGGAGATTTTAAGGGTGCTTCCCTAATAACATTACACTTAAATTTCATTCCCATTACCGCAATTTATTAACGACTACCAAACGGGCCGTAATTGGTATCACTCTCAAGATGGAAAGAGTTTAATATTCTTCCACCAAATACTGTAAATCATTTAGTAAAAGTACTGTGTAGTACTCCTTGTCTCCTCACGCCATCATAAAACATAAAGTTCCTCATACTAGTTTGCGACTGCTCAAACATATAATTTGCGATCGCTCGAGCCGTATCTAATATAATTTGCGACCATCTAAGCAGTAGCTAAAATATTTTGCGACCGGGAAGGCGGTAGCAAAAATAAATGTCTTGCAAAAGTTATAGGGGTAGCACGTGCTACCCCTTGTTACCAAGTGGCTCCGCCACTGCTTAAAATAAACATAAAAACACTAAACTAAGTTATGGTGTCAAAACCCATCCACACATGCTGACATAGGGAAATTAGGTCGTTACTAATATCCAAAAGTCAAACTACCTAACTAAACCACTAAACTAAGTAAAGTGGCAAGTAAGGGTCATTCTTCCACAAGGACAAAGGAACATCAAAATGTGTTAACTAGACAATAAGCTAGGTCGAAAAAAAGAGTCGGAAGGTGTCAACTACCAACTAAAGTCTATTAAACTAACTAACTACCAAAGATCAAGTAGGATTAGAGAAAGGGATCCAACACCAACCAATCATGATTTACGCAATTAGAAGGGTGAAACATGGAGGAAAGAAAACCAAGCAACTAATTGAGGTTATTGACTCTTAACTAGCTCTAAACCCTCTCTCAAAGGTGCATAAAACTACCTAGATCACATAATTAAGCCACTATCATGGTCTCAAACATGCAACCAAGGGATAATCACAATGTCAATCCACAAAACCCTCACTCAAATCTCACTCTCATGAGTAATTAAGCAAAATAATAGCATAAATGTTAATCTTATTCTCCTCTCTCGATTTGATTAAGGCATCAATAAAACAAACATTCAAGTGGCCAACTAGAATGCAAACAAATAGTAATCATGCTATTAATCAATTAATAAGCCTAATCAAACTCCTAATCTCATATTCATTCAAGTGGCCGGGATAATCATGCTTGTTGTACTATTCTTTATGAAATCATTGCCAAGATTCTTACTACTATAATCCAGAAGATTATTGGTGAAATTGTTGATTGTGCTCAATCTGGTTTTATTCCTAAAAGATATATTGCTGATAATATTCTTCTTGCCACCGAGCTCATTAAAGGTTATACTAGGAAATATGTCTCTCCTAGTGTAGGTGTGAGTTTCATTTTTCGCCTACCGCTGTGTGAGCGCGTATTTGACTACCCCATTGTTAAGGTTTTATTGAAAATATATTTTTGAAGACGCCAACAAGTCTTTAAAGAAAGACTCATAAACCTAATTGGATATTGAAAAGTGTAGGGACATCTTAGGGACTTATCCAATGTAGATTTCCCAGTCTGGACTCCATAAGTGGTCAGGAACCATAGATTAATTTCGGGGATGAGGGTACAACACAGTCAGGAACCATGTTGCCCATTGCTGGCCTCTACTAAATATCGATTCACAACAAATTTTATGCAAAAGAATAATCATATGGAGTAATATTTTTAAGCACCCTAAAAATATTTTGTAACACCCCGTCCTTCTCCTACTAAGATACTAGACATTAGCAATTCAAGGAATACTAAAATGACGTTAGCGGAAATAACGTCGGGACGGTTATGCTACTCTAAAACAATAAATAAAGATAATAACTCAAAATTCATAGCTTAAAAGGAAATAAATCTCCGAGTAAACATCATAGTTCTAACATAAAAGAAGTATCCCAAATTGTATCATACTATCAAATCCAAAATACCATGAGACATGCAAGTCTCCCAAAAAAAAACTTAAATAAAACTAATATCCTTGAAAGCAATCCAAAAATAAGTCTCCCTATGGCCTATATAGAGTTCATCTACCAAAAACAGAACTAGAAGCTTCTTCTCACAACCAACTCTCACACTGCTAGCCCAAGCAGTCACAAGCCTAGCTTTCATTTCCATCTGCAAGATTATATTACATATTTCCACAGTCAGTGGGGAGTAACTAGCAGTTCTCCCAGAACAATAGCAATCAAAGCACCATTCAGAGGTAGATTACTAAGAAAGGAATAACATGCAATCATTACATCATATCATGCACATAGAAATCTTAAAGCTCATAGATAAATCCAGAGATCATCAACAATAAGTAAATATAGTGAGTGACATAATTCCAATATAAATAAATAATAATAATAAATCAAAATACAACAAGTTATTGAGTCAGAAACCGAACGCCAGTGATTCGCAAATCACTTCCTAAGGTTTGTCAGATCGCAATCTCCGAGTCGGTCTATGGGCTTACGTTCCCCCACCGCCCGTGTCTAAGAATGGCCAAACTCCCGATGCAGGGTAGAACACGCAGTAACTCCCCGACCTCTCGGACGACAACAATTAACCCGAGTGTACCCCTAGTTCGCAAAACCGGTGGTTGGCATGTTCTTAACCGGGACTACATCTATCCCATCGGATATTATTATCTCAAAATACAATCATGCATACAAACTAAGTATCATTCATCAAAAATATTCATCAAAAAGGGATGCCACCCGGCCTTATACCCACAGTTCATCAAACAGTTCTTCATAATTCCTCGAAATAAATCACTTATACAATAATCAACAAATAACTCTCACAATAACACTTGAACATTCCCAAACATCATCAATGACAATATAATGGTTTTTACAGCAACCACACTCAATCACAAATACATCACCAATTAACTCTAAATCATATTCATTAAAAGAGTAATAACAATTAAATCATTTTATTCCATAAATCAAACCTAAACATGTGGTTACCGAAATGATGCATAATGTATACTACTGAAAATCAGCAACCCAGAATATATTAAATTATAAATTATATCTGATTTACAAGCCTTCAAACAATTTAAAAGTGTATCCTCAATTTCATCACAAAAACACCATAATAATTATGAAACTAACAAATTCGAGCATTAAAATCACACAAAAATTATAATATAACCCTAATAGCTCTACTGACATGTTACAATTTTTATTTATAATTTTCGGACTCAAAAAGTATTTTTAACAGTTAATATACAGATTCCTCAAATAAGCCATTATAATAATTAAAAATATAAACAGACGCCCAAAAATTACCAAAAATTCACATAACATGTAAAAACTCACGAAAATACATATTATTCAAACAAATTAATTTTTCTGCCTCTACAAATAATTTTCATGAATTATATACTGACAGAACAGAAATTACAAAAACAGATATATCAATTAATTAAAACAGTAAAAAGTAGATAAAAATTATTCTAAGGCATGGAATACATTATACACATGTTACATGATCTAAGAAAAATGATTTCATCAATTTCAACAGTCGTTCAATAATTATTATGAAATTTAGCCAAAAACGCACAAAATACTAATTAAATCAAATAAATATTAAAAATCATGCACAAATTATTTTTCTCTACACAGTATTCACATAGCATGTGTCACGTATGTTCATGTAAAATTTCGTCAAAAAAATCTCATTCAAAAAGTATTTTAGATAATTCCTAACGTATTAATCTAATACCGAATACTACTCTAATCACTATGATTCTAGGATAACAACTAGTTACCTGGATCGTCGGAGGCGAGCTGAAAACTTCTGGAAATCCCCACAATAGGCTGTGACCCTCTTCTTCTTCAAATTCCAAGCATCAAGTAAAAGGAAAAAGCCACAGAAACAATTCACGAACAATTATCAAAGAGAAGAAATGAAGAAAATTTGAGAGAATGAAAATGGTGATGATGGCCGAAAATATGGAGAATGGCAGCCAAAGGATTCTGATTTTCTAATCAGAATTTGAAGTGAATTAAGAGGTTTAATGAGGTTTTAATTAAAGAAATCATTAAGGGGGGGTTATGGGGGTTATAAGGCATCAAAGAGTCTTAAGGAAAACAAAAGAGAAAAGAAAAGGAGAAGGCTCTCCTATTACTTCACTTGGCCGGCTGCCCCAAGCCCAAAACCCACACAAAACTTTCGGCCCAAATTCAACAACGATCCATGCTCCGAAAGCCCGATACGCGATAAAACGGTTAATTCCTAAATCGCGCCTAAACTTTGAAAATACTTAATAATGAAAATAATTCAAATAAATTATATTATAAATATAAATATAATGCACACATTAGCACGCCACATGCGATGCAACATTTCATCACCCAAGTCGGTCCAACAACGTTACAAAAACGCTACACGACAAAACTGCATCCTAAACGCCTAAACAAATAACGAAATTAATATAACCTTTAAAATAAATAACTAACAACTTAAAATAATATATATATATAAATATATCACAACATATAAATATATATACACATTTTCACAACACGTTCCAAAATAATCTAAATAATAAATTATTTATTTTTTACGAAAAAATATCATTTTAATGTAAACAAACACCAAAAATAAAGAGTGAAAATTACGGGGTGTTACATATTTAGTCTAGGTTGGTTCAGGAAACACATAAAAAGACTAATTTTTAGTGACAAGTTGTTATGCAATAATATTACAAGGTACCTAACAGGTTGTCCAAATTATCTGAATTAGTTAGAACAATTCTTTAGGTCTTGTTTAGCAATAATAACATGTAAGTGATAAAAAATCATGCACGACAATCATAACAATATGAATATTATATACACAAAAATAATAGTAAAAGGGATTAGAATGTACAATAATCACGATTATTAATTAAATATCTACATCATCACAAGAAACTGTTAGTAACTTCCAGGCAATAAATATAATTGAATTGTTCAAGGGTCCTCAGGAATTATACCTATTCGGCTTAGGTCGAAGGGTGTAACAACCTTCAGGCGGAGCAATCGTCGAACCAAGAACGCAGTATGATCAGGAACTGGAAAAGGAATTGAGGTGTTGAAAGTGTTTGAGTATTTGGAGGCTCGTAATATGATTTGTAAGTATTCGTAAGTTTTTGTGTTCGTGAAAAAAATAATTGAAAAGCCGTCCGTGATTGTGGAAATCGTAGGTATTTAAAGGCAACAGGAATCTACGCTTCATGCGACCCCTGCGCCAGGCGCAGGCTGACGTGTGAGGCGCGAATCCACGTGTCAGGCGCACATTGGCGCGCCTGACACGACCTGCCCAATCAGAGCTATACACGTGTACACACGTATTTAAAAAGATAGAAAAGAACGAGATACGTCTCACACAGGGACTGCATTAGGCGCAGGACTCTGTGTGAGTCACAAATCCACTTGTCAGGCGCGGACTAGCGCGCCTGACACAGCTTGACCAATGTGCTAGACACACGTGGCGCGCTATGCGCACCTCTTGCATCCAGCTCATTTGCCAGCCTTTTTCATTAAACGCGTTTTTATAGATATTTTTTTTATCCTTAAAATCCGGAGATTGAATTTTTTGGAATAAAAATCTAATTTGCATTTATTAAAATATTTATTAAAAATAATAAATAAATAATTGGGATTTTAATATATTTAAAATGGACTCAACATATTTTATGGGCTTAAAATACAATTAATTATCATGAATAATTAATTGGACTTTAGAATAATATTTCAAAGCACACTTTAAATTGATTTTGGCTTCGTTCTTCGGATTGCTCTTCCGTTAGGTTGCGCCAACTAATACCGCGGTATGTTTCATCATTGGACCCTTAAATGGGGAGACATGATTATGTGTCTACAGAAGCCCCCACTTTGACTGTGGTTTGCAAAACCGAAAGTCAAAGTATACGTGTCGGGACGGAGAATGATTCTAGATGCTCTACAATCCAAAATCACTCTTTTACGCCGGTACCTGCAAAACAAGTAAAAGTTTCAGGAACAGACATATATGAAACAAATTCGCAAAATAATCATGAATCTTTCAAAAATGAAATTATATAGGTGAAAATCAATCATGAGCTATTTTAGTCCGGCTCATGTAGACGTAGAGCTACTTTAGTCCCGCTCCAGGGTTGTGATATAACGTGTAGAGCTACTTTAGTCCCGCTCCAGGGCGTAGAGTTATTTTAGTCCCACTCTAGGGCGTAGAGTTATTTTAGTCCCACTCCAGGGCGTAGAGTTACTTTAGTCCCACTCCATAGCGTTGATGATGGTCCACAGACCCAACGCTGGATTTGCCTCCTGTTTTGCTTTGTACTGGTCCGCAGACCCAGCGCTGGTTTTTCCTGCTGTCTTGGTTTGTACTGGTCCGCAGACCCAGCACTGGATTTGCCCGCTATCTTAGTTTGTACTGGTCCGCAGACCCAGCGTTGGATTTGCCCGCCATTTCGGTTTGTACTGGTCCGTAGACCTAACGGTTGTCTCTTGGCTATGAAGCCCCCAAGCACATTGTAGAGGCTTGTACGCAGGACGCAGAAGCCTGCGCTTAGCGCAGCATGTTGCGCGGGACGCAGTTTGCTGCGTGTGGTAAAAAGTTGTCGGTGCGCTGGACGCACCATGTATATAGCGTTTGTCTTCCGCTGTTAAATCGTAATGGTCCGCAGACGTTGGCAGAATATAACTCGTATAGAGTTGTTCAATGCTGGGTACCTGTAAATACAAAGAATACACAGATATACAGACAAACAATTAGGGGACATGCATGTGTCCCGTGATGTGGGTGCTAGTGTATGGATAGGAAAATACTTGACCTATAAAGAGTGACCTCTAATACTTTAGACTTAAAGGTGCTATCGTGTGTGCATACGTGTGTGTGCGTGTGTGCATAAGACATACCCACTGTCACTTGGATAAGAATTATATGTAACAACAAGGCCTCCCCTAAAAGTATTTTTATTACTTGGCTTGTGTTACTTGGAACAGTTGCTACTCAGGAGAGACTTGCTCACTGGAATTTGCTAGTGGATACTCAATGCTCTCTCTGTACAAATGTTGTTGAAACGGTTGCTCATTTATTCTTTCAATGTCCTTACTCTCACAATATTTGGAAAGCATGTCTTCAAACTCTACAGATCAACAGGACAGTTATGGGTTTCCTTGATGAAGTTTGTTTAGCTGCAAAATACTGTAGAAGGAAGCAAGATAAACATAAGGTCTATGTTATGCTTTTTGTTGAAGCTATCTATACTATATGGATTCAACGCAACAAAAAGATTTTTGAGGGCTCATGTCAGAATCCTAAAACTGTTGTCAACACAATACTCTTTGATGTTGCTTGTAGATGCTCGGGTTCCATGAAACAGCTACTACTCCATTGATTGTTTTTTTGTATGCTGCTGGTCTGATTAGTTATAGTTATGCTGAGTCTGTTCAGATAGCTTAGAATTTTCCTTTGGTTTTTGTTGCTGCTTCTGGAGGTTGTTCCTGAAGCTAGTTTGGTTGCCTTGAAATAGCACAAAAAGGACCCAAACTATCATTTTTTCACCATTCAGGACTTATAACTATTTTATGCACTGTTTGGGACCTGTGGACAACATTCCAGCTAGTTAACTCATCGTTAACTCAACTGAGGTTAACTACATAAAAAAAAAACAAATTAAAATTCAAAAGTAACCGTTGGAATATTTGGAACTTTCAGTTCCTGAATTACAGTTCCAAAATATCAGCTATAAAAACAAACCAAAAAAAAGCAGGGGAATTCATCTTATTTCCCAAAAAATATTAACAAGCCAAAAAAACAGAAAAGAAGCAAAACTACATTACTTAGCTTCTTCAATCAGCAATCATCATCACCCTTAAACTGAAATTAAGCGCAACAGCAATCTGCAATGAACATGTATTTCAATGAGGTGCTCTGTGATTGTGGCAAAGTAGCAAAGAAAATAGTTTCTAAAACAGTGAGAAATCCTTTCATGAGGTTTTATATTTGTGAAAATTATAGAACAAGAAGGGGTTGCCAATTCTTTGAGTGGATTGACAGTCCTCATCCTCTTAAATTAAGGGATGAGATGGTGGCTTTCATTAGGAGCAAGATGGAAGTAGAAGATGAAATGGAAGGCATCAGCAAGAAGCTCATGAAATGTAGGATTGTTGTGGTAGTGTTAGTGTTCATAATTTTCTTTTTGCTAATGAAAATGTAATGTTTTTTAATGAAGGGAAAGAAAATGCTTACATTGCAGTAGCCTTAGAATAATTATGTTGCTTCATAGTACAATGATCCAATTGAATTTATATTGGTTGTTCTAGTTGTGTTGCTTGAGCTTGACTGACTTTCATTGAACTACAAGATATAAACACATTAGTTTGTAGAATTTGCAACTGTGATTGAATAAAAAATGAAGTTATAGAAATTGCATTACATTTACTTGTCTTTGAAATCCATGTGGGTAAGTGTAAACACCAACACATGTGTTGTGCATAGGGATTGTTGTATGTGATTGTTGGGTTGGTGGAGTAGCACTTGTATTTTGAGTTCGGTTGCTTGCCTGATTGGGTGCCTTAGGTGCTGCTGGAACAAACTCTTTCAATGGAGCAGGACACTTTCTCTTGTTGTGTCCCTCCTCTCTACAATTCCTGCACCTCATTGTAACTTCCTTCTTGGACAATCTTGTACCAACTACCTCCCAACCAAGCATTGCAACTACATGTTTTATCAAGCAAACTTACCACATATATACCTAGTTTGTGTTAACCCCTCCTTAACCCCATATGAAAAGTGACCATCCCAAAATGCTAGCCAGCCCCTTGCATCCATCTTTGACTTCTCCAGCTTAGTTTTAATCCTAGGGCAAATCTGAATTTCTTTCTTAAATATGTAATCCCTTTTTTGTGAAGCCTCTCCATCAACCCTTCTCTAATATCCTCAAGCATTGTGATTATTAGTTTATGCCTAGATGACAAAATATATGAATTGAAAACCTAATTCATATTGTTGTCAATAGAGTCACAATGAGGAGTGGTTGTGAAGTAAGCTCTCACCCATTTCTTTTGGTTTCTCTTCCTTAAATCAGCTGCTGCTTCCTTGGAAATGTCAGCAAAGAGTGACATATTCTTCTCAAACTCAGCTTCGGTGGTGTTTTTGGCTATTTTTCAAAAGCCTCTTTTGTACTGCACACCACCACCAAATACCTGCCTAAAGTTGCAGTATACATGTCTAGCACAACATCTAGTATCTGCTCTAGGCCATACAAGAGAAACAGCTTTTAAGATACCTTTTTCTTGATCAGACATAATAGTGTAGCCTAAACCATCACTTTATTTCAAGATCATCAGCCAATAATTGCAAAAACCAGCTCCAACTTTCAGTGTTCTCTACTTCAACACAAGCCCAAGCTATTGGAAACATTTTATTGTTTCCATCCCTACCAACTGCAACAAGAAGTTGTCCACCAAAACGTCCTTTTAAGAAACAGCCATCAATACCAAAAAAAGGTCTACGTCCAGCTAGAATACCCTTCTTAATGGCATCAAAGCTAATGTACAATATCTCAAATACACCACTATTGAGCTTGAACTTGATAGTGTTTCTAGGGTTGGACTTCTTAATCTCTGCATCATATCTGTAAAGTAAACCATATTGCTCCTTGTGCTCACTAGGTATGAGTGCTTGGGCCTTCCTTCTTGCCTTCAATGCAAGCCATAATGAAGCTTCACTCCTTTTTCAACCCATAGTGTGTCAGCTATTTCTTAGCACTTCATATAAGGGATGATCTTGAACTTCTGTTGGTATAGCTTAGTAATCCAATAAGCTCTAATCTTCTTTACAACTGCTACCTGCCACAGTTATGTTGAGGAACCAATGTCTTCACAACTAAATGACCCTTCCCTCTAACAACTGATGCATATACATAGAAATGGCACTTATCTGGCTTGCATCTTGCTCCAATTTTCTTTGCATCATTCTTTGGGAAATAAGTGTCCCTCCCAATGTTCATGCAGTAGTTAGTAATTGCATCCCTGGACTCAATTGCATTTTCAAATAAGTGACACTCCTGTTCAAGCAAGTATCCTTCAGAAAGGACAATTGCTTTCCTCTTCTTAAGCTTTAATTCCTCCCATGATCTGGTTGTGGTAAAAGGTAACCACAATCACCTTCATCATCTGAGTTTGGAAGGCTGTCAAAGTCATAGCTTTCACCCTCATAATATGAACCTCCTTTATCAACACTTTTCATAGCAGCTAACCTAGTCAGTGAATCAGCCTCTTCTTCATAGGATTTTTCTTTCCTTTTTTCTTCTTGCAAATGTTGTCTTGCTTCTCTAACTTCATCATCTTCATTCTCATCATAATCAATGTCATCACTGCCATTACTATAATGTGAAGGATGTTCATGAACTTGATTAATTGACAACTGTTAGAACTTCAATCATAGTTTCAGTTGTGAGATCCTCAATGTAGTGCTGACTATTAGTGGTAACAGGTTGAATCACACTAAGTGGTTCATACTCTTCTATCAAACTAAGTTCCTGAGTTATAAATTCAACTGGTTCTTCACCCTCATCATGTTCTGAGAATATATCAAGCACCTTGAACTCATATAACAAGCTTAAAAACATTCCAAATGTGGAGCCATTATAATCCAAGAATCTAATTCCTTGATGGAGTTCTTTTAATGGATCACAGTATTTCAGCTTCACAATGTTGTTATACCCTAATAAGTTTATCAAATCCTTAAGGTAACTTGTATCAAATTCATTAGGAAGGTCATTAATCAACTTCACATTACCCCCCATATAACTGAAGCTTGGCTTGTCAACCCACTCTCCACCATGGTGGATGACAATGCACATTGGTATATCCATATTTCTGTCCTGGTTATTTCAATATATGAGTGACAATAAACATTGAAAAACATTTTAACAACTTAATATGAAAACACTGTAACTGATTCAAGTGCAATCATTCCATTTCATTCATATTAAACAACCAAGTTTCATACATAAGACTTTAGCACAGGAATGCTAAGTTAAACAACCTACATCAATACCTAATGCATATGTCAATGAAGGAATGGAATCACACATCTACAAAAGGATTCTCATTCCATTTTTAGTTGATGCCCTACATTTAGGGGTGTGCACCGGTCCAGGACCGGACCGGACCGGAACCGGCTGGACCGGTGGACCGGAATCAGCCTTTTTCATGGACCGGGACCGGACCGGAAAAATTCCGGTCCGGTCTGGGACCGGTTGGACCGGAATCTATATTTAAAAAAAAAATTTATTTTATTTAAATATATTTATAAATTAGATATATTAAAATTTAATATTTTTAATAACAATAATCCTAAAGTAATAGATAGTAGGATTTTAAATTTCTAACTTTCTACCTTTTTAAACTTTTTTTAACATATAATTTTTTTTTTACTAAAATAATAGAAATTCCGATCCAACCGGTCCGGACTGGAATTTTCCGGGTTTGGACCGGACCGGACCGGAAACCCGGAATCGGGAATTTTCGTGGACCGAGCTCCGGTCCGGTCCAAATTCCAGTCCGGATCGATTTGTGTACACCCCTACCTACATTAGTTAACTACATATTCTAAGGGCTAACAACAACAAAAATCAAAGCCCTAATCACAACCAAGACCCCCACTACAATCATAACATAAACTACGTAAAGAACCCAAAAAACATCCATTTAAGATCATCTTGTAGTAGGGGAGCCTAGTATTTTACCCCTCACTTTCACCATCATCATGCAGCCACCACTTAAGATATCTATCATCATTGTGAATGATGTCCCAGCATATCCAAGACTCGAACCGGTTTTCCCATTCATGCACTCTATTTGGAATCCACCATTTCCAGTGCCACATTTCCTTCCATGCCTTACAAACCAGAGAAACAACCCCTTTATCCCTCCTGGAAAGCTTGGGGAACACATATATGCACATGACGTGCTCGTTGAAGATCTGAGCACATCCTCAGCAGATTATGACATAGCTATGGTAAGTCTTCAACAACAAACCAACACATAGTAAGATTTCCCAAATGAAAAAATTCTAAAACTAAACCCACCCCCGTTATAACCAGCTTTAGAAGGACATAAACATATAAAAGCTAAGTATGAATTTTTCAACGAGATTTCATGATCATAACATTCAACAACATCACAAACACATAGGAAATCATAATTCAAACAACTTAACATCAAATTCGAATAGATATATGATTTATAAAATTCCAAATTCAAACAAAACCCTAATTGCAAACTTTATTTAAACTTGAAGATTTCAGTGCATGAGATGAAAAACTAAATTACCTTGAAGATTTTAGTGTGTTTTGCAGAAAAAATCTCCCCTAAAATCGCCTTCTTTCAATCTGACAAAGAGCTTCTTCTGACAAGAATGGAAGATGAAAAGTTGGAGTGAGGAGTTAAGTTTACAGAGGATGAAAGGAGTTTATGTTTGTGGCGCCAAGTTTATAGATTCCAGTGCAAGAGTCGCCAAACGCAGCGTTTTTCCTCTGCAGCAAATAAGCCAAATGATTGCTTTTTGGGTTTTGATAATTTATTAGCTTTATTTGGGCCCCACGCTTAACCATAATTACAAATTGTCACTGCAAAATAACATTGGGTCCTAAACGGTGCAAAAAAAAGTAAGATTTTTTTATGGGAATAATCCCACCTTTGCCCGATCTCTCTAAAACAGTCGCACCTTTCATAATATTGGGAATAATCCCACCTTTGTGGGACATTTGTCAAAAATGGGTCTTTTTACTGGTCACTGGTTCAAAAGGTGATAACCCACCCTTTATGTTTTTTTTTTAAAAAAAAAAAACACCCTCCCACCACCCCTCCTCCCACCCCACTCACAATAAACCCCCACCCCCTTCTCCCCTCGCCCCCGTCGCCCTCTCCCCGTCGCCGCCCCCGCCCCCGCCCTCCCCGAAGAACCGGAAATTTGTTTTTTGAATTTCCGGATCGTAGAGAAAGAGGAAGAAAGGAGAAAGAGGAAGAAGAAGAAGGGGGTGGGGGTCTCTATGGATGCGCGCGAGGAGGGGTCGCGGGGAAGCGCGGGGGGAGGGGGTTTGCGGCGAGGGGGTGCGGAGAGAAGAAGGGTTGGCTGCCTGTAGGGGATGGAGGGTGGGGGACTGGGGTTTTCTATGGGGGGTGGAACCGGGTGGGGGTGGAGGGCTGGGGGTGGGTCGCAGGGGGGTGGGGTGGTGGGGCCGGTAGGGGGTAGGGGGGACCGAGGTGGGGGTGGGGGTAGGGTTGCGGGGGTGGGCACTGCAGGGGGTGGGGTGGCTAGGTGGTGGTGGTTGTGGAGGAAAAGCAAGCAGAGGAGGGAGAAAAGAGAAAACCTACATTTGCATGTTACCAACAGGTAAGGGTCCATTTTGAGCAGACACACCCTAAAGGTGGGATTATTCCCAAATTTATGGAAGGTGAGACTATTTTGGGAGGATCGCTCAAAGATGGGATTATTCCCATCAAAAAATACAAAAAAGTACTAGGTCCTGAACGGTGAAAAAACTAATAGTTTGGGTCCTGAATGTACCCTTAACTCTAAGTATGAGTAACTAATCTAATGAAAACAATTAAAATAAAATAATAAAATAGGAGATAGAGTAAGAAAAGCTCATTGATTAATTGTTGAAAGTTCCAATACAAGTTGTCACCCTTGAATCTTACAATCTTCAACTTCTCTTTCAGTTTTCTCTCTTTTCTCTCCTAAACTAAGCTGTGGAGGCTAATACTCCTTAAAACTATTCTAAAAATAAGAGTGGTGAAAAACTTGGCTCAATAAAACTTCCTTCTTAAAAATGAGGGATAAAAATATTTATACTACTCCTAACATTAAAAGATAATAATAAAAAGAGAAAAGAAAATAACAAGTAAAAGTGTAGAAAAAAAAAGGAAAAGAAAAAGGGGATTAAAGAAAATACAGTTATTTCACCATATACCCCCGACAAATCACGAAATTCACCATATACCCTCAAAGTTTCAGCTATTCACCATATACCCCTGAGTTTCCGAAAACGTTCACCAAATGCCCTTTTTCTAACGGACGTTAACTTGCCGTTAGCGTTATTTACAAGTTTGCCATTATTAACCCTAATCCCTAACCCCTAAATCCTAACCCCTAAAACCCTAACCCTAATCCCTAATCATAACCCTTAACCCTAACCCACCCTCCTCCACCGCCACAGCCCCCCCCCTCCCCCCCCCTCTACTCCCTCGCCCCCCGCCCCCTCTCCCTCCGCACCCCACCCCCTCCCCTCTACCCCCGCAACCCTCCGTAGCCCCCTTCCCCTCCCCCACCCCCCGCAGCCTACGCCCTCCTCCACCCCCCCGGGCCCCAGCCTCCTCCCCCACCCCCCGCAGCCCCTTGCCCCCCCCCCACCCCCCGCAGTCCCTTGCCGCAGGCGTCCCACACTAGAGGAAAAAAGCCTAAGGGCTGCGGTCGTGAGAGCCCAAGGGCTGCGTTTTTGACCGCGGCTCGTGGAATAGCGGCCCTTGGCATTTAGGAAGGGCTGCGGTTTTTAACCGCAGCCCTTAGCGCGTTAAGGGCTCGGTCAGAGCAAAAACCGCGGCCCTTAGTGGGTTAAGGGTCTGCGGTTAAGGGCCAAAACCGCGACCCTTGGTGAGTTAAGGGCTGCGGTTTTCGCCCTTAACCGCAGCCCTTAACTCACCAAGGGCTGCGGTTTTTGCCCGACCGCAGCCCTTGTGACCCAAAAAAAATAAAAAAAAAATTTTTTTTTGCATTTTTTGTCCTAAATGTTCCCAAACAGTTATATATATATATATAAGTATCATTTTTCATTACAAATTATGTTTTTTACACAAATATAGAGAAAATAATAACTGAATTACACAAAGAACTTCTCTAGAGATGACAAATAAAACCAAAATCTCCGAATCAACCAAAGAAGTTGGAGCTACCACCGCCATGGGTCTCGCTTTCCGTATTCCATATCAGCATCACTTCAAAGATGAGACATCCAGATCAGCATGCAACCGAGATGTTAAATTTCGAAGAAACCGAAAGAATGTTGCTCTTCTATGATTAGAAATCAAACTAATTCTATCTTTAGTACGCTAAAAAAAAAAACAAAGTGAAACTCTAGTGCTCGGATATAACGTCTTATACATTCAACCAAGCTCTTAGTCTTAATGCACAAAATAACAATAGCGACAAAGTTAGAAGCTTCGTAAATTACTCGCAAGCGTAGCCTGGCCAACCTCAATCGAATCGGGGATCCTAATTCTCCCGATAGGACCTCTAAAGCATCCCCGTATTTGCCTTGTTGTTCCAAAGACACGTAAATGTACACTATAAGAGCCGCAAGATGTGTAAATCATTTAGGGCCATGACCGGCCGAATTACACCATTTCTTTCAAAGCAATAGGAAAAGGAGCCCAACCTTCGGTTCATGCAAGCTATGAGCAAAGAATGTGCTTTTTAATTAAGCCATCGCCTAAATCCGACAGCCTTCTCTCCCCCTCGCCACAACTAACCCGCCAAAGAGACATACAAACAAAGAAGTAATTAGCCGAAAGCATGAATTAATTATCATTAACTTGTTGATAAGGGACGAAACAAAGAAGTGATTTATTTGTTGGCTTTCAAAGTGAATCAAAAATCCTATATAGATGTTACTCTATCCCAAAATAGCATTGATGTCTAAATTACTAGAAAATACAAGGTTATGCTTAACATATTTTTTATAAAATGCGATACTATTGCATTAGGTCATTAGGGTGAGATAGCCCATCTTAGATGCACAATGATATTATTAATTTATTAGGCAAAGCAATAAGATTGTAAGATATTGATCAATAAATCCCGAGAATAAAATCTTTGCAGAAACAATGTATGTTATGGCACTATCACTTTCAAGGCCATCAATATTATTCCACCTCCAAAACGCATTTCCAAGTTCTAACAAGTGAAAGGAAAAGGTCGCAACCAAAACTAAATCCCAATTGAAGTACAGGAGCATTCTGATTTTCAATTGAAAGATACAAGATGTGACTACTTCACACAAAAAGAAGAGACGTACAAAGTTAAGGTACACACAAAAGAAAGAAGAGTAAAAGAACCTCGTCTGCAGGAATACACAAACTCAAAGAACTCGACATGACTATGGTAAATTATAAACACGTATAACATCATTAAAAACAAGCGATAATGGCTTTTCCTTTCGTTTGACATCCTCATTTGTAAATTTAACAAAGTAGCATTTGACATAGGCAATTCGTAACAATATGAAGTATGAACTATATCCAAAAAAGACAAGATAAATAAATTATATAATCGCCCGGGGAAGCAAAAGGGTGTAAAGACTCGCAACCGTATGCTACATACCGCCCGGCAGCAAGAACCTCTCTTCACCGGCAAGCTTGTACATTTTAATAGCTGTCTGGCCGAAAATGAAGAACACGTTAAGCATAAGAATCACATATGCCAAGGGAAAAAATAGAAAACCAAACCAAACTTAGTGGTGGTCTACAGAAACCATCAACCTGTTGCTGTTTCACATATGCATGGGCCACCTTTGAAGTTGTAAACAGTCACTGCAAATGAATTTCTATTAGTTAATAAACATAGCCCAGCTGATGTCTCGCATCACACAATGACTTAAGCTATAAAATTGAGTCGAGAATAAAGACAATCACATAGCACACACCTGCCCTTCTAATCCTAGCGCGGCACCTGATACAAGTGGCTGCATAAGCAAAAATATGAAATGTAAAAAATGCAACCATATTGGATGCCCAAGAAGGCTAGAAAATATGCATGTCAAAGCAAGATTAATCAAAGACCGCACGAAATCAAAAGGCAGAACTAGGTCTAAAATTTTGGAAGCCTTCATTACAAAAATAGGTCTAAAATTGTTATATCGATGAGCAAATTGTCCAGAGCCCCTCATGGACTATGTTAGATCAAGATAAATGTCAATATGCACAAAAGAGCCCATTTTTATTAGAAAGTTTATTTTTCAAAATGCATGGATGCCCAGAGAATCTAGCACATAGAGTAAATTAGACGTTAACGTTATTGATTATACAACTCTCTTCATGTAACTTTTTCCAATTAGCCAAAACTAGACACTTTTTACTTTAGGCACTTCAACTTTAAGCGAAACAATAACATTTTCGACAGGGAAAGAGTGGTGCAAACTTAAACAAGCGCTCCAGGTAGCAATAAAAACCTACAGAGAAGACATAAAAACCACCTATTATATTTAGTTTTCTTACCAAACGTTTATTCATTTCTCGTCTCCACAAGATGAGCTAGAAGTTTTTCTCGTCTCGATCCGCATAAACAGCTTAAAATTTCATTTTCATGAAGAGCGACTAATAACCGAATTTACTTCACAATACCGAAGCTCTAAGTCGAACCCGTGATACTGTGCGTAATCATCTCGATTCGAGATGAAGGAGCAAACTGCAACATAATATTTCCTGTATTAGAATAATTACTCCATGCTATAGACAGAAATTTCCAAATCCTAAAGAGATTGTATTAGGAGTTTCAAACCTGTTTCTTAATGAAAGGTGGCAAAAACTCAAATAAGGCAGATGCCCAAAAAAGAAGAACGAAAAGGAAAACAAAATGGCGGCATAAGGGAGGCAAAACTAGAGAAATAGATAAAAAAAATTCAACAGATATCCCGCAAAAGCTATGCACTCTTAACGGTAATTAAGAGCTTCTCATTTCCAATTTTTGTTTTACATATATCCAGCAAAAGCTATGCAAGTTACAAGTTATGTTCAACAAATTAATCTCTAACTAAATTTCACCAACTTAACAAGAAACACGAAAATTATAACCAAGATAACAAAGGTGGTCCTTGATTAACTGTATTGATGAGAAAACCCAAATCATGAATATATAATGAGAGAAAAAGAGGAGATTACCAAATTGATGAAGACTAAAAAAATTGACGAAAAACAAGCGTACCAAGCGTACCATGGAAATTCACGAAGTGCAGCGTTTAGGGCAAAAATTCTATGAAATTGGTTAATTTACGAAATAAATTAAACTTCCAAATGGATGAACTCGCTTGCAAATTGTAGAAGCTGCCATCGAATTTAACCACTTTATCAGCCATTTAATTTCCAAAATTTCGCAATAGCAGCACCTTCACAACCCATTATATCTCTTTAAAGGAACTTTAATTTATCCTCTCTACCCAATAATGAATTAAAGTAACGAAAACAAAACAATGGGACGAAATTGAATTAGGAACGAGGAAACAAAAATTCTTACCAGAATTTGGTATCCAAAGAAGGGAGAGCTCCAAGCGAGGCTGCGCGGCTCCGATGCAGGTGCGGTGAGGCTGCTCGAGTGTAGCAGCAGAACGGATCAGAGGATAGAGCGAAAGAGGCAGGGGCAGCAAGGGAAAGCAGAGCTCCGACGAGGGAGACGCGATTCAACAGTGTTGCAGGAGGACCAGTGGTGGCAGCAGCGAACCCCGGTGTGGATTCACCGGCGAGAGGAAGAGAGGTGCGAGAGAGACAGCTCTTGCGAAACCTAAACCCTTGCGAGCCCTCGCCAGCGAACCCTAAACCCTTGCAAACCCTCGCCGGCGAAGAAGGGTGAGAGGAGAGAGATGATGCGGTGAGAGGGAAGAGATGATGCGGTGAGAGGAGGAGACATGGGTTAAGGGGAATTAGGAGAGAGATAAATAGGGTTCAGCGAAGGAGAGTAGGAGACTGCTCAAGGGAGTAACGCGAGTAAGCGGGTTATTTCATTTTTGGGCTGTTTAAGGGCTGCGGTTATCCCAAAAACCGCAGCCCTTAATTTAAGGGATGCGGTTTTTGAATTAACCGCAGCCCTTTTATCACTAAAGGGTCATGGTTTTGGGATAACCGCAGCCCTTCACTATTAAGGGCTGCGTTTTATAATAAACCGCAGCCCCCGCACCGCAAACCCTTGCGTTTTTTTCCACTTGTTGCATCGTCCCTCCCCCTTCGATTTCCTTGTTGCATCGTCCCTCCCCCATTGATTTTGTGCCGCTGCGTCCCCCTCCCCTTCGATTTCCTTGTTGCATCGTCCCTCCCCCTTTGATTTTGTGCCGCTGCGTCCCCCTCCCCTTCGATTTCTTGCTGATTTCTTATCGCAACATCGTCCCTCCCCTTTTTAAGGTCTGTGTAGTGGTGGGTAGCCGGGGAAATCGAAGGGGAGGGTTGGGGGCTGGGAAAATCGAAGGGGAGGGGGAGGGGGAGGGGAGCCGGGGAAATCGAAGTGGAGGGGCCGGGGAAATCGAAGGGGAGGGGTGGGGGGTTGGGATGGCGGGCAAAGTGGGGAGGGGGTGGTGGGCTACGGCGGTGGAAGGGACGGGGATGGGCGCCGGGTCAGGGGGGGGAGGGGGGGGGGGGTGGGGGGAGGTGGGGTGGAGGGGAGGGTGGGGTTAAGGTTAGGGGTTAGGATTAGGGTTAGGGCTTAGGGGTTAGGGTGTAGGGGTTAATAATGGCAAAATTGTAAATAACTCTAACGGCAAGTTAACGTCCGTTAGAAAAAGGGCATCTAGTGAACGTTTTCGTAAACTCATGGGTATATGGTGAATATCTGAAACATTGAGGGTATATAGTGAATTTTGTGATTTGTCGGGGGTATTTGGTGAAATAACCGAAAAAAAGAAAAGAGAATGACAAAAACATGTACAACAACAACAAATTAGGGAGAAAAGAAAAAGAAATGAAAAAGGAAAAATAAAATCAAAAGTTGAAAACAAAACCAACCATCAGACCCCCTCCCCCCACTTTCTTCTTCGCTGATATGGGATTGCATTCCCTGCTCCAAAGCACTTGCCTCATTAGTTCATCACCATCGACCTAATCAATCGTGGCCATCTGATTCTTCTTAAAGAAATTTCTTTTTGTTGCTCAATTCCTTGCCGTCCGATAATGGTGTACATAAAAATCTCATATAACCAGGTAAAAACCACGTCACGACATCACGTGCGATTTGTAAATGGGTTGGATTTGATGAGCGCCTGCTCCGAGGTCGCGCTATGGTCGTTCAAACATTCTGCCTGAAGGAGTGAAAAGGATATGTATTGCATTATATGGTTCACGTATTTATAATACATACTTTGCAAAGCTACTGTAAACTAGGAGGGAGTTACAACTAGAAGCAAGATTATGGAGAAAGATATGTGCAGCTAACTAATAGAGATATGTGCAGCTACTAATAGAGAATATTCTCATATCTTATATAACAAACTAAGAAGATAAGATAGAGTTAGACCAAGTCTAACTTCTATCTGTAACATGCCCCTGCAAGACGGACAATCGGGGTGAAAGTCCGATCTTAGATAGTAAGAGATCAAGCCGGGGACGGGAAACAGGCTTGGTAAGGAAATCCGCAAGTTGATCACCAGTTGGAACATGAGCAACACGTAACAAACCACGTTGAACTTGTTCCCGAATAAAGTAGAAAGCTAGAGCAACATGCTTCATCTTGGAATGAAAAACTGGGTTTGCATTGAGATGAGTAGCACTAAGATTATCACAATATATAGCAGGAACCTGAGCCAAGGGAACACGTAACTCAGTGAGCAAGTTACGAAACCACATTAATTCGGCAATTGTAGCAGCAACAGCCCTATACTCGGCTTCGGTAGACGACCAAGCGATAGACTTTTGCTTCTTGGAACACCAAGTAAGAGGAGTACGGCCAAGGAAAACAATGTCACCCATTGTGGACATGTAATCATCTTTATCTCCAGCCCAATCCGCGTCGGAAAATGCATGAAGTATAGGATGGGAGTCACGATAAATAGTAAAGCCGTGGTCAAGAGTACCACTAAGATAACGTAGGAGGCGTTTTAGGGCAGCCCAGTGATCAGTTGTTGGACGGTGCATGAACTGGGATAGCCGGTTGACGGCAAATGCGACATTAGGTCGCGTTAAGGTGAGATATTGAAGACTACCTACAGCAACTCGGTAGTCCTTTGGTTCAGCAAGTGGCGTGCCCATATTAGCATGTAGATGTTGAGTAACAACAAGAGGAGTTGGAGATGACTTAGCTTCAAGCATTCCCATGCGTTCCAATAAATCAACAATGTATTTACGTTGACTAAGAAAAGGCCCATGTGAGGAGGGTATTACTTCAACTCCAAGAAAGTATGACAAAGCCCCGAAATCCTTTAATGAGAATCTGTTTGCCAAGCTTTTGATAAACAAATCAAGATTAGTAGCATTTGGACCAGTATTAATAATATCATCCACGTAAACAATAAGATATATAGGAGTAGTGAGATGATGCAAAATGAAGAGTGAAGTATCCGAGACGGCGCGAGTGAACCCCAAACTAACCAGAAAATTAGTGAGCTCAGTGTACCAAGCTCGGGGAGCTTATTTTAAATCGTAAATGGTCTTCTTTAACTTACACACATGAGATGGATATTGGGAGTTAACAAAACCGGGTGGTTGGGACATGTATACATCCTCCTGTAAGGTGCCTTGGAGAAAGACGTTGTTGATATCTAGTTGACGAAGATGCCAACCTTTAGTAACGGCAAGAGCAAGGAGTGTACGGATAGTCACTGGGCGAACAACCGGGCTAAAGGTTTCCGTATAATCAATACCGGGTCGTTGTTGAAATTCTTTGGCTACGAGGCGAGCCTTGTAGCGGTCTAGGGAACCATCAGACTTGTATTTTATACGAAAAACCCACTTACACTTGACAAGATTATTAGTGTTGGTGGATGACACGAGATCCCACGTGCCAAGTTTGTGAAGAGCCTGAAGTTCAGAGTCCATAGCTTGGCGCCATAAGGGGTCAGTTAAGGCTTGCTTAACCGTAGTGGGTTCATGGAGTTTAGGGTGCACAGAGGTAACGTTTGCGTACTTCGGGTTCGGTTTTCGGATATTGTTTTTGGAGCGAGTAACTATGTCATGGGAAGGGTGAGGAGGGAGCTGGGTAGATGGGTTAGGAGATGCGGGTGTAATGGTGAGGGGAGGGGATATTGTGTCTTGCGGTGAGGGTGGGGTGTGGAGGGGGTGGGGAAGAGTAAGGCGTGGCAGCAGATGTGGTCATGCGAGGGAGGGAATCGGGGGTGGGGAAGAGGGGGTGGCGGTAGGTGTTGTAATACCGGGGAGGGGATCAGGTATAGGGCCACGAGGGGTAGTAGGAGGAGTGAGGGAAGGAGGTGGGGTGGGGGCAGCAGGTGTAGGGGTTGGGTCGTGTAATATAGGTAGAATGATAGGGGTGGGGCACCAAGAGTCAATACAAGGAGGGGAGTCTAGGGAGGTAAGAGAGAGAAGACGTGTGTATGGAAAGTCATGCTCAACAAATTGAACATGACATGAAGTGTAAACCTTGTTAGTGATAGGATCAAGACAGTGATAGGCGCTTTGCGTCTTTGAATACCCAATAAAGACACAAATTTTGGATTTTGGGTCAAGTTTGTGGGAAGTGTAAGGTTTGAGCCATGGGTAGCATAAGCAACCAAAACTTCGTAACTTGAGATAGTTTGGAGGATTGCCAAATAGGCAATGGAAGGGAGATTTTCCGTTAAGAGTAGGCATAGGGAGCCTATTAATAAGATAGGAGGCAGTGGTAAAAGCGTACGTCCAAAATATAGGAGGAAGATGAGCATGAGATAATAGAGAAAGACCGGTTTCAACAATGTGACGATGTCGTCGCTTTGCAAAACCATTGTGCTCTGGAGTGTGAGGAGGAGAGGTCAAATGTGAGACTCCGTCAATGGTGAGAAAATTAAATAAAGCTTCATATTCACCACCATTATCAGAGTAAAGGGTTTTAATTGGACGTTCAAAAAAAAATTCCACTAAAGCTTTGAACCTAATAAAGACAGACTTAGTGTCGGATTTATTTTTGAGAGGGTAGAACCAAATGTATTTGGTAAAGTAATCAACAAAAATTACATAGTATTTGAAACCATCAAGAGAATATAGAGGAGACGTTCACAAATCCGTATAAATAAGTTCAAGAGGATGAGATGTAACTAAAGTTGATTGACAAAAGGGGAGCTTGTGGCTCTTATTACATTGACATGCCTCACAATTAAATGTGAGCGAACTACAGAATGTTTAAATTGAGAAACTAAATTCTTGAAAATGCTAAGAGATGGATGACCAAGGCGGTGATGCCAGTCAATGGCTGGAGCTTTGATAGTGGAGAGCTAGGATAGATGAAGAAGTTGGCAACTCATAGATACCCTAACTAGTTGGACCCTGGATAAGATGTGCCCCCGTGAGTGGATCCTTCAAAATAAAAGAATCAGGAGAAAATTCAATTAGGAGATTATTGTCAGAGCATAGTTGAGAAATAGATATAATTCCTAGCTATAGAAGGAGCACAAAGCACGTTATTCAATTTTAAAGGTTTAGAAGCAGTAAGAAGACTTAATGAACCTATATGAGAAATGGAGATGCCCATACCATTACCGATTACAATCTCCTCTGAGCCATCATATGGATGGTGCAAAGCAAGATTAGAAAGGTCATTTGTGACGTGATGGGAGGCGCTCGAATCGAGTAACCAAGTAGGGGAGGGGGAGAGTGGTGGAGCCACGGTAACATTGGCTTAAGGGGAGGTGGAAGAGGAAGGTAGAGTAGGCTTAGCATTGGGAAAGGCTTCTTGAAATTTGGTGCAACGGTATAGGGAATGGCCTTGGACATGGCACCATTGGCATTTGCCTTGGTAGCCTTGTCCTTTGGAGTGGGCAGATTTTTTAGAGTGGTTGTAGGTGGGTTTGTGGGGATGATACGGGCGAGGGCTAGGGTCCTGCGGATGGGACGAGGATGTAGGTGGGTAGCGAGTGGTAGCGGCAAGAGCAGTGGCAGGTAAAGGAGTGGTAGGAAGGGGGGTTTCAGTACGCAAATTTCCCTCGCGAACCAGTAACTTTTCATAAAGTTCATCAAAGGTAATCAACGTGTCCCTGGCATTTACAGCATCAATCAAGGACTTGTAGTTGGGGTCTTGTAGGCCTTCAAGAATGCGATCAATTAAATCCTCAGGTTGGACAGGTTCTCCCAAGATGACTAACTGATCGGCACAGACCCGAACATCATTAATGTACTCAGAGACAGACTGAGCACCTTTGGTGAGGAGGCGAAAATTAGCTTTAAGAAGCTTTGCGTGCCTGCGGGAGTGTCGGGCAAATGTATGGGCTAGAATATCCCAAGCCTCCTTGGCCGTGGAGGCTCGAGAATCAAGCAGGACAATGGTAGTGTCCAAGGTGCCAATGAGAGCACCAAACAACAATTGATCTTCGCGTAGCCAAGTAGTAGCAGCGGGATTCGGAGACTCCGTGGAGTCTTTAGTAAAAGTGGCAAGTGGTGCTAGGTGAGAGTCATCGAGGAATTTGAACAATCCATAGCCGATAAGGGTGGCTTGAATTTGAAGTTTCCATGACAAATAGTTGGTGTTGGTGAGTTTAAGAATGTTGGAGAGGGAGACAGCCACAAGAGGGCAGGAAGGCTCAGCATCATTGGAGATGGTGGTGTTGGCCATGGGGAAAAGAAGATGCACGAGAGAGAGAAAAAAAATGAGGGAGGTTAATAAACCTGCTCAGATACCATGAAGGAGTGAAAAGGATATGTATTGCATTATATTGTTCACCTATTTATAATACAAACTATGCAAAGCTACTGTAAACTAGGAGGAAGTTACAACAAGAAGATTACAGAGAAAGATATGTGCAGCTAACTAATAGAGATATGTGCAGCTACTAATAGAGAATATTCACATATCTTATATAACAAATTAAGAAGAAAAGATAGAGTTAGTGTAACACCCCAGAATTTCAAAGGCGGAAAAGAAAGAAATAATAATATATTTAATAGGACGATGGCGGAAACATCGTCTTCTGGGAATGTCACTACTACAAGTATAATGTTTAAATAACTAAGTGGTAAAAACAAACATAAGTAAATACTATAAGTAAATTAATTACTTAGATTAAAATCAAAATGAGAAAACTATCTCAAACTAAAGAGAAGTCTAGAACTAGAACCCTAATAGATTATTTCTCGCATCTCAACCCGAGCCCAAAATCAAAGAAAATCCCCATCAACAAAACCTGCAAAATATACAACAAATATCCACAATCAGTGGGGAGTAACTAGCAGTTCTCCCAGAACAATAGCAATCAAAGCACGATTCAGAAGAAGATTATTAAGAAAGGAATAACATGCAATCATTACATCAATAGCATGCACATAGAAATCATAAAGCTCATAGATGAAACAAGTGATCATCAACAATAAGTAAACATGATAGAGTGAGTGACATAATTCAAATGTATATAAATAATAATAAATCAAGAATTCAACAAGTTATTGAGTCAGAAACCGAACGCCAGTGATTCGCAAATCACTTCCTAAGGTTTGTCAGATCGCAATCTCCAGGTCAGTCTATGGGCTTACGTTCCCCCCGCCCGTGTCTAAGAATGGCCAAACTCCCGATGCGGGGGTAGAACACGCGGGAACTCCCCGACCTCTCGGACGACAACAATTAACCCAGGTGTACCCCTAGTTCGCAAACCAGGTGGTTGACATGTTCTTCACCGGGGACTACATCTATCCCACCGGATATTCTTATCTCAAAATACAATCATACATACAATCCAAGTATCATTCATCAAAATTTCCATCAAAAAGGGATGCCACCCGGCCTTATACCCACAGTTCATCAAAACAGTTCTTCATAATTCCTCAAAATAAACCACTTATAAATTTTCAACAAATATCTCTCATAATAACACTTGAACATCTCCAAACATCATCAATGATAATATACTGGTTTTTACAGCATCCACAATTCAATCAACAATACACCACCAAATAACTCTAAATCATATTCATTAAAAGAGTAGTAACACTTAATCATTTTCTTCCATAAATCAAACATAAACATGTGGTTACCCAATGATACATACTGTATACTACTGAAAATCAGCAACCCAGAATATATTAAATTATGAATTATTTCTGATTTACAAGCCCTCAAACAATTTAAAAGTGTATCCTCAATTTCACAACAAAAACACCATAATAATTATTAAACTAATAATTTCGAGCAGTAAAATCATAAAAAAAAATTATCATATAACCCTAATAGCTCTACTGACATGGTACAATTTTATTTATAATTTTCGGACTCAAAAAGTATTTTTAACAGTTAATATACAGATTCCTCAAATAAGCCATTATAACAATTAAAAATATACAAAGACGCCCAAAAATTACCAAAAATTCACATAACATGTAAAAACTCACGAAAATACTTATTATTCAAACAAATTAATTTTTCTGCCTCTAAAAATAATTTTCATGAATTATATACTGACAGAACAGAAATTACAAAAACAGATATATCAATTAATTAAAACAGTAAACAGTAGATAAAAATTATTCTAAGGCATGGAATACATTATACGCATGTTATATGATCTAAGAAAAATGATTTCATCAATTTCAACAGTCGTTCAATAATTATTATGAAATTTAGCCAAAAACGCACAAAATACTAATTAAATCAAATAAATATTAAAAATCATGCAAAAATTATTTTTTTCTACACAGTATTCACATAGCATGTGTCACGTATGTTCATGTAAAATTTCGTCAAAAAATCTCATTCAAAAAGTATTTTAGATAATTCCTAACGTATTAATCTAATACCGAATACTACTCTAATCACTATGATTCTAGGATAACAACTAGTTACCTGGATCGTCGGGAGGAGAGCTGAGTCCAAAGATACAATCACGAGTTAAGCATGCAATCCAAATCCTCTTCTAACCCCAAGGCATAACAAACGAGAATTGTAGCAACAAGTCACTAAGCATTTCTTCTTGAACGTTGGAAACTCTTGTTTCGCACTGCTCTGTTACGACCATGATTCCCGATGATCAAAAGCTTAGATTATAAATCGCTCCGGTAAGAATGTATAACAAGATGTTATAAACGTTGAGTACAAAAATAAAGACGATCCAACGGTTAGAGCTCCGGCTACAGTTATTTTCGTGAAGGTGCGACAGGAAAAACCGGGTTGAAACTTTCTATTCTTTTCCTCTTCCTTTTCTCTCTTCCTTTTCTTGAAAAACGGTGGGTGATAAATGCAAATGATGCTGAACTTCTATGAATAAAAATCAGAATTTTATGGATGTTTAATGGTTGAAACAAAGGGTTTTAATGAAGGAGAATGATAAGGGGGTTATAGGAGTTACAAAGCTACCAAGAGTCACAAGGAAAAAATAAAAAGAAAAGAAAGAAGAGAGGCTCTCCTTTTCCTTCACTTGGCCGGCTGTCAAGCCCAACACACCCACAAAAATCTTCGGCCCAAAACAACAAGAGCGTACGTCCTCCTAAACATATATATGAAATTTAAAGTGCGCAAAAGAAATTGAAAACTTTAAAATAGATTTCACAACATTGAAACACTAATAATAAATAGGCGATAAAGTAATAAATTATTAACAACAATAATAAAATTTGCTAAGTCGACACAAATGTGCATGGAACCACCCATTGCAATCTAGTATCAACAAAATAATATTTGAAAGCCTTCTTATCAAATCAACATTAGAGTTTACTGGAATCACCCAATATAAACTTAATGTCAACTCAAAAAGGAAATTAAATCAAAACAAATAAAATGCGTCAACTTATCAAATTGACATACAAGTCACAGGAATCACCCATTATGACTCAATATCAACTCAAACAAGTTTAAAATTTAGACTTATCAAATTGACATACAAGTCAAAGGAATCACCCATTATAACTTAATATCAACTCAAACAAGTTTAAAATTTAGACTGAGTATATAAATTTCATTTTCAAAGAATATAAAACAGATCAGTCAAAACCAAAGAATTAAATAAGAAGTATTGAAAACAACCAAAATTTTGCTATGAAATGAGAAAGCACTAAATATTTAAACAAGAAACAACATATGGTAAACGAGATCCTTTCACACATTTGAGTTTGAAAAAATAATGCTAATAAGAAAAGTAAATTAGTAAGTAAAATAAAAGTTGTTGAATGCTAACCTTTAAAACAAAATAGTTTACATCTACTTTTCAAACTAACACCAAAACAACTCATTAGGGTACTTTTATTTTCAAAGACTACAAAACTTATTAACATAATTAAAGGCTGAACAAGGATTAGCATGAAAAACAAAAAATATCAAAAGAAAAATATTTATAAATATAGATGGTCAAAAACGGCAAGAGAAATTTGAAGACAATTGAAATTAAACGTTTTTCAAAAGAGTATGTCAAAATATTAACAATAACAAAATTTGAAAGTCAGAAAATAACTCTAAAATAAGTATAAAATTTATTAAGTTCAAAGATCTAAAATATAATTTGGAATATAAATTCAAACTAGAAAGTTTTGTAAATAATAAAACAGATACGTAGTACTCACATAAAAAAAACAACACTTAATTGAAAAAGAACAGAAAGTATATATATTGTCTCACATAATAACATATACTATCAAGCAACTAGCAAATAAAATAAATGCAATGCAACACACAAGACTATATTAAAATAAAATTAAAGTTTATTTTTAATTTGCAAAACACAAAACAAATAAAACACACAACTAAACCGAGAAGGCTATAAATTACTTCGCTTTCGCTGCGCACTCTGATAAAAGAGAAAATAAATTACAAGTCAGAGGCCCTGCAAATAAGATTAACAAACTTGGTAGACTAATTCCACCAATAATACAAATAACTATACATATAACATATGCTCCATAAGCATGAGAGCACACCACATTCCCATAAGGCTTCCCTTTACTTACTCTACCCATAACACTCTCATTATAGTGAACAACTAAACTTAATTCTAAACAAATTTTATATCCTATGGCTAACTAATAATTTTAAAGAATCATTAGCAACTCTTTTTCAGAGTTTATGAGCATTTTGCTCTGATACCAACTGTAACACCCCAGAATTTCAAAGGCGGAAAAGAAAGAAATAATAATATATTTAATAGGACGATGGCGGAAACATCGTCTTCTGGGAATGTCACTACTACAAGTATAATGTTTAAATAACTAAGTGGTAAAAAACAAACATAAGTAAATACTATAAGTAAATTAATTACTTAGATTAAAATCAAAATGAGAAAACTATCTCAAACTAAAGAGAAGTCTAGAACTAGAACCCTAATAGATTATTTCTCGCATCTCAACCCGAGCCCAAAATCAAAGAAAATCCTCATCAACAAAACCTGCAAAATATACAACAAATATCCACAATCAGTGGGGAGTAACTAGCAGTTCTCCCAGAACAATAGCAATCAAAGCACGATTCAGAAGAAGATTATTAAGAAAGGAATAACATGCAATCATTACATCAATAGCATGCACATAGAAATCATAAAGCTTATAGATGAAACAAGGGATCATCAACAATAAGTAAACATGATAGAGTGAGTGACATAATTCTAATGTATATAAATAATAATAAATCAAGAATTCAACAAGTTATTGAGTCAGAAACCGAAAGCCGTTGATTCGCAAATCACTTCCTAAGGTTTGTCGATTGCAATCTCCGAGGTCGGTCTATGGGCTTACGTTCCCCACTGCCCGTGTCTAAGAATGGCCAAACTCCGTCGGGGGTAGAACACGCAGAACTCCCTGACCTCTCGGACGACAACAATTAACCCAGGTGTACCCCTAGTTCGCAAACCACGTGGTTGGCATGTTCTTCACCGGGGACTACATCTATCCCACCGGATATTCTTATCTCAAAATACAATCATGCATACAATCCAAGTATCATTCATCAAAATTTCCATCAAAAAGGGATGCCACCCGGCCTTATACCCACAGTTCATCAAAACAGTTCTTCATAATTCCTCAAAATAAACCACTTATAAATTTTCAACAAATATCTCTCATAATAACACTTGAACATCTCCAAACATCATCAATGATAATATACTGGTTTTTACAGCATCCACAATTCAATCAACAATACACCACCAAATAACTCTAAATCATATTCATTAAAAGAGTAGTAACACTTAATCATTTTCTTCCATAAATAAAACATAAACATGTGGTTACCCAATGATACATACTGTATACTACTGAAAATCAGCAACCCAGAATATATTAAATTATGAATTATTTCTGATTTACAAGCCCTCAAACAATTTAAAAGTGTATCCTCAATTTCACAACAAAAACACCATAATAATTATTAAACTAATAATTTCGAGCCGTAAAATCATAAAAAAAAATTATCATATAACCCTAAAAGCTCTAATGACATGGTACAATTTTATTTATAATTTTCGGACTCAAAAAGTATTTTTAACAGTTAATATACAGATTCCTCAAATAAGCCATTATAACAATTAAAAATATAAACAGACGCCCAAAAATTACCAAAAATTCAAATAACATGTAAAAACTCAGGAAAATACATATTATTCAAACAAATTAATTTTTCTGCCTCTAAAAATAATTTTCATGAATTATATACTGACAGAACAGAAATTACAAAAACAGATATATCAATTAATTAAAACAGTAAACAGTAGATAAAAATTATTCTAAGGCGTGGAATACATTATACGCATGTTACAAGATCTAAGAAAAATGATTTTATCAATTTCAACAGTCGTTCAATAATTATTATGAAATTTAGCCAAAAACGCACAAAATACTAATTAAATCAAATAAATATTAAAAATCATGTAAAAATTATTTTTTTCTACACAGTATTCACATACCATGTGTCACGTATGTTCATGTAAAATTTCGTCAAAAAATCTCATTCAAAAAGTATTTTAGATAATTCCTAACGTATTAATCTAATACCGAATACTACTCTAATCACTATGATTCTAGGATAACAACTAGTTACCTGGATCGTCGGGAGGAGAGCTGAGTCCAAAGATACAATCACGAGTTAAGCATGCAATCCAAATCCTCTTCTAACCCCAAGGCATAACAAACGAGAATTGTAGCAACAAGTCACTAAGCATTTCTTCTTGAACGTTGGAAACTCTTGTTTCGCACTGCTCTGTTACGACCATGATTACCGATGATCAAAAGCTCAGATTATAAATCGCTCCGGTCATAATGTATAATAAGATGTTATAAACGTTGAGTCCAAAAATAAAGACGATCCAACGGTTAGATCTCCGGTTACGGTTATTTTCGTGAAGGTACGACAGGAAAAACCGGGTTGAAACTTTCTATTCTTTTCCTCTTCCTTTTCTCTCTTCCTTTTCTTGAAAAACGGTGGGTGATAAATGCAAATGATGCTGAACTTCTATGAATAAAAATCAGAATTTTATGGATGTTTAATGGTTAAAAAAAAAGGGTTTTAATGAAGGAGAATGATAAGGGGGTTATAGGAGTTACAAAGCTACCAAGAGTCACAAGGAAAAAATAAAAAGAAAAGAAAGAAGAGAGGCTCTCCTTTTCCTTCACTTGGCCGGCTGTCAAGCCCAACACACCCACAAAAATCTTCGGCCCAAAACAACAAGGGTCCACGCTTCAAAAGCCCGCTACGCGATAAATCGATAAATTCCTAAATCGCGCCTAAACTTTGAAAATACTTAATAATGAAAATAATTCAAATAAATTATATTATAAATATAAATATAATGCACACATTAGCACGCCACATGCGATGCAACATTTCATCACCCAAATCGGTCCAACAACGTTACAAAAACGTTACACGACAAAACTGCATCCTAAACGCCTAAACAAATAACGAAATTAATATAACCTTTAAAATAAATAACTAACAACTTAAAATAATATATATATATAAATATATCACAACATATAAATATATATACACATTTTCACAACACGTTCCAAAATAATCTAAATAATAAATTATTTATTTTTACGAAAAATATCATTTTAATGTAAAAAAACACCAAAAATAAAGAGTGAAAATTACGGGGTGTTACAATCACTCCCCCTTAAAAGAGTTTCGTCCTCGAAACTTCAAAGCAACCAAGGGACAAAAGAAAATACTTTAGACAAAGAACATTAAGAAAACAGAAATCGATGGATTTTAGTTAAGAACTAAACAACTTTGCAGGTATAAAATTTTAATAACTCAAATAATATATATATTTTATTTTGGAAGACCAAAAGAGTTGTACAGTAAAGAAGCATGGTAACAACCATCATTTATACAATGTGAAAGAACCAAAGACAAGTATTAGAAAGTTTAAGGTAAAAACATTTGCACAATAAACTATAGGTAATTTTGTAAAAGAAGCAGGAATAAATATTTACGTAAAATTATAAAAGGATAAATCCGATCATACATAGATATTTTGAGAAAAGAAACGAAGAAGAAAAAGTTCGTAAATAGATAGTCAAACCAATTTAAATAGAGGTAACCACACGGGCTTATACTCCATTTAAAGAGATAAGAACACTTTAATAAAGAGTAGCTAGCTGCTTTATTAAAATAGCACTTACGAACACAAGTCATGACATATGTTATAAGAGCGTACGTCCTCCTAAACATATATATGAAATTTAAAGTTCGCAAAAGAAATTGAAAACTTTAAAATAGATTTCACAACGATGAAACACTAATAATAAATAGGCGCTAAAGTAATAAATTATTAACAACAATAATAAAATTTGCTAAGTCGACACAAATGTGCATGGAACCACCCATTGCAATCTAGTATCAACAAAACAATATTTGAAAGCCTTCTTATCAAATCAACATTAGAGTTTACTGGAATCACCCAATATAAACTTAATGTCAACTCAAAAAGGAAATTAAATCAAAACAAATAAAATGCGTCAACTTATCAAATTGACATACAAGTCACAGGAATCACCCATTATGACTCAATATCAACTCAAACAAGTTTAAAATTTAGACTTATCAAATTGACATACAAGTCAAAGGAATCACCCATTATGACTTAATATCAACTCAAACAAGTTTAAAATTTAGACTGAGTATATAAATTTCATTTTCAAAGAATATAAAACAGATCAGTCAAAACCAAAGAATTAAATAAGAAGTATTGAAATTAACCAAAATTTTGCTATGAAATGAGAAAGCACTAAATATTTAAACAAGAAACAACATATGGTAAACGAGATCCTTTCACACATTTGAGTTTGAAAAAATAATGCTAATAAGAAAAGTAAATTAGTAAGTAAAATAAAAGTTGTTGAATGCTAACCTTTAAAACAAAATAGTTTACATCTACTTTTCAAACTAACACCAAAACAACTCATTAGGGTACTTTTATTTTCAAAGACTACAAAACTTATTAACATAATTAAAGGCTGAACAAGGATTAGCATGAAAAACAAAAAATATCAAAAGAAAAATATTTATAAATATAAATGGTCAAAAACGGCAAGAGAAATTTGAAGACAATTGAAATTAAACGTTTTTCAAAAGAGTATGTCAAAATATTAACAATAACAAAATTTGAAAGTCAGAAAATAACTCTAACATAAGTATAAAATTTATTAAGTTCAAAGATCTAAAATATAATTTGGAATATAAACTCAAACTAGAAAGTTTTGTAAATAATAAAACAGATACGTAGTACTCACATAAAAAAAACAACACTTAATTGAAAAAGAACAGAAAGTATATATATTGTCTCACATAATAACATATACTATCAAGCAACTAGCAAATAAAATAAATGCAATGCAACACACAAGACTATATTAAAATAAAATTAAAGTTTATTTTTAATTTGCAAAACACAAAACAAATAAAACACACAACTAAACCGAGAAGGTTATAAATTACTTCGCTTTCGCTGCGCACTCTGATAAAAGAGAAAATAAATTACAAGTCAGAGGCCCTGCAAATAAGATTAACAAACTTGGTAGACTAATTCCACCAATAATACAAATAACTATACATATAACATATGCTCCATAAGCATGAGAGCACACCACATTCCCATAAGGCTTCCCTTTACTTACTCTACCCATAACACTCTCATTATAGTGAACAACTAAACTTAATTCTAAACAAATTTTATATCCTATGGCTAACTAATAATTTTAAAGAATCATTAGCAACTCTTTTTCAGAGTTTATGAGCGTTTTGCTCTGATACCAACTGTAACACCCCAGAATTTCAAAGGCGGAAAAGAAAGAAATAATAATATATTTAATAGGACGATGGCGGAAACATCGTCTTCTGGGAATGTCACTACTACAAGTATAATGTTTAAATAACTAAGTGGTAAAAACAAACATAAGTAAATACTATAAGTAAATTAATTACTTAGATTAAAATCAAAATGAGAAAACTATCTCAAACTAAAGAGAAGTCTAGAACTAGAACCCTAATAGATTATTTCTCGCATCTCAACCCGAGCCCAAAATCAAAGAAAATCCCCATCAACAAAACCTGCAAAATATACAACAAATATCCACAATCAGTGGGGAGTAACTAGCAGTTCTCCCAGAACAATAGCAATCAAAGCACGATTCAGAAGAAGATTATTAAGAAAGGAATAACATGCAATCATTACATCAATAGCATGCACATAGAAATCATAAAGATCATAGATGAAACAAGTGATCATCAACAATAAGTAAACATGATAGAGTGAGTGACATAATTCTAATGTATATAAATAATAATAAATCAAGAATTCAACAAGTTATTGAGTCAGAAACCGAACGCCAGTGATTCGCAAATCACTTCCTAAGGTTTGTCGGATCGCAATCTCCGAGTCGGTCTATGGGCTTACGTTCCCCCTTGCCCGTGTCTAAGAATGGCCAAACTCCCGATGCGGGGTAGAACACGCGGAACTCCCCGACCTCTCGGACGACAACAATTAACCCAGGTGTACCCCTAGTTCGCAAACCAGGTGGTTGGCATGTTCTACACCGGGGACTACATCTATCCCACCGGATATTCTTATCTCAAAATACAATCATGCATACAATCCAAGTATCATTCATCATAATTTCTATCAAAAAGGGATGCCACCCGGCCTTATACCCACAGTTCATCAAAACAGTTCTTCATAATTCCTCAAAATAAACCACTTATAAATTTTCAACAAATATCTCTCATAATAACACTTGAACATCTCCAAACATCATCAATGATAATATACTGGTTTTTACAGCATCCACAATTCAATCAACAATACACCACCAAATAACTCTAAATCATATTCATTAAAAGAGTAGTAACACTTAATCATTTTCTTCCATAAATCAAACATAAACATGTGGTTACCCAATGATACATACTGTATACTACTGAAAATCAGCAACCTAGAATATATTAAATTATGAATTATCTCTGATTTACAAGCCCTCAAACAATTTAAAAGTGTATCCTCAATTTCACAACAAAAACACCATAATAATTATTAAACTAATAATTTCGAGCAGTAAAATCATAAAAAAAATAATCATATAACCCTAATAGCTCTACTGACTTTTCGGACTCAAAAAGTATTTTTAACAGTTAATATACAGATTCCTCAAATAAGCCATTATAACAATTAAAAATATAAACAGACGCCCAAAAATTACCAAAAATTCACATAACATGTAAAAACTCACGAAAATACATATTATTCAAACAAATTAATTTTTCTGCCTCTAAAAATAATTTTCATGAATTATATACTGACAGAACAGAAATTACAAAAACAGATATATCAATTAATTAAAACAGTAAACAGTAGATAAAAATTATTCTAAGGCATGGAATACATTATACGCATGTTACATGATCTAAGAAAAATGATTTCATCTATTTAAACAGTCGTTCAATAATTATTATGAAATTTAGCCAAAAACGCACAAAATACTAATTAAATCAAATAAATATTAAAAATCATGTAAAAATTATTTTTTTCTACACAGTATTCACATAGCATGTGTCACGTATGTTCATGTAAAATTTCGTCAAAAAATCTCTTTCAAAAAGTATTTTAGATAATTCCTAACGTATTAATCTAATACCGAATACTACTCTAATCACTATGATTCTAGGATAACAACTAGTTACCTGGATCGTCGGGAGGAGAGCTGAGTCCAAAGATACAATCACGAGTTAAGCATGCAATCCAAATCGTCTTCTAACCCCAAGGCATAACAAACGAGAATTGTAGCAACAAGTCACTAAGCATTTCTTCTTGAACGTTGGAAACTCTTGTTTCGCACTGCTCTGTTACGACCATGATTCCCGATGATCAAAATCTCAGATTATAAATCTCTCCGGTCAGAATGTATAACAAGATGTTATAAACGTTGAGTCCAAAAATAAAGACGATCCAACGGTTAGATCTCCGGCTACGGTTATTTTCGTGAAGGTGCGACAGGAAAAACCGGGTTGAAACTTTCTATTCTTTTCCTCTTCCTTTTCTCTCTTCCTTTTCTTGAAAAACGGTGGGTGATAAATGCAAATGATGCTGAACTTCTATGAATAAAAATCAGAATGTTATGGATGTTTAATGGTTGAAATAAAGGGTTTTAATGAAGGAGAATGATTAGGGGGTTATAGGAGTTACAAAGCTACCAAGAGTCACAAGGAAAAATAAAAAGAAAAGAAAGAAGAGAGGCTCTCCTTTTCCTTCACTTGGCCGGCTGTCAAGCCCAACACACCCACAAAAATCTTCGGCCCAAAACAACAAGGGTCCACGCTTCAAAAGCCCGCTACGCGATAAATCGATAAATTCCTAAATCGCGCCTAAACTTTGAAAATACTTAATAATGAAAATAATTCAAATAAATTATATTATAAATATAAATATAATGCACACATTAGCACGCCACATGCGATGCAACATTTCATCACCCAAATCGGTCCAACAACGTTACAAAAACGCTACACGACAAAACTGCATCCTAAACGCCTAAACAAATAACGAAATTAATATAACCTTTAAAATAAATAACTAACAACTTAAAATAATATATATATAAATATATCACAACATAGAAATATATATACACATTTTCACAACACGTTCCAAAATAATCTAAATAATAAATTATTTATTTTTACGAAAAATATCATTTTAATGTAAACAAACACCAAAAATAAAGAGTGAAAATTACGGGGTGTTACAGTTAGACCAAGTCTAACTACTCTCCGTAACACTGCCTATCTTCTGTTTTGGTGGTGAACTAGAACGGAGCGACCGCTCCGTTGAACAGAGGAGCGCTCGCTCCTCTTGTCTGGGCGAGATTTACTGGCGGAGCAGAGGTGATGATTTGGTGCTGGATAGGGTGGTGGTGGTGGTGTTGTTGTGTGCTGTTTTGTGTTAATCAGGGAAGATGGTGGCTCGTGATTTGGTGTGGTGTAGGTTAAGAGTCATGTGTGGTGAAGGTTAAGGGGGTCTTCAATGACATTGATATAGGACTTGTGGACCTTCAAGCTTGTGTTTTGTGCCTTGAACGCTCACCTACACATAAACCAACACATGAGTGGGGAAACGAGACATAGAAGATAAAAAATATTAAAAAAAATTAAGAGTGACTAAATGGGAATAATATAGTAAATTAATTACAAAAACTAAACTAATCTATCTAATAATAAAACAAGGGAAAAAATAAACTATGAAATTAAGAGCTAAAAACTAATAAAAATTCACTAAATAAAGAAATTAAGCTACAAATTTCAAAGCTATGGTCACAACTAGGGGTGTGCACCGGTCCATGTTTGAACCGGACCGGGACTGGCTAGACCGGTGGACTGGAATCTGGTATTTTGGACCTGTTGGACCGGAATCTATATTTTTTAAAAAATAAACTTTTTAATTTTATTTAAAGATATTTATTAATTAGATATATTAAAAATTAATATTTTTAATAATAATAATCCAAAAGTAATAAATCGTAGGTTTTTAACATTCTAACTTTCTACCTTTTAAAACTTTTTTTAACATTAAAACTTTTTTTTTACTAAACTAATAGAAACTCCGGTCCAACCGGTCTGGACCGGCATTTTCTGGGTTTGGTCCGGACCAGAAACCCGGTTTCGGGATTTTTTGTGGACCGAAGACCAGACCGGAAACTTCGGTCCGGTCCGATCCGGTCCAGATTCCGGTCCGATCCTGGTCTTTGCACAGCCCTAGTCACAACCAACACTAGAGGAAAAAAGCCTAAGGGCTGCGGTCAAAAGTGGCCTAAGGGCTGCGTATTTTGACCGCAGCAATTAGAGTAGCAGCCCTTAACATATAGGAAGGGCTGCGGTTATGAACCGCAGCCCTTGGAGAAATAAGGGCTGCGGTCGTAGGTAAACCGCACCCTTGGCCGAATAAGGGTCTGCGGTTAATAAGGAAAACCGCAGCCCTTGGTGAAGTAAGGGCCGCGGTTTTCCCAATTAATCGCAGCCCTTATTTGGCCAAGGGCTGCGGTTTTCCCTATTAACCGCAGCCCTTGTGTACTTTTTTTTTTTTTTAAATTCAGCTATATAATATATATATATATATATATATATATATATATATATATATATATATATATGCGCTCGTTCCCTGTGTCGCTGGTTCCTTGCTGCTTTGCTTTGTACCATATTATAAACCTCATAATGCATATAGAGTTCCCAATTATGTAATAATTATATATATATAATAATAATAATAATGTTAAAGAGTACATATTAAGGCAAAATTATATTAATTCTTATACAAAAAGCTACATTAACGCAACCGAATAGCTTGCCAACTTGTTTCGAACTTTTAGCTAGTTCTTGCAAAATCCTAACCAATGTATCATAGACAATCTTCACAAATGTAGCTTACCAACTTGTTTCGAACTTCATCCAATTCTTCAATTGTGAATTCATCCAACCTTGGTGCGTCGTTATCCATGTAAACCTTGCAATAATATGAATATAATAAATTAATAAGATCAAGTCAAACATTTACAATATATAATAACAACTAACTCTTGCAATTAGCTAATAAAACAACCAATTTTCGAGTTGATTTTGTCGATTTTTGTGAATTTGAGCTATTTTACATCCCAAAACTCACTACATGTTACATATAGGAGCAAAACTAACACACACCACTTACTTTATGCATACTTGAAGTGTTAATGTCAAATTTAGGTGCACAAGATTAGAAGTTCAATTTGTAGGTTAGTTTCGGGGACGATTTTTGTGAATTTGAGCTATTTAACTTCCCAAAACTAGCTACATGTTACATATAGGAGCAAAACTAACACACACCACTTACTTTATGCATACTTGAAGTGTTAATATCAAATTTAGGTGCAAGAGATTAGAAGTTCAATTTTTAGGTTCGTTTCGGGGACGATTTTTGTGAATTTGAGCTATTTTACATCCCAAAACTAGGTACATGTTACATATAGGAGCAAAACTAACACACACCACTTACTTTATGCATACTTGAAGTGTTAGTGTCATATTTAGGTGCAAAAGATTAGAAGTTCAATTTTTAGGTTCGTTTCGGGGTCGATTTTTGTGAATTTGAGCTATTTCACTTCCCAAAACTAGCTACATGTTACATATAGGATAAAAACTAACACACACCACTTACTTTACGCATACTTGAAGTGTTAATGTCATATTTAGGTGCAAAAGATTAGAAGTTCAATTTTTAGGTTCGTTTCGGGGTCGATTTTTGTGAATTTGAGCTATTTCACTTCCCAAAACTAGCTACATGTTACATATAGGAGCAAAACTAACACACACCACTTAATTTATGCATACTTAAAGTGTTAATGTCATATTTAGCTGCAAAAGATTAGAAGTTCAATTTTTAGGTTCGTTTCGGGGTCGATTTTTGTGAATTTGAGCTATTTCACTTCCCAAAACTAGCTACATGTTACATATAGGAGCAAAACTAACACACAGCACTTACTTTACGCATACTTGAAGTGTTAATGTCATATTTAGGTGCAAAAGATTAGAAGTTCAATTTTTAGGTTCGTTTCGGGGTCGATTTTTGTGAATTTGAGTTATTTCACTTCCCAAAACTAGCTACATGTTACATATAGGAGCAAAACTAACACACACCACTTACTTTATGCATACTTAAAGTGTTAATGTCATATTTAGGTGCAAAAGATTAGAAGTTCAATTTTTAGGTTCGTTTCGGGGTCGATTTTTGTGAATTTGAGCTATTTCACTACCCAAAACTAACTACATGTTACATATAGGAGCAAAACTAACACACACCACTTACTTTATGCATACTTGAAGTGTTAATGTGAAATTTAGGAGCAAAATATTAGAGTTCAAGTTTTGGGTTAGTTTCGGGGTCGATTATAGTTAATTTATGCTACAATTTCCAAAATAAACTAATTCTTACCTATCAATTTAATCTAAATTAAATAAACTAATTAGTTACATACCTTTTGAAGATAATCGATGTCAGTACAACGGTTGACTATATCAAACATGTACCGCAGCACGTAATAGCCACAATCAACACCATTCTTTTGTTGCGGACACTGAAATTCACCAAATTTAAACATCCAAAAACATTCATGTTAAATTTAGAGTATATGAAAATAAATGGTTCGACATAAGATTCACCAAATTAGTTACCTCAACTGATATCCAAAGAGGAGCTTTTCCTAATCGAAGTCCAAGTCCATAATCTTTGCTTCATCACACTACATCAATACATTATAAGATGTTTATTATATATATATATATATATATATATATATATATATATATATATATATATATATATATGTGTGTGTGTGTGTGTGTGTGTGTGTGTGTGTAATATTAGGTACACATATTGTTCTAGTTAAGTTACCTATTCAATAGTGACTTGACTAGTATGGTTCGTGGTGGTTGTCGACGAAGAGAATCAAAGTGGTAGACGTGATTATTTGACAAACATATCACAATGAGCGTCCAATGGAGACTATATAAGGAAATAATATAAAGTTACTTATTCAACAATTCGGTGAATTTTGTTATCGATATATGGAACAAGAATGAACTTCAATTCTCTCCTAAACAAGGAAATAAAGTTATAGAAAATAAAGTAAAGCATCAAGTTTGGTGTAACAAGCTTACGTTTCAATATATGGAACAAGGATGAACTTCTCTTCTAACCGATGTGATTGTTTGAAACTAGTATCGAGATATTCTTTCACATCGGTTTGGTTTTTTAAACAATTGTCATCTCGCATCATACTTGGACATAACCAACCAATCTTTGTCTCACTCATTTTTTCATTCAATTCAGTACACAATAACCTGAGAAAGCATATAATAAAAAGTAAACATACTTATCATGGAAGTTGAAAACTATTATAAACTTGTAATTAAAGTAAGATATGTATCACCTCATGAAAGCTTGTATCATTGTTCCACTCAACATTTCCCCACGTAAGAATTCTTTAACATCGTCTTTGGAAATCCATGTAGATGACTCATCAGCGTAGTTGAATTGTTCCTTCCTCAAAGGAACATGTATTGGAGTATTCTCGGGCAAATCGCTAACGCACTCATGCAACCAATAACATGCCTTAGTAAGGCCTTGCACCACCAACGGCTCGAGAAGTGGATTGTTTGACATACTAACTTGGTCATCGAACACATTTGGTTCAATTTCAGCACGTCCAATTGCCTCCTTAGCCATCTTGTTTGGTGAACCGACCTTTTTAGCCTTCTTGTCATGTGAACCAGCCTTCCTTGAAACCTAGTAAAAAGTAATAATAAGAATATTACTAATTATTATATATATGACATAGAAAAGTAATATAATCGGAGTTGATTATTACATAAATTCACGCATATATACATGTATGTTTATCGGTGTACCTCATCTGAAAATCGCACCCATGCACGCGGCCACATAACATAACTACCATGGGCGTCACTCAGTGTATGTAGACTAACCTCCGGTTTTGGCATCGGAAGACCTAAGTCTTCAAAATCAGGCTCAATGTAGTCGATGCTCACCACATAGTGATCATTGTTCACTATCTGGTGATGCACTCGTACTCGATCACCAGGAGGTTGTGCATGGCCACTAGCTACCACAATTAGACTATCAGAATCATTTTCTTGAACTAATAGTCGGCATGGGGTCTCCTCCTTTGAATCAAAACAAGTCATTAATAGTTAAGCGATGAAACAACATTACATTTAGAATTGCATGCACATAGGGACAATACATAGTTAATTAATAAAGCACAGTGATGACGCGTGATAAATTAAACCAAATAAAGTGATTACCTTCAACTCGGGTATTGGTGGATCAGGTGCAGGTATCGTTTGATTATCCGATGTTTGTGGAACACCGATCGACTGGCTAGATGGAACATCACTACCTTTCTTCAATGGGAAGGTCGGTAAACCCATTTGCTCCATCATAGCATTGAAGTTATGTGTCATCTCCTCTCTAAGCTCCTCCCGAATTGCAGATTTGATAGCCTCCACATCTACCGACGCCGAATTCACACTACTCGTACTTGATTTTGACGTTGTAGTGTATTGTTCACCATATACCTTTCGTACGCCGAGGCGGACACCTCCCACGCCCCTCACACGACCACTATGGTCCTTTCCTAGAGTTTCGTGCAAAGCATCCATGTGTGCGGTAGGAGTGAAATCACCGGTTGCCTCCTTTTCCTTCAATCCGATCTAGAAATTAAACAACAACAGACAATTGGACGTTAAAATTTTAAAAAAAAAAAAAAACAAAACGTACTTCCAAATAAGTTGCCGGCGGGGGGGGCAAGTGGGGACCGTGTGGGGGGCGTGTAAGGAGGGGGAAAGTGCGGGTGTGGGGTGTGGGGTTACTTGAATGGATATAAACGAAAAACACATCAAATGGCCGAAATACGCATAAAATGATCTTTATTTTCCCGAAATCCAACCAACAACAAAGTAGCACCTATAAATCTACTTAATAGCAATATTTTAGGTTATATTATCATATTTCACAAGAAATTGGAGCCCAGTGACTCAAACTATTCGAAAATGACATGAAATGGCCGAAATAGGCCTAAAATGATATTTACGTTCCCGAAATCCGACCAATAACAAAGTAGCACCTATAAATCTACTTTATTGCAATATTTTAGGTTATATTATTGGGCGGGCGCGGATGTGTCGTTGTGCACCGCACCCGGCCAAAGATAAAATTTCTCCTACTCTCTTTTACACTAAGATAGTATAATGGAAGTAGGGGTCGTATCCACAGGGAAACAGGGACGAGTTTAGTACTTAGCGTGATTCAAAACCTAGATTAAGCTAAGGGCCGAGAAACCTAATAATAATTACAAAGGGGGGTTTCAAGTAGATTTACGAACAAACTAAAACTAACTAGCATATAAACAAAATGAGAAATCAATATGGGAAGATCTTGAATCCGATTAACATCCACTTCAATTCATTATCGATCCTTGAACCTCCACTCTAATTATTTCCATAATTATCTATTGTTGAGAATCAATCTCGTGTTCTCCTTATTCTTAGTTAAATAGCACGATCAGCGTGACTATAAAACCCTAAATAAAGGATAACCTAGTCCGATCGCGTCTAAATTCAATCCAATAGCAGCAATAAACACAGAGAACCAATAGACCTGCTAACGTCATACAAGCGATAAACATTCAACAGTTAATTCAATTTCCCTAAGAAATAACCAAGATGATCAGCATCTGAGTTACTCCCTAGTTTGCTACAAATCGATAAAAGAATAAAACAATCCGATTCTATTCTTAAATCTAGCATTAGATTAATTACACAATCAAACTAGTAATATTCCTAGCATAATCATGCAAAAATCATAGAAAGCAAGCATAGAAATTAAACCATAATCAAAGGAACTAAATAGAGAGGAAAGATCTCACAATAATGCTTGAAGCTCCATATTAATCTCGTTCAAGAACGGTTCAAGCTACAATTGGCATAGCATAAGCCAATCCCATAATTGAAATCTACAAAAACTAAACTAGAAAATAAAAACTAAAAGAGAAGACAACAAGAGAGGAGTGGAGTTTTGGAGACTCCCTCTCCTTGTGGGTCTCGCCCCCCTAGGTCCAAAAATCAAGTTTAGTATTTATACTAAAGCTCAAAAATCAGCCGACATTTAGACCGACCTAGGGGTCGCGAGGTGCGAAGTAGGTCGCACCGTGCGAAGAGTGTTCTGCCCACCGCACATTTGGCTGGGCAAGGCAGGTCGCACCGTGCGAAGCAGGTCGTGAGGTGCGAGCAAGCAGGTCGCGAGGTGCGACCTATCTCGCGAGGTGCGAGCGGCGCGCTGGGCCAGAGCTGGGCGAGCGCTGGGCTGGCGAGGTGCGAGCACTGGGCGTGCATGCTGCTGGGCGCTGAGCGATGCTTGCTGGGCTAGGCAGCTTGCTGGGCAGCTTGCTTCGAGCGCTGGGCGTGAAGTGTTGAGCGTGCACGCGAGAGCTGGGCTATGATGCCGAGCTTGCGGTGCACGAGAGCGTGGTGAGGAGCGCGCACGAGAGCTTGGTTGGTGAGACGATGTTGTGCTTGCGATGCAGCTTGATACTTTGCTTGGCTCAAATGCATTTCACCTTGAAAGCTCGGAACATAAGACGTTAACACCAATTATCTCGCAAAGCTCCGAACTTCCGCTAAGGGTTAAATCAAACACGAACGTTAACAATTACAATCAAACCCTTAGCAAAGTGCACCCAAAGTTACGTAAATACTACGTGTAACTTGAGCGTATCAAATACCCCCACACTTGAACTTTACTCGACCTCGAGTAAACTCAAAATGAGGATCACCAAATAAATCATCACACAAGCTAACGACACCAACCTACACTCCCCATCAACTACACCATCATTATCACATCTTAACAAAATACGCTCAAAACCTAAACGTAAGGGATGATGATTCCCCCACACTTAGATTCAAGCTCACCTGAAATATATAAAGACGTAACAACAACAATAACCATCAAACGACAACCAAAATGTGAGCTCAAATCCTGAAGGATTTAAAAGGAGTTGAATTCACTCAAACGCCACAATGAAAATGACAGCTCGCCTAAAACCTCAAAAGATAAACTAAAACTACTACTACAACAACTAATTTAAAATAGCAAGCCATGGAATGAAGACAAAAAGGGATAAATTCCATGCTTACTCCCAAAAACAAACAATCAACCAAAAGAATGTGAAAGCCAAAACAAATCTTCACAAAATCAAGGATGAATTAACCAACCATACCCGAAAACGCTTTCCACCTTATGACACCATCTCCGGCAAATGAGTTTTCAAAGTACAAAATTCTCTCTTAATCTCTCATTTTGCCTAGGAGCCCTTTCGGGTTTTCATCCTAGCTTCACACATTTCTTTTGGTTGCATCTCACCATCTTACCCGCTCAATATAAGCCACTTTTTTGCATAGGTTTCCCTTTCGGGTTTTCAACCTATCCGGGCCCCCATTTTTGCCCGAGTCGCCCACCCTTGCGGGTTTTCAACTCAGCGGGATTCTTTTCATCACTTTTTTTTTTATTCTTTTTTTTTTCATTTTTTTTTTCATTTTCATTTTTTTTCAAATTGAAAGTAATATATACAACATAGATACATGAGAATGAGAATACCCTCCCCCCTACTTAAACTACACATTGTCCTCAATGTGTCGACAATGAAAAGAAAAAGTAAACTGAAAATGGGGGGGAAATTTGAAAATCGGGTAGATCGAAGATCGAATGCTCAAAACTCATGAAAAGCAATCCGTCAAACTCAAATTTCTTAACAACACCATCTCAAATCTCATAAATCAACTCACAACCCTCTCCCTCGAATCACTCAAACAAATGACAAGTTCAAAAGTTTCGAATTTTTGAGATTTGCACCTAGCTTAAGAGATCGAAAAGATACATTAACAATCTCAATCCTCTAGTGTTACCAACTCCTAGCTATTGAAGTCCTCCCAACGGGTTTTCTATTGTGGATTTTGGTTACAAGCGGATTAAGATTGGTTGTGGATCTTTTTTAGTGGGTGGGCGGTGGGTGAAAGAAAATTTGTTGTGGTGGTGGAAATTTGATGAGAAATAAAGAAAAAGAAAGAAAATAAAAGGGGTCTCGGGTTGCCTCCCGAGAAGCGCTGTTGTTTAAAGTCGTTAGCTCGACTTAGTACCTTAAGCTTAATCATTGGGTTGTGCTCCATGTGTGACAATGGTGGTTCCATGTCAATATCCACTTCAAGTACCTGCAAAATTGATTGAGAAGGACTCTTGCAATGCATCGTTAGTATCTAGCTTACTACAACATGGTTGAGCATATAACATCAGATTATATCCAAAACCTAGCATTAAGTCAACAACAAACATCAACTAGTAGTACTCCTAGCTAATCCAAGTCATGACCATTAATATAAATATTTAAAGCTAGACAATAACCAAGATATAGAGTATGAGTCAATCAACCATTCCCAAGAGAGTTTAAGCAACAAGTTCCATGCTTCTTGTCCAAAATACAAAAGTGAAATACATAGAGCTCAATGGAAGATGAAAACTAGAAACTAAAACAAAAAGGGAATTCTTTATATGAGTGGCCAACCAAAAACAAAGAGCACAAGCAATACCATCCAAAAATCACGCTAAATACAAACAAGTAACACCGTTTCCCCGGCAACGGCGCCAAAATTTGGGCGGGCGCGGATGTGTCGTTGTGCACCGCACCCGATACTTAGCGTGATTCAAAACCTAGATTAAGCTAAGGGCCGAGAAACCTAATAATAATAACAAAGGGGGGTTTCAAGTAGATTTATAACTAAACTACAACTAACTAGCATATAAACAAAATGAGAAATCAATATGGGAAGATCTTGAATCCGATTAACATCCACTTCAATTCATTATCGATCCTTGAACCTCAACTCTAATTATTTCCAAAATTATCTATTGTCGAGAATTAATCTCGTGTTCTCCTTATTCTTAGATAAATAGCACGATCAGCGTGACTATAAAACCCTAACTAAAGGATAACCTAGTCCGATCGCGTCTAAGTTCAATCCAATAGCAGCAATAAACACAGAGAACCAATAGACCTGCTAACGTCATACAAGCGATAAACATTCAACAGTTAATTCAATTTCCCTAAGAAATAACCAAGATGATCAGCATCTGAGTTACTCCCTAGTTTGCTACAAATCGATAAAAGAATAAAATAATCCGATTCTATTCTTAAATCTAGCATTAGATTAATTACACAATCAAACTAGTAATATTCCTAGCATAATCATGCAAAAATCATAGAAAGCAAGCATAGAAATTAAACCATAATCAAAGGAACTAAATAGAGAGGAAAGATCTCACAATAATGCTTGAAGGTCCATATTAATCTCGTTCAAGAACGGTTCAAGCTACAATTGGCATAGCATAAGCCAATCCCATAATTGAAATCTACAAAAACTAAATTAGAAAATAAAAACTAAAAGAGAAGACAACAAGAGAGGAGTGGAGTTTTGGAGACTCCCTCTCCTTGTGGCTCGCCGCCCTAGGTCCAAAAATCAAGTTTAGTATTTATACTAAAGCTCAAAAATCACCGACATTTAGACCAGGCCTAGGGGTCGCGAGGTGCGAAGTAGGTCGCACCGTGCGAAGAGTGTTCACGCCCACCGCACATTTGACCGGGCAAGGCGGAGTCGCACCGTGCGAAGCGTGTCGCGAGGTGCGAGCAAGGTGTCGCGAGGTGCGACCTATCTCGCGAGGTGCGAGCTGCGCGCTGGGCCAGAGCTGGGCGAGCGCTGGGCTGGCGAGGTGCGAGCACTGGGCGTGCATGCTGCTGGGCGCTGAGCGATGCTTGCTGGGCTGGGCAGCTTGCTTCGAGCGCTGGGCGTGCGGTGTTGAGCGTGCACGCGAGAGCTGGGCTATGATGCCGAGCTTGCGGTGCACGAGAGCTTGGTGAGGAGCGCGCACGAGAACTTGGTTGGTGAGACGATGTTGTGCTTGCGATGCAGCTTGATACTTTGCTTGGCTCAAATGCATTTCACCTTGAAAGCTCGGAACATAAGACGTTAACACCAATTATCTCGCAAAGCTCCGAACTTCCGCTAAGGGTTAAATCAAACACGAACGTTAACAATTACAATCAAACCCTTAGCAAAGTGCACCCAAAGTTACGTAAATACTACGTGTAACTTGAGCGTATCAATTATCATATTGCACAAGAAATTGGAGCCCAGTGACTCAAACTATTCGAAAATGACATGAAATGGCCGAAATAGGCCTAAAATGATATTTACGTTCCCGAAATCCGACCAATAACAAAGTAGCACCTATAAATCAACTTAATAGCAATATTTTAGGTTATATTATCATATTTCACAAGAAATTGGAGCCCAGTGTCTCAAACTATTCGAAAATGACATAAAATGGCCGAAATAGGCCTAAAATGATATTTACGTTCCTGAAATCCGACCAATAACAAAGTAGCACCTATAAATCTACTTAATAGCAATATTTTAGGTTATATTATCATATTTCACAAGAAATTGGAGCCCAGTGACTCAAACTATTCGAAAATGACATGAAATGGCCGAAATAGGCCTAAAATGATATGTACTTACAATGGCATTGGCTATCTTTTCTGTAACGGGATCAGGTAACACTCTGTTTCCCTTTGCATCAACCCCATGCATCGAACACCACCAATCAAGGACCCTGTCTGGTTGACGAGCCGGTGTAACTGATGTGGTTGTAGAGCTAGTTGTCGTTGTCGAATCATGTGTGGGGTAATGGGCAAACATCCACTTTTTTCTCGCCTCATCGTATGAATGGGCACCCAAATGATGATAATATTTCCTTGCTTTTGCACTCGCGCTTTTTTTCTCACGTCTTGCCTGAAAACACATAATTACAAACAAAAGATTAGGTGTTATATACAATCATACTCGAGCTAAGTGTGGTAAATATAATTAAAATCCTTTGCTTACAACAGCTTCCGGGGTAGTATTTTTGGCAACAAATGCTTCCCACTCTTCAGGTTTGATATTTCTCCATATTTGATATGGTAATGTGGTGGGTTCCTCTGAATTTTCCAATGCGGCCTCAACTTCGATTTGCTTTTCTCCCCATAAATTTTCTTCTTCTTTGTACCCGTTCTTTTCCTCCGCTTAGTGATCCAACCGGACACTAACTTAGCCTTGAAATCTCGAAATCTCTGAGCAAGCGCGGATAGAAATAGATTCTTCTTGGCTTCATCATCTTCGATATTGAAGAGATTCTACAAAAAGAACGCACAAAAATATTAGTTTCCACATTTGTTGTAATAGATTAAACGGTTTTTTCACCTGATACCCCCGAGTTTTCAAAAAATTCACCTGGTACCCTCCATGTTTTCAAAATTCACCAGGTACCCCTAAGTTTCAAACTAATACACGGGGTACCCTTAAATACCCTTAATGACTAACGGCGTTAACCGCCGTTAGTCATTAACCCTAATTAACCTCTAATCCTAACCCTAAACCCTAACCCTAAACCCTAAACCCTAACCCTAAACCCTAAACCCTAAACCCTAAATCTAACCCTAACCCTAACCCTAACCCCAACCACCCCTCCCCCCCCACCTCACACCACCCCGTAGCCTCCCCACCCCAGCCCCCACCCCTCCCCCACCCTCCCACCACTCCCGTAGCCTCCCTCACCCCTCCCCCCTCCCCCACCCCCCTACCCCTCCACCGCCGCTCGACCGTCGCGAGTTCTCCCCCTCCTCACCCCCTACTCCTCCACCACCGCAGTTCTCCCTTCCCCCACCCCTACTCCTCCACCGCCGCTCGACCAGTCGCGGCCCTCCCCCTCCCCGCCACCGTCGCTCCGTCGATTTTCGTTGCTCCCCTACCATTCTAGTTTCGCTGCCAGATTTCCCCCACCCCGGATCTTCGCCGCCCATAGCCGTTCTTGCCGCCTTGATTTCCCCACCCCTGGATCTTCGTTGCCTAGATCTTCGTTCTTTGCCCGGATGGTGGCTCGTGTGGGATGCCCGGATCTTCGGGACTTAGGGTGGGATGTGCCGAGAAATATGGTGGGGAGGGGGGGAAATCGAGGAGAGCTGGGGGTAGGGACGGGTGTCGACGGGGTAGGGGGGAGGGAGGGTGTCGACGGGGTGGGGGAGGGAGGGGGTGTCGACGGGGTGGGGGAGGGAAGGGGCCGTGGGGGGGTGGGGGAGGGTGGGGAGGGGGTGTCGGCGGGGTGGGGGGGGGGAGGGGGCGAGGGGAGGGGGGGGGGGGTGGGGGGAGGCTGCGGGGGTGGGAGTGTGGGGGAGGGGTGGTTAGGGTTAGGTTTAGGGTTTAGGATTAAGGTTAGGCTAAGGGTTATGATTAAGGTTAGCATTAGGGGGTTAATTAGGGTTGAAAACAGAAAATTAGGGTTAATGACTAACGGCGGTTAACGTCGTTAGTCATTAAGGGCATTTGAGTGTATTAGTTTGAAACTTAGGGGTACCCCGTGAATTAGTTTTAAAGTTAGGGGTACCTGGTGAATTTTGAAAACATGGAGGGTACCACATGAATTTTTTGAAAACTCGGGGGTATCAGGTGAAAAAACCGTAGATTAAATTCTATCATTAGTACTACATACACATACATTTATTAAAATAAGAAACTAAATGGTAGTATGAAACTTACCATAGTGTCATTCCATAGAAATTTCTTCATCCCCTCGGGCACCTCTTGCCATGAATGCAAAATGGAGAGCCTCCGGACGCAAAGGCCAATATGTTTGCCATACTTAGAACGCCACACACCATAAGGTTGACCCAAGTTATCGTACTCTAAAGTCATATGCAAGTGAGTAGCACTTATTGACTTTGTAGGTCCTCTTCCCTTTCTCTTTTTCATCACTTTCGATTTTCTTTGTTGTTGATTTGTTTGTAACTCCCATTGTTGACCTTCTTGCCTACGAACTTGTTGTGCTTTCACAATTGTACCAATTTGTGGATGAAGTTCTTGAAGATCTCGATCTTCGAGATCACCTTTATCTGGGTCCTTCCTCACATCATAAGATTCATCCTCGGTTGTGTGTTCACTAGTCGTCATCTCATCCATATGTATTAATTATCCCTGCAATTATAAACACATAGAAATTAATATATATGTACAGGTAAAAAAAAATAACAAATTGAATAAGGACCAACAATAATGCAACATCGGAAGTCGTGGGCCAGTCGTGGGCCCAATGGCAGCGATGAAATGGAAGAAGAAGAAGCAAAGAAGCGCCCGGCGGCTGAAGACGCTGCGGCGAAGTAGCCCAAGCAAAGAAGGCCTAGCTCGGCTGGCTGGCCGGTCTGCGGGTTCGCCGCCTACGCGGGAATTCTTTGCCGCTAACGGGGGATGCAAGGGGGGGCGGAAAGTAGTGAGGGGGGCGGACGGGGAGAGGGGGGAGCGGGCTGTGCAAGGGCGGGGGGGACCGGGGGGCTGTGCTAGGGGGGGAGCGGGAGGCTCGAAATATACAAAAAGACATAAATCGGTCGAAATAGGCCTAAAATGATATTTATTTTCCCAAAATCCAACCATCAACAAAGTAGCTCGTATAAACCTACTTAATAGCAACATTTTAGGTTATATGATCATATTCCACAACAAATTGGATTAACATGACTCGAAATACACGAAAATGACATGAAACGGCCGAAATAGCCTTAAAATGATGTTTACTTTCCCGAAATCCAACCAACAACAAAGTAGCACCTATAAATCTACGTAATAGTCGTATTTTTTGCTATATTATCATATTCAACAAGAAATTGGAGTCACGTGACTCGAAATACACGAAAATGACATGAAACGGACGAAATAGGCCTAAAATGACTCTTACTTTCCCGAAATCCAACCAACAACAAAGTAGCACCTATAAATATACTTAGTAGTCGTATTTTATGCAATATTATTACATTCAACAAGAAATTGGAGTCACATGACTCGAAATACACGAAAATGACATGAAACGGCCGAAATAGCCTTAAAATGATGTTTACTTTCTCGAAATGCAACCAACAACAAAGTAGCACCTATACTTCTACGTAATAGTCGTATTTTTTGCTATATTATCATATTCAACAAGAAAATTGAGTCACATGACTCGAAATATATGAAAATGACATGAAATGGACGAAATAGAGATAAACTTGAGTATATGTCTCATGATTTGTTGACCTTCCGCCGTTTCTTAGGAGTTTCAACATGTATCCCTTCCGTGTGATCAACACGCATATAGTTCTCAGACATATTTACATCATCTTCCATGCTATTTTCAGGATAGGTAAAAGTTGGGATGTCCTCAAATGCATCATACTCTTCCTCATCCTCAACATCACCAATGCCCAGGATACTCCTTTTGCCAGGTACAATAATTGACCACTTATTATTAGCAGGATCAGTTACATAGAATACTTGTTTAGCTTGTGATGCAAGTACAAATGGCTCTTCAGTTTCACGTAGACGACCCATGTCCACAAGAGTGAATCCGCAAGGATCATCTTTTTTTACGCAACGTCGATTATCATCAACCCAATTGCAACAAAAGAGGCAAATATGAAAAGCTGAGTAGTCAAGCTCCCATATTTCTTGAATTCGCCCATAATAGTTGGTGGCAGCAAGAACGGGAGACTTATTTTTCGAGCTTGCGTATTGTGTAGATGACGCCACAAGTGAAACACCACTATTCTGTCGCGATGTCGACTTAAGATCTTGACGTTTAGTCCAAAACGTGTACCCGTCAATATCATAACCCTCATAAGAGTGTACAGATTCACGGGGACCAAATGCTAACCACTTGACTGTTTCAGAAACATTTTCATCTAAATCATCCACTGCTCGATGATGAAACCAATCAATGAACGTCTTATTATGCATTTGCGTCAATGCCCTTATTCCTTTTCCAGGGTTGCTAACAAGTAATTCCTCCATATGCTAATTTAAATAAGGATGGACAGCTGCTACGTGATGCAACACAAATAAGTGAGCTTGTGTACGCTTGTCGACAGAAGGTGAGATCAATTTTGAGCCAATCGTACCCTTGCCCTCGAGTCTGCCCTCGTGTCGAGATATCGGAACGCCAATAGGATCAACACCAGCAACATACTCTGCCACAAAATTACTGACCTCTTCAGCCACAATCCCTTGAATAATGCTACCTTCTGGTTGTGCAAGATTTCGAACTTTATCCTTCAAAGTACCCATATATCTCTCAAAAGGATAGCACCACCTCAAAAACACCGGACCACACAACTTAATTTCTCGAACAAGATGGACAATGAGATACACCATAATGTCAAAGAATGCAGGGGGGAAAATCATCTCAAATTTGCATAAAGTTTCAACTATTCTAGCCTGCAAGTCATCGAGTGTCGACGGTTGTAGCACTTTGCTGCATATTGTATGAAAAAATGAACAAAATTCTGTAATGGTGTGCCTCACATGCTTTGAAAGTATCCCACGAATTGCAATCGGTAAGAATACTTGCATCATGACATGACAATCGTGAGATTTCATACTCGATAACTTCAACTCACCATTTAAGGTAACAAATCGCTTCATATTCGATGAGTACCCAGTTGGAACCTTAATGCCATACAATGACTCGCAAAAAATCCGTTTCTCAGCTTTCGACAGCGTGTAGCAAGCTGGTGGCAAATAATTCTTCTCCGAATCATCCACCTTTTTTCTTTTCCCGGTTTCCTCATCAACCCTTTCCTCCACTACTTCCTTTTTCCTTCCGGCCCTTTTTTGAGCCCACAACTCCGGTCGAAGATTATTTTTTTCCAAGAAAAGACGTGACGCTTTAACATCCTTTGTCTTGCCCGGAATATTCATAAGTGTCGCAAGAATAGCATCACAAACATTCTTCTCAATGTGCATGACATCCAAACAATGTCTGACTTTTAAATCTTTCCAATATGGGAGTTTCCAAAAAATAGACTCCTTTTTCCATAATCCTGTAGTTCCATCAACGTCATTGGCAGGTTTACCATAGATCGTTTCAATGCCCTTAACCTGATTATAAACTTCAGTACCAGTTAATGGTCTACGAGCAACTTCCTCTTCAACCGTCCCATCGAAGGCCTTTTTCTTAAACCGATAGGGATGGTCGCGTCTAAGGAGCCTTCGTGTGCGCATATAGACATGTTTGCAGCCCTTAATGTGTATAGACTTCATGTCATCTATACAAATCGGGTACGGTTTTTTTCCTTTGGTCTTATACCCGGATAAGTTCCCATAAGTTTGGAAAGTCGTTCATTGTACGAGAAAAGCATGGCACGCAGAGTGAACATCTCATTAGCATACGCATCAAATACCGACACTCCTTCGTTCCACATCTTTTGTAAATCTTCAACTAGTGGTTGAAGGTATACATCTATGTCATTTCCAGGTTGTTTCGGCCCCGATATGAGAAGCGACAACATGATGTACTTGCGTTTCATGCACAACCAAGGAGGCAAGTTATAAATCACTAAAACTACCGGCCATGTACTATCCGAGAACTAAGATTGCCAAAGGGATTCATGCCATCCGTACATAATCCAAGCCTCAAATTCCTATCCTCGTTACCAAACGGCTTATGCACCCTATTGATACTTTTCCACTGGGGGAATCGGTAGGATGCTTCAACAAACCGTCTTTCTTCCTACGATGCGCATGCCACCGCATATTCTTCGCATCTTTTTTACCGAGAACATGCGCTTAAATCTAGGTATTATGGGATGATACCACAACACCTTAGTTGGTGATCCTTCACTACCCGCAACCCCTTTACGCTCGTACCTTGATAATCCACAACGTGGACACTCATCTAAATGCTCATACTCATTACGATAAAGCACACAATCGTTTGGACAAGCATGTATCCTCACGGTACTCTAAACCGAAAGGACACATGAGTTTCTTAGCATAATAGTTCGACTTTGGCGGTTCATTTCCATCGGGGAGCATATCGCCTAAAACTTCCAACAATGACGTGAAAGCGCAATCCGTCCAACACTCTTTCGACTTAATATTGAAGAGTGTTATCACAGCGGAAAGTTTGGTGTACTTCGTGCACAACCTGGATACAATGGCCTTTCGGCGGCCTCGGACATAGACTCAAACATACGAGGTCGTTTGCAAGGCGATCTTCAACCTCTTGTATCATCTCGTCTACCCGATCTCTATCATCATCCCCATATTCATCATCCCCATACTCATCATCCTCGAAATCATCACCTAATCTATCCTTCTCCTCTTCACATACATCGTTCATTATCCTACGACTTCTTGCATATCTCCCCCTCCTCACCATGCCAAACCCATACGTGGTATTGAGGCCTAAACCCACGACGAAAGACATGCTCCCTAAGCAAATGAATACTACTAACCTTGCTCACATTTCCACAATCTAAACAAGGACAATAAAAGTCGATTGCTCCGAGAAGATGCTTGGTATTCTAATGCGGATTTACAAAATTCGAGACCCCATTCACAAACTCAATCGATTCACGGCTACCATACATCCAAGTACGATCCATCTCATTCATGAAAACCTCTAATTAAACACAACCAATTATAAGTATCAATCATTTAAGCACATTCACATGCAAGACAATCACATATTGAAAACACGCACATACAAATGGAGGCTAAGAGAGTCACATGTGCAAATGTATGCATGCATCCGAAGGTCCTTATCACTCCAACCTAACCCATCCTTGGACGTTTAATCTCACTAGTGAATATATGCCAACTTTTCAATTCAAAGGAAAATCGCAGACATTTCCCTACAGTTCTCCAAGTACACAATGTAGATAATTGATTATCTACGTATGTACACAGAGAACAATGTAGAGAAACGACAAGCCAAGACTTTCCTTAGAATTGAAAAGAAGACATACATTCACCACCTAAGTGAGATCAAACGTCCAAGGACGATCCCAAACAGGGGGACTATTCAAGACTTACTCCTAATGAGTAAGTCTTGAACGGGTATCTAGGCATATGATTGATGATGATGATTCATATAACTTATACATTTCATAGCTTAATTAAATTGTTTTCATCCAATCTCATATCAAGAAATATACATACACATAGATTGAATCTACATATATACACAATAAATGAAGATATATAATGAATTGTCTTTATCATAAATACATACCAATAACAACTAATATGGAGATCGATCTCTATATATACTATGCACTATCTCCTAGTTGATTTGCCGCTTCCAATATGCTAATATCTAAGACACATAAAACCGAAAAAATTGTTAGCATATAGTAAATGCAAATTGCATATTATTATAAGAAATACATTAATATATATAAATTATCATATCTTACCCACATTGAAACACATTACAACTAACTTTTCTCATTTAAACTATTAACAAATTATAAATGAAATATGTTTGCATTAAACTAAGTTAATAGCTAATGTCGCTAATCAAATAATTCAATTAACAGATTTTCGGGTTCCGAAGCACGACCCTTTTGTATAACTTCTTTGCAAATGCAGCTTAAGATGCCACAGTTGCACATTCAGCCATAACTTTTCTGCAATTTCAGTCCCACTCAAACGCTCAACACATTCTCTTCTCCCAAACGAATATAAACATATTAACAAATAAAAATCAAAAAAATTAAAAAAAGCAACCTTTAATTTCATGACCAGCAGTATCCCAAGGTTAGGGCTCGCAGTGGCGTGCGACTGCGTGAGAGGGGGTGGGTGGCGCGCAGGTGGGTGGCGCACCGGTGGCAGTCGCTCAGGTGGTTGGTGCGCAACGGAGGGTGGCGCTCAGGTGGTTTTCGGCAATGCAACGTTGCTGCGTGGGGAGGAATTCGCTGCTACACAGGAGGGTGGCGTTTCGCTTCTACGTGGTGCGGTGGGGATGGCGCGTAGGAGGGTGGTGCGCACAGGAGGGTGGCGCTCAGGGGGTGGTTCAATTCGCAAGGTTAGGGCTTAGGGGATGGCGTTTCGCTGCTGCGTGGAGAGGAGAGGGAGTGAATGAAAATTAAATGGGTGGAGGGAAGAAATTAATGATCGCGGTTAATTAGTTTCGGGGGAAAAAAATAAAACAAAGGGCTGCGGGTGAGTGGTAAACCGCAGCCCTTCTTTTAAGGGCTGCGGTTAGGCCCAAAACCGCAGCCCTTCGTGAATAAAGGGCTGCGGTTTTGGGCCGACCGCGACCCTTAAAGTAAAGGGTCAGGTTTACCACTCACCCGTAGCCCTTTTACAACAGCAAATGGCTTTTTTCCTCTAGTGCAAGAGAATCTCCAAGCCTCTAATAGTATCTCCAAAACATATTGGGGAAGGGAGAAGATTGCCATTTTTTTGAGTTTTTAAAAAACGAAAAGAAAATCAAATAAACTAAAGAAAAGATAAATATTCGTAAATGGCCTAGACTCATCTAATCAACACAAATCAATGTTAGTCGAAGTCAAAATGTTAACAAAATTGTATCTTCTCCCTCTTCGCACCACGACCATCATCTTTCCTCCCTCTTCGCACTTAGAAGCACACGGCGACCACCACCACTGTCATCTCCTCCCTCTAAGTTTCCTCTGTGATGTGGCCCCGCCACCGAGATGCAACCCTTGCCTCCCCTTCTCTCTCTTCTTCTGGCTTTGTAGTACTTCCATCTATTTCATTAGGTTTTTGTAGTAATTTGAACCAACTTATTGCTTAAACATAGGTTTTCGTAGTAATTTGAACCAACTTATTGCTTAAACATTAGTTTTTTATAGTAATTTGAACCAACTTCATGTTTTTGATTGAATAATAATTGGTACGTGAATGGGGGAATCTCTTAACCAACTATTTCTGTTAAAAACAAGTGAATATGCTAGACCAATCAAGTGGGCTACTGTGTGTTGTGTTTGCTGGTTTGAAACTTCATCGATGACAGGCCACTTACAAAACAAGTAAACTGATTAGGGGTTGTCCAACAAACCCTCTCCTATGATTATGTCAGACGGGTGATCAAGTAAGCAAAGTAGTAATAGAGATAACAATAAATGTGTTTGTCTACATAAATGAGAATGACATTTACTTTTGTGCCAAATAGAGTATTTATAATGGTCATAGAGGCCTTGGGCCTTTCTCCTTCTGGATCCATCTTTGTCAAATAGGCTTATGGGGCTTGATTATAAGGTAAAGAGTGTCAAATAATAACAATATTAATAGTAATATTGAAAACAAAAATAATAATTACAACATTAGATAAGACTGAACTTATTTTTACTTATTTTTGCTGAATTGGACTTATTTTTACTTATTTTTGCTTAACTGAACTTATTTTTACTTATTTTTGCTGAACTGGACTTATTTTTGCTAAACTGAACTTATTTTTACTTATTTTTGCTGAAAATAAGTCCAAAAGAACAGGGCCTAACTATTGGACTTGGACTTATATTTATTAGACCCCATAAATTTACCCCTAGATCCATTATTCTGAAGAGAATGATGGTTTTTTTTCTATGGTGGGACCTTTAGTTGATCTTGATAAATGGCATTAGCAGATCATTTTTGGAAACGCCTCTGGCAGATCGTCTTTTGCAGACGACTTACTGCCTTAGCAAATGATGATGGCACACCACTTGGGCAGACAATTGTTAAGTCAATGGGGGTATCTAGATTTGAAAATTCTAAGATGGTTTTTTTTGGAACATGACCATGGAAAATGTGGGGCCACATTCATTGTGAGCCACCCACCTAAGCTTTCTTTTACCTTTTCTTTTTTGCTTTGAAATGATTTTAGAAAATACCAAAATCATTTATTCTAATTTCTGAAAATGTTTAAAATAATTTCGAAAAAAACAAAAAAAAAACTGAAAAATTCTGAAAAATCCAAAAATTAATTTCGGCCAAAATAAAAATTTTGGGGAATTTTTTTTTTTACCCAGATTTTCTCTCTCCTCTCCTCTACCCCTTCCTCCCTCAAATCTTCCATGGATCTTCGAATTTTCAGTAGATCTCTAACTTGGACCCTTCTCTTTCCATGAAATGGTAAGAATTCATGAAGAACTCATGAATTTGTGATGGAGAAGTTGTGAAATTGAAGTTTTAATTTTTGATTTTCGGGGAAAATTTTTGGGGGAATTTTTGGGGAATTTTTTTTTCACTTTCCTCTCTTTCATATTTGTAAATCCATGAAATAGATGAACAAACATAAAATTGATAATCATATGCACACCATGAACGCCCGAATATCCATGGAAATTAAGGTTTGAGTTTCAAAATGAAGAAACTCAAAATCAAAATTCTAGGTCATTATGAATTTTAAAAAAAATGGTTTGAATTGTTGTAAGATGTTGGAAAACCGCCGAATTGGGACCGATTTGTGCGTTTTTTGAGTATTGATTACCGTTGTCAAACTAGATGAAGAATTTCAGAGGAGAGAGAAAAAATCGAAAGGTTGAAGATGAAGTTGGGAGAAGATGACTGAACAGACACTTTAGGTAATTACTAAAATGTGATTTGGAACGGACATTTTAGGTAATTATTAAAATGGGTTTCGGTAATTACCAAAACGTAACAGAAACTAAGAGAAGTCTCAAAACCTCCAATTCCAAAGTGTATTGAAAAATAAACAATTGAACTAAACAATACTAAGTACAAATTACTCAATATGATATAATTGTGTTAATCCAAATAAGCCAAATAGAATTATAAAGTCACAACATGTAAGAGATAAGAATGTCAGAATAGGTTTGGTAATATCCAAAACAATTGTGATCGATAATGCCCAAAGCATGTTTGATAATTACCTAAAAGCATATGCTATGGGGTTAATTTGGACTTTCTAGTACAAGGAGAGATAATGGGGGCCCAAAACTCAAGTCAAGGGGTTTGGTGATGTATTGGGCCTAATGGACCCAATGGCATTATTGTCCAATCCCCATAGGATTGCTTTGATGAGCAATGGGAATGGACTGTGATTGGATAGGTTTGGTAATGCCCAAACTTTATTTGGTAATTACCTAAAAGCATATGATCTGGGTTAATTTTGGCTTTTTAGTACAAGGAGGGATAATGGGGGCCCAAAACTCAAGTCCATGGGCTCTGGTGAGGTATTGAGCCTAATGGACCCAGGGTCATGATTGTCCAATCCCTATAGGATGGGTTTGATATGTAATGGGAATGGATTGTGATTGGATAAGTTTGGTCATGCCCAAACCATGTTTGGTAATTACCTAAAAGCATATGATCTGGGTTAATTTGGGCTTTTTAGTACAATGAGGGACAATAGGGCCCAAAACTCAAGTCCGTGGGCTTTGGTGAGGTATTGGGCCTAATGGACCCAGAGTCATGATTGCTCAATCCCCATAGGATGGGTTTTATGTGTAATGGGAATGGATTGTGATTGGGTAAGTTTGGTCATGCCCAAACCATGTTTGGTAATTACCTAAAAGCATATAATCTGGGGTTAATTTGGGCTTTTTAGAACAAGGAGGGACAATGGAGGCCCAATAGTCAAGTCCATGGGCTTTAATGAGGTATTGGGCCTAATGGACTAGGGTCATGATTGTCCAATCCCCATAGGATGGGTTTGATGTGTAATGTGAATGGATTGTGATTGGATAAGTTTGGTCATGCCCAAACCATGTTTGGTAATTACCTAAAAGCATATGATCTGGGGTTAATTTGGATTTTTTAATACAAGGAGGGACAATGGGGGCCCAAAACTCAAGTCAATAGGGTTGTGTGAGGTATTGGCCTAATGGACCCAATGGCATGCTTGTCCAATCCCCATAGGATAGCTTTGATGAGTAATGATAAAATATTGAGATTGGGAGAACATCCTCCACTTAGTGGGTTTGGTAATCCCCTAAACAAGTTTGGTAGTTACCTTAAAGCATATGATTGGGGTTTATTTGGACTTTTTATTACAAGGAGGGACAATGGGGCCCAAAAGTCAAGTCCATGGGCTTTAGTGAGGTATTGGGCCTAATGGACCAAGGGGCATGATTGTCCAATCCCCATAGGATGGGTTTGATGTGTAATGAGAATGGATTGTGATTGGATAAGTTTGGTAATGCCCAAACCATGTATGGTAATTACCTAAAATCATATGATCTGGTGTTAATTTGGGCTTTTTAGTACAAGGAAGGACAATGGAGGCCCAAAACTCAAGTCCATGGGCATTGGTGAGGTATTGGGCATAATGGACCCAGGGTAATGATTGTCCAATCCCCATAGGATGGGTTTGATGTGTAATGGGAATGGATTCTGATTGGATAAGTTTAGTCATGCCCAAACCATGTTTTTTTAATTACATAAAACCATATGATGTGGGGTTAATTTGGGCTTTTTTGTACAAGGATGGATAATGGGGCCCAAAACTCAAGTCAATAGGGTTGTGTGAGGTATTGGGCCTAATGGACCCAGTGGCGTGCTTGTCCAATCCCCATAGGATAGCTTTGATGAGTAATGATAAAGGATTGAGATTGGATAAGTTTGGTAATGTCCAAACCATGTTTGGTAATTACCTAAAATCTAATGATCTGGGTTTAATTTGGGCTTTTTAGTACAAGCAGGAACAATGGGGACCTAAAACTCAAGTCAATAGGGTTGTGTGAGGTATTGGGCCTAATTGACCCAATGGCATGCTTGTCTAATCCCCATAGGATAGCTTTGATGAGTAATGATAAAGGATTGAGATTGGGAGAACATCCTCCACTTAGTGGGTTTGGTAATCCCCTAAACATGTTTGGTAGTTACCTTAAAGCATATGATTGGGGTTAATTTGGGCTTTTTAGTACAATGAGAGACAATGGGAGCCCAAAAGTCAAGTCCATGGACTTTAGTGAGGTATTGGGCCTAATGGACCAAGAGACATGATTGTCTAATTCCCATATGATAGCTTTGATGAGTAATGATAAAGGATTGAGATTGGGAGAACATCCTCGACTTAGTGGGTTTGGTAATACCCTAAACATGTTTGGTAGTTATCTTAAAGCATATGATTGGGGTTAATTTGTGCTTTTTTGTACAATGAGGGACAATGGGGGCCCAAAAGTCAAGTCCACGGGCTTTAGTGAGGTATTGTGCCTAATGGACCAAGGGGCATGATTATCCAATTCCCATATGATGGCTTTGATGAGCAATGGGAATGGATTGTGATTAGATAGGTTTGGTAATGCCAAAACTTTATTTGGTAATTACCAAAAAGCATATGATCTGGGTTAATTTGGGCTTTTAGTACAAGGAGGGATAATGGGGGCCCAAAACTGAAGTCCATGGGCTTTGCTGAGGTATTGAGCCTAATGGACCCAGGGTCTTGATTGTCCAATCCCCATAGGATGGGTTTGATGTGTAATGGGAATGGATTGTGATTGGATAAGTTTGGTCATGCCCAAACCATGTTTTTTTAATTACCTAAAACCATATGATGTGGGGTTAATTTAGGCTTTTTAGTACAAGGATGGACAATGGAGTCCCATAACTCAAGTCAATAAGGTTGTGTGAGATGTTGGGCCTAATGGACCCAGTGACATGCTTGTCCAATCCCCATTGGATAGCTTTGATGAGTAATGATAAAGGATTGAGATTAGGAGAACATCCTCCACTTAGTGGGTTTGGTAATCCCCTAAACATGTTTGGTAGTTACCTTAAAGCATATGATTGGGGTTAATTTGGATTTTTTAGTACAAGGAGGGATAATGGGAGCCCAAAAGTCAAGTCCATGGGCTTTAGTGAGGTATTGGACCTAATGGACCAAGGGGCATGATTGTCTAATTCCCATATGATAGCTTTGATAAGTAATGATAAAGGATTGAGATTGGGAGAACATCCTCGACTTAGTGGGTTTGGTAATACCTTAAACATGTTTGGTAGTTATCTTAAAGCATATGATTAGGGTTAATTTGTGCTTTTTTATACAATGAGGGACAATGGGGGCCCAAAAGTCAAGTCCATGGGCTTTAGTGAGGTATTGTGCCTAATGGACCAAGGGGCATGATTGTCCAATTCCCATATAATGGCTTTGATGAGCAATGGGAATGGATTGTGATTAGATAGGTTTGGTAATGCCAAAACTTTATTTGGTAATTACATAAAAGCATATGATCTGGGTTAATTTGGGCTTTTTAGTACAAAGAGGGATAATGGGTGCCCAAAACTGAAGTCCATGGGCTTTCTTTGAGGTATTGGGACTAATGGACCCAGTGGTCATGATTGTCCCAATCCCCATAGGATGAGTTTGATGTGTAATGGGAATGGATTGTGATTGGATAAGTTTGGTCATGCCCAAACCATGTTTGGTAATTACCTAAAACCATATGATCTGGGGTTATTTGGACTTTTAGTACAAGGATGGATAATGGAGGCCCAAAACTCAAGTCAATAGGGTTGTGTGAGGTATTGGGCCTAATGGACCCAGTGGCATGATTTTCCAATCCCCATAGGATAGCTTTGATGAGTAATGATAAAGGATTGAGATTGGGAGAACATCCTCCACTTAGTGGGTTTGGTAATTCCCTAAACATGATTGTAGTTACCGTAAAGCATATGATTGGGGTTAATTTGGGCTTTTTAGTACAATGAGGGACAATGGGGGCCCAAAAGTCAAGTCCATGGGCTTTAGTGAGGTATTGGGCCTAATGGACCAAGGGGCTTGATTGTCCAATTCCCATATGATGGCTTTGATGAGCAATGGGAATGGACTGTGATTGGATAGGTTTGGTAATGCCCAAACTTTATTTGGTAATTATCTAAAAGCATATGATCTGGGGTTAATTTGGGCTTTTTATTACAAGAAGGGATAATGGGGGCCCAAAACTCATCATTTAAACCACATAAAATCTCATGGATTAGGTTATCAATATCCCACATCTGAACCATACAATTCTCTCATCATATATGTTATAGTCACATGATTATTTGAGGCCATTACCCAATAAATTATTATTTTATGTAATGCCCTAAAATGGTTTAGGTAATGACCTTTAATGTTTGGTAATATCCTAATCTAATTGGGTGATTACCTAACATATATAGTAGTTATGTTAGGTCATGATCAAAATATCTTGAGTAATTACATAAATTCTGCATTAACTTGCACAAAAAACAAGTGACATTCCACAACAAAGGAGAGGATTCTTTTGAGAGATTATTCGATCATTTCAATCCGCTGTTCACATAAACATTCGATCGATGAACCTTTCATATCACGAAAGTCATTCAATTCCATCATTTTAAAGCAAAAGAAAAATGAAAAATGCAACGTTTTACCCCGATGCAATCTTATCATATAAACCACTTAAAACCTCATGAATTAAGTTATCAATAACCCACATCTTAACCATATAATTCCCCCATCATATATGTTATAGTCACATGATTTGAGGCCATTGTCCAAGACAATTATTATTTTAGGTAATGCCTTAAAATAGTTTAGGTAATGACCTAAAGGTTTTAGTAATATCCTAATGTAATTAGGTGATTACCTAACATATATAGTGGTTGTATTTGGTCATGACCAAAATATATTTTGTAATTACCTAAACCATGCATTAACTTGCACAAAAAACAAGTGACATTCCACTACAATGGAGATGATTCTTTTTACAGATTGTTCGACCATTTCAATCCGCTGTGCACATAAACATTCGATCGATGAACCTTTCATATCACGAAAGACATTCAATTCTATCATTTGAAAGCAAAATAAAAAGGAAAAAATGCAACGTTTTAGCCCGATGCAATCTTATCATATAAACTATTTAAAACCTCATGGATTAAGTTATTAAAAACCCACATCTTAACCATATAATTCCCCCATAATATATGTTATAGTCACATGATTTGAGGTCATTGCCCAGGACAATTATTATTTTAGGTAATGCCCTAAAATGGTTTAGGTAATGACCTAAAAGTTTTGGTAATATCATAATCTAATTAGGTGATTACCTAACATATATATGTAGTGGTTGTATTAGGTCATGACCAAAATATCTATAGTGATTACCTAAACTCTGCATTAACTTGCACAAAAAACAAGTGACATTCCACTACAATGGAGAGGATTCTTTTTAGAGATTGTTCGGCTATTTCAATCTGCTGTTCAGATAAACATTCTATCGATGAACCTTTTATATCACCAAAGTCATTCAATTCTAACATTTGAAAGCAAAAGAAAAAGGAAAAAAATGCAACGTTTTAGCCCGATGCAATCTTATCATATAAACCACTTAAAACCTCACGGATTAAGTTATCAATAACCCACATCTTAACCATACAATTCCCTCGTCATATATGTTATAGTCACATGATTTGAGGCCATTACCCAAGAAAATTATTATTTTAGGTAATGCCCTAAAATTATTTAGGTAATGACCTAAAAGGTTTGGTAATATCCTAATCTAATTAGGTGATTACCTAACATATATAGTGGTTATGTTAGGTAATGACCAAAATATCTTTAGTAATTACCTAAACCCTGTACTAACTTACCAAAAAACCAGTGATATTCCACTGAAATGTAGGTCCCGAAAATGCTGCAAATTTATTTCATCTAATTGCTAAACTAAAGTATGATCTTTGCATCAAATATAACCCAATAAAAGTATGAAGTGCATTGATTTATTGCAATTATCTCACACACCTTAATTTTATTTTTGGTCATGTCTAAAATATGTTTAGTAATTACCAATATTTCTTTATGTTTGGTCATGTACAAAATATCTTTAGTAATTACCAAATCACTGCATTAACTTAGACAGAAAACCAGCTCAACCTCCCATGGAGGTCGCGAAAAATCTGAATTTTTTTTTTGCATCATAGCTAAACCAAAGTATGAACTACTCAAATGTAACCACAAATTGTCGCATAAAAGTGTGATGTGCATTGTTTTAGAGCAATTTAATCACCAATACCGGTATTTTATTTTCCCTAAAATCCTAGATTTTTTTTGGGGAAAATTTTCATAAATTGCCAGTTTTATCTTACTCAAACACACAAATGAAGATAGAAAATCATTAATTCGTTACTATATGCGAAATATTCAAGTCAACTGACATCCATTTCATCTACGGGTGAAGAGTTTAGATCGACATCCTTGGAGGTGAAGTTCAACAATGGAGGTGAGGGTTTGGGGCGAAATGGAGGAAGAAGATGAAAGATAGGGTCGAAATTGAGGGAGAAGGTGGAAGAATGGGTCGAATTTGGGAGGAATTCGGTTGAGAATGGTGGAAGAGGAAGTGTTCTTGAATTTTTGGTGAAGAACACCAAAAACAAGGAGGAGAGAGAAAATGGGTACAAAAAAATTTTGCTGAAATTTTTTTTTTCCAAACATGAATTACTGTTTGGAAGCTGAAAAAAAAATTTCGGATTTTTTCAAATATTTTTTTTTATTATTTTTTCAATTTTCAGAAATTAATTTCATAAGTTTTGGTAAATAAACAAAATCAAAAGAAAATAGTTTTGGCAATTAAAAGAAAAGAAATGGGGGCTCAACTAACAAGAATGTGTGGCTCACATTCATTTGGCTCCATGGTCATATTTTTTTTAAGACCATATTAGAATCATCCATTTAGATTATGATTAATGACTTTAAAGACATTGAGAGTCTTCCAGTTCATTTGTCATTTAATGATGACCTTGTTTCAATATGCCTTTATGATTTGTAATGATGATCGTGCCTTGGAGAAGCGAACGATTCTTTGGAACGTGGTGGCTTTTCCTCCCTGGCATGGGCCACTAAATGGCTGTTACATAGGAATTCAAAATTCGAATTAAATTTGTCGGGTAAATAGATAACCACCCCTTTTGCTATAAATAGTGCACTTGATGCACCTTGCAAAACTCTATTTACTATTGAATATCTTCGTTTCCTCTTTGCAACTTCTCCTTCTTCCCTTAGATTCGAACTTTCTTCCCCTCTCTCCGACACTCGAACTCTTCTTCCTCCTCTCTTTCTTCTTCAAACTGGTATATCATGGGCACTTACCTATAGATTTTGACACCCGACCCACTAACTATTTGTGGAATTGCTTCTTTTGGTGAGTGTGCTATTGTGTTCTGTTTTCCGAATGCTAGAGCATTAACTCAATAGTTAGACACTTTTTAGAGAGGTAGTGACATGATGGGAGGTGCAAGTTGCCACCGCGTTTTGGTTTCATCCCCTGATGTATTGGTTGCTTATTACTTGAATGGTAGAAATTGATCTCGAAATGATGAGAATAAGGGAAAATGATATCAGCATATGAGGTGATGGTGGATTGGTGGTGTGATTGTTTGAATGGGTGAAAGTACGCGTGTGCACTTACGGATCGGATCTGATCTAAAATTTTGGATCGGGAAAAACGTGATCCGTATCCGATCCAAAAAATTGGATATCCGAAATTCGGATTTTCGAATCGAGTATCCGAATATCAGAATCCGATAAGTATTCTTCTTTTTTGCAAAAAGTACCAAAAATGCTATTGCTAAATGCCCAACTGCGATATTACCTAGGGCCTAGGGGTGTAAATGGGCGATATTACCTAGGGGTGTAAATGGACTATGAAAAGTCTTAGAGTCCAATCCAATCCAGTCCAAACTTGTCGAATTGGACTGGACTGAAAAATGTTTGGACTTGACTCGGATTCAAATTTTCGAGTCCAAATATTTCGGACCAGATTTGGACTCATCCTTTTGGAGTTCAATAAGTCCAATCTAGTCCAAAAATTATTTTAGTGTTATATATATTTATAAAAAAATACATTTTTGTTGAAATTTTGGACTATTCTCGCTCTAAATTCTTTTACCTGGAGTTAGAATTTTCACTTACCCTCCAAAAGTCCAAAGTGAGAATTGAAAACCGAAATGGCAAAAATTCACTTATCGCTCTAAAGATGTATGTACCTTACTTTGTGCCATGGATGTAATAAGTCCAATTTTTCAATTTCATTGATCCAATCATGAGAAAACATTGTGAACCTAAATAGAGAAAAAAATTAATATATTATAGTAATCGGACTGAACTGGGTTTGATTCAACTTATATTGTCTTTTCTTATCTTATCTTATCTTATCTTATCTTATTAGAAGATAGTTTTTTTTTTTTTGATAAGCAAGTGTAAGTATATTAATTGCATCAAAAAAACATTTACAGCAAACTCAGTAGGAGACAAGCCTCCTAAAACCAGAGTCAAACATCTAGGCTACGCAGAGCCTTATGTACCCATACAAAACAAATCCCTATACCACCTATGATCAGTATCACTAATATTACTAGGTAAAATACTATGCGTTCTAGTATTTACATCCTGCTTTATAGTACTTACAATTTTGTCAATACTCTTCACTTGAGCATTCCAAAGTGCGTTGTTTCTTTCCTTCCATATATTGTAAACTGTACAAAGAATGACTGTAGAGTATATTCCTCTTCTGAATTTGGTCAACCTCTTCCTGCAAATCCATTTAATCAAATTAGGGAGAGTAAACTTGCGCCCGGGCATATTGAGCCATGAATTAATTTGCTCCAAGCATACGGCCTTTATCTTCGACAATGAAAGAAGACATGCCGATGATCCTCACACTCCAGTGCACAAAGCATACATCTATCATCACCTGTGATTCCCATTTTCACCAACCTTTTCTTGGTGTTAAGTCTTCTTAAAATTGCCAGCCAAGAAATAAATCTATGTTTAGGTTGCCCCATTCTACACCAAATGGCTCGAGACCAGTATACATTCCTTATACTTGCCTCTATTATGCTATAGACTTGTTTTATTGAATATTTCCCCATACTCGCAGTTGGGGTTACGTTATCCACATCTTTATCTTCTCTTTCACTTGACAAAGTGCTCGCGATCACCGGCTATTAGAAGATAGTTTATTGTGTTGTCTAACATCATATTTTATCTTATCTGATCTTATCTTATCTTATCTTATCTTATCTTATCTTATCCTTTCTGAAATAAGTTAACATAACAGAGCCTCAAGATTTGCAATATGTACCAAGCAAAATTCAAGTTATCGAAATACAATGATACACTACGGTCTTTGGGTTAGAAACCTTCCAATTCTAAACACTAGCTTATCTGCAAGGCTTCTACTGAGTAGCTTTTGGGTAATCTTTTTTTCCATTTATTCTACTTTTGTTTTTTATCCGATTCAATCAATAATTTTTTTTTTCCATTTATTCTACTTTTAATTATTTATCCTATATCTTTTTTAAAATACAAATGTAGGGTTCAATTCTAAGAAAAGTGTATAAGGTGATAGAGGAAAAACTGTAAAATACAAGGGTCACAAAGATAAACACGGTGCTTGTGAGTCTTCTAGGCATGTAATCACTTTCCCAGAAGAAGTATTTCGACCCTATACTTGAGCGTAGGTTGCACGGAATCCTCTCTCGAGATACAAAGAAGAATGACAACAAAGTTCTTGCTCTTAAAGAACGATATCAATTACGTACAAATGTGTGATGTAGATTTTTGTGATGATGACTTTGCTTTGTGCTTGTGCTTGAGAAAGTTTTTATAAACATGCAACAATTTGAGAGAAGTCTCATATACATAGAGGAGTTATAAAACGCACAAGGATATTGTCAAAATAACAATAACCGCTCAAGGCAACCAAGCATCACTTCATGAAACTGGAATACTAACAATTCTGTGCGGACGCTCTAACACCGGAGCGACGCTCTATATTGAAAGCCTCTATATCCTACGTTGTTTAAGTTACGACACCTTAACCAAGTGACTTAAACAAATGTAACATGCATCAAATCATACAAATGCTCTAAATCTCCAACATAAGGCCCCCATTATATTTGTCGCGCCCTGCTAAAGAGTTCCCCGAAACACTTCATTAAAAAAAAAGATGCCTCGACCATAATGAAGTGTTCAAGAGAACTGTAGAGACTACCTAACTTTATTGTTTGCCCGAATGCATGCAAGTCTACTGAAAATTTAGAAATTTTTCTGTGAACTCATTCAAATATCTTGGTCTCTTTGAAGTAAGACACAACAACAAAATATATAACCAAAATATAGCCCAAATACAATCCTATATCACAACTGCACCTAGTCGGAAATTTGGCTTTGTTAAAGACTATAGACTGAGATTGAAGAATATAATGGTAAAATGAAGAGAAGCATTTACAGTTACCTTTTCAAACTTTGTGTATATCCTGTCCCTTTCTTCTTTTTCTTTTCATGCCCGAGCTTTTTCCCCATACTTGAATCAATGCTTTGTACCACAAGTTACTAAAATAGGCATGTTTATGTTGCATGCTATGCGTCAGCTGAGAAATATTCTTCATCTAAAACAGCATAAATTCTTTTGAGAGTATCGACTTTTGATAAAAGTAATACTACATTGTAAGGGCCAAGTAACGTAGGCCAAATCGATTTGGCGTGGGTGGAAAATGACCTGAAGTGTGAAAGTTGAAACATTGGTCAAATAATAGCGTAAATGTATATTAGAACGAAAATTATAAAACGTGCGTATATATACAAGGGTTGAACTCATGACATCATACTTGAGAAGATTGACTCCCATCAATTCTTCAAGACATCCTGATTGGCTATTCTTTTACAAACAAATGTAAAAAGTCGCTAATTCATGAAGTTAAATAGGGGAGTCAAATCTTATGTTCCATAATTCATGTCACATTTACGTGTCACTTTTTTTTTATTGATTTGACTATAATTTGTTTTCAATTTCCTAATATTAAATAGTGAGTTATAGCGTCTATATCGACTAATAGAAAGGAGTAATACAAGAAAAATTATGGAACATAAATTCAGATCGGAAAGAATCAAAACTAATCCAACATGATATATATTGGAGTATTATGTTTATTAGGAGTCTTAGTATTATATTCCTATCTGTAAAGTTGTTAGGATTTCTAGTTCAGTAAGGTTTCCTGATATTAGGATGTATATATATTCTCTAATGTTTAATGAGAAAGATTGATGAGTTTTCCTATATTCACAAAACCTTAACAGGTCAGGGTATTGTGTAGGACCCTTTGGGTAATATGCAACTTACTGCATTTTGTTACTAGTTATTTGGTGCTCTTGGGTCGTTCTCTTGTCTCCTAGAAGACTAAGAAACAACCTACTGTAGCTAGCTCGTTCATTTGTAGAGGCTAAGTATAGGGCTATGGCTGTTACTACTTGTGAGTTAAAGTGGTTGAAGTATTTGTTGTCTTCTCTTGGTGTTTTGCATCCTAAGCCTATGCGTTTGTATTCGGATAGTCAATCTGCTATGCATATTTCAAACAAATCCAGTTTTTCATGATCGTACAAAGCATATTGAGGCAGATTGTCATTTTGTTCGAGATGAATTGACTTCTGGTAATTTATTTACCTCCTATGTTCCTAGTGGACATCAATTAATAGATATTTTGACCAAAACTTTGGGACGGCGTCAGTTTGGTTTTCTACTCCGCAAGTTAGGCATTTGTGATATTCATGCTCCAACTTGAGAGGGAGTATTGGAGTATTATGTTTATTAGGAGTCTTGGTATTATATTCCTATATGTAAAGTTGTTAGGATTTCTAGTTCAGTAAGGTTTCCTGATATTATGATGTATATATTCTCTAATGTTTAATGAGAAAGATTGATGAAGTAACAATATACACACGTGTTATGTTTTGAACTTTGAATATTTTCCCTATGCTATGCTATAACATGAATATTTGTAACAGTGATCAAGCTATCAAAATTGTATGATGTGAAGACAAGAAAGCTTAGGTCTAGTTATATTAATTCATGTGTATGCAATGTAATTAACATATTAGAACTTTATGCTAAAATTAGAAAGGGAGAGTTTTGATAAAATAAGATTTTCGAAAAACAGTTTTAATAAGAAAAAGAATTTTATTTTCGAAAATCAAGTTTAAAAAAAAAAGATGTTTATTTTCGAAAAACAGTATTAAAGAGAAAAAGAGTTTTCATTTTCGAAAATCAGTTTTTGATAAAAGATAAAAGTTTTTTTATTTTCGAAAAACATCATAATAAAACGGTTTTAAAGATTTTTTAATAAAAAAAGGAGAAAAACTGATTTTTAAGTTGTGATAAAGTTTGTTTGATAAAAACTGATTTAAGATATGATTTAGAGTTGATATAAGATATGGAGAAATCCTTATCCTATAAGAAAAGAAGGAAATCAGTTTTTATAAAAGATAAAATTGATTTTTGAATAGGAAAAGAATTTTATCCCTTTATTTTAGGAATAAAAATTGTTCAAAAAGATAATACATCTTGGAGAAGGATTTTTATTCAGCTGATTGAATTATATAAGGGATAGAAATCATTGGAGCAAACCACGTTTTCAGATTTGGAGAGATAAAGATTTTGAGAGCTGAAAACGATCTCCCATAGCACAGTGTACGGCACAAAGTTCTAGTAAGTTAAGGTCTCTAAACATCGCTTGTAACGATCCTCTATTTGCTTGAATAAGAAGCACACTTTTGAGGAATCATTCTTTCGGTAATCTTTCATATCATAGAGAATAGCAACACTTAGGGTTAAGTGTTGGGGAGCACTACTAGAGTTCGTAGTGGGGGAATCGAATTGTATCAAGAGTTTGATATTTTACGATTCAAATAATAAAAGAGTAGTTTGTGTGGACGTAGATCTCAGAGGTGAGATTGAACCACGTTAAATTCCAGTGTTTTATTATTTGATTTCATTGTTTTATTGTTTGATTCATTTTCGGTTGAGCAAAAACACAAATCGGAGATTTTACGAGTGAATAACACAAATAATAAAAGAGTAGTTTGTGTGGACGTAGATCTCAGAGGTGAGATTGAACCACGTTAAATTCCAGTGTTTTATTATTTGATTTCATTGTTTTATTGTTTGATTCATTTTCGGTTGAGCAAAAACACAAATCGGAGATTTTACGAGTGAATAACACAGTGCACGGCACTGTGCCATAAGAGTGTTTTTGCGAAAATCGATTAGATTTAGCCACTCAATTCAACCCCCCATTTTTTAGTGTCACCTTGTGTTCCAACAACACGAAAATTGGTACTTGAAATCGAACACATCATATGCCACGTCTCAGTATCAGCGTCCAACTTTGGCGCCTCATATCTCTCCTACATACCACAACACGTTTTCTTTTACAATAACCTCCTTCCTCTAGTCGATAGCATTCAACACTGGGAATACACACAATTTTTTATTAGATCTAGAAATTGGGCAGGGTAGTAGTAGCATAGGTACTCTATCTCTCTATCTCTATTTACCTGCTAAAATTTCTATAAATGAATGTCTCGATCATGGAGTATATCTTATTCTTATAGTTGCTCGCATATTATTTGCTATTGACACGCAACCTACAAAACTCAGTCCGGTTTCACCTATAGATAAGGTTAATTTTTATTAGCCCGACCCGCTGATGATCGACCAACCTACGTCCCAGACGAATTATAACCAAGTATTCCATATTATGCTGCTTAGCAAACTCCCTATCATCCACCAGAAATGTCACTTAATGAAACCCCTTAGGTAACATTCTTACTTTTATAGCTTAAACGTGTATTAAAAGATTTATAATCATATCATATTAAACACAATAATTGGAGAAACAACTTAGCCAGTTGCACATCAAACATCAAAAATATGAAACCAAAAAGAAGAAAAAGAATTCTGCATGATAAATGTATATTACTGTATAAAAATTTGCTGAATATTACAGCAGAATATTCTACCATGTCAACTGTCAAGTATCAGCAAGACATTCTAGCAATGCATACTTGCATCAATGCAATTCACACAAGCATAAGTTAAAAAAAATACATGCATGGCTCATAACAAAATACCTATCAGCAACTAGTACCTTGGGTAGACCTTGGCATGGCCCGGACACGCACGGACCGACATGATATGGATCAGGCTTGACATGAAGCACGACAGGCGGGCTGCGGGCCGTTTTGTTTATAATTTCATTTTGTAACAACCTAGATTCTAGAACAAGGCCCGCGTAATGGGCTGGAAGCCATGCCATGGGCTCCATTTTCTGAAATTCCGAACCCATCTGGGCTGATACGACGTTGACACAGTCCTGGCCCAGCTTGAAGTGGCGAGGCCTGCTAGTCCGGAACAGCCCGGCCCACGCCCACTTTTACTATAGTAATTATTGTCTGCGTGAGATTGCTCCACGCAGTGTTAGCTCAACAAGAAAAACGACCACAAAATATTATGCGCAATTTGATTCTGTTTTTAACCCACTGTAGACATTAAATTGGAATCCTGTGATTTATTCATCAACAGCCTTCTAGAATCCTTCATACACTAATTCAATGATACAACACATGTTTAACCCAACATTAAAAATGCATCATGAAGTATTTGGAGGAACTCAGGGAACACTGTTACAATGACAAAGAATACTAGAAATAATTAGCTGCATTTGATATTGGATGAGACTATCATGTGTAGTTTGAATTCAATTGTTAGCCAGTTTCAGAATTTGAAACACTTGCCTTGTGGCTTTACTTCCTTTGTACAAGTGCATTCTAATAGTCGGAATTTCTTTCGGAAGTCATAAATTAGCAATGAAAATATCTGATCACCTAATCAACGTTTCCAGATCAAGGAGTTACATGCGATGCCGGAATAATAGGTGACAACAATGGAGATATTGTTGTACGGGCTATGTTAATTGGACTCTACATTCTTATCTCTACTATGTGTGCTGGATCCTCGACGTTCTAACACGGATATGGACATCTCGACACTTCATATTGATCTAAAATCATGGAATCTTTTATAAAATAGCTGAATCAAATACTTGAATACGTACCTATGTCTTACACAGGTACCACTACCAGGGTCCCGAGTAACATAGTTTTGGTAGTGGGGAAAAACAACCAACCCTATCTATGCACAGAGGATGACCTCTGAAATCCTTTTAACTTGCGTTTTTCTCACCTGCTGGCAAAATAAGTGTGACAACACGATCAACAAGTTGGAAACGCAAAAGCAAACCTTTGACAGTGCTTAAAATTTGGACCATAAATTTTCAATAAATATTTAATACTCTTTATAGATTTTCCTTATCTAAGAAAACACAAAGATACAAATTACTAATAAAACATGGATAAGAAGAATTCACCAAAACCAACTTTAGCAATGCAACTATTGGCTATTCTAGTGTCACTAGGACATAACAGTCTCAATTGTAGTACAAGGAGAAGATATAGGTCTCTCAAAATTCAAAGATTATGTAGATATCAGTATGCAATTGAACTCCTGTCGTAATGCATATGACTGCAGACTCACAGAGTGCGCGGCGCCTGCGTGTATTGAGGGTATCTGCATGTGCCCCGGCTAACCCCCTTCCTAGACTTGGCCATTGCTAATATATTCCGATTGCAATTTTCATATTACATCAGAAAAACAATATGTATCAGCTGCTGCTGCCAAACCATAATGTTGTAATTTTTTGTATTTTCTTCTTCTCCTACAATACATATCATTGTAATATCCTTAGTGTATGGGTGAGTGAAAAATTCCAGAATATCCTTGTAATCAAGTAAGAGAAAGAGAAAGAAAGAGAGAAAGAGAAGACTTCGAGTGAAGTCAAGTGAGTGTCATCGGTTCGGGGGGGCGAGTGATCGGGAACAAGTTCCGAGTGGAACAGAGAAAGGTCCAGTAATAGGTTGTTGAGCGAGAGTGTCTTTTGGCCTATTCGAATAAGAGAAGTGTTGAGTCAAAATCCCTTGGGGTCATGGTTTTTCTTCCTATTGGGTCTAGGAAGTTTTCCTTGTAGGTTAAACTTTGTGTGTTATCTCTCTTTACTTTGAAGTTCTTTTAATTCCGCATTTTAATTTGAAAATTTCCCCTCAACTACAATTCACCCCCCTCTCGTAGTTGGTCTAGTGTTCATACTAGAATAACACATGGAAAGGAATTCTGCTCTTACAAATAAATGCTCAACAACCAAGTAACAAAGTTAATCATGAGTGAATTAAAATTATAGCATGTTTTAGATATATGTATTGCTCTTAGCTTATCATGCATTGTGTATTGATGTTTATAGACAATTTTGTTCAATTTTTTTAAGAAAGCATTAACAGAGCAAAATTACTAAAAGTAATTGTTAGGACTTAGGAGTTCCGTTCAAGATATTTTGCTAATAACTAAGGCTAATATAGCTGTGTACGAGTGCTAATTAGGCCATGTTGCCTTTTAGCTTAAAGAACAATATTTGGTAAAGATAATCTTTAATCAATAGAAGTCCATTTTACATCCTTATAATTCAGTTTCGTCACAAAAAAAAAACTAATTTTGAATCAGTAACAATCAGCATTAATCAATAAATGTGCAAGATAAAAACACTAAAGAATCAGCAAAAATCAATATCAATCTGTAACACTCGGTTTCAATCAGTAAAATAAATTTTATTTCAAGAAATCCGGTGAAGCGAATAGGGCCTTAATCACCAAATGAACGTTCAAAATTGTACGATAAATAAAAGAAAGTAATTCAAACTAGGGATAGAGGAGCTCATAAACAAAGCAATTCATGTAGATTTTAGATTTTTAGTTACATTACACTTCCTGAATGACGAGAAATGATAAACATCTATCTGATAGATGTTTACAAACATCTATCAGGGGTAAAGCTGTCAATATATATTGAAAAAAGTTGTCAGTCAAACAAAAAAGTTATCTCGAAAATTGCAAAGTGTCGGTCAAACAAAAAAGTAGTCTAAAAAATTCCGATGCTAAGAAATAGTGTTCATGCTATTACAACTATTGTTCATGTAACTAAAAATAGTGTTCATGCAACTAACAAATAGTGTTCATGAAATATAAATAGTGTTTTATTCCTCTTCTATTTCCTGGGACCCACATCACTACCTTTTCAGCCTTTTATTATTTTTTATTGCCTGATAGATGTTTGCAAACATCTATCAGATAGATGTTTATCATTTCTCCTGAATGACAAAAGGAAAACATAAAGGCATGTGGCAAATAAGCATGTGTAAGAAAAAGCAAAGGCTTCAATTTTAGGAGTACAAAAACAGCATCAGAATTGTCAGAAATCTCAACTATTCTTAAGCATAAACCCCCAAAAAAAAAAAAGATAAAGGAAAGATGCATATTGACCCCTCAAATCTCAATACTGAAGATCTGTTGTTCTGTTCATGAATATATCTAACCTAGTCCAGTAACACGGCTAGGTTCTATATTGGTTAAACCAGAATATATTTTACAAATCCAATAACAAGTTGCTATAAATAGTAAGACCAACAAACATTTCATATATCAAGCATTGGGCAATTACAGACATCAGATGTTCCCTAGAGTTCCTCTGAGCACTTCATTAAGGAATTTTTTTGCTCTTACTGAAGCGTTTGGGGGAACTCTTGGGTTCATTTGATTACTTTCATATTATCATTTTCGCATTTGGATTTGTAAGAAAAATCAACTACAAAAGGTTTTTATGCTTTATATTTTGTTTCAGTTAAGGTGTATTTCTTCTTATTTGCATTCCAATTGCCGATGTAGTCTACCATATAGAGACACGCGTCAAGAAGATTGTATCGGGTAATAACATATTACCTTCGTTTTTTAGTTGCAACAACACTTTTGACTTTCTTGAACAATGAGCATTAACAATATATAATGCTAACGGGTTCATAGTTTTGGATATGTCTTTGGCTAGTACTAGTAAATGCGTATAAAAACACTAAAAAATCAGCAAAAATCAATATTAATCAGTAACACTCGGTTTCAATCAGTCATATAAATTTTATTTCAAGAAAAATCAAGTAAAGCAAATAGGACCATAGTGACTAGATGAACGTTCAAAATTGTACGATAGATAAATGAAAATAATTCAAATTAGTGATGCAACAAATAACATAATAGAGGAGCTCATAGATAAAGCAATGCATGTAGATTTTAGTTACACTTGCTGAACAATCAAGAAATTCTATTTTGGCTTTTAGTTTTGCTTTGAATAATACTCTCCATTTTTAAATAATCCTCCATCTTATTGTACCTCCACATACAAAATAGGAGAAAAGTGGAACTCAAATCTTCAATTCCACTCAAGTTGTGTAACATTCATGTGCCACTTTTTTTTATTATTATTGGTTGATAGTATTTTCTTGCGAATTTATACTCCCTCCGTCCCTCAATAGATTTCTCATTTCTCCAATGCACGTTTTTTATCGTTAATATATCTAATTATATATTAGTAAAAATTATAAAAGTTTGATTTTCCTATATCACAATGAGACGGATCAAACGGGACCCTACATAACTATTTTTTTTCTTATATATAGAATTTTTTGTGAGAATTTTCTTTATCATGAATAGTGCCCAAATTAGAATGGTAAATCTATTAAGGACCGAGAGAGTAGTTACAAAGTGGTGACTGATAGTGATGAAAACAGCACAAAGGTTATTGTGGGACGTAAGATCTTAATACAAAAAAGTGGGGTTTAATGCCTCAATAGGTCCCATTTAAATTTTTATACGAAAGAGAAAATAAAACCAAGTCATATACGAAACTAGCTTACTAAAGATAATTTGATTGCTTTTCTTTGCCAAAATAATAATAAGAGAAAGAAGAAGGAAGTTAAATGAAAAGATTGAATAACCCTGTGGAATGGGGAGCATAATATTTTGAATCTAAAAGACTATAATATAGACAAAAAAAAGAAGACATTAAACAGAATCAGAGTTTTGGCAAAGAATAATTTCACAACTTGAACCTAGTCAAGAATGTAGCCTTTGTGAAGAAAGAGTGTGGCTTGTGTTGATGCAGTTCAAATATCTACAATGCATGCCATCTCACACTAGAATGTCATGCAAAAGGGAGCATAGAAGCAAAAAAAAACGTGAACAATTGCAAATTTTCTGGATTTAAAGTCTGCTCTTTACTTAAACCAACCAGTCTAATAAATACAAATGACATAGCTCACAACTCAGAAGAAATTTGAAGTTAAAATCTTAAATGATATAGGTGTAATAAACATATTTTGACAAGTACCATTGGAGCACTTGACTCTACCAATAATTAAATTGGACTCGACATTTTTTAGGTAATTACTAAACATGGCAACACGTGGAGGACACCAAAAAAATTGAAAAAGGAAAAAAAAGAAAAAAAAATAGGGGATAACTAACTGCTATATTTAAACAAAAAAAATTTAAAACATAAAAATTGAAAATCATAATGTACAAATAACTGCCAAAGCAAAAAAAATTACAAAACAAAAATAATAGAAAAAAAAAATTCCATGAAAAAAAACACTCAACAAAGCGTACAATTCAAAAGGAAGTCAGTAACTTCCCAAATCAAATTAACAGCAAAATTCTTTGATAAAAAATAAAAATTTCTACTTTATCTCTAACTAGTTCCAAAAACAAGTTACACTAGAACGCTCCACATTATTTAGAGTTCTTCCTCATCTCCTCTCCAATCTCCCTTATCTTCTCTTCTCAATCTGCAAACCAAAAACTAAACGTTGTCGCTCCAAAGGTAATCCTTACTTTTTTTTATTATGCTTTGATGTTCATGTGATTCATAATGTTATCAAATATGGGTAATCATTGTTGAACCTCAATTCTATTATGAGTATGTTTTTCTTTAGTAAAACTTCGTAAATAATTTTCGAACAAATTATTACTAGATATAATTATACAAAAAATTCAACGCTGATAATGAATTTGCGTGCATATAAGGATAGTTGTTAATATGGATATTATATCAGATAACCCTGATATATAACCATTTTTCCCAAATAACCCCCACATTGTCATCCCTATCACGGATAACCCTAAATTTGTAATTTGTCATTAAACATGACGGAATTACAAACGGCGTTAACTTGGTTTGACTTTGGATGGGTTTGGCGCCATTTAGGAAGGTGGTTGATTGCTTTTCAAAAGGATGTTCATTAGTTTTGACGCACTATTCAAGGGTTTTATTGCTTTGCCCAGATTACTAATAGGGCGCCAAACCACCTTATTCGCATTTAATGCCATCAACTACCTTCTTAAATGGCGCCAAACCCATCCAAAGTCAACCCAAGTTAACGCCGTTTGTAATTTCAGTCGTGTTTAATGACAAACTACAAATTTAGGGTTATCTGCAGATAGGGTGACAATGTGGAGGTTATTCTGGAAAAAGGGTTATATGTAAGGATTATATGAGATAGTATCCCTTGTTAATAAAGAAAACACTAATTGTACCAGTTTCTACGTTGCATAGATTACCACAAACTAACATAACTAAATTAATATAAGGAGATGTCTTTTCAAAATAGTCTTAACTGACAAACAAATAAAATCACATTAACATTAGGAGAAACTCTTGGCGTCTCATCGTGAGAGGCCATTTGGCTTCTCACAGGAGGTACCAAGGTAATTTGGAGGTACCAAAGTAAGAGTTACTGTACCAAATGAGGTATTAGTGATACCAAAGTTCAAAGTTGGTGCCAAAGTCAGTATAATTGGTGCCAAAGTAAGAATAATTGGTACCAAAACTCAAAGTTGATACAAAAGTTCACTTACACTAGGTACCAAAATAAGAGTTATTTTGGTATTGGTACCAATTTTACTGAACTTTGGTATAAGTTGGTACCAAAGTTCAGCGTATGTTTTTCGTCTTTTTGCGCGAAATGTCAAAAATGCCCCTGTGAGAGGCAATTTTGGCCTCTCACGATGAGACGCCTATCCAAGCTCTAACATTAGCAGGTTGTGTAGTAGATGTGACATTCTATAATCCGCTTTCCCTCTCTCTCCCTTGATGTCTCGCCTCTTATTCCCTTCCCCGATCCCTTCAACACTCCCTCTAGCGACCTTCACTACAAATCTTTCCTCTCGCTTGTGTAATCCTTCTATATCACTCGACATCATTGTTTGAAAACAATTATGATTTAGAAAATGGGAAAGCAAGAGGGAAGTATGAAGAGAAGATTAGGCGAAAAAGGACAGAGGAAGGGCATTTTGGTCATTTAATATATTTTTCTGTCTTTGAATTTTGATGCTAAGTGACTAGGTGGTATCAACAAAGAAATTCATTAAGGGGTCGTTTGGTTTCAAGATATGGAATAGAAAGGGAATGAACACAAGTAGAGGGGAATGATAACAAATATAATTACTTTTATTGAGTGTTTGATTCAAGCCAAAAAATGGAAATGAATAGTAACCATTACCATCAAGTAATAGAAATGTTACTTGAGGGGGAGGGAAGGTAACAAATTGGGGGAATCCACTATAATCAAGTAATGGTAATGGATTGATGAGGGGTTGAACCGAACAAAAAACAAAGGGAATCGATAATTGCATCCGTTTTTTAGAGCCCAAAATTAGTGAACCAAACGACTCCTAAAAGAATCTAGTTCCTTTCGTCTTTTTATATCATTGATCAACATCTTTTTGTGCAAATGGTGTAGACGCCTAGAAGGTGGTTATAAATTTCAAAAATATTAGACCACAATTAACTTTTTGAGATTAAACTTGTTTTCTTTGGAGTTTGAACATTAACTTCCCAATATAGAAGTACTGTTATTAGATTAATCAAGCAAAAGTAATTGTATTTAAAAAAAAAGAAAAATATTTACTTTTTTTTTGCTAAGTAAGTGAAAGTATAATATAACACCAAAAACCATTTACAACCTAAGCAAAGCCATAGGAGATGAAACCACCACAAGGGTAGCCAGACAACAAACTATACATATGAATTCTTTAAACCCTCAAACCAATTCTTATGCTCTACTAAAATCTTCTTTGGCAAAACTAACCCAATTTTCATCATAACCATACTGCACATTCGCCTAACAACCACCTCAGGCCTCCAAACAGTCATGCTCCCGATGACTTCATTTCTAGCCCACCATACAGAATAAGCAAGAGCACACCAAACAGTAGTTATAACTCTGCGTTTAAACTGATATCTCTTACTCTTGGAAAGGTACAGCAGCATCCTAGGAAACCAGCATTGCCTCTGAGTAATACCCAGCCAACAAACAACAAGACCCAAGCATTTCTTTGCATAATCACATTCAAAAAATAAGTGTTTATGTGTTTCCACACTTACATTGCATAAAACACAGTCATTTGAATCTCTAACACCAATCTTCTTCAACCTATCTGCAATACGCAATTTTTCCTGCATGATCATCCAACTGATGAATCCGTGTTTTGGTACAGCCAATCTGTTCCAGATTGACTGATCCCAGTGCACCTTCTGTGTGTCACCAATCCTCTTCCTGTAGCAGGCTTGAATAGAGTATTTAGGCATTGCAATCAACTCTGCCTCACTAAAATATGACTTTGCCAACTCCTTCATTCTACACACTTGCTTCCAATACCAACTACACCCAGCCTGTGGAACATAGTTCCACCAATTTTGATCTTTGATGTAGACCCTATTGACCCATTTGACCCAAAGATAATATTGTTTAGCTGAAATAGCCCACACATATTTGATGAGAGCTGCCTGATTCCAAGTTTGAATATTTCTCACTCCCAGGCCCCCTGCCTTTCTATCAGAGCAAACCTTTTCCCAAGCAACATTCCCAGGCTTCATACTAAACTGATCACCATGCCAAAGGAAAGCTCTACACACTTGTTCAATCTCATTCAGCACAGATTTGGGGATGATATACACTTGAGCCCAGTAGATATGGATGCTAAGCAAAACAGAGTTTACCAATTGTAATCTCCCTGTATAAGATAAATTTCTTAACCTCCACACCTTTATTCTAGCACACATTTTCTCAACTAGAACATGACATTCAGCCACAGTAACCTTCCTTGCTGAGTTAGGAACCCCCAAATACCTGAAAGGTTGTTGGGTGTGCCTAAATCCAGACACATCTTTCACTCTCTGAATGATTTGCTGATCCACCCCAGCAGTATAAAACTCATACTTCATTTCATTAATTCTAAGACCAGAAGAATCAGAGAATAGCCTGAAAGCTTGAAGCATAAGATAAGTTGAAGGGAAATCACCCTTGCAGCAGAGAATCACATCATCAGCAAAAACTAAGTGACTCAATTTAATAGCATGACATCTAGGATGGAAATTGAATCTAGGAACCTCTGTAAGCATCCTCATGATTCTAGACATATATTCCATACAAAGGACAAAAAGGAGAGGGGAAATGGGGTCTCCCTGCCTTAAACCTCTCTTAGCCTCAAAAAAGCCATGTAGGCTGCCATTAATCATAAGAGAGAATTTTGGAGAACTCACACAAGTCATGACTAGCTTAGTAAAATGAGAATGGAAGAGAAGTTTTTCAAGCATCTCTTGGAGAAAACCCCAATTAATCGTATCATAAGCTTTCTTCATATCTAGCTTCATGATTAAGCTAGGTTTTGCACACTTTCTACCATAATGCCTAACTAAATCCTGACACACCATGATATTGTGGACAATGAACCTTTCATGAACAAAGGCCCCCTGGTTCTCAGCAATCAAACTAGGCAAGACCACCCTCAACCTATTACATAAGACCTTTGTAATGCCTTTATACAGAACATTACAACAGGCTATAGGCCTATCTCCATAACACTACTAGGGCATTGAACCTTAGGCACCATATTCAAGATAGTGGCATTAACCTCCTTCAGAAGCTTCCCTATATTTTAGCAATCCTGGATAGCATTTGTGATTTCAAAGCCAACAATTGCCCAAGCATCTCCAAAGAAGTAACCCCCAAAGCCATCAGGGCCTGGGGCCTTATCACCAAGAATAGAAAGTAATGCATTCTTCACCTCATCTGCAGTGAAAGCTCTACTCAACAAATCAATTTGCTCATGGTTCAGCACAGGACCTCGAGCAATAATACTACTTTTCACAGGCACTCTACTAGGCAGAGAAGACCCTAGTAGGTGTTTGTAGTAGTTTAGAAAAGCCTCACTCACCATTTGAGGCTCATCTTGCCACTTACCATCCATATCATGTATTGCATAAACAGTATTTTGAATCTTTCTAGCCTTAATTGACTGGTGGAACAAATGGGAGTTTTCATCACCATCCCTGCACCAATTCAATTTAGCTTTTTCACTCAAAAATGACAGATACCTCTGATGCACAGCTTTGTATGCAATAGCTGCTTCATGTGCTACTTGTTGTTTCTCCAGATTCTGAACATCCTCCCGGAGCTCTTTCTGGCATCTACTAAGTTGTTGCATAGCTTGGATATCAGTAGCATAAAATAGCTGAATCAAATACTTGAATACGTACCTATGTCTTACACAGGTACCACTACCAGGGTCCCGAGTAACATAGTTTTGGTAGTGGGGAAAAACAACCAACCCTATCTATGCACAGAGGATGACCTCTGAAATCCTTTTAACTTGCGTTTTTCTCACCTGCTGGCAAAATAAGTGTGACAACACGATCAACAAGTTGGAAACGCAAAAGCAAACCTTTGACAGTGCTTAAAATTTGGACCATAAATTTTCAATAAATATTTAATACTCTTTATAGATTTTCCTTATCTAAGAAAACACAAAGATACAAATTACTAATAAAACATGGATAAGAAGAATTCACCAAAACCAACTTTAGCAATGCAACTATTGGCTATTCTAGTGTCACCGGACATAACAGTCTCAGCTGTAGTACAAGGAGAAGATATAGGTCTCTCAAAATTCAAAGATTATGTAGATATCAGTATGCAATTGAACTCCTGTCGTAATGCATATGACTGCAGACTCACAGAGTGCGCGGCGCCGCGTGTATTGAGGGTATCCGCATGTGCCCCGGCTAACCCCCTTCCTAGACTTGGCCATTGCTAATATATTCCGATTGCAATTTTCATATTACATCAGAAAAACAATATGTATCAGCTGCTGCTGCCAAACCATAATGTTGTAATTTTTTGTATTTTCTTCTTCTCCTACAATACATATCATTGTAATATCCTTAGTGTATGGGTGAGTGAAAAATTCCAGAATATCCTTGTAATCAAGTAAGAGAAAGAGAAAGAAAGAGAGAAAGAGAAGACTTCGAGTGAAGTCAAGTGAGTGTCATCAGTTCAGGGGGAACTGAGTGACTGGGAACAAGTTCCGAGTGGAACAGAGAAAGGTCCAGTAATAGGTTGTTGAGCGAGAGTGTCTTTTGGCCTATTCGAATAAGAGAAGTGTTGAGTCAAAATCCCTTGGGGTCATGGTTTTTCTTCCTATTGGGTCTAGGAAGTTTTCCTTGTAGGTTAAACTTTGTGTGTTATCTCTCTTTACTTTGAAGTTCTTTTAATTCCGCATTTTAATTTGAAAATTTCCCCTCAACTACAATTCACCCCCCTCTCGTAGTTGGTCTAGTGTTCATACTAGAATAACACATGGAAAGGAATTCTGCTCTTACAAATAAATGCTCAACAACCAAGTAACAAAGTTAATCATGAGTGAATTAAAATTATAGCATGTTTTAGATATATGTATTGCTCTTAGCTTATCATGCATTGTGTATTGATGTTTATAGACAATTTTGTTCAATTTTTTTTAAGAAAGCATTAACAGAGCAAAATTACTAAAAGTAATTGTTAGGACTTAGGAGTTCCGTTCAAGATATTTTGCTAATAACTAAGGCTAATATAGCTGTGTACGAGTGCTAATTAGGCCATGTTGCCTTTTAGCTTAAAGAACAATATTTGGTAAAGATAATCTTTAATCAATAGAAGTCCATTTTACATCCTTATAATTCAGTTTCGTCACAAAAAAAAAACTAATTTTGAATCAGTAACAATCAGCATTAATCAATAAATGTGCAAGATAAAAACACTAAAGAATCAGCAAAAATCAATATCAATCTGTAACACTCGGTTTCAATCAGTAAAATAAATTTTATTTCAAGAAATCCGGTGAAGCGAATAGGGCCTTAATCACCAAATGAACGTTCAAAATTGTACGATAAATAAAAGAAAGTAATTCAAACTAGGGATAGAGGAGCTCATAAACAAAGCAATTCATGTAGATTTTAGATTTTTAGTTACATTACACTTCCTGAATGACGAGAAATGATAAACATCTATCTGATAGATGTTTACAAACATCTATCAGGGGTAAAGCTGTCAATATATATTGAAAAAAGTTGTCGATCAAACAAAAAAGCTTATCTCGAAAATTGCAAAGTGTCGGTCAAACAAAAAAGTAGTCTAAAAAATTCCGATGCTAAGAAATAGTGTTCATGCTATTACAACTATTGTTCATGTAACTAAAAATAGTGTTCATGCAACTAACAAATAGTGTTCATGAAATATAAATAGTGTTTTATTCCTCTTCTATTTCCCGGACCCACATCACTACCTTTTCAACCTTTTATTATTTTTTTATTGCTCGATGAGATGTTTGCAAACATCTATCGATAGATGTTTATCATTTCTCCTGAATGACAAAAGGAAAACATAAAGGCATGTGGCAAATAAGCATGTGTAAGAAAAAGCAAAGGCTTCAATTTTAGGAGTACAAAAACAGCATCAGAATTGTCAGAAATCTCAACTATTCTTAAGCATAAACCCCCAAAAAAAAAAAGATAAAGGAAAGATGCATATTGACCCCTCAAATCTCAATACTGAAGATCTGTTGTTCTGTTCATGAATATATCTAACCTAGTCCAGTAACACGGCTAGGTTCTATATTGGTTAAACCAGAATATATTTTACAAATCCAATAACAAGTTGCTATAAATAGTAAGACCAACAAACATTTCATATATCAAGCATTGGGCAATTACAGACATCAGATGTTCCCTAGAGTTCCTCTGAGCACTTCATTAAGGAATTTTTTTGCTCTTACTGAAGCGTTTGGGGGAACTCTTGGGTTCATTTGATTACTTTCATATTATCATTTTCGCATTTGGATTTGTAAGAAAAATCAACTACAAAAGGTTTTTATGCTTTATATTTTGTTTCAGTTAAGGTGTATTTCTTCTTATTTGCATTCCAATTGCCGATGTAGTCTACCATATAGAGACACGCGTCAAGAAGATTGTATCAGGTAATAACATATTACCTTCGTTTTTTTAGTTGCAACAACACTTTTGACTTTCTTGAACAATGAGCATTAACAATATATAATGCTAACGGGTTCATAGTTTTGGATATGTCTTTGGCTAGTACTAGTAAATGCGTATAAAAACACTAAAAAATCAGCAAAAATCAATATTAATCAGTAACACTCGGTTTCAATCAGTCATATAAATTTTATTTCAAGAAAAATCAAGTAAAGCAAATAGGACCATAGTGACTAGATGAACGTTCAAAATTGTACGATAGATAAATGAAAATAATTCAAATTAGTGATGCAACAAATAACATAATAGAGGAGCTCATAGATAAAGCAATGCATGTAGATTTTAGTTACACTTGCTGAACAATCAAGAAATTCTATTTTGGCTTTTAGTTTTGCTTTGAATAATACTCTCCATTTTTAAATAATCCTCCATCTTATTGTACCTCCACATACAAAATAGGAGAAAAGTGGAACTCAAATCTTCAATTCCACTCAAGTTGTGTAACATTCATGTGCCACTTTTTTTTATTATTATTGGTTGATAGTATTTTCTTGCGAATTTATACTCCCTCCGTCCCTCAATAGATTTCTCATTTCTCCAATGCACGTTTTTTATCGTTAATATATCTAATTATATATTAGTAAAAATTATAAAAGTTTGATTTTCCTATATCACAATGAGACGGATCAAACGGGACCCTACATAACTATTTTTTTTCTTATATATAGAATTTTTTTGTGAGAATTTTCTTTATCTATGAATAGTGCCCAAATTAGAATGGTAAATCTATTAAGGACCGAGAGAGTAGTTACAAAGTGGTGACTGATAGTGATGAAAACAGCACAAAGGTTATTGTGGGACGTAAGATCTTAATACAAAAAAGTGGGGTTTAATGCCTCAATAGGTCCCATTTAAATTTTTATACGAAAGAGAAAATAAAACCAAGTCATATACGAAACTAGCTTACTAAAGATAATTTGATTGCTTTTCTTTGCCAAAATAATAATAAGAGAAAGAAGAAGGAAGTTAAATGAAAAGATTGAATAACCCTGTGGAATGGGGAGCATAATATTTTGAATCTAAAAGACTATAATATAGACAAAAAAAAGAAGACATTAAACAGAATCAGAGTTTTGGCAAAGAATAATTTCACAACTTGAACCTAGTCAAGAATGTAGCCTTTGTGAAGAAAGAGTGTGGCTTGTGTTGATGCAGTTCAAATATCTACAATGCATGCCATCTCACACTAGAATGTCATGCAAAAGGGAGCATAGAAGCAAAAAAAAACGTGAACAATTGCAAATTTTCTGGATTTAAAGTCTGCTCTTTACTTAAACCAACCAGTCTAATAAATACAAATGACATAGCTCACAACTCAGAAGAAATTTGAAGTTAAAATCTTAAATGATATAGGTGTAATAAACATATTTTGACAAGTACCATTGGAGCACTTGACTCTACCAATAATTAAATTGGACTCGACATTTTTTAGGTAATTACTAAACATGGCAACACGTGGAGGACACCAAAAAAATTGAAAAAGGAAAAAAAAAAAAAAAAAATAGGGGATAACTAACTGCTATATTTAAACAAAAAAAATTTAAAACATAAAAATTGAAAATCATAATGTACAAATAATCGCCAAAGCAAAAAAAAATTACAAAACAAAAATAATAGAAAAAAAAATTCCATGAAAAAAAACACTCAACAAAGCGTACAATTCAAAAGGAAGTCAAGAACTTCCCAAATCAAATTAACAAAGCAAAATTCTTTGATAAAAAATAAAAATTTCTACTTTATCTCTAACTAGTTCCAAAAACAAGTTACACTAGAACGCTCCACATTATTTAGAGTTCTTCCTCATCTCCTCTCCAATCTCCCTTATCTTCTCTTCTCAATCTCGCAAACCAAAAACTAAACGTTGTCGCTCCAAAGGTAATCCTTACTTTTTTTTATTATGCTTTGATGTTCATGTGATTCATAATGTTATCAAATATGGGTAATCATTGTTGAACCTCAATTCTATTATGAGTATGTTTTTCTTTAGTAAAACTTCGTAAATAATTTTCGAACAAATTATTACTAGATATAATTATACAAAAAATTCAACGCTGATAATGAATTTGCGTGCATATAAGGATAGTTGTTAATATGGATATTATATCAGATAACCCTGATATATAACCATTTTTCCCAAATAACCCCCACATTGTCATCCCTATCACGGATAACCCTAAATTTGTAATTTGTCATTAAACATGACGGAATTACAAACGGCGTTAACTTGGTTTGACTTTGGATGGGTTTGGCGCCATTTAGGAAGGTGGTTGATTGCTTTTCAAAAGGATGTTCATTAGTTTTGACGCACTATTCAAGGGTTTTATTGCTGCCAGCAGATTACTAATAGGGCGCCAAACCACCTTATTCGCATTTAATGCCATCAACTACCTTCTTAAATGGCGCCAAACCCATCCAAAGTCAACCCAAGTTAACGCCGTTTGTAATTTCGTCGTGTTTAATGACAAACTACAAATTTAGGGTTATCTGCGATAGGGGTGACAATGTGGAGGTTATTCTGGAAAAAGGGTTATATGTAAGGATTATATGAGATAGTATCCCTTGTTAATAAAGAAAACACTAATTGTACCAGTTTCTACGTTGCATAGATTACCACAAACTAACATAACTAAATTAATATAAGGAGATGTCTTTTCAAAATAGTCTTAACTGACAAACAAATAAAATCACATTAACATTAGGAGAAACTCTTGGCGTCTCATCGTGAGAGGCCATTTGGCTTCTCACAGGAGGTACCAAGGTAATTTGGAGGTACCAAAGTAAGAGTTACTGTACCAAATGAGGTATTAGTGATACCAAAGTTCAAAGTTGGTGCCAAAGTCAGTATAATTGGTGCCAAAGTAAGAATAATTGGTACCAAAACTCAAAGTTGATACAAAAGTTCACTTACACTAGGTACCAAAATAAGAGTTATTTTGGTATTGGTACCAATTTTACTGAACTTTGGTATAAGTTGGTACCAAAGTTCAGCGTATGTTTTTCGTCTTTTTGCGCGAAATGTCAAAAATGCCCCTGTGAGAGGCAATTTTGGCCTCTCACGATGAGACGCCTATCCAAGCTCTAACATTAGCAGGTTGTGTAGTAGATGTGACATTCTATAATCTGCTTTCCCCTCTCTCTCCCTTGATGTCTCGCCTCTTATTCCCTTCCCCGATCCCTTCAACACTCCCTCTAGCGACCTTCACTACAAATCTTTCCTCTGCTTGTGTAATCCTTCTATATCACTCGACATCATTGTTTGAAAACAATTATGATTTGGCAAATGGGAAAGCAAGAGGGAAGTATGAAGAGAAGATTAGTCGAAAAAGGACAGAGGAAGGGCATTTTGGTCATTTAATATATTTTTCTTTCTTTGAATTTTGATGCTAAGTGACTAGGTGGTATCAACAAAGAAATTCATTAAGGGGTCGTTTGGTTTCAAGATATGGAATAGAAAGGGAATGAACACAAGTAGAGGGGAATGATAACAAATATAATTACTTTTATTGAGTGTTTGATTCAAGCCAAAAAAATGGAAATGAATAGTAACCATTACCATCAAGTAATAGAAATGTTACTTGAGGGGGAGGGGAAGGTAACAAATTGGGGGAATCCACTATAATCAAGTAATGGTAATGGATTGATGAGGGGTTGAACCGAACAAAAAACAAAGGGAATCGATAATTGCATCCGTTTTTAGAGCCCAAAATTAGTGAACCAAACGACTCCTAAAAGAATCTAGTTCCTTTCGTCTTTTTATATCATTGATCAACATCTTTTTGTGCAAATGGTGTAGACGCCTAGAAGGTGGTTATAAATTTCAAAAATATTAGACCACAATTAACTTTTTGAGATTAAACTTGTTTTCTTTGGAGTTTGAACATTAACTTCCCAATATAGAAGTACTGTTATTAGATTAATCAAGCAAAAGTAATTGTATTTAAAAAAAAGAAAAATATTTACTTTTTTTTTTGCTAAGTAAGTGAAAGTATAATATAACACCAAAAACCATTTACAACCTAAGCAAAGCCATAGGAGATGAAACCACCACAAGGGTAGCCAGACAACAAACTATACATATGAATTCTTTAAACCCTCAAACCAATTCTTATGCTCTACTAAAATCTTCTTTGGCAAAACTAACCCAATTTTCATCATAACCATACTGCACATTCGCCTAACAACCACCTCAGGCCTCCAAACAGTCATGCTCCCGATGACTTCATTTCTAGCCCACCATACAGAATAAGCAAGAGCACACCAAACAGTAGTTATAACTCTGCGTTTAAACTGATATCTCTTACTCTTGGAAAGGTACAGCAGCATCCTAGGAAACCAGCATTGCCTCTGAGTAATACCCAGCCAACAAACAACAAGACCCAAGCATTTCTTTGCATAATCACATTCAAAAAATAAGTGTTTATGTGTTTCCACACTTACATTGCATAAAACACAGTCATTTGAATCTCTAACACCAATCTTCTTCAACCTATCTGCAATACGCAATTTTTCCTGCATGATCATCCAACTCGATGAATCCGTGTTTTGGTACGGCCCAATCTGTTCCGGATTAGTCGATCCCGGTGCACCTTCGTGTGTCACCAATCCTCTTCCCGTAGGAGCTTGAATAGAGTATTTAGGCATTGCAATCAACTCGCCTCACTAAAATATGACTTTGCCAACTCCTTCATTCTACACACTTGCTTCCAATACCAACTACACCCAGCCTGTGGAACATAGTTCCACCAATTTTGATCTTTGATGTAGACCCTATTGACCCATTTGACCCAAAGATAATATTGTTTAGTCGAAATAGCCCACACATATTTGATGAGAGCCGCCTGATTCCAAGTTTGAATATTTCTCACTCCCAGTGCCCCCGCCTTTCTATCGAGCAAACCTTTTCCCAAGCAACATTCCCGGGCTTCATACTAAATCGATCACCATGCCAAAGGAAAGCTCTACACACTTGTTCAATCTCATTCAAGCACAGATTTGGGGATGATATACACTTGAGCCCAGTAGATATGGATGCTAAGCAAAACAGAGTTTACCAATTGTAATCTCCCCGTATAAGATAAATTTCTTAACCTCCACACCTTTATTCTAGCACACATTTTCTCAACTAGAACATGACATTCAGCCACAAGTAACCTTCCTTTGCTGAGTTAGGAACCCCCAAATACCCGAAAGGTTGTTGGGTGTGCCTAAATCCGAGACACATCTTTCACTCTCTCGAATGATTTCTTTGATCCACCCCAAGAATATAAAACTCATACTTCATTTCATTAATTCTAAGACCGGAAGAATCGGGAGAATAGCCCGAAAGCTTGAAGCATAAGATAAGTTGAAGGGAAATCACCCTTGCAGCAGAGAATCACATCATCAGCAAAAACTAAGTGACTCAATTTAATAGCATGACATCTAGGATGGAAATTGAATCTAGGAACCTCTGTAAGCATCCTCATGATTCTAGACATATATTCCATACAAAGGACAAAAAGGAGAGGGGGAAATGGGGTCTCCTCGCCTTAAACCTCTCTTAGCCTCAAAAAAAGCCATGTAGGTCGCCATTAATCATAAGAGAGAATTTTGGAGAACTCACACAAGTCATGACTAGCTTAGTAAAATGAGAATGGAAGAGAAGTTTTTCAAGCATCTCTTGGAGAAAACCCCAATTAATCGTATCATAAGCTTTCTTCATATCTAGCTTCATGATTAAGCTAGGTTTTGCACACTTTCTACCATAATGCCTAACTAAATCCTGACACACCATGATATTGTGGACAATGAACCTTTCATGAACAAAGGCCCCCTGGTTCTCAGCAATCAAACTAGGCAAGACCACCCTCAACCTATTACATAAGACCTTTGTAATGCCTTTATACAGAACATTACAACAGGCTATAGGCCTATCTCCATAACACTACTAGGGCATTGAACCTTAGGCACCATATTCAAGATAGTGGCATTAACCTCCTTCAGAAGCTTCCCTATATTTTAGCAATCCTGGATAGCATTTGTGATTTCAAAGCCAACAATTGCCCAAGCATCTCCAAAGAAGTAACCCCCAAAGCCATCAGGGCCTGGGGCCTTATCACCAAGAATAGAAAGTAATGCATTCTTCACCTCATCTGCAGTGAAAGCTCTACTCAACAAATCAATTTGCTCATGGTTCAGCACAGGACCTCGAGCAATAATACTACTTTTCACAGGCACTCTACTAGGCAGAGAAGACCCTAGTAGGTGTTTGTAGTAGTTTAGAAAAGCCTCACTCACCATTTGAGGCTCATCTTGCCACTTACCATCCATATCATGTATTGCATAAACAGTATTTTGAATCTTTCTAGCCTTAATTGACTGGTGGAACAAATGGGAGTTTTCATCACCATCCCTGCACCAATTCAATTTAGCTTTTTCACTCAAAAATGACAGATACCTCTGATGCACAGCTTTGTATGCAATAGCTGCTTCATGTGCTACTTGTTGTTTCTCCAGATTCTGAACATCCTCCCGGAGCTCTTTCTGGCATCTACTAAGTTGTTGCATAGCTTGGATATCAGTAGCATGAATGTCATTAAACCCCACCATATTCAGATTTTTCAGCTCTCTCTTGATCATCTTCATTTTACACACAACTTTGAACATTGGTGAGCCATGAACCTGACAATCCCAGCACTTCTTGATAATATCCATAAAAGAACTTGATGTACTCCACATAGTAAAGTACTTAAAGGGTTGCTTGCCAGGATGCAATTGAGGGTACACATGAACAATAAATGGTGTATGATCAAAGTTCCCCTCAGGCAGGAAATGAGCTGCTGAACTAGGAAAATGATTGCACCAATCTGAATTTACCATGACCCTTTCAATCTTACTGAATACACTAGACTCTCTCTGCTGCTTATTATTCCATGTAAATCTGCATCTGTACTGTTCAGATCAGACATCCCACAGTTTATCATACATCTTTGAATGTCAGCAGTTTCCTGAGGCCTTACCAAAGAGCCTATTCTCTCATCTGGAGCCATGACACAATTAAAATCACCTAACAACACCCATGGACCCTTAACTTGTTGATTAAACATCTCCAAATCATTCCACAAAACTTTCCTCTCTACAACACTATTAGAACCATAGATGAAAGAGCACCAAAAAGGACTAACATCCCCACTTCTTGCTGAAACCAAACAATGAATGAGCTGACTAGTTACTAACATAATAGTAACATGAAAGCTGTTTGGATTCCAAGCCAAAACAATTCTACCTCCCTTATGAGTAGCAGAGTTAGAAGTAAAACACCAACCAGAAAACAATCTTTGGTAAAGAACACCCATGTTAGGTGCCTTTACCTTCGTTTCAAGGAGGCTAATAATACCAACAGCTTTGATGTTTAACATTTTTTTAACATCAAGTTGTTTTTGGTAGCTATCAACCCCCCTGACATTCCAGCATACTAACTTATCCATGCTCTCCAGGAGGTAGTCCACCTCCTGTGTTTGGAATCACAATACTGGAACAAGGGAGCTGTCCCACAACCACCTCATTTACCTGGACATCCAAGGCATCAAAACCATTATGGGTTACAGGAGGACTTGGGCTAGGAATCAGTCTCCTAGCTGGGTTTCTAACCCTTACAAACTCCACTTCCTGGCCAGTTTCAGTCTGTTTTTCCTGCCCATGTTGCACAGGCTGAGAAGGGGCTTGGCTAGCACCCCTATGCACCACCTTCAGCCTCCACTCTTGTCTGATAACAGGCTTTTTGCACTCCTCAGCATTATGACCCATTCCACTACAAGAAGAGCAGACTATAGGTTTCCATTCATACTCCACCCTCACTTCCACCTTCTGATCTTTCTCATTAATAAACGAGACAAACTTAGGGAATGTTTGGTCCATTTGCACCTCCAGCATCACCCTAGCATACATTTATTTTTCCCTTCTAGCAGTTGCTTGATCTAACTTCACATACTTCCCAAATTGCCCAGCAATTTTCTGAATACATCTCTCACCCCAATATTTAAAATCCAAGTGTAAATGAACCCAGGTTGGTAGGGTTTTAATCTCCTCCCTAGTAATATCAATATCAGGATTCCATGGCTTGATAATAACAGGTTTATTATCAAAGAAGATATGATTATTTGTTAGAACCCAATCCCTCTTCTCCATTGATCTAAATCGAACAATGAATACCCCTTTTTTCACCATAACAACTCTATCAACCCCCTGATTCTTCCAGATACGCCGCACAAAACCATCCATAACAAATGGGGGAGGATTGACACCCACCACATAACAGAAAACAGATGAACTCCAGAAATCAATTTCAAGTTGTACATCTTCTAAATCGATCTTAACAGGATTAACCGACTCACTACAATCACCATTTTAATTAACAGGAGAGAATAAAATTGGAACTGGGTCAATACTTACAGTTCTATTAACTGGCTCCATTTCTCGCCCACCTTCCGAACACTGAATCGTCTCCAACTAGTCCGAAAATTGAGTTCGCAATTGATCTTATTGTTGAAGAGTTGCCAGAGAAGTTCTCGGAGACAAAATCTCCTCCTGAATAGTGGGAACAACCATTTCGAATCCAGCGCTGCTACCCCCAGAACTTCATCTACCGACTTCATATTTTTCGCCTGAGAATCAGAAGAAGGGCCCTTCATTTTTTCCAGCGACGACCTCACCGTTGCAACCTTTGCTGCCGCCTTAGACTTCCTTGCCATGGCTACCGAAACGACGAAGGGGAGAGTCTAAGGAGAGAGCATTTTTCACAAACTTAATCATTTAAAAACTTTTTTTATTTAAACTTAATTATTCAGGTCTCATATGCACTACAAGAAATAGCTAAAATAACGACGGCTACACAGCAACGGTCAAGAAAACGGTCGGTGATTTAATATACAGCGACGACTTTAAACAGACGGTAGTCACCGACTGTTTATTATGTGAAGAACGACGATTTAACCATCGCTGACTGGCAACGACGGTTGTAAACCGTCGTTGTTTAGCTTAATGAAAAAAGGAAAAGTTTTCACTTTAGGCGTCGCATTCAGCGACGGTTTTAAGCCGTCGTTGTTTAGGTTAAATTAAACCTGAATTTTTTTTTTAGGCGACGGTCTTAAACCGTCGCTGATGTCGAGGGGGGGGGGTTTAAATTAATTAGCCTGTTCCAGTCGGGTTTTATTCGCAAAACCAACGAACGAAGCTGGTATTCCCTCCAACCAACGAATGCCGACGAAACCGCCTCCCTCCAACCAACGGACGCCGGACGAAGCTTCGCCGCCTGCCTTCTTCGCCGCCGGTGAGCTTCAATTTATTGTATTTTTTTTTCTTATGAAACCAAACCCTAAAAGTTGGGATTTTGGGGTGTAGGTGGCGAAAATCACTGTTGGCCGCCGGATATTCCAAATCTTTCTCCTCTCGCCGCCGGTAATACCTAAATCTATCCTATTTAATAATTTGTTTTTGAATTTTGGCCACTCACTCAAAATCTTTCCCCCAACTTTGGCAATGCCTAAATTCAAGTTTTAGCTCGGAACTCGGTGGAGGACGGTGGACGGACAACCTCCAAGAATCGTGACTCGTGACTAGGTACATCTTAATCTGCTCAATTTTGTTGATTTCTTGTTTTACTTTACATATTAGGGTTTATCAATTTCATGAGAATTGGAAAATAAATTGCAATTTTTCTTGTTAGGGGTGTTTATATATCAGATTATATAATTTAGAATTGTTAAAAATGTTAATTTTGTTGTTGTTGGTTCATTTTCCTTTGATTGCTTGCTTCATTCACTAGATGTGATCTTAGTTAGGACACAAATGGTGGTGGATGTTATACGAAATGCAGCTATTTATTGTGTTGATGTGTGTGTGCAATGAACACCAATATCTCATGCTGTTAAAGTTGAACATTGATGGCTACTCTTACTTATTTACCCTACAAAATTGGCTAAACATGAATCCTGTCCTATAATGACTTCCTACACTCAATGAACTACAAAAACTTACCTTTGATCAGGAAATTTAAGTCTGTTTACACTCATCCCTTTTGACTAAGGGCAGGGGGAGGGGGGAGGGCAGGGGGCGGGGAGGGTCGGTGAGGGGGGGAGTGCAGTGGGGCTGCAGGGGTCGGTGGGGGGGGGGGGGGGAGGGCGGGGAGGGAGTGCGAGGGTCGGTGAGGGGGGAGGGCGGGGGGCTGCGGGGTCGGGTCGGGGGGGAGGGCGGGGGGCTGCAGGGGTCGGTGAGGGGGAGGGCGGGGGAGTACAGGGGTCGGTGAGGGGGGGAGGGCGGGGAGGGAGTGCGAGGCCGGCGGGGGAGGGCGGGGGGTTAGTGAGGGGGGAGGACAGGGGGTCGGTGAGGGAGTGCGGGGGTCGGTGAGGGGGGAGGGCGGGGGGAGTGCGGGGGTCGGTGGGGGGCCGGGGGGTCGGTCGGGGGGGAGGGCAGGGGGCTGCGGGGGTCGGTGAGGGGGGGAGGGCGGGGGGAGGGCGGGGGGAGTGCAGCCGCAGGGGGAGGGCGGGGGGTTAGTGAGGGGGGAGGACAAGGGGTCAGTGAGGGTGGGGAGTTTCTAATTTCTTACATTTTATTTTGTTTTGTTTAATCTTGCGCGTTTCTAATTTCTTGCATTTTAGGTAATCATGTCTAATCCTAAGGGTCGCGGAGGTCGAGGTGGCTTAGGTGGAAGCCAAGGTCGTGGGACTTTGACTCCGAGGGAGCTTTTTTCGTCACCGAAGTAGAAGGAAGCCGTAACCCTATGTCGAGACACGGGGAGATGATTCACGAGGCACGTGACATTGGTGACCACGTACCGGAGACTCCGATCACTCATACGGAGGAAGGTGAAGGTTCGAACCGTGCACCAAGAAAGGTTTTAAGCCCTACTGAATTGTGGTAAGTTCGTAAGCCTTCATTTCATGATATTTGTATGCAATGATATTCACAATTCATGTGTTTGTTTGGTTTTCAATTCAGGTTTGATGATAACAAGGTTAGTGGGTCCATCACTGACATTTTTCAGGGCCATTTTCGACAACCATGGTTCAATTACAGTGAGGTCGACAATGCAACAAAGATGCATTGGTGGAACATTTTCACAGTATGTATGAATCGAATTATGAAAAATGAAATTGATTATATTACTTTATTAATATCTTTGTTTAATGTTTGACTAAAGGGTATTTACGAATGGGCTCCTGAGTTAGAAGGCCTAGTGAAGAAGGATTACAAGAAAAAAGCTTCATCTCGTCTGCGAGACTTGCGATACTGGGTGGTTAAGAAAGGCCTAAATGGTTGGGGGAGACGATATACGAAGACATGAATAAGAGAAGTGAAGACCCAACATTTCGGGAAAAATCTGAACAGGCGAAGAAGAACCGAAGAGGTGGCTCCTGTCTAATCCATTGAGCCGTCACACTTTCGGGGTTCTATTTCGGCGACAACGGCATGCTAGGAAGATGGTAAATATGTTTCATATCTACTACTTAGTGTAATTTACATGAATATGTTTCATAAAGCCTTTGTTCAACAATGTCTGCAGGCAAAGAGTAGAGGAGGAGTACTCCCTACTGCTCCCGAGTTGTTCTTGAAGACTCATTTCAAGACTGTTCCTGAAAAAGGAGAAATTCCAGCAAACAAGAAATCAAAGCAAATCTCGGTACATACTTCTAAACATATATTTATAGGCAAATATGATTGAAAAGTTTGATGCTAGTTTAAGTTAGAATCAAATATAGGCCATTTTAGGCCATTTTACTTGAAATTGAATGAATACGAGTAGTTTGATGCTAGTTTAAGTTATAACCACCTCAAACATCATATATATAGTTAGTTTAATGTATTTATAAGTTGTTTTGATTGAAAATACACAAAGTAGGAAAGTTAGAACCAAATGTAGGCTAATCTAGGCCATTTTAGGCCTTTTTACTTGAAAATGTTTGAATACGAGTACTTTGATGCTAGTTTAAGTTATAACCACCTCAAACATCATATATATAGTTAGTTTAATGTATTTATAAGTTTTTTTGATTGAAAATACACAAAGTAGGAAAGTTAGAACCAAATGTAGGCTAATCTAGGCCATTTTAGGCCTTTTTAATTGAAAATGTTTGAATACGAGTACTTTGATGCTAGTTTAAGTTATAACCACCTCAAACATCATATATATAGTTAGTTTAATGTATTTATAAGTTGTTTTGATTGAAAATACACAAAGTAGGAAAGTTAGAACCAAATGTAGGCTAATTTAGGCCATTTTAGGCCTTGTTACTTGAAATTGAATGAATACGAGTAGTTTGATGCTAGTTTAAGTTATAACCACCTTAAACATCATATATATAGTTATTTTAATGTATTTATAAGTTGTTTTGATTGAAAATACACAAAGTAGGAAAGTTAGAACCAAATGTAGGCTAATATAGGCCATTTTTGGCCTTTTTACTTGAAAATGTTTGAATACGAGTACTTTGATGCTAGTTTAAGTTATAACCAACTCAAACATCATATATATAGTTAGTTTAATGTATTTATAAGTTGTTTTGATTGAAAATACACAAAGTAGGAAAGTTAGAACCAAATGTAGGCTAATCTAGGCCATTTTAGGTCTTTTTACTTAAAATTGAATGAATACGAGTAGTTTGATGCTAGTTTAAGTTATAACCACCTTAAACATCATATATATAGTTAGTTTAATGTATTTATAAGTTGTTTTGATTGAAAATACACAAAGTAGGAAAGTTAGAACCAAATGTAGGCTAATATAGGCCATTTTTGGCCTTTTTACTTGAAAATGTTTGAATACGAGTACTTTGATGTTAGTTTAAGTTATAAACACCTCAAACATCATATATATAGTTAGTTTAATGCATTTATAAGTTGTTTTGATTGAAAATACACAAAGTAGGAAAGTTAGAACCAAATGTATGCTAATATAGGCCATTTTAGGCCATTTTACTTGAAATTGAATGAATACGAGTAGTTTGATGCTAGTTTAAGTTATAACCACCTCAAACATCATATATATAGTTAGTTTAATGTATTTATAAGTTGTTTTGATTGAAAATACACAAAGTAGGAAAGTTAGAACCAAATGTAGCCATTTTACCCACTTTATTTTACTTGAATATGAGTATATTTAACCAAATGCGGGAGACGTACAAGAAGAAGTTGGATCATTGTACCACTCGGGGGTCACGGGTGAACCCCGATCTGTTGTATTGGGAGACAGGTTGGGGGGGAGGAACCGAGGAAAAGTTCGGGGTTGGGTCGGGAGATCATTTGTACTACAACTCTTCATCAGGGCGAGGAGATGGCGGCTCTTCACAACCATATGAGCCGTCCATTTTTTCTCAGATTGAGGCGCAGGTGGAGGCAAAGGTCGCTGCGCGGATGGAAGAGGTGGAGGCAATGGTCGCAAGCACGGGTGGAAGCGTCAAGTCGGGCCATCGTTGAGGAAATGATGAGGAACATGTCTAGTTTCGGCCACATGTCCTCGGGTTGCAACCCGTGCCCCCCTCCACATCGCGGACGGGACGATGACCCAGGGTTTGGTGATGGTGGTAGTGCTACAGAGACACCCTTGACAGTGTAGTGTTTTTGGTTTTGGCAATTAGGTAACTAACTTTTATGCATTTAGTGTCAATATTTATCGGCATCTCGCTTTGTTTCTAGATGTGTCGGGTTATTTTTTTTGGAACCCGACTTCTACTTTATTTCTCGACACCGGGATCTATTTTGCGTACATATATTTAATCTAGGTAGTTTGTCTAACTATAGACATTTAGTGTCTATATTTATCGGCATCTAGCTTATTAGTTTCTAGCTTTGTCGATATATATTTTTTGTAAACACCGACTTCTACTTTATTTCCCGACATCGGGATCTATTTTGTGTACATAATTGTAATCTATTTCATGTAATTATACAAGTATCAATGCAAATTGTAATATATATCAAAATTGCATATTTTTGTAATTGAAAAAATTGAATGCGATGGAGGAACAACTTTAGTGTGGTCCACAAGCATGCAGCTGTGCTGGTACAGGTTTAATTATTCTTAACAACAAAAATATTCTAAATAATATTATTTCAAAACAACGACGGCTAAACATTAAATCAACGACGGCTAGGCAGTCGTTGTAAGGTATACTATGCATCGAAGAACATCCACTTCAACGACTGCTTTTACATAATAGCGACGGTTTATAACATACGTTGATGTGGCCCAAACAACGACTGTTTATAACCGATGGTGAATCACCGACGGTTGGTAACGGTCGGTAAATCAACGACGGTTCAAAATCGTCGTTGATTTACCGGCTGTTTAAAACAGTCGTTGGTTTGGTGCCAACGTCGGTTTTTGAAAACGGTCGCTAATTATCAGGAAACCGTCGTTAAATTATTTACCGACGGCTTAGCGGTCGTTGATTCCAATATCAGCGACCACCTAAGCACCGACTGCCTTTTAACGACTGCTAGCCGTCGGTGATGTTTTAGCGACGGTTTTACTTGAACTAACGACGGCTTTTAGCCGTCGTTAAAAACCACCTTTCTTGTCATCCTTAACATAATCACATGAATATTATTACTTCATTATTAATATCATAAAGAAATTTCACGAAATAGCCAAGTCACACTAGAACACGTATAAGTGCCCGACATGAGTATGCATATCTAGGTACATACCTTTATTTTTTATTTTTCTAAAGGACCATAACTTATACATAGTGATTATGTCAAGGATCTCAATTCGCTACCCTAAGCAAAGCAAATGTTGCGATCCTTTAATTAGTTTGCTGTTCCCTTAAGACTTTGTTAGTTTACTTGTTATGACTTTCTTCCTTTTCTATGTTTAAATCTTGGAATGTATGATCAAAACTTTAACATGGTTTAAATAATATAACTATGCATATGTTTAGCTCACCTTATTTTTACTTATTTCGGATCAAATTAGGTCAGACCAGATCAGATCAGATAAAAAAAAAAAAAGTTCAAATCAGATCAGATAAGTTTAAATCAGATCAGATAAGTTCAGATCATGCTTATATTTAAAAACTTATTATTATTGTTATTATTACTATTGTTATTAGAAATAATTGATTCTAATAATACAACCTTTCACCGATTAATTTTTAATAAGTCAACCTTTTAATTATTCTTGAATAATGCAACCTCTTAGGATATTTGCTTTAGATAGGTTTTCACGTATTGATAATCGGTTTGTTTGATAAGCCACATTTTCCAGCTCGTCCATATTTCCCTTCCCTTGCGTCCATGCCCCTACTTCTATGGTAAAAAGTTAATGTTTTAGACGTTTTTTAGTCATTTTGACTCACTAGAAGTAAATAGGGTATAAAGGTTGTATTATTTAGGAATAATTGAAAGGTTGGTTTATTAAAAATTAATCGGTGAAAGGTTGTATTATTAGAATCAATTATTCCTTGTTATTATTGTTATTGGTATCATGATTATTATGATGATTATAATAATAATAATAATTATTATTATTATTATTATTTTTATTATTATTACTATTATTATTAGTATTACTTTATATGATTACTATTACAATTAATACTACTAATGTTGTTGTTGTTGTTGTTGTTGTTACTTTATTCGATTACTATTACTATTACTATTACTATTAGTACTACTATTTGCTAGTATATTTGTTCAAAAGAATTATTATTATTGCTGTTGTTGTACTTATTAATTATTAATGTCGTTGCTATTATTATTATAAATGTCATTGATATTACTATTTTAAGCCATTTGTGTTCAAGAAGAACAATGATCTTTTCGCATTTGTACATGTTCAGTTTTATATTTGTTCTAATCGACAATTTTGATATGCGATGTTCTTTTTGATGGTGTACATGTAAAGAACATGACAATATTTTTATCTTTTTCATCAATTTTGGCAGAATAATATAAAGTATATGTTACTATTATATAAAACATGAGTAGCATGTGATAACCTAATGGTGTTGGCATCACCTCGAAATTCCCCCTACAAGGGATTTCAACTTATCTTTAAAAATAAAGTTTATACAGAACGGGACAACAATATAAGAAGAATATTAATTTAACAATTTTGTTCAAGATCATATAATTATATATGTATTTATAAGTTTATTTATAATAACAAAAAAAGAACAATTGATTGATATAACAAAGAACATGTTGTTAGTTAAGTCCAAACATGTCATCAATATAAAAATAACATCTATCTTTTACTTTTAGAATGTGTTCTTTAAATAGGTTTTGTATGTTCTTTTAATATATGTTTTTTTTATTATCATTATATGTTCTTTTCATTACAGCCTAAATTCTTATTATAAACGGACTTTAGACATGAACAATATGTCTATTTTTTTTATTATTATCATTATATGTTCTTTTCATTACAACTTAAATTATTATTATAAACGGACCTTAAACATGAATAATATGTTCTTTTTAGCACAAACAATATATATTTTTTTAAAATATGTGTTCTTTTATTTTTAATTGTATGTTCATATACTATGTGTTCTTTTAAAAAAAACTAATTATGCTATTATTATTATTATTATTATTATTATTATTTTATTATTATTATTGTTATTCTTATTCTTATTATTATTATTATTATTATTATTATTATTAAAAGTTGTGCATAGTAATAAAATGATAGTAATAGTAATACTAGTAATGAAATACAAAGTAATAATAATATTAGTAATAATATGTTTTATAAAAGATAAGTTGAGATCAGAAAAGTTCAGATCATATCAGAATAGAAAAAATAAGTTCAGATCAGATCAGATTAGTAAAAATAAGGTGAACTAAACATAGCCTGTATCTATACAAACATATTAAAAGGCTTTCCTATGAAAGGAACGTTGCCACATGACACTCTCCAATGTATGTGCCACGTGGCGCTCTTCTCAAACTTCTAATACACATGCTTATGATCTCTTATAAAACAAAATTTAACAATGTGTAGTTACTAGGAATCGAGTACATGACATTTGATATAAAATGTGAGAGTTCAATTACCAATCCACTACAATTCAATATTTAATGTTTCAAAATAAAACATAATAAAGTCTTAAAATTATATGTAACTATAAAGACATAAACAAGTTTTCTGATCTTTAACATTTTTATTAAGGTAATAACATTCTCTTACCCTAATTCCATATAAATCGTTAGTTTTATCCTCAATTCCTTAGAAGTTTTTTTAAAAAAACAACTAATCATGCTATAACGTCCATTTTTCAATTCCGCACTAGAAAGAAAATTACGAAAAGCTAATCAAATCAATTATAATTTATGAATAATAATATAATTGATAATTACAAATGCCCCGGAGAATCGCCTGGGCCAAAATACTAGTTTTATTATGTTAAAAGAAAGATATGTCAATAATAGTCGAGATTGGTAAAATCCAATAAAAAAACTCAAATATAGCCTATTATCTTGGGAAAAATGGAGTAACTATTTCTGACAAAATAGATTGAAGAGAAAAGGTTGGAATTATTATTAACCCAAAAGGAATATTTATAGTACATCATATAAAACCTAACTTAGGTAGAACTAGGAAAACATATCCTAAACTAAATATAATACTAATAAATATTATCTCTAAATAAACACTTCTAGATAGATAGATTTAGGAAATACTCCTAAATCTATCCTAACACCCTCCTGCAATCGCAACGGCAGTAACACGAACGTTACGATTGGAGAAACAAAAATTAAGTCAAATCAAATTAAACAGATATATTGTTGGGAACGTTATTTTTTTCGAACCCGCCAATTTTTTTTTTCTTCTTCTTCTTGATGAGAACTCCATTCTTATCGAACTCACCAAATATTTTAACAAAACGGGAACGTTATTTTCGTCGAACTCGTAACAATTCTTGAGCAGATCATGCTCACGACAAATATTGACTTTTCTTGAGCAAAGTCGAGCTCTCTTCAAATACTGGTTTTTCTGAGCAAAACCTCGCCCACAACACATAAAAACCTTGTCGCATGGTACAAGGAGAACCAAACCTTGTCTCACAGTACAAGGAGAACCAATATACCTTGTCTCACGGTACAAGGAGAACCAATAATCCCTATTTGACGACACAGGGAAAGCCGAAAAAAATTACCAATTAGCCGAGGACGCTATTATTGCCGAACCTCGTACCAAATATATTAGGTGATCCGACCAAACACTTATGCGATCAAATAATGAGATTTATGATCAATAATAATCAAACACATCCAGCACACCAAGGCATGGAATACTCTAACAAAAAAGGCAAGAAGCCACGTAGCAAGCCTTAGCCACCAAATATAGAACTTGACAAACCAACTGCCAGAGAACTGCAGCGGAAAACCAACAATGAAGTATTCGGAAAAAAAAAATCTCTATTTTGAGGGGTAAAATCCGGCCGGTGGGTATAAAACTCACACCCACCGGCAGGAGAATATATTTTTGAGTTTTTACCTAAGATTTTAACTTGCTCTTGATACCATGACAAAATAGATTGAAGGGATAAGGTTGGAATTATTATTAACCCAAAGGAGATATTTATAGTACATCATATAAAACCTAACTTAGGTAGAACTAGGAAAACATATCCTAAACTAAATATAATACTAATAAATATTATCTCTAAATAAACACTTCTAGATAGATAGATTTAGGAAATACTCCTAAACCTATCCTAACAATTTCTTTATTTCCTCGGAAGGAGTGATAACTGATACCGTTGTTTCTATGAAATGAAAAAACAGAAGCAGTGACCCAAAGTCCATTCCGGAATACCAAGCAATTTAGGCCCACAACAACAACAAAGGCAAAGTGGGAACTCCGGAATATAACTACTTTCACAAGCGCTAGCGTATAGCCTAGAAACAAACTTCCAACTGCACAAAATATGACCTCTCAAAATCCTTCTACTCACGTTCATCTCACTTGCTGGCAAAATTTATGTGACAAATTTGTGTTAAAAATAGACTAGAAATGCAAAAGGCTATCTTTTTTAAGCTTATTATCTGAATTACTTTTCCACGTCACCAACTCACCACTATTTGGTAAGCAAGAGTAAGAGGATGCATTCTAGACAAAAAACATATTTACAACCTATATCCTTTCTCCTTAAACAAACCTTTAAAGAAAGACCTCTCGAGAAGAAACAAGGTGAACTCAATACTAGGAGAAGAAAAGGACATAACCCAAATCTTCTATCTTACAATTTATGTATCATCGATGTCAAATTTCTCATTTATCGATCATAATATGCTAGAAGGGGAAATTTCTGGAACATTTGGATACAAAGGCAAAGGGGGGAAACCATGGAGCCCGTGAACCGAGCGTGGTAGGCGGGTGGCTCAACTACCTTACCCTCACATGAAGGAACATAATCACATACTTCAACCACACATCCTCTACCTCTATAAATAGCAAACAAGCAAAGCCTCATAAACTAGTGTAAAGGAAAGTAAATATCAAAACAGACATGGGAAACACTATCAAGTCAGCATTGTTGGTGTTAGGTAAACAAAAACAAACAAAGCCAAATGCTAATATTTTTGTGTTCCCTTCTTCACTTATTAAACCTTATTGTTGGCACATTATACAACTTAGCAATTACGTATTTATTCTCTGACCAACTTATAAGGTGTTCATGTTTTTTACAGGTTTATCAGACTCGACTGCAGGACTAAGGTGTTCCAGCACATACGACTGCAGAAAGATAGGCTGTCCCTGCATGAATGGACTGTGTACTTGCTCATATCCACCAGCAGATATATATTCAAAGGTGCCAACAGCCCTGCCACGACCAAGCGGCCACCAAAAGGTGCAAAAGTCCCGTCTTCCCTGATGGAGCATGTATATTTGATCTACCTGATAGGCGTGTCGCGCACCTAACAAAAATAAATAACCTAACTAATCCTCCTAACTATGTAGTAGGGTAAGTCAGGGTCGATCCCACAGAGAGAAAGTTGTTATATGATTAGTTCTTAAACAATGGTAAGACTAAAGGAGATTGATATCAATGATGGTGGAATAAACTATACTAATCAATATCAAAATAAAAGACTCTAGAGTTAAGTATCCCCACTAGCATGAATTAATACAATAATACTTCCTACCCCAAACTAATTGATTAAATGATCACAAGGAAAAGTACACCCTATAAAATACCATAAACCTCTCCCGAGTATCTATGGCTTCCCTAATATGCACTCAAGCCTACTCCCGTGGAATCATGCAAATTAAAGACATTAAACGCGACACTCTAACTTCCTAACAATCCATTCTACCTACTCCCGTGGAGAACTTCATGTCCTTAATTGAAATATTCAAATCTGTCAAAACCCAACTCCCGTTGTGATCAAGACAATGGAATCATAACAATACTAGTTATCCCTAATTTAGTATTGGAATATGCGCAATCAATTAAGCAAGAACAATTAAGCAAGTAATTTGAGAATGTAAAGAAATAATCATGAATTAAATCATACTAGGGTTCAATTTAACCATAGATTATAAAACTATGAAAGCATAATTGAAATAAATAAATATATAGAAGAATAATAAAACATTATAATAGAAAACAAGGAGAAGAGAAGAAGAAAAGAGATACTTGAATTAATGGAAGAAAGGTGGAGTCTTGAAGAACTATGAAGATCTACAAGTTTATCTCTCTAACTTCTCCCTCTAAAAACCCTAGGTATAAACTAATAATGATGATATAATATCTAAACTGCTCAAAATAATGTTTTTAGTCCTATTTATAAGCTAAGATTAATATAAACCGACATAAGTTAGGTCACGCGGAAGATACGACCTTACAGCAGGTTGCACGGGCAAGCAACTATGCGCACGGGCGTGCAGGGTCGTGCACGGTCGAGCGAAATCTCGCTTGGTCGTGCGAGCAAGGCAGAACCATTCGTGGCTTTTGATTGCAGGTTGCACGGTCGAGCATAAATCAGCACGGGCGTGCGGGCGAGGCAGTGGCTTCAGCTCAACTTTGAACAACTATAACTTTTGATCCAGAGCTTTGTTTTGCACATGTAATATATCGTTGGAAAGCTCTTGAAGTCTTGAAGGCTAGAGGCTCAAAACAATGAAAAGAACGCCTCAATCATATCAACACATGCATATGCCACATAAGTCTCAAAGAGTGCCAAGGCAAGTTCAAGAATCACACTTCATGAGGAACAATCACACAAAAAAAAATAGAAGACTGATGTAGATGTGTCAGTCTATAAGGCTTGAAAAATCCTCACTAGGCTTATGCTTACCGAGTAAAATCAAGTCTTTCTTGGGGAATATCAACCAATCTTACCACAAATCCATTTAAGTTGCAAAACAATCATACCACGAGGCGGTCAATGAAGACTAACTCAATATTATAAAATTTAATTACAATATCTAAGATATGCCCAAATCTCATGAGTTATCAATGTCATGAATTAAAACATATATTTCTTGTATGAATGCAACAAAAATGCAAAACTAAACTAAAATGCTCCTAATACTAAGAAAGCAATAAATCCTAACTCACTTTCGTATGAATCACGATTGCACTTAGCATGTGCAACAAGCCCTTTAAACCCCTAGGCTGCCCTAGTGGACGAGTAAGGTCTCGTGAAGGTTTTCAGAAGGCATACCCACAAAGCCAAAATATGCAAATATGCAGAAGAAATAAAATATATAATGAACCTAAACGAAAAAATGTGCAAAGTTATGACCCAAAAAGTAAATCCTCCCCCAAGCTAAATAACACATTGTCCTCAATGTGACAAAGAAATATAGGGAGGAGAAGGGAAAGAGAAACATCCACAACCACATAACAGGATCAACTTCCTCAATCACACAATCAAGGTAAACCAAAATAAATGGCAAAAAAGAGATATAACTCTCAAAAACATGAACAGGGGGAAAGGAAGGAGAATACCAAAAGTGTTGTGGGTGAAAACCCAGAGTTGAACCTCCTCAGCCATCATAAGATCGAGTACCTAGGAGTTAATCTCAATGAATGAAATTAGGAACACAACCCCTAGATCACAAATTACACAAAAACGAGAAGTTAGTAATTAAATGAAAAATTAAAATGTCCAAAATCTAACATTAAAAAGAAAAAAAAAATAGGGTTAGAAAACTTGTGCTGCCCCCCATGAATAGCTCATCAAAGCCCTTAGTAGTTTGTCAAATGCATCTGCATGCATCTTACAAAAAAGTAAATAAATTGTAAAATAAATTAGTTCTAATTCTCTACAAGACATGCAAAAAGGAAAATGAAAGAAAAAGTTATATCCACAAGAGAAGGAAGAAAAAGAAAAATTATTAAACTTTTTACATGACCCAACGGGTTGGGAAGAAACCGAATGTACATTAATTACATGATCACATAAGTCATTCAAAGAGGGAGAAATAAGGAATGATGGAGGATATAATATAGGGAAAGAAGGAATGAGGTCAAGTTTTTGAGAGAAAGGAACATGAGACTCAAAAACAGTAGGTGGAACCGATAAAGACTCATGAATCACATCACTCTCATCTATAGACTTCTCCAAGAAAGGTTTTTCAACCAAGGGTTCTTCCTCCTTTAAAATATCCATCACATTGATTTTTCCTATACTTTGAACATCAATCCCATAACACTCATTTTCTATCCAACCCACATCATCATCATCATAAATATACGGTTGGGGATGAGAATTTTGAGTATAATAATCAAATTCATATTGGGGTGAGGGGGTGAAATCATTCATTAAAATCACATCACAAGACAAAATATCATGAGAAGTATAGTGACAATTAGAACAATAAGGAGGTGGTGTAATGTAAGTTGGGGGTGAAGGAATTAGTCTAGCTAATAAAGACATCTCCCACTCATAAGTATCCCTAGCCAACCACTCAATTAAATCCCAACAGCAATCAGGAGATTGGAATAGAAATCCTCCATTAGACATAGATTCTACCACCATCCTAGTTTCTTCATTTAACCCCTCATAAATCAGTAGGCACATATCCCATAATTCAATTCCATGATTAGGACCAATAAAATCACCAAGTCTATGATAGTATTTCCAAAACACTTCATTCTCATATTGAGGAAAAGAAAAAATTGGTCTAGAATTACTAGCATGAATTTGGGATTCACGGAACATATATGGTAATTCATAAGAACTCATGCAAAAATTGGGAGAATTTTGATATGATGCATCAAAACTATAAACATGAGAACCACAAGAATTATGACTATGTTGCCAATCAGAAGAATTACCCCCGTCAAAATAATAATATGACTCCATGATACGAAAAAAGAGAAAAAAAAATATTCACAAAAGAAAGGAAAAAAAATATATTCACAAAAGAAAGGGAAAAAAAATATATACAGTCTAGTCTCACCAAAAATAAAAACTAAATAAAACAAACTATCTCCCCGGCAACGGCGCCAAAATTTGATAGGCGTGTCGCGCACCTAACAAAAATAAATAACCTAACTAATCCTCCTAACTATGTAGTAGGGTAAGTCAGGGTCGATCCCACAGAGAGAAAGTTGTTGTATGATTAGTTCTTAAACAATGGTAAGACTAAAGGAGATTGATATCAATGATGGTGGAATAAACTATACTAATCAATATCAAAATAAAAGACTCTAGAGTTAAGTATCCCCACTAGCATGAATTAATACAATAATACTTCCTACCCCAAACTAATTGATTAAATGATCACAAGGAAAAGTACACCCTATAAAATACCATAAACCTCTCCCGAGTATCTATGGCTTCCCTAATATGCACTCAAGCCTACTCCCGTGGAATCATGCAAATTAAAGACATTAAACGCGGCACTCTAACTTCCTAACAATCCATTCTACCTACTCCCGTGGAGAACTTCATGTCCTTAATTGAAATATTCAAATCTGTCAAAACCCAACTCCCGTTGTGATCAAGACAATGGAATCATAACAATACTAGTTATCCCTAATCTAGTATTGGAATATGCACAATCAATTAAGCAAGAACAATTAAGCAAGTAATTTGAGAATGTAATGAAATAATCATGAATTAAATCATACTAGGGTTCAACTTAACCATAGATTATAAAACTATGAAAGCATAATTGAAATAAATAAATATATAGAAGAATAATAAAACATTATAATAGAAAACAAGGAGAAGAGAAGAAAAAAAGAGATACTTGAATTAATGGAAGAAAGGTGGAGTCTTGAAGAACTATGAAGATCTACAAGTTTCTCTCTCTAACTTCTCCCTCTAAAAACCCTAGGTATAATCTAATAATGATGATATAATATCTAAGCTGCTCAAAATAATGTTTTTAGTCCTACTTATAAGCTAAGATTAATATAAACCGACATAAGTTTGGTCACGCGGAAGATACGACCTTACAGCAGGTTGCACGGGCAAGCAACTATACGCACGGGCGTGCAGGGTTGTGCACGGTCGAGCGAAATCTCGCTTGGTCGTGCTAGCAAGGCAGAACCATTCGTGGCTTTTGATTGCAGATTGCACGATCGAGCATAAATCCGCACGGGCGTGCGGGCGAGGCAGTGACTTCAGCTCAACTTTGAACAGCTATAACTTTTGATCCAGAGCTTTGTTTTGCACATGTAATATATCGTTGGAAAGCTCTTGAAGTCTAGATTCCAACCCAGTTGGAATTACCTTATTATAATTCTTTTGTCAAAAGTTATTGGTAAAATGGTGCAGAGGTGTCATATTTCGCACAAGTACACAAGGTCGTGTGTATCTTCTTCACTTCCAATCCGTTTTGGGTACATGATATATCGTTTTGAAGGTCATCCAAGTGCCTTAATCATCATATCCTCAAATAGGAGTCCAAAGTACCTGAGATTACATCAAAAGACCAAACAACCCGTGAAAGCATCGTAGCTTATAAAAAGGGACCTAAATATGCATAAATGCAATGTAAATGCTCTAATACTACATGAAAATGCACCCTAATATACAACTAAATGATTTTAGAATATACAACTAAACACATAGTCCTATCCGGCAATGTCCTTGTTTGGCCAGTTTCAAAGAGGAACAACTGAACAAGTGAACAACCCTCCTAAAGAAGCACCTGGAGTCTAACTGCAACTACGAAAGAACAAGCTAATCGAGAGATTATCTCCTAGCATTTTATTACTGACAGGACAATGGTCCATATTCCATATCTCCCGTAGGTGAAAAATTGTCTGATGTTAGTAATGAATGAAGAAATTCGGTGAGCATTCGTTAGTTATGATGATCATAAGTTCATAAAAGCAAAAAAAAAAATTAGTGACAGCAAACACGATTGCAAGTGGTTTAAGACTTGATGGGTTATTACAAAACCATTAAAAGCAATTATGTTGATGATAATTCGTCAGCTTGTTTTTGGATAGAAGAAAGATTGGAAAGAATAAAGATTGGGAAGGGTAACGAATTAGATATTATTCTCGTCTCTTGCTCAAGACAACATAATCATTAATCAGAGAGTATTAAGATTGGGTTACCTACTGTCCATATATTGTAGTGAGACCTTCATAAGCTGAAGAAAGTGGACTTTGTACTCCCTTCGTCCCACAAAGATTTCAACACTTGTTGGAACATGTAGTTTGAGGAGATATGTTGTAGGGTGGTTATCAATTTTTTTATTGAAAAGTAGATGTGATAGTAGTTGGTGGCGTATTTTTTATTGGAAAGTAGATGTGATAATAGTTTGTAGTATTTATTATTGAAAACTATTACAATAATGGTTGGACCATGCTAAAAATGAAAGTGTTAAAACTAATCTGGAACAAACAAAGAAAAGGAGAGTGTTTACACTATTCTAAAACAGAGGAAATAGTCGCTAGTTTCTAGTCAATATCAAATACAATGCTTGACGTAAGTACTATATAGTCTGCCATATCAATAGCCTATATACATTCATGGAAAATGTGATTATCTCTGACAAAAACTACATGAAAGCCTCACTTAGTAGAGTTATTTTTGCTACTAGTTTGTTACACTTACACAATAAAAGGGTGTGATCCTCATGAGTGAGCTTTTGCTTTAACAAGAAAAAGGCTAATATATGGAATATTTTCCTCAATTAGTAGGTTATACTTAGATGTATTAGGAATATTACGGATAATGAAGATATGATAATATTATTCCTAATACTAATCATATACTTATTGGAAATATTCCTAAGATAATATGTCCCTAAGGTAATAATATATGCTAAAGATATTATCATATCTTTATTATCCGTAATATTCTTAATAAGATGGTGCAATAATAATGTGATTACAACTTACTAGATGGACTATATTTTCAGCCTAGATAAAAATTTGAAGTATTATGTGACCAAAACATACTCAATGAAATCCCAAAAGAGCCTGAACATACTACAATGTTCAGAAAACTAAAATAAAAAGAGCCTTCTAGTGACTACGACATCATGCAACCAAAACCAAACAGAAACTAAAATGGTAAAAAGAATTGCATGTTAACTTCATAAACAAAGACATTGTTTTGGTCAACAAACTATTAAAGATTGTGCTACAAACAATGTCAAGCACCATCTAAAGTTCCCCCAAACACTTCAGCAGACAAAATTTGTCCCTCAAAGGACATCTATGAGTGTGTCCGTTGAAGTGTTCAAGGGAACTCTTGAGGGAACCTGACTACGTCGCTTGCAAATACCACAAGCCCGGCCTCAGGAGAAGATTTATAAGGCAAAAGTTTTGCTACTATTCTTGGGTAAAATAAGATCCTGAAATGAGACTATGTACAATTTCAGAAAACACGAACCCAGCTGTAATACGGCTTTAGTGAAGTATGGATGTGCGTAATATAATGATAATGGTAGTGTACCTTTATCCACCTTTTATGTCTCCGGCCCCTCTCTTTTACTTCACTTACTATAAAGAAGTTTCCTCCACAAGAAGTCAAAACAATAATATATTTTATTACCCTCCAACAATAAAGGCGTCATTTTCACCCCCGCTCCTGATTCTCCGCCCCCTTAACCCGCACTTATTAACACATTATTAATTCAATGCTAAGAAGCTAAAGGAGAAAAAAAAAGACACCAAAAAAAAAGGACGAAAGAGAGAATATGAATGCCACCCCCCCAAATTATTTGTAGAAGGGTTGGTAGATGTGTATAAATATAAGTTTATGTGCGGTTTAAGAAACGGTTGGCGGTCTTGAGAAGAGTCCGCCAAGGATTGGAGTTTGCGTCCGCTGGTGAATAACTGCACAGGAAGCAAACGTGAACTACCCTCGGGGAGGATGCGAGGAAACCCCCTCCGATGCTTAAGTCAGCACGTGTCCAAATAGGATTTAGAGAGAGAAAGTAGAGAGAGATAAAAGTTGTGAGTGTGAGAGAATGTCCCTGCAGAATAGTACTAGTGGGGTATTTATAGAAATACTATTCCTCTGATAGGGTGTGTAATCCTTTTACACGTGTACGGCTGTGGTGCGCCTGACAGAAGGGAAGATTCCTCTATTTTGTCTTATTGGGCGACCGTCAACGTTGTCGGACCACTTCAATGAACTGACTTTGTTAGAGCTGTAGGCGACATTTGCATGTTCGCGTCCTTCACTGTGTTCGCGGACTCCTCAGGGAGGTCCGCTAACGTACTAGGCCCCCCAGCATCTTTTGGGGTTTTGACCGCTAAGGATGTTGTCGGTGGACGCGAGCCAGTGTTGTCGTGTTCAATTTTTTGGAGAAGTTGATTCGTTGGATGTCACGTGTCGTTGCAGGGAGTTGAATTTTTTTGAAAAGTTAATGATTACTTTTTCGAAAATCCCGCCCATTAATTTATTAGGGTTTAACTGCGCTTCGCCACGTGGCAGGAATCTGGGGAGAAGTTGAGGCATTTATTAATCTCCGCCGTTCGCTCATCACATATATATGGGAACAGTTGTATTTTTTCCGGATCTGTTATCATATTCTCCAACTTTCTTTTCTTCATTTATAGTTTTCTCTGACAAACCTCCATAGCCAAAGCTTTACTTGCTTAAAACTGAACCTTTTGCACTCAAATTGCTCTGAAAAGTTTCTAGAAATCTTCATCTTTACTTTCCGGTTCTGGTGCACTAAAAATTTCGTCTTTTCTTGACGAATTTTTTTTGGGTCTTTCTTTAACTGTGCTTTATTCTCATTTTCCGGCGACTTTCTGGTTCAAGACCTAGTTTTTCTGCGCAACTCTGCTCTTGGGAGCTTCATTCATCTTTTTCCGGCAACTTTTGTTCCCTGCTTTAACTTTTCTCCGGTGACTTTTCTTTTCCTGGTATTTTCTCATTTCTTCTCCAAGTTTCCTTTAGTTTCTTTGCGTTTTCATCATGTCGGACCAGTTTGATAGCCAGGATAGCCCTAGTGATGTGTTTATGACCGAGAGTGAACCCTCTTCCCCCCTGGCCGATAACAATCCTTCCTCAGATTCTAGCCCTGTGGGGAGGACTAGGCTGTTAGCGCACATGCCCCTCACGCCCGAGAGAGAAAGAGAACTCAGGTCGAAATTCCTTAACGACCCTGCTACTCCTGAGGAGCATAACTTGACTAGGAGATACCTGTCCACTATTCGGAGCGGTGACAGGCAGACGCTTAGGGACCTTAGGCATCAAATTCTTGCTTGACGATCCGTTAGGAGTCCGCCAGCCGATGCCGTTCCTGGCCTTGACGTTGCTCCCCTTAGACAGCATGCTTCGTTAGATAGCCTGGCAGATGCTGAGGTCGAGGTGACTGCTGACTTTTATGACCGTTTACACGAATCTGTGGCCCCTAACCCACCTATCATTGATTTAGGTGACGACAGTGATTCTATTGCGACCGTCATGGCCAATCAAGATTTTGTTTACCAACGTCGATCCGCTCCTACCAGTCCTGTCGTTCGCAATACTGAAGACGCGACTAATTCCATGACCGCGAACATTGGCACCAGCGTGCCTTTGTTAGAGCATGTGATTGGGGAGAGTTCCCATGCCGCCGAGAGGAGGATCGAGGACGCCAATGAAATGGGGGACGACATTGTTGAGGAAGAGCTTGATGTCGGCCCGGGTTCCGGCGCTCTTTGGCTTCCTGAGGATTTTAGTGTCGGTCCTCTTAGTGTGGAGATTGATGAACTTTGGCGTCTGGATGCCATCAGTCTTGGATATCCCAGAGTTGATCGGGAGTTATATGATTTTTCTGAAGGTTATCGGTTAGTAGTCCCGCCAGAAGGGGCTATTGTGACGGAGTGTCCTCCCAGTCACGTGGCCGTGTATACTCATCATTTTGAGTTCGGCCTTCGCCTTCCTTTGGACTCTTTTTTAGTGCAGATTTTGAATGCATTTAATGTATGCTTGGCCCAACTCACTCCCTTGGCGGTCCGCAACTTGATTGCGTACATCTGGACCGTTCGCTTTTTGGATTTTCCGCAAAAGTTGAACCTATTCCGCCATCTTCACTGGTTGAAGAAGAATGGGTCTTCTAGACAAGCGGGTTGGTGGTCGTTAACTAAGGCCGACAAGAAAATGACTGTTTAGCCTAAGATGACCGGTTTGAAGGGTTGGCAGGATGCCTTCTTTTGGTTGCGGGTACCTGAGGACTACCCCGTGCATCGTCACTTCACTGAACCCCGTCCTCATATGGAGCACTTGCCTTTGGTCCCGTTAACTAGGGATACATTAACGGTCTTCGACTATTTTGATACCGAAGACTATATAATTACGTATGAGGACGGGTAGGAGGTTAAAGTTAAGGAGCCCACGCACTGGCTTCCTCATTCCAAGTACATCCTCGGGAATTAGCCCTTGTCGGCCATGCTACTCTGTCATATCCATGGAAACGGTAAGCGTTGTTATCGGACTGGTCCTTCTGACGACGTCTCATTTTTTTTTTACTGTTCTCTTACCGTTTGCAGGCTTTGATTATCTTGATCTCGAAGCCCTTTGTGTCGACGAGAATCATCAGCCGTTAACCAACTTGCGGCCCGCTCCTTCCGAAGAATACGAGACCATGCACGGCAACACTAACGGCCGCTGGGGAGGAAATCGTAACGGCCCTCAAAACATCCGCCGTGGCCGCGGTGGAGTGACTGTGGGTCGCACCCCTGTTCAGGGTGCCGCTGCCGCTGTTGCCGGTTCTGACGGCCAGCCTACTGCCGTCCCCCTCAGGTCTTCTACTTCTCGGCCTGTGGTAAGGGGTAGCGGAACCAGGAGACGGCCGCAAGAACAAACTGCGGCAGATTCATCTGCTAACAAACGGCCGGCCTTGGCGGATCCTGCCGCTTTCGCCCCTGCAAATGAGGTCGTCCGAGTGGATGACCTGGACGTGAATACTCCTTCTGAGGGCCAGGAGCATGTTGAGGTTGCGACCACGGGTCCCGGCCACCAGAGTGGCGCTACTTGGCTGTCAGGCTCTTACTCCACCATCCGCCAAAAAATCCGGGAGATGATCACATCTCAAAGTTTTCTATCAAGCTTATCTCCCGGCATTTTTTCTCGGTTTGGTGAGTGGATTGAGAAGAAGGAAGTGCCACTAAGCGACTCGGTGGCGGCCTCCTTTGCCAGCCGGCCTGTCGTCTCAGGCAAAATTTACCAGCCTGAGTGGGACGTCAGGGAGGATGAATCGCTGTATGCCGATATTCCAGAGAACAGTGGCGTTCTTGCCTACCGGATTTTGAAGGGCATGCAGCTGCCCTTGGCCAGGCCGGCAGGGTCCTTGGTGACTCCTACTACTAGGCTGGCTCACGACCAGCTTGTGGTATGTTTCTTTACTTAATTGTTATTTTATGTCATTTATTTCTGCATTTCTGTTGACGCCCTTCTTTTTTCTTTTCAGGCCAACAATGCTGCTCTGGAGCTGATTGAGCAGTACGTTGAGTACCAGAGATTTGCGGACAGCTACAAGCAATTTCTTGAGACCTGCCAGGATCTGCTGAAGGAGTTGGAAGAAAAGTTGGCGGCCAAGACCGCGGCCATGCTGCCTTTGGAGGATGAGCTGCTGACCTTGAGGCCACGGGCTGCTTTGCTGGAGGAGACCGAGGACAATGTTGCTGCATTGACCAAGGCTCTGGAGGCCGCCCATTCTGAGAAGCAGGTTGCCGTCTTTGATGCTGCTGCTGAGGCTGAGGCCAGGGGGGCCACCAAGGCTGTTGTTGAGTTTAAACAGTCTGATGAGTATGCGGCGGCCCTCCACAAGAGGTACGATGGCGGATGGGCAGCCGCCATGAGATGTGTCTGCAAGTCTGTTCCAGGATTTGACTGGAACGTCATTGAGGACGCTCACGCTGGCGGCCAACATCTTACGCCTTTTGAGGGGGGATCCAAAGTTCATCGACGAGGACGCTATTGCTGATGCGGATCCTCGGGACGTTCCAGAGCAGACAACTCAAGAAGCCCCTCCCTCCTGAAGTTTTTGGCGGCCTTCTATCAGCTCTTCCTGTTCTTCCAATAGTTTGTAGTCTGTAACTATTTGAATATTTTCGCTTAACACTCAATTCGGCCCATGTTAGCATTTGTAAACAATGAATTTATGTTTTAATTTGCAAGTACTTGATTCCAACTGAAATCCTTTTTATTGGCCGCCATCTTTTTTCTATTGTAGTTGGCCGCCAAGCTAGTAGCTTTTAATTTATGGAAAAGTAATTTTGCATTTTGGTTATACCTTGTTTTTCTAATGCTTTAATATGTTGACCTGTCATATGGTCCATTAATATACATGAAAATAATTGGACAATTGATGGAACACTAGCAGAAGCTCATATTATTTATGTAATGAAAGGTGGCTCTCGGCCTATTACATTCTAGAAATCAAACATAGTACTTTTTTAAGATGCTAGCATTCCAACAGCTCTTAAGTTCCTTATCATCCATGCCCTTGAGAATGAAGGAACCGGAAGCAAGCTTCTTGGCAATGACGTAAGGACCTTCCCAATTAGCAGTCAGCTTTCCTTCAACATGCGCCTTGCCAGTGGCCGCTGTTCTGCGAAGGACTAGGTCGCCAACATCTAACGGCCTCTCCAAGACTTTCTTGTTATAGGCTTTACTGATTTTGTCTTTGTAGGCAGCTGCTTTCAATTCCGCCAAGAGCCTCGTTTCTGGCAAGAAGTCTAGATTTTCCCTGAGCGCCTGATCATTCTTCTCAAGATCTTGGTGCTTGATCCGATAAGAGGGAAAACCCACCTCTACTGGCAACACTGCTTCCGCACCAAAGGTCAACTTAAAAGGGATTTCTCCCGTTGCTTCTTTTTCTGTCGTTCTAGTTGCCCAAAGCACGGCTGGTACCATATCGGCCCATCCTCCTTTGAACTCATCTAGCTTCTTCTTTAGGGCATTCAAGATTTGCTTGTTTGCGGCCTCTGCTTGTCCGTTACTCTGAGGGTGGCAAACGGCTGAGTATGCAAACTTCACACGAAGGTCCGTTAAGAAAGCTTGTATGGGACGACAATCAAATTGGACGCCATGGTCAAATACGATAGCCATTGGAATCCCAAATCTCGTCATAATGTTCTGCCAGATGAACTTCTTGACCTGATTTGCCTTTATCTTTGCTGTCGTGGTGGTGAACGGTCCCAGGATGTCCATCCCCCACTGAGCGAACGGAATTGGGCATAGGATGGGTTGCAATTCATTGGTGGGCCTATTGATGACGGGAGCATATCTCTGGCAGTTATCACATTTCTTGACATAACTCTGGGCATCCGCCAGCATACTTGGCCAGTAAAACCCAGCTCTTAGTGCCTTCAGCGCTAAAGCTTTGCCGCCAATATGATTGCCGCAAATACCCTCGTATATTTCTTCGAGAATTTTCTCGGACTCCCATGCAGTTGCGCACTTGAGCTAAGGCATGCTGAATGATTTCTTGTACAACTCATCTTGGTATATAATGTACCTGCTTGCTTGTCGCTTCAGCTTCTTGGCGGACGAAGGATCATTGGGTAGCGTCCCCGTCAGCTTATACGCCACCAGCTCACTAAACCATTTTCCCTGCTGGTTTACGTTGTTGACGGTCACGATCTTTTCTGTGATTCTCTTTTCCTTCAAGATATCCACCATGACGGTCCATTCAACGCTGAATGAGTCAGAGCTGGCCAATTTGGAGAGTGCATCTGCTTTTGTGTTCTCGGCTCTGGGTATTGCTTGAATCTCAAAATGATTCAATTGAGCAATCAACTCTTTGGCCTTTTCTACGTACTTCAGCATGTTAGCCTCTCTGACTTCGAACTTTCCTCTTAGCTGTCCGCGAACCAACTGCGAGTCTGTCTTCAAGAGTACGTTCTTAGCTCCCGCCGCCAAACACATTCTTAAGCCAGCAATTGCTGCTTCATATTCTGCTTCGTTGTTTGACGCCGGGAAGGCGAATTTGATGGCGTACTGGTATGAATTCCCCTCTGCGCTGGTCATCACTATGCCAGCCCCGGATCCGCTAACAGCGGAAGATCCGTCAACTTTCCAGTAGCCAAGTTTCTTTTTGCTCCACTTCTTCTTCCTCATATGAGGCTTCCACAATAAAATCTACCAGGGCCTGCACTTTGATGGCGGTCCTAGGCTTATACTGTATGTCGTACTCTGATAATTCAACGGCCCATTTCAATAAGCAGCCAGAACTATCCATCTTCTGTAAAGCTTTTTCTAACGGCTGATTGGTTAGAATTTGGATAGGATGATAGTCAAAGTAAGGCCTGAGCTTCGTGGCGGCAATTATTACAGCTAAAGCCATCTTCTCAACCAACTGATAACGGCCCGTTAAGGATGTGGCTGACAAAGTATATGGGTTGCTGCCTCTTCTCTTTTTCCACCAACAGCACAGCCGCGATCGTTTTAGACGACGCCGAGATATACAATTGCAATGTGCCCTCAGTCTCAGGTCTTGTAATGGTGGGTAAGCTCTTCAGATGCTCTTTTACCGCCAGGAATGCTTTGCTTTGCTCCTCTCCCCACTCGAACTTCTTCTTCCCCCTTAGCAGTGCAAAGAACGGCAAAGCCTTGTCTGCTGATTTTGAAATGAATCGAGTGAGGGCTGCCATTCTTCCCATCAGCCTCTAAATATCTTTGACGCTTTTTGGCTCAGGTAGATCCACGATGACATGAACTTTGTCCGGATTCGCGTCAATCCCTCTCTTGCTTACCAAAAAACCAAAAAACTTCCCTGCTCTCACCCCAAAGACACATTTCTTTGGGTTGAGCTTCATCTTGTATTTTCTCAATGTTTTGAAAGTCTCTTCCAGGTCGCCTAAGTGTTCACTGTCAGTTTTGCTTTTACGATGGAGTCGTCAACATATGCCTCTATGTTCCCCCCTTTGATCCGCGAATACTTTGTCGACCAGCTTTTGGTAGGTCGCTCCTGCATTACGGAGCCCAAACGGCATTGCTTTATAATTGTACACACCACAATCCGTGATGAATGCTGCTTTCTTTCTGTGGGCTTCAAGCAAGCTGATCTGATGATAGCCCGAGAATGCATCCATCAAGCTTAGCAATGCATGACCGCTAGTGTAGTCTACCAACTGGTCTATTCTCGGTAACGGATAGCAATCCTTCGGGCAGGCTTTATTGAGGTCTGTGAAATCTACTCACATCCTCCATTGGCCGTTGGCTTTCTTCACCATGACCACGTTGGCCAACCATTCCGGGTAATCACACGGCTCAATGAAATCAGCCGCCAGTAGCTTATCAACATCCTCTTTGATGGCCTTGTTCTTTTCAACTGAAAAATTCCGCTTCTTCTGATTAATAGGGCGGACAATGCTGTTGACATTCAGACGATGTACCATCACAGTTGGGTCTATTCCCAGCATCTCATCCGCCGAGAACGCGAATACGTCCGCGTTTTCTATTAGGAGAGTCACTAGGTTGACTCTGACCTTTGGGTCCATGTATGTTCCGAAAACAACTGTTCTCATCGGATCATCAGCCAACATTTCCTGCTTTGTTTCTTCGTCGGGCTTGGGTCTTGGCACATCCTCGGGCCTCGACTCCAGCTCTTTCATCAATATATCCATCATTTCCTCATCCCCCTTCTCGGACTTCGCTTCATTTGCCAAAGTTCTCCTTTGAGCTCGCCTCTGTTTCCGAGTTGGCGGATTCAAATCTTCTACCGGAACTCTTCTTGCCGGTTGCTTCAGAGCTGTCAAGTAGCATGATTTTTCCATTTCTTGATTTCCTCTTAATTTTGCTGTCGTCCCAAGGTTGGAAGTACAGCATTGTCAGATGGTAAGTTGACACCACCCCTTGGACGTCATGAATGAATGGGCGTCCGATAATAGCATTATAAGCTCTGGGTACATCAACAACTAACAATTTCGCCATCAGATCTCTGGCGCATTCACCTTCTCCAACCCTAACCGGGAGAGTTATCAGCCCTTCTGGAATCACTGACACCCCCGTGAATCCTATCACTGGGTAACATACAGGCTTCAGGTGTTCCCGGCCAATCATCAACTTCTCAAAGGTTGAGAAATAAAGTATATTCGCAGAACTTCCTCCGTCTACGAGAATTTTATGGATCACGCAGTTGGACACTTTCAATGTGACCACCAGAGGGCCATCATGGGGGTAGATGACGTGCTTCGCATCCTCCACCGTGAAAGACATGGCGGGCATTACTGGCGGCCTTCTCCATTGCATACTCTCATTGAAATTAACTTGGTGCCTGAATTCCTTCAGGCTTGCCTTTGCTCCATTTACACTGCCGCCATGAATCGGCCCGCCACTGATGACATGAATTTCGCTAATCCGCAACTGAACATTCTGATTAGTTGGCTTTATCAAGTCTCCATCCTTAGTCTGAGCCTTGTATTGAGTGAAGTAACCCCTTCTAATCAAATCTTCCAAGTTATCCTTCAAATGCCTACAGTCTTCCGTCACGTGCCCGTGATCACCATGAAAATCACACCACTTGCTCTTATCGCGATTTTTATGGAACATCTGCTTTGGTCATTGCCACTTGTCACTGTCCTTGTTCATCAAATATATCTGAGCTCTAGAGGTCGTGAGCTGAGTGTACGCGTCGAATCTTTCTCTGCGTTCACCCTTTTCACGGTCATTCCTCTCGCGGTCATTTCTTTCGCGGTCATTTCCCCTTTCTACCACATTGGATTCTTGCCTTCTTTCGTCTCGGCCGCGATCATTCTCGCGCCCCTTATCTTTTTTTTGCTTCTCTTCCTTCCTCTTTTTGGGTTCCCGATGTTGACTGCTCGCGGCCTTATCAAACTCTTCGCCTCTGATGAAATCATTTGCTTTTCCCATAACAGGACCCAAGGACGTGAAGGTCTTGCGGCCCAGATAGCTTCTGAACGCTGACCCTTCTCTCAGTCCAGTCATTAGGGCTAAGACGGCCACGTCCTGTTGAAGCCGTGGGATGGAGACGACTTCCACATTGAAACGACCAATGAAATCACGAAGACTTTCCGTTTCTCCTTGCTTAATAGAGAGCAACTCACCAGTAGTACACTCACAGCGCCTATTACTCACAAAATGGGTACTGAATGTGGACGACAACTGGGAGAAGCTAGAGATAATACCCGGTTTCAAACTCTTGAACCAAGTCTGAGCAATCTCGGTCAGAGTTGACGGAAACACCTTGCACCAGATGGCGTCCACTTGGGTATATAAGTATATGTGACCATCATATGCTGCAACATGATCATTTGGGTCAGAGCCGCCATCATATTTGCAGGACGACATCTTGATTATGGGCATAGGATGATTCAAGATTTCTGGAATAAAGGGAGAAAGCTTGGGCTTGATTAACAAGTGTCCGCCGGCCGAATAGTTACTAGCACCCTGGGTGATGTACTCTCGGTGGGACTGACTTTGATATTCCTCTTCCGAATTGTTAAGATCCTCAGTTTCCAGGACAGCTTCCTCATATCATGGATCATCAATCCGCCTTTCCATCTGATGTCCCTCTTGAGTAAACGTACGCATCCTCCTTAATGGCGTAGCGTCAACATTTCTACCGGCCATAGCCAGTGAACGCCTCTAGCATTAGGAGCAGAAGTGTTATTAGGCCGAGGAGTGCCCTGTAACATTTGGATGAAAGACGCTACAGTTTGCAGTTGTTCAGGTGAGAATTGATTCAACTGAGCCAAATTGAATGGAACGCCACCAGTGTTCACTTGAGTTACATTGTTCTCAAGAGTGCGTTGGTCGTTGTTGCTCTCGGGCACATTAGTGTGGAACTGCGGTGCACCGATAGGTCCGGTGATAACAGGTTGAGAAGACCCTTGGCCGGCTTCAAATCCTGGTGGACCGCGACTTGAGTTTCCAGTTTTGTCCATGACTGCTTCACGGAGATGAGAGGCCCCTCCTTCTAGCGCCAAGTTGTTCCGGTTGTAGAACGGTTGGCGGTCTTGAGAAGAGTCCGCCAAGGATTGGAGTTGGCGTCCGCTGGTGAATAACTGCACAGGAAGCAAACGTGAACTACCCTCGGGGGGGATGCGAGGAAACCCCCTCCGACGCTCAAGTCAGCACGTGTCCAAATAGGATTTAGAGAGAGAAAGTAGAGAGAGAGATAAGAGTTGTGAGTGTGAGAGAATGTCCCTGCAGAATAGTACTAGTAGGGTATTTATAGAAGTACTATTCCTCTGATAGGGTGCGTAATCCTTTTTCACGTGTACGGCTGTGGTGCGCCTGACAGAAGGGAAGATTCCTCTATTTTGTCTTGTTGGGCGACCGCCAACGTTGTCAGACCACTTCAATGAACTGACTTTGTTAGAGCTGTAGGCGACATTTGCATGTTCGTGTCCGTCATTGTGTTCGCGGACTCCTCAGGGAGTTCCGCTAACGTACTTCGGGTTATACCCATACATGAAGTCCGGTCCTTTAATCTCATTGTGTGCTCCCCGGAACTCCCTCAAACGCTTCATTGGGACAACATTATTTAGACAACCAAAAAGGGATATATGTAGTCCTTTGAAGTGTTCGGGGCACTCCGGGGATCACCAATACAATCCATAAAAAGGATACGAAACGTGTTAGCTGCCTTTTCTCGTCCATTACACTATCATATGTATTTCAAATAGAATTGATAGACAAGGGATCCATCTTTTGATACCTTGGTTGGCATGCATTGTTTAATGTGTATGTTGTGAAACTTTGGTTTGTCTTTCCATTTTCTATGTTTAGATTATTGCTATAATCACCTAAATGATGATTTTTCTCCTTTCTCACTCATAGATAAGGGAATGGATGCATCATCAAAACAATATTTATTATAGCCTTTACTCTGAAGCTCCTGGCATCCTACCCCGGTTTTTCTCAAGGTTGACTTACAGGTCCATCTTTTATCGTTAAACATGCCCCTTAGGCCTTAAACTCTAGGTAGGAAACTCCTATGGCATCTCCTAAAATCACCTGCTCACTTACAGGTTATAGCTTTTGCTTAGGGGATCAGGTCATCCAACCTCTTATTCGCTTCAAAAGTGCAGCACACAGGTTCACTACATACAGTATGTCCATCCAAAGTAATTGACAAGAATTTTTTTCAGGTTGCCCATGATAAAGGGTGTATGTAGTCTTGCATTTTTTAATTTGAGCGTTGCAACACACTATATTTACAATGGGAACATAACTTGGGTAATTAATTAAATTTGTGCTTGCCGTATAGCAGACATTAAACGAGTAAAGGAAGAAATGAATTTCGAAACCTTAAAGCAAAACTATATGGATCTATGCTGGGAAAACAAAGCCTTAGTTGAAGAGTTACGCAAGGCCAAAGACTTATTGCACTATAAATCTGATGCAACATCCCAAAAACTATAAAAAGCTCCAGCTTCATGAGGAATGACTACCATTTTCCTTTGGTTGAGGTCCAATTTTAGATTTAGAACACAATTATCTTTCTTTGGTTTACGTGGTTTAAATTTTTCTTTAAATATCTCATCAACTAATGTATGTTAGCCTATTTAATAAAACAAATGCAAGTTTTATATCAAAAAAATTGAACTTTTGTTGAAAATAAACTTGGTGTATGTCTAACCGATTGTCATCGATGAAAAGAAAATCAGGTATGGATAGAAAAGATCAAGCAAGACACAATAGACTATTACGACGCTTCATTCTCATACAAAGGAAAAACAGAGCCACAAATCTTAGCCTGAGCCACAATACAACGACAAATTCAAGACCAAAACATCTACCAATCAGTTGGACAAATGCAGCTATGCCCTCAAGATTGACTCAGGTGCAAAGAGCACACCAACCTACGACATTAACAGGTTGGTTAATCCTGTACTAAAACTAATAATATATAACAAAAATGGAAGATATCACATAATAACTAAGTTAAATTAAAAATACATTTGTAGGGGAGACAAGTAACGCAATCAATAGTGAGATTGGTTCAAGTACACCAACAAGACGACGTACAAGAACTGACAATAGAGAACCCACATCCTCCTCAAGACGTCGAGTCAATATACTCAAGCACCACCAGATGAAACTAAGATGTCTACCAATGAAACACAATCCGACAGACACAGTTACACCCCACCGACCTTAACTTGAGGTAGCTTCATTATATTATAGATGCAATATTTAATTTACTTAAACATGTACTAACGAACTAACTGGTTATTAAAAATATAAAACTCTTATCTAAAAACAGTGGATGCCAACAACAACAACAACAGAAAAACCACAAAACAAGGTGAAACATCAACAACACATGCACTGCTTCACAGTAAGTCCAAAGGTCCTACTTTACAGTTGGTAATTACAAAAATTGAGAACAAACATTTTAACCCAAGTTAAATTCACCCCTGTTTTTCTTTTCTACCTCTAAAAAGGAAAGTACACAATACCATGGAACTTTGGTGGCCCCAAACACTTTTGCCTGGATTGCTGTGCAAGAGTTTGGATAGAGCAAAGAGTAAAAAGTGAGAGGGCCAAAGACCATCCCAAGTACAATATTTGTTCCCAAAAATGAAAGGTCAAACGATTGTCGTTGCTTAAAGAACCACCCCAGTACCTAAAGGCACTCCTTGACCCTTACAGTGGGACCTCAACAAAATTAAAGGATTGCATTAGAGCATACAACTCTATATTTGCATTCACATCAATGGGAGGGTAAGTAGACAGAAAAATTAATAGAGGAAGGGGTCCTTATATATTCAAAATCCATGGTCAGAACTACCATAAGATTGGGTCTTTGTTACCACCTGATGGAGAACAACCAAGATTCACCCAACTCTATGTCCATGATCCGAGCAATGAAGTAAGAAACAGGATCAGCTCATTGATGAACAATGCCGCAGTGATCTCGACCCCCAAATAGTTGAGGGGCTTTCGAGAATGCTAGATGAGCACAATGAACTAGCAAAAGTCTTCGGAATGGCTAGGGAGCGCTTCTCTGGTATTGATATGCAACCTTTGCAGGTTCGTTTAATTGCTACCCGTTCTAAAGATGGTAGACAATACAACCTACCAAGTAGCAATGAGTTTGCAGCGTTGATTGTGGGTAACAATGACAATGAAAGTGGGCCCCGAGATGTGATAGTAGAAGAGAAAAGTCGTCGTCTCCAAAGGATATCATAAAATCACCCAAGTTTCATGGCCATGCAATATCCACTCATTTTTCCATACGGAGAAGATAGGTACATAATTGACATCCCACACAATGGTTTCGACACCCCTTGTAGACACTAAAAATTTATTAGTCTTTTACATTAAAATAAATAGATTATTATTGAGCTAAAATAAATATAATTAGCCTAGTTTAATTAATTTAGCCCACCTAAATAAAATATCCAAATTAAATCAAACAAACATAATTCAGGTTGTCAACTATTTGGGCTAGTCAATATTATAGTCTAAATAGGATGGTCAAAATGGCAAAGGTAAAAAAAGACTTCCAAGTCATAAACGGACCCAAGCCCATAAACTACCAAGTCCATGAAGGGATCTCCATTCCCTATAAATAGACCTCACCTCCTTCAGTTGAGGGGACCAGAAAATCATTATTCTCAAGAGCTCATAAAATTCTCTTGGAATTCTCTCTGCAAATAGTCAACAAGCACATCAAATCTGTGCCGACTGTTCATGTACTACACTTAAACAAATTCGATTGAGATTCAAGCTTTTGTCAGCCCTCATTCGAATACACTCAAACAAAACTCATACTCAAGTTGACGTTGACAAAGCGTCATCCCACACTCAAACTCAAGTTGACGTTCACAAACGTCACTCTACACTCAACTCCAGGTCGACATCAACACGTGTCACTCTCCAGCTACGGAACAAAATCGGAGGACTTAGTTTATTTTAATTATAAATTGTTTACAGAGATTGCACTCAATACATTAATTGAAATAAAATTTCTTTGTTACTTTGTTTCTTGTCTTGTATATTTTGACTCGAAATTTGTGTATACAAATTTTGGCACGCCCAGTAGGACTATCACTACCTTTCATCTCTGTTTCGTCATCAACCACAAATCTGAGAAATGGCCTCAAGCAAGAACATCTTTCAATCTTCTAAAAACTCTGCCGACACCCTGCGAAAATCTGTAACGTTGGATGACTTTATGGATGACATGACTCTTGGTTTTCGCACCAGAGGAATGAAAAAGGTTGTTGTCGCTGCCGCCGCTGCAAAGCTTCGAACTGCAAATGTTCCTACCAAGTAGAGAAAACTCTCTAAGCCTGCTGCTGCTGAATCATCCATCATGCCTGATTCACACAAGGAGCGTGAAACCCCTGTGTTTGGCTCAACTGCTTTGGGTGAACGCGAGCCATCATTCATTGCTTCTCAAATATGGAACAACTCTCATCTGATAAGTCAGAAAAGCTGACCGTTCACACTAGCCATCTCTTTGATCCATTCAATGTAGAGAGTGACAATGAAACAAGTGATGATCTTGTTGTACCCATCTGATACCACTTTGTAACACCCCCAAATTACTCACTTTTAAATAAATAATTTAGTAACTAATATTTAAGTAATTTAGGAGTATTACCGCCACGTGACTAACACGCTTTCGGCAACCAACTACTAACTAACAAAATAACTTGCAGCGGAATACTTTAACCAAAAATAATAATACTTCTTTATTAATAAAAGTAAATATTGTCTCAAACTCAAAACAAATAAAACACCCTAATCTAGGTGAAGATCCCCTTCCTAGTATGCTTCCATGCACATCCAAAATTCACCTGCAAAACTGCTTACCAAATAGGTAAACAGGGCAAAGCCAAATAGGAAAAAGGAAATACGCGTCAGTATAAAACTGAGTACGAAATGTACTAGATAATTAACACATTTGCTAGCTAGTTCATAACAATTTATATTTTCGAAAACTCCATCACTAATAATTCAAGAATAACTTTTTAAGAATAAACTCTTTCCAAATAACTTGGATTAAACTAATCTTGAAAACAATTCCTCTTCTTATCTCCCCTTCCTTTTCGTAAGTGTGCACACCCCCTCCCAAGCTAGTCATCCCATCACGGATCTATATCAAGGGGTAACAATAATTGCCAACAAGTGAACTTAGAAGCATGAACCTTTCTTGAAATTAATGAAAGTCATCTCACTCCATATGCTAAACACGTACTCACATAACTATCAAAACCTTTGAAACCCAAATTCTTAACATTTACCTTATGACAGCTCAATAATCTTTATACTTCTTAATTCCGCAAATCGAAATTCGGATCTCCAAGCTTATCAACTCATGCTAATTCACATATGCTTAACTCTTAAATAATCCCATAAACCAATCTCAACCCGTATGTCATGATATGAAGACCACAACAACCCTAAAATAGTCATGCTCTGATACTAATTGTAACAGCCCACTCCTCCGAGCTGCTAGCTAAACACGCTTAACATTCATAAATCATAATTATTGTTAATTAAAGCTCAATTTACTATCCCTTACTTGCAGCGGAAACATAGTCTACAAATCGATCCTGGACCTGTGGGTTATGGGCCCACAACACAATGCTCTTGTATCAGACCTCAAAGAATTATATACTTATTTTTACAAAGATCTCAAAATGAAATACAACCCAATGTCACAAAGAGTTTCCCTGGCACTAGATCCAATTACTCTTGTCCAAAAGCTCCTCTAGCTCTTTAGCATATCTGAAGCTTTCCATACCATGCCTGCACAATCGCAGAAAGAAATACAAAACAAAAACTAAAATGAGCGGAAAGCTCGGTAACTTTACTTCAGTCCGTCAAAACGGTTTTAGTTCACAAATATTTTCATAAATTAATTAAACTCAGAAAGGTACTTATAATGAACCTGATTCTTTAAAATAATGAGGTATTAGTGTAGTTCAACACTTATACCTCTTTCTTGGAAAATAAGTTTTCCTCGAAGCACACGTAAGGCCAAAATGAGTCAATAGAAATAAACAATTAATTAGGTACAACTTAGCGTATGAGAATTCATATTTCTCACGAAACCTTCTTAAAAACGTCCACAGATATAAAATTGTAATACAAGGATTATTTTCGAGTGGAAAACATATCTGCTCACTAGTGTCTTATTAATCATATAGAATACATAAACTTAACTTCATAAATCTCCTTTGGACATAAGTTGGGAACTTTAAAACGTTATTTACTTATATTCAGGGGAAGTGAACACGAATAGAGAGGGCATGGCCAACCTGACACTTTGCCATGTCTAACTTCTCTTCTTAACTTAACTTAGAGGGTGGTTGTCCCACCGTACTTAACTGATAGGGCCGTCGCCCACCTTTTCCGTACTGCTTGCAAGACTTACAGGACATGTCCCCTTAGCTCATAACTTATCGCATTTGCTCAGAACTTACTTAGCTGAACTTAACATATTATATGTAACTTAGTGTTGTTTTTCAGTGTCTCCAAACAAATTCTTCCCCTTGTAAAAGTATAACTCAAAATAGTACTTTATAGTTCAAAGATCGTCCCATAACTTATTTATAGTTTACTCAAAAGCTCATGAGTTAGCATACACAAGCATAAAATCTCCCTTTGCTTTCAAAAATAACGTAAAACACGATACATAGATAACAATTGCCTTTTTCCATAAATCGATTTTATAACATATACTTTGAAAGTAAATTAGAACTGGATCTTAATTCATTTGACCAACCTGGTCGAGATGCCTTGCATATCAAGAAAAGTAAAAGAATAAATAGTTCGTTTGTCAAATAATATTTTCTAAAGATCCTTTTGGCCCAAAGCCGATCATTCGTAGAAATCATATAACAGGAGCAATAGTTGTACTCTCTATTTCAACTTACATGTTAAAATTCACAACTTAAATACAACTAACGAAAATTGACGTATCCATAACGCAGTTAAGAGTATAAATCCTTTCAGGAAATTAAATAGAAATATAACTCATATACACAGGCATAAGAATACGTATTTGCTAAGCATAAAGATTACCTCAACTGCTTAACCCTTTATTTAGCTCCGATACTCAAGAACTCCAATAAATTCATAACTCCATTAGCTCTCTTTGAACTTCATAATAATTCTTCATAATAGACCTTTGATAAAATTTCTCTAAAGCTAATTTGGGTTTTCTCAAAGACCAAAAGAAGAGCAGAGCAAGGAATCAAGCTTCAACCACTAAACACCAGCAGCACCAGTGGCCAACTCGTGGCGGCGCGTTGGGCTACCAGCCCGCAGAACCGAGGAGAGAGAAAGACGGAGAAGATGAGTTGGGGTTTCCTTTTCTTCAGCTTTTATTCCTCTTTTCTCAAGAATTAGAAACATTCTCTATCTTATGATGGTTGATTTGAGGCTTGATTGTGTGTCTTCATTTGCAATTGACACCAAGAGAATGAATGAGGCATATTTGGCTTTTGCTCTTAGCACACACGTATGAAGGAGAAAAAGAGGTGGCAATTTCCTCTTGATGCCACGAAGGAAGAATTGGGAAAGGCTCAAGGCCAAAATTGTAAATTCACAATTTCCTCTCTAATTTGGATTTAAAACATAGAAAATATATTGGAATAGAATTATATCTCTGAAAGCAATTTTCTTCAAAATTCTCATAACATAATCGAGCTACTAAATATCATTAGCCTTTAATGAAAGCTACTTTTAAAAATCATTGATGTTACAGGCTAACCCCTTAAAAGAAGTTTCGACCTCGAAACTTAAGACAAAAAGTCATAATCACTTTCCAGAAATGGATTAAAATCCAAAATTGCAATTTCTGACTCAAATGCTCATGTCTAAAATGCATATAATAACTCAAAAATATGCTAAAATGCAATAACTATGGTAAAATCGTGAAACTCTATCGCATTCTACCCCCCCTTGAAAGGAGTTACGACCCAGTAACTCGACAACTAACCTCAGAAAACAACGCCAGATATTTCTTGCGCATATCCGCTTCAGCTTCCTATGTTACTTCTTCAATATGAGGGTTTGGCCATAATATGGCCCGATATACTTTGGGCTCAACTTTCCCTTCTTCCTAAAATGCATCACCCCTTTCATTGGAGATATTTTCAACAATACCCTGTCGCCAACCTGAAACTCTTCATCCCTCCGCTTCAAATCAGCATAACTCTTCTGCCAATCTTGAGCTGCCCTGATCTTTTCCTGAATCACTTTCACTTACTTCACCATCTCTTCTAGGAATTCAGGTCCAAGCACCACTGTTTCACTAATATCATTCCAGCAGACTGGACTTCTACACTTCCGACCATACAAAGCCTCAAACGGAGCCATACCAATACTTGCATGATGACTGTTATTGTATTAAAATTCTATCAAATCCAATAAATCCTCCCACGAACCTTGATACTCCATAACACAAGATCGCAACATATCCTCTAAAGTCTGAATCGTTTGTTCTGTTTGACCGTCTGTAGCTGGATCAAAAGTTGAACTCATTAGCAAATTAGTGCCCAAAGCCTTCTGCAAACTCTGTCAAAAGTTGGACAAGAATCGCGAATCACGATCCGAAATAATGTCCTTAGGCACACCATGATATTTCACCACCCACTTCACATATGCTTTAGCCAACTGATCTATCGACCAAGTACTCTTCATAGGTATGAAAGTTGCAGATTTAGTTAAACGATCTACCACCACCCAAATCGTATCATTTCCAGCCTTAGTCCTGGGTAAGGCAAACACGAAATCCATTGATATAAAATCCCATTTCTAACTCAGAATATCCAAAGGCTGAACCTTCCCTTGCGGCCTCTTGTGCTCAAACTTCACCTTTTGGCATGTGAGGCACTTAGCCACGAACTTTGCAACCTCTCGCTTCATGTTTGGCCACCAGGTGAGCTATGAGCTTCTTCCATTAATTTCCGCTTCAACTCTTCTCTATTACTTGGTATACACCACCTCCCCTTGAACCGGATACTTCCATCATTAGCTATTTAGTGGATCTTTTTTCGAATGTTTTCTAACTTTTCATCCTTTGATTGACCCTCCCTAATCTCATCATAAATCGAGGGTTGAACCGACAAAGAACCCAACAATACTTCAACACCTCCCTCTTCCAGTACCTCCAATGACAGTTTCTGAAACTCTACATATAACTCCTTCTAAGTGAACATATACTTTAAGCTCTTATGATCCGTGTACAACTTACACATTGCCCCATACAAGTAGTGTCGCCATATCTTCAAAGCAAACACTATTGCAGCTAATTCAAGATCATGGGTTGGATAATTCACCTCATATGGTTTTAACTGCCTAGAAGCATAAGCGATGACCTTCCTGTTCTCCATCAATACACACCATAATGCAGAATTCTCATCTAAATCGGTTGCAATTGTTACACATATTAGTAGGTTCCATGCACAAAGATGTAGTTAAACGTTTGGCAATGGCAATCTGCTCTATATAGCTGCATGCACATTATGTCAAAGGACCAACTCAACCAAAAGCATAAGTTGATGGTTGGATCCCCAGGAATAGTTTTATACTCTATCACACTCCCTCACGCAAGAGCCCTTTCGGCTTGAAGTGTGGATGCAAAGCACATGCCTCCATCGACCATCATACCCGACGCTAAATATACCACTTAGAAAGGAGGGGTGGATGAGATTTAAAACCGTGACCTTTATGACACACTGGCTCGGTACCATGTCAAAGGACCAACTCAACCAAAAGCTTAAGTTGATGGTTGGATCCTCAGGAATAGTTTTATACTCTATCACATTAGATTGTAGTCAGTTAAGCGTTTGGCAGTCTGCTCCATATAGCTGCCTATCAAACAAGACGATCACTAGGAAAGTGAAGCTCATGTACCTGGTATATGAGACTAAATCACTCCTACCTGATCAATTAACTAATGGACGGATAAGATGTGTACTTAAAGATTAAAAAAAAAAATTTAAACTTCATCCAACGTAAATGCCCATAAGGATGGGTACGAGTTAGGGGTGTAAGTGGATTGGGTTTGGATTGGACTTTGTCAAATCCAAATCCAGTCCAAAGTTTTTTGGACTCGAGAAATTGAGTCCAAGTCCAATCCAAACTTTTTTTGAGTCCAGTCCAGTCTAGTCCGAAACTTTTTTCTTGAGTCCAAATCCAATCCAGCATCAATCGAAACTTTTTTCTTGAGTCCAAATCCGATTCAGTCGGTCCGATTATTATATAATATATTAATAATTTTTCCGATTTAGGTTCACAATGTTTTGTCATGATTGAATCATTGAAATTTGAAAAAATTAGACTCATTACATCCATTCTACAAAGTAGGTTACATACATTTTTAAAGTGTTATAAAATGCAAATTGCAAAATACAAAAGGCGCCAAAAGGGTTAAAGTAACTTTTGCTTTTTCAGTTATCATTTTGGACTTTTGGAGGGTAAGTGCAAATTTTGGCGCTTGGTAATAGAATTTAGAGCGGCAATGTTAAAAAGTCCAAAAAATTTAAACAAAAATGTTAAAGATTTTTTATTTTTAAATATACATTATATGTACGTATATGTATATATTTAAATATATTATATGCTAAAATATTTTTTGGACTGGATTGAACTCCAAAGTTGTGAGTCCAAATCCAGTCCGAAAATATTTGGACTCGAAAATTTGAGTCCGAGTCCAGTCTAAACATTTTTGAGTCCAATCCGACCCGACAAGTTTGGACTCGGACTGGATTGGACTCTAGACTTTTCGCGATCCACTTACATCACTAGGTACAGTAGTGATTTTGTACCAGATTTACTACTTTCTATGCTATCACCATAAAACCAACTTATAAGACACGAGAACTTATCCAAACTTGAAAACACATACTCCAATCTCCAGGAGTGCCTTAATTTTGTTCGTTATAGTTTGATACGCTAGAATAATGACACAAGTTTATCAAAAGACAGAATGCCCTATCCGGCAATGCAATCCCCTTGTTTGGCCAGCTAGAGGAATAACTGAACAAGTGAACAACCCTCTTAAAGAAGCACCTGGAGTATAAGAACAAGCTGCAAGAGATTATCTCCTAACATTTTATTACTGGCAAGATAATGGTCCAGTTTTAGAATCTTAGAAAATACCCAATGCTACTTCACAAGTTAAATCCTAGAAGAAAACAAGCAAATGGAGATTACTCAACCAGAAATCTACAATAGCTAATAAGCATATCACATAGTAGAGAAGGATTAAACAATGTTTTGCTATAATCCATCACTATGTAAAGTATAATATAACAATTTCAGCCACGAAAAATGGGTGGCAACATTCTTAGTGCCCTACGCCCTTTCTCACAACATATCATGGTTCGTTCTAGAAGAGGCGATAAGCGTAATTACGCTACTTGTTTTACATCAGGTTAGAAAGCAATGGTAAGGACGAGAGACAAGGCATGTTTGTTTCGACTCCGAGCTCAAAGAAGATTTATATCACAATTCCTAAAGTGAATGCTTACATATTATTTGGCAGAGGGAAATAGAAATATAGGAGTACAATATTAGTAAGCCAATTATTCTAAGCCGTAATAATTAACTTGTGTATTCTCATATTGAGAACTCTAGGAGACATTACTTATAACACCACCAAGCGCCTACTTTCATAATATATAGTCATCCCAAGCACATTTCTTGTTGGGTGTGTCAGTCTCTGGGAGATCAATGTCGCTCTTCAAGAGTTCTCAGTTTAGCCCCTAGCATATCTTTAATGCTAGTATAGTTGATCTCCTAGTCCTAGATGAATCATAACGGCAGAAACGTGCTTTTGTGGTGAAACACTGCTTGGTTTCTAGCAATCCATATTCCATATCTCCCGTAAGTGAAAAAATGTGTGATGTTAGGAACGAATGAAGAAATTCGTTTAGCATTCGTTAGTTATGATTAATAGAGGATATTAAGGGTATCCTCGTCATTGTACTATTGTATTGATATATATATATATGAGCCCAGGCACCCTCATCAGGGTAAGCCGTATCCTTATTCTTTAATGGTACCAAGAGCAAGAAGTTTTTGAACCCTAATTATTCGATCCTTGCTCTCGCTTCCGCGCTCAACTTTTTACTTCGTGTGATCACCACTTGGTTCGTATTGATGGGCGCCTTTGCCTCGCTTCCTCGTCCGGCGTGATCCCCCAACCGACGTCCACCGTCGCCGCGTCTCGTGCCGCACATCACCGGTCTGCGTGGGACCGCAATCCGCCGCCTCGACTCGATCCAAAGATACCTGGCGGCTCGTCGAGCTCCAGAGCCATCTCTTCGACTCTTGGCGCGTCGAGTGTTGGCCAGTCACTCGGGTTTGCGTGGTCTCCATCGCACCCCACACCGCGACGACTCTTCGACGCTGCGATGTCTCCACTCTGGGCTGCTGCCTCGGGCCCTCTTGTGTCTCGTGCGCCTACTTTCTCCTCGCCACAGCAGCCCTCCTTTGGTGGTTCGACGTTTGTCGGCCACCCGGGTCTCTTGCCGCAGCATTACACGCCCACCGTTTATGGTGGGCCGCCAGGTTTCTTCACTCTTCAACCTAATCTTGCATCCTTATCATCCACTCTAGTCACATCTACCTCTAACGTGAAAAATATTGTTACTACTGTTCTTCGGACTGTTGAAAATTATCTGCCTTGGCGTACCCAATTCGAATTCTTTTTAGTATCCCATGGCTTATTAGGCATGATTGATGGTTCTATTACTAGGCCTGAGATCTATGTGCTTGATCATCAACATCGTGAATCCATGAATCCTGAATACTTTCATTGGTTGCGTATTGATCAAACTATTCGTTCATGGTTATTTGCCACTTTGTCCAAATAAATGCTTGTTGAGGTGCATGATGTTATGTTTTCTATGCATATATGGACTAGACTCCAATCCCGATTTATGAATGCTAGTTTGGCTCGCTCTATGGAGTTGAAAAGCATGTTGCAACATGTTGCTAAGACTGAAAGTCAATCTATGGATGCATATTTACGTGAAATTAAACTGGTTGCTGATTCTCTTGCTGCGATTGGTGCTCCTGTCTCTTTGCGATACTTAATTCAACATACTGTCATGGGTCTTGGGAAGGATTATGATTCCCTCACTACGAGTATTACCCACTTTTCTGGCAATCTTAGTTTTGAGGATGTTCAGGAAAAATTATTGATTAAAGAACAGATCATTAAAAGTCGCCATGCTCGGGAACAAGGATTTGCTTCTCATCAAGCATTTCTTGCTCATGCTCCTAGTGCCTCTCCTTCGACTGACTCATCCTCTTCGAACACTGGTTCGCACAACAATCAACCACAAGGTGGTCGTGGAGGTGGAAAAGGTCGGGGCCGTAATCGTGGTGGTCGTGGAAAAGGTCGTGGCGGGGGTGCAAAGCAATCTCAAACGCAAACCCAAACACAAAACTCAGAAGGTACAATTATATGTAATTCTGTTTTTTCATCTAAAAGTGTTGTAGTAGCCCTTCCTTCTTGCGATACTAATCATCTGTCTGCAGGGAGTCCCACTGTTGAGGGTGTGTTTGGTTCTCAGTCTACCAATATAGTAAGTCAAATTTGCTTTCATCCAGGTCACTCGGCTGTTTCTTGTCCATCTCGTTACGCTCAGACATCCAATGCCGCTCTTGTTGGCCTTCCCACTGGTGAGCATAATGAAACCACTTGGTTTCCTGATTCTGGAGCATATTCTCACATGACAAACGATTCAAGTATTTTATCTAATAAATCTACTTATACTGCCCGATTTCTGTTGAAGTAGCAAATGGTACTCAAATCCCAGTTAATCATGTTGGCACTGTCACATTAAACTCAAACAGTCGTCCTTTAGTTCTCAACTCCGTCTATTAATGTCCTAATATTAAATTTAATATAATGTTAGTTCAGAAGTTGGCTAAAGATAACAATTGTACTGTGAGTTTTAATGGTTCTCATGTTTTTGTTAAGGACAATCGGTCGGGGGAGGTGCTTCTCAAGGCTTCTAGTCAAGGCAATGTCTATCCCATCACCCTCACTCACCATCCTAGGAGGCCAGTTGCTCTTATGTCCCTTTTCGTGTCCTGGCCCTACTTGGCATCGTCGTCTCGGTCATTGTGGTGATAAGGTTTTAGGTGCCCTTAAGCAAAATAAGGCCATTGTTTGTGCCACTAGTCATTTGTTTGATTGTGTTTCGTGTTGTTTAGGCAATTTTCATCGCTTACCTTTCCAGGATGTAATACACTCTTTTGATAAACCATTGGCATTAGTTCATTCCTATTTATGGCAGTCAAATATTTTATCTAATCTTGGTTTCAAATATTATGTCTGTTTTGTTGATGATTTCTCCCGCTATACTTGGTTATATCCTTTAAAACGTAAATCTCAACTGCATGATCGTTTTTTAGATTTCCAAGCTTTAGTTGAGAATTTATTTGACTGCAAAATCAAATATTTTCAAAGTGATGGGGGTCGGGAATTTGATAACCAACCTTTACTTGCTCATTTTCGTCAATGTGGTATTGCTTTTCGAAAATCTTGCCCTGAAACTCAACAACAAAATGGGCTTGCTGAACGCAAACATCGACATGTAATTGAGCTACCCCCCACGATGCTCATTGAGTCATCGTTTGGGTTGATGTCTGCGTACCGCCACTTTCCTCATAAACCGTTTGCCAACTCCCGCCTATGGTTTGTCTCCTTTTGAAAAATTGTTTTCGAAGCCGCCCGATTACTCGTTTTTACGTTTTTTTGGTTGTGCGTGTTTTCCCAATTTTTTTTCGCAAAACCGTCAAACAAGTTGACTCCCTGGTCCGTTCAATGTGTTTTCCTTGGTTATGCTCCGGGTTACAAGGGGTATCGCTGTTATGATCCCAGGTCAGGTCATGTCTATGTGAGTCGTCATGTGAAATTTATTGAGTCGTTGTTTCCCTATCGTGAGTTAGTGTCGTCTCGACCCTCGTCTACTCTTACCTCTAGCGATACGGATCCATCTCTTCTCCAATTGCCTTTCGCGGTCTCCTACACGTCTCCCTCCTCCCTTGGCCCTCATGTCCCGGCTATTAGCTCCCTTGACCCGCCTACACCGCACACACACCCCTCCCCTTGCGACTCTATCGCCTCTGTCCAGCCCCTAGGGTCCCCCGTCCTTCCTCGCTCTTTCCCGCAGCCCTCTAAAGACGCCTTCTCGGTTCTCCCGCCGAGCAACCGTTCGGCCAATGGGTCGGCCATTCCCTCGCCACCGGCCGCTTGGTTCACCCGCCGGGTCCCCAGCCGCTAGATGGCCCCTCACTCCCCTGCGTCGAGTGCTGCTGGTCTAGTCGTTGGCCAGCCAGCGCCCAACGATCCTTCCTGCCCTGCGTAGTGTGCTGCTAGTCCAGTCCATGGGCTGCCAGCGCCCAACGGGCTGGGCCCATCCCCCGCGAGTGCTGCCCCTTTGCCGCATTGTGACCCTTTCGCGTCCGTCCACTCATCCTCTCATCCTTTGTCTTCCGAGTCCTTGCATACATCTCCTCCGCACGGTGTTTTTGTTGTCCCGTCTGCACACAATACTCATGAAATGAAAACTCGTGCAAAAGACGACATTTTTAAACCCAAAACAATAATAAGTTTGACAACTCTTGAAAAAGAACAAGCTCCAACTTGTTTCTCTAAGGCAAATAAAAACCCAAAATGGCGTCAAGCCATGGCGGACGAGATTAATGCTATGTTGGTCAACAAAACATGGGATTTGGTACCGTTTGATGCTACAAAGAACTTGGTCAGTACTAAATGGATTTATACGATAAAAACTGATGAAGAGGATCATGTGATTAGGCCTAAGGCTCGTCTGGTTGCTCGCGGGTTTGGTCAGCATGAAGGTATTGATTATTCTGAGACTTTTAGCCCTGTTGTTAGATCAACTACTGTTCGGTTGGTTTTGTCTTTAGCTATTTCCTATCAGTGGGTCATTCGACAATTGGATGTGAAAAATGCATTCTTACATGGTGATCTCATTGAGGAGGTCTACATGAAACAACTCGCTGTGTTTTATTCATCCCGATTTTCCCGACCACATTTGTCGCCTCCGGAAAGCCATTTATGGTTTAAAACAAGCTCCTCGAGCTTGGTATCTTCGCTTCAGCAGTTTTTTGCTTCAACAGGGCTTCTTTTGTTCTTAATCTGATACTTCTATGTTTATCTTTCGTCGTGGCAAATACATTCTATATCTTCTTCTATATGTTGATGAAATTATTGTCACTGGCAATCCTTTGATCACCAAATTTATTTCTCTTTTGTCTGCGGAGTTTGCTATGAAAGATTTAAGTGATCTTCACTATTTCTTAGGTGTTCAGGCTATCCGTTCTCCCAAAGGTTTGTTTCTGTGTCAAAAGAAGTATGTTCATGATCTTCTTCTTAAATTTCATCTGCACACTGTCAAACCTGTTCGCACACATCTACCTAGTCGGACTACTCTCTCGCTTACAGATGGTGATCTCTTATCCGATCCTACTACGTATCGCAGTATGGTTGGGGCTTTACAGTACTTGACTATGACTAGACCTGATATTACATATGCTGTACATTTAGTTTCCCAATTTATGCATGCCCCCCGCACTGCTCACTTGTTGGTTGTTAAGCGTATTTACTGTGTATTTGCAGGGTACCTCGACTATGGTCTATGGCTTCGCCCCTCTAAAACCATGTCAATCATGATTGCATATTCTCAATGCCGGACAAGGTGTTGTCCGGATAGTTGTCATTCTACCACCGGTTATGCCATCTTTCTTGGTGGTAACCTTATCTCTCGGCGCTCGAAAAAGCAACCCACTGTTTCAAAATCCTCCACCGAGGCTAAGTATCGTGTTGTTGCTTATACGGTTCAGGACACCCTCTCGCTCCGTTCTTTACTCGCTGAGTTGGGCCTCATCATCCGTGCTCCTGTGAAACTGTTTTGTGATAATGTATCTGCTTCTTATCTTGCTGTAAATCCGGTTCAGCATGATCGTAGCAAGCATATTAAGATTGATTATCATTTTGTTCGGGAGCGTGTTGCTCATGGTGACTTAGTTGTTCGTTATGTACCTACCGAGTTACAAATTGCCGACATTTTCACCAACGGTTTGTCCGGTCGCCGCGTTTTGAGTTCTAAGGTCCAATTCGTACGTGGTTCCCTCTGCACAGATTGAGGGGGTGTAATAGAGGATATTAAGGGTATCCTCGTCATTGTACTATTGTATTGATAATATATATATATATATATGAGCCCAGGCACCCTCATCAGGGTAAGCCGTATCATTATTCTCTCAATGATGATCATAAGTTCATAAAAGCAATAAAAAAAAGTGACAAAAAAACAAGATTGCAAGTGGTTTAAGACTTGATGGGTTATTACAAAACCATTGAAAGCAATTATGTTGATGATAATTAGAATAGGTTGATGATAGTTAAAATAATTGCATCTCACTTAGCATATTACAGTCGGTAAACACTGTATGAAGTGAAAAGGTGGTCTATAGCAAATCAAAAGGTGCATGATTGAAAGATTGATAATAATATCAGCTATCCATATTAGTAGCCAAAATCCTACTATTAAATGCTGTGAAGCAAATGTTAGATGAGTAGTGTACAATAGATAGCAGAAAGACTTTAAAAGACTAAAGGAACAAAGTACATATTAGCTAGTAGCTACATTACTACTGCTGCTACATAAGGAGATTAAATTACAATGTCCTTGGCTTAAATATATATCTATATAAATCTTTTTTCTCCATTTGGTTTTTCTATTCCCTCTTCCTTTCCTCCAATTTTTCTCGTGTCTTGCTCAAGACAACATGATCATAGAGTTTTAAAATTGGGTTACTTATTGTCCGTATATTGTAGTAAGACCTTCATAAATTGAGAAACTGGACTTTGTACTCCCTCTGTCCCGAAAAATATATCAACACTATGTTATAGTGTGGTTATCAAACTTTTTTTTTTATTGAAAAGTAGACGTGATAGTAGTTGGTGGAGTATTTTTTTATTGAAAAGTAGATGTGATAAGAGTTGGTGGGATTTTTTTTATTGAAAAGTAGATGTGAAAGGAATTAGTGGGCCAAAACAAGGTGTTGGAAAACTAATACGATAATGGTTGGACCATACTAAAAATGAAAGTGTTAAAACTAATTTGGAACAAACTTAGAAAAGAAAAGTGTTCAGACTATTCTAAAACAGACGAAATAGTCGCTAGTTACTAGTCAATATCAAAGACAATGCTTCAAGTAAGTACTATATAGTCTGTCATATCAATAGCCTATATACATTCAGGGAAAATGTGATTATCTCTAACAAAAACTACATGAAAGCCTCACTTAGGGTGTGTTTATCCCTCATACCCAAATCCAAACTTCAGACTGTGCCACATCAGCTTTCCACTAACTTTTACCTACTTTTTATTCTTCAGACTCACTCCAGACTCATTCCAGTTTTACACTTTATCCCTCAGACTCTCTCCAGACTATCTACCAAAAGTTTAACATATTATTTTATATTTAATCATTTTCATGTTTTTTTTCTATAACATTATTAACTTAATATGTTATGAAAATATATAGTTTAAATATTTACTGATTATTATAACATTAAAATTACAATTTATATAATTATTTATTTAAGAATTTTAAGGTTACCTTAATCTTATATAAATTATGGGACACAAATTGAGTACATTTGAAATAATGACATAATTTAAAGGCATTCATAAACATAATTAGTTGCATATATAATTGCTAAAACATAAAAGAAGTGCAGCCACACGAAATAGAAAATTACACACGAAATAGAAAATTACACACGAAATTTAATTAGCGTCTCCTCCAAAATGCGACCATATGTGTTCCACCAAATCATGCTGCAGTTGGTGGCATTGTGCTCGGTTGCGAATTCGCGTATGATTCTCAATGTACCTGCTTCGGTTTACATTATAATTTCTAAGCCGACCGGTATGAAGTTGTGGAATTTCTCTTTGATTCCTTACTACTGTATAATTAACGCTAGTGGTCATTTCAGTATCATCTCTTTCATCCTCAATAATCATATTATGTAATATGATGCATGCTTTCATGATATCACCAACTTCACTTTTTTCCATAAACGTACCGGGCTGCAAACAATCGCGAATCTCTTTTGGAGCACCCCGAAAGCTCGTTCTATATCCTTCCTTGCACCTTCTTGATGTTGAGCAAATAGTTTTCTTTTCTCGGATAGCATGTTTGTTCGAGGAATGGTTTTGACGAATATAAGCCATTCAGGATAGATATCATCTGCAAGATAGTATCATATATTATACGTGCTTCCATTTATCGTGTACTGGATTTCAGCACCTTGACCTTCAAGCAACTCATCAAATACCGGGGATCGATCCAAGATATTGATATCATTGTTAGATCCTGCAACACCAAAATATGCATGCCAAATCCATAAATCATAAGAAGCAACAACTTCTAATATCATTGCTGGTACACCTTGATGACCTCCAGTGTATTGACCTTGCCATGCCGTGGGACATTTATCGCATTGCCAATGCATACAATCGATACTACCAAGCATACCAGAGAATCCGCGGGATTCCCCGATTTGAAGAAGTCGTCGGGTGTCATTGATCGTTGGTCTTCTTAAGTAATGAGTTTCAAAACCTCAATCACATACTTACAAAAATTCTTCAAGCAATGTAGTGTCGTATTTCCGCCTATTCGCACGTATTCATCTACGAGCATCACCCAACCACTCCATAAGCCAATAACCGAATGGCGTAAACGTATTTTTAAAGTGGGGAGAGAATTTCTACCAAGAGCATCAAATCCTTGTTGGAAATATGGAGAATGATTTTCGAGGGCATTGACGATGCGAAGGAATAACTCCTTTCTCATTCGAAACCTTCGGCGAAATTGTTGTGCATTATAAACCGGGTTACTTGAGAAGTAATCATTCCATATGCGCTCATGCCCTTCCTCTCGCTTTCTTTCTGTGTATTTTCTTTTCTTTCTTATTTTTCTAATGTTTGAAGGTGATGTATCTTCAATGACATGATTTAGAATATCATCTACTAAATCTGTGGAAGTGTCACCCCCCATGTACGAATCATACGTTTGATTGTATAATTCATCAAATGTGTTGGGAGGGTTAAAGTATGACATATCACTATGCCTTGAGGTTTAGAATTGGAGAGGAATTGTGGATAGTTTGATATGAGAATTTGAGTTCAGAAATGGGTAAATATATAGAAGTTGTGGAAGTTAATAATTCAATCACTATAATGAGTACTACAACAATAATGCACTAATCTTTGGTACAATAATTCAAAAAAGTTATTGAAAAGATGGATGTGAGGTAACAAGTCATGCATTGATATAGACTTGGAAGTGACAACTCACTTAGATTTGAATCAATTCACCTTGATTATTTTAATTAATAATATTACTAATAATTATCATACTTAACGTCAATAATGAAAATAATTAATTATTAATATTAAGACGTAACATAAGTTCATGAAATAAAAACATGCTTAACTGAAACATAGCTACAACATATTAAAACAACATAAATAAACCCTCAAGTTGAAACTAGTTGTTTCTTTACAGCTTTTGACCTGTTGGTCGGCCCTCCTCAACTTCATCAAAACCCTCAACATCCTCCCCACTTGCTGTGTAGTCTCCTGATTCAGAAATCTTGTTCCTTTTTGACGAATCACTATCGTTGTCTTTCTTACGTTTGCTCTTTAGTTCAGCTTTGAACTTATTACTTTCACACACAATACTCCACACATGATCGTATTGGAACTTGGCATTGTTGAGACTTTGGTAAAGTGCACGAGCCTCTGAGAGCATCAAAGCTTCATTGAACCCACTCCTCTTTTCATACTTGGCATAACACCCTGCAAACTTTCCAAGTGCATTATTAATTACCCACCAATGTTGTTTGCAAGGATTTACCTCTCGTTCAACTTGATTTGTTTGCCTATTTTCATTGAAGAATGCATAAATTTTCCCCCAGTATGCATCTGCGCTTTGTGCATTGCCATTCACTTCATCTTTGGTAGTATTAATCCATGCAATACCAAGAAGTGTTTCATCTTCTATCGTCCAAGTTAACCCTTTTTTCTCTTTAGGCTTACTTACTTTGCGACGTGATGTAGTACGAGCAGCAGTACGAGTAGTTGTAGTAACATCAATATTCTCCGCCTCTTCAACACCCGCATTATCTACAAATGCGTTGTCGGAATTGGACCCAATACTAATGGGAGTAAAAGGAGGTTGCTCAATATTTTGACTAGTAGGAGTATATTGGTTATTTGGAATTTGGAGAACATGGGTAAAACTTTGCACTTGTGCATTACCCATACTAGTGGGATTGGGGTTAGAAAAATTTGAATTTTGGGAATTTTGGTATTGATTTTGTTGAGCTAAAAATGTCTGAAATTGAGGATTATTTTGAAACAAACTCATAAGGGAGTTTAAATCAAAATTCTAATTTGGATCCATTAAAAATATAATTGATGGATTTTTTTTAGAGGATAGAGAGAAAAGGGAAATGGATATGGGAGAATATAGGAGAATGTAAAAAAAAGTTGTACACAAAGAGTTATTTATAGGCATTATTACAAATTATTATACAATAAATTATTCAAATTATACAATTTGTACAAATTGTGCCGTTGAATCCAAGCAGTTGGAAGGAAATTGTGCCGTTGAATTGTTAAATTTGTAAAAATATTATGAATTGTGCCGTTGCTTTTTGTTGGTGGGACGTGGCATCAAAGACAAAGTGAGTCTTTGTTAGAGTTTTGGAAACCAAAACTCTTTCCAAGATTCACTCCAACTTTGTTCCACATTATCGCATCAGACTCATCAAGACTTTGGCAAGTCTTTGCTTCAGACCGAATTCCCAGGCCGCGATAAACATACCCTTACTAGAATGATTTTTGCTACTAGTTTGTCCCACAATAAAAGGGTGTGATCCTCATGAGTTAGCTTTTGCCTTAACAAGAAAAAGGCAAATATATGGAATATTTTTCTCAATTAGTAGGTTATATTTAGATGGTGCAATAATAATGTGATTATTACTTACTAGATGGACTACATTTTCAGCCTAGATAAAGATTTGAAGAATTATGTGACCAAAACATACTCAATGAAATCCCAAAAGAGGCTGAACATACTACAATGTTCAGAAAACAAAAATAAAAAAAGCCTTCTAGTGACTACGACATCATGCAACCAAAATCAAACAGAAACTAAAATGGTAAAAAAAAATTGCATGTTAACTTCATAGACAAAGACATTGTTTTGGTCAACAAACTATTAAAGCATCTCTGTATACAAAAACATAAAACATAGATATTCATGTTGATCTTAAGACCTTATATAGATTGTGCTACAAATCTAAAATGTCAAGCACCATCTAAAGTTCCCCCAAACACTTCAGCAGACAAAATTTGTCCCTCAAAGGACATCTATGGGTGTGTCCGTAGAAGTGTTCAAGGGAACTCTTGAGGGAACCTGACTACGTCGCTTGCAAATACCACAAGCCCTCAGGAGAAGATTCATAACGCAAAAGTTTTGCTACTATTCTTGGGTAAAATAAAAACCTGAAATCGGACTATGTACAATTTCAGGACATGAACCTAGCCATGAATATGGCTTTAGTGAAGTATGGATATGCATAATATAATGATAATGGTAGTGTACCTTTATCCACCTTTTCTGTCTCCAGTCCCTCTCTTACTTCACTTACATTAAGAAGTTTCCACAACAAGAAGTCAAAACCATATACACTATGAATATCCAACAAGAATAAAGGCATGATTGTCACACCAGTTTGATTCTACTGCTCACTTAACCCGTAATTCTAACACTATGCATAGCAAAAGGAGAACAAGAAAGAAGTCACCAAAATAGAAGGGCTAAGGAGAATATGGATATCCTAACCCTTTTGCAGCTCAGATTCTGCGGATGTAGAAGTGTTGTTAGATGTGTATAAATATAAGAGTGATAAGCATATATTTAGCAAGTAAAAATTGAAGTCCGATCCTTTTAATCTCATTGTGTGCTCCCCAGAACTCCCTCAAACGCTTCATTGGGACAACATTATTTTGACAACCAAAAAGGGATATATGTAGTCCTACTGAAGTGTTTGGGGGAACTCCAAGGATCACCAATAAACTCCATAAAAAGGATACGAAACGTATTAGCTGCCTTTTCTCGTCCATTACACTATCATATGTATTTCAAATAGAATTGATAGACAAGGGATCCATCTTTTGATACCTTGGTTGGCATGCATTGTTTAATGTGTATGTTCTGAAAATTTGGTTTGTCTTTCCATTTTCTATGTTTAGAGTATTGCTATAATCACCTAAATAATGATTTTTCTCCTTTCTCACTCATAGATAGGGGAATGGATGCATCATCAAAACAATATGTATGGGTATAACCCAAGTACGTTAGCGGACCAGATCCCTTGGTCCGCAAACGTTGTGCAAGACGCGACCATATAAACGTCATCCATAGCTCAACAGGTCAGTTCACTAATGGGGTCCGACAACGTTATTGGCGGTCGCCTAATAAGACAAAAAATAGAGGAATCTTCCCTCATGTCACGCATCTCACAGCCATACACGTGTAAAAGGATTGCGCACCCTGTCAGAGGAATATTACTCCTATAAATAGCCCACTAGTACAATTCTGCAGGTACATTCTCTCACACATGTATTTCTTATCTCTCTCTCTTTCTACTTTCTCTCTCTAAATCCTAAGTGGACACGTGTTGACTTGAGCATCGGAGGGGGTTTCCTCGCATCCCCCCGAGGGTAGTTTACGTTTGCTTCCTTGCAGTTATTCACCAGCGGACGCCAACTCCACTCTTTGGCGGACTCATCTCAGGACCGCCAACCGTTCTACAACCGGAACAACTTGGCGCTAGGAGGGGGCTTCCCATCTTTGTGACAATAGCCATGGGTGACGCAAACAACGCAAGTCGCGGTCCACCAGGGTTCAAAACCGGACAAGGGTCTTCTCAGCCCCTCATTACCGGACCTCCGGGTAACCCACAGTTCAACTTTGGGGTGCCCGGGAATAACACTGATCAACAAACTCCTGGAAACAACCTTTCTCAGGTAAACATTAAAGGTATTAAACTGCTGCCAACAAACTCCTGGGATCGCCCAGACTTGGTTTAAGAGTCTAAAGCCGGGTATTATCTCCAGTTTTTCTCAATTATCATCTACGTTTGGTACTCATTTTGTAAGTAATAGGCGTCGCGAGCGCACTACGGATGAGCTGCTCTCTATTAAGCAAGGTGAAACGGAAAGTCTGCGGGACTTCATTGGCCGTTTCAATGTGGAAGCGGTCTCTATCCCGCGTCACCAGCAGGATGTGGCCATTTTAGCTTTGATGAAAGGGCTAAAAGAAGGGTCCGCATTTAGAAGTTATCTGGGCCGCAAGACCTTCACGTCTCTGGGACCTGTCTTGGGAAAGGCAAATGACTTCATCAGGGGTGAGGAGTTTAATAAGGCCGCGAGCAGTCAGCATCGCGAGCCTGAACAGAAAAAGAAGAGAAGCAAAAGAAGGATAAGGGTCACGAGAGTGATCGCGACCGAGATGAAAGGAAGCAAGAATCCAATGTGGTCAAGAAGGGGAGTGACCGCGAAAAGAGTGAACGCAAAGAAAAGTTTTACGCATACACTCAGCTCACAACCTCCAGGGCTCACATATATACAATGAACAAAAAATGTGACAAGTGGCAACGTCCGAAGCAGATGTTCCACAAAAACCGTGACAAGAGCAAATAGTGTGATTTCCATGGTGATCACGGACACTTGACTGAGGATTGTAGACATTTGAAAGATAACTTGGAGGATCTGATAAGAATGGGCTACTTCACTCAGTACAAGGCTCAGACAAAGGATGGAGACTTGGTAAAGCCAAGCAACCAGAATGTTCAGTCGCGGATAAGAGAAATCCACGTCGTAAGTGGCGGCCCTATTCAAGACGGCAGTGTGAATGGAGCAAAAGCAAGCCTGAAAGAGTTCAGGCATCAGGTGAACTTCAACGAAAGTATGCAATGGAGGAAGCCGCCAGTGATGTCGGCCATGTCATTTACAGTGGAAGACGCCAAGCATGTTATTTATCCCCATGATGATCCTTACTCTAAAGGTATCAAACTGCTTGATTCACATAATCCTTGTAGATGGAGGAAGTTCAGCAAACATACTTTAATTTATTTCTCAACTTTCGAGAAATTGATGATTGGCCGAGAGCAGTTGAAGCCCGTCCGCTATCCCAGTAACAAGGTTCACGGGAGCATCGGTGATTCCCGAAGGTCTCATAACGTCTGCGCCCAAGTTGGAGAAAATAAGGAAGTCAAGAATGTAATGGCAGGGTTTTTGGTAGTAGATGTACCGGGAGCCTATAATGCTATAGTTTGACGTCCGTTTGTTCATGACGTCCAGGGAGTTGTGTCTACTTACCATTTGACAATGTTGTATGTGTCCAATCTGGGAACCACAGCCAAATTGAGAGGAAATCAGGAGATGGCAAAATCATGCTATCTTACAGCCCTAAAGCAACCAGTAAGAAGAATCTAGATGGAAGAGTTAAGTCCGCCAACGCGGAAACAGAAGCGAGCTCAGAGGAAAGCTTTGGCAAGCGAAAAAGAGTCCGAGAAAGCGGGTGAAGAAATGATGGAAATATCCATGGAGGAGTTGGAGTCTAGGTCTGATGATACGCCAAGGCCCAAACCTGATGGGGAGACAAAGCAAGAGATGTTAGCTGAAGATCCGACAAGGACGGTCGTTGTCGGAACTGACATGGATCCAGAGGTCAGAGTCATCCTGGTTACTCTCTCCTTCGAAAAAACACTGACGTCTTTACGTTCTCGGCGGATGATATGCCAGGAATAGACCCACCCGTGATGGTACATCATCTGAACGTCGACAGTGCTGTCCGTCCTGTCAAGCAAAAGAAGAGAAACATTTCAGTTGAGAAAAACAAAGCCATCAATGATGAAGTAGATAAACTGTTGGCAGCTAATTTTCTTGAACCTTGTGATTATCCACTGTGGTTGGCCAATGTAGTCATGGTGAAAAAAGCTAACGACTAGTGGAGAATGTGCGTGGATTTCACAGATCTGAATAGAGCTTGCCCAAAAGATTGCTATCCTCTTCCAAGAATAGACCAGTTGGTGGATTCCACTAGCGGTCATGCACTTTGAGCTTCATATATGCATTCTTGGGATAGCATCAGATCAGCCTACTGGAGGCCGACAGGAAAAAAGCATCATTCATCACGGACTGTGGTGTCTACAATTACAAGGCAATGCCATTTGGGCTCCGTAATGCAGGGCAACATTCCAAAAGCTGGTCGATAAGGTATTCGCGGATCAAAGGGGGCGGAATATAGAGGTGTATGTTGATGACTCGATTGTCGAAAGCAAAACTGACCGTGAAGACCTAAGCGACCTTGAGGAAACCTTCAACACCCTCAGAAAGTACAAGATGAAGCTCAACCCAAAGAAATGTGTCTTTGGAGTAAGAGCTTGGAAGTTTTTGGGCTTTATGGTAAGCAAAAGAGGAATTGACGCGAATCACGATAAAGTTCGTGCCATCATGGATCTACCTGAACCAAAAAGTGTTAAGGATATTCAAAGACTGACAGGAAGAATAGCGGCCCTCACTCGATTCATCTCCAAGTCGACAGACAAAGCTTTGCCTTTCTTTGCGCTGTTAAGGGGAAACAAAAAGTTCGAGTGGGTCAAGGAGCAGAGTAAGGCCTTCTTAGCCGTCAAGGAGCATTTGAAAAGCTTACCAACCATCACAAGACCTGAAACAGGAGACACATTGAAGTTGTAAAGCCTTCTTAGCCGTCTTGCTGGTAGAAAAAGAAAAGAGATAGCAGCCTATATATTTTATTAGCCACATTCTTAACAGTCCTGAAAGCTGTTATCAGCTGGTGGAGAAGATGGCATTGGCTGTGATAATTGTCGCAAGAAAGCTCATACCTTATTTTGATTGTCATCCCATTCAAGTCATGACAAATCAGCCGCTAGAGAAAGCCTTGCAGAAAATGGATAGCTCAGGCCGTTTGTTGAAATGTGTCGTTGAGTTCTCAGAGTATGATATACAGTACAAGCCCAGGACCGCCATCAAGGCACAGGCTCTAGCAGATTTCATTGTAGAAGCTTCATATGAAGAGGAAGAGGTGAAAGAAAAAGAAACTTGGTTGCTGGAAGTTGACGGCTCTTCTACTGTTAGCGGATCAGGGGCGGAATTGTAATGATGAGGCTGGAATTTTGATTGTCATCCCATCAAATTTGCCTTCCCAACATCAAATAATGAGGCTGAGTATGAAGCAGCTATCGCCGGCCTTAGAATGTGCTTAGCAGCGGTTGCCAAAAGTGTATTATTGAAGACGGATTCACATTTGGTTAACGGACAGCTTAAAGGAGAATTTGAAGTCAGAGAAGCCAACATGCAGAAATACGTTGAGAAAGCCAAGGAAATGATTGCTCTGTAGAATCATTTTGAGGTACCAGCAATTCCCAGGGCTCAGAACATGAAAGCTAACGCATTGTCTAAGCTAGCTAGCTCTGATTCATTCAGTTTTGAGAGGACCGTCACTGTAGATGTTCTGAAGGAGAAAAGCATCACAGAAAAAATTTTGATCGTCAACAATATCAACCAACAAGGAGAGTGGTTCGGGGAATTGGTATCATACAAGTTAACAGGGGCACTTCCTGGAGATCCCACGTCCGCCAAGAAGCTGAAACGACAAGCAAGTTGGTATATCATATACCAAGACGAGCTATACAAGAAATCTTTCAGTTTGCCACTGCTGAAATGTGCAACCGCTTGGGAGTCCGCCAAGATTCTGGAAGAGATTCACGAGGGTATCTGCAGCAATCACATTGACGGAAAAGATTTAGCACTAAATGCGCTGCGAGCAGGGTTTTATTGGCCAAGCATGTTGGCGGATGCTCAGAGTTAGGTCTAAATCTGGATCCTTACCCAAATACAATGGATCTGGCGAGTCCTGGGTCCAAAATGGGTTTCAAACTTATTAAGTGTTTCCAATATTTTTGTTAACTAGCGGCTTTTTACTCCCGTATTTTTAGTTATTAAAATGATAAAATACCAAAATAATAGTAGAGTTCTCGTACAAATCATTACATAAACTAAAACATCCACAATAAGTTGACTTGAGTCCTGGTTGACAATAGACAAAATGAAAAGTTTAGAGCTCGAGTACTTAAATCATTTGACTCAATGGTTGTGTGAAAAGCTAAAATTCAAATATCAAGTTGAACAGTTTCATTTCTCCACACACACACACACACACACACACACACACACACACAATATGTAAAAGAAAATGGGTATATGGGGCTGGTTTGGGGTGAGTTTGGGTCTAAATTTATCGGACCCATATTCGATTTTTAACACGAAGACCCAGATCCGATCCCAATGGGTCTCAAAATTCTAGACACGTACCCTTAGAAAATGGGTCGGGTCCAACCTGGTCTGGGTCGGGTCTTGGGTCCATGCCCATCCCTACTCTTAACTAACCATTTCTGTTAAAAATAAGTGAATGTACTAGACCAAGCAAGTGGGCCTTGATGGTCCAAAGTATGGCTGGAAAAATCTGACCAACCCGTGAACACGACCTGAACCTAACCCGAAACAAGCGGGGTCGGGTTGAAGTTTTCGATCTGTTTACCTAAATGGGTCGACCTGAACATGACCTGAAAACGAAACGGGTTAGGTTCGGGTTTAAAATATCAACCCGAAAATAACCTACCTAACCCGTTTAACCAAATTCAAGCAAGGGCAATAAAATGCTTTTTCAGGGTCAAGCTCAATGGAAAGATGCATAGAAATGAAAACCCCTAAAAATGATTGTTTTGTTTATTCCCAGCCGTTGCTCAACCCTCCCCTCTTTGTATCTTTTTCTCTCCACTGTATTTATTCAACTCAAATCTGATCTCTCATTTCTCATCAATAGAAATCCAAAAAAATTGAGTATATATCAATACAAAACCAGTCATCTTGGTCTTGTAAAGCCAGACTCACGAAGAGAGAGTGAGAGAGTGAGAGCGTGAGAGAGAGAAAAAGGGAAAAAGAAGCTCATAAATAAGTCAAATTCATATAATTGAAAATGGAAGCCATTGTTGCAGCTTCAAGTACCAAAGAAATAGAAGAAGAGATATGGAGGCTATACAAAAGGACTCAATAAATTATTGATAAAAGTTATTGGAGCTTAATGCCCCCAAATTAGTTATACTTTTTTTTCTTGCATAATTCTCACCATAGAGAACTTGCCCGCTTGGACCTCGGAGGAAATTTTCAAAAATCAGGTTAAACGGGTCGGGTTCAGGTCAACCAATTTTTAAACGGGTCGGGTTCCGTTGGAATTTCGGAACTGTTTAGGTAAACGGGTCGGGTTTGGGCGTGCTTACCCATTTATGTAAACAGTCGACCTGAATTCGACCCGACCGACCCAATTGCCAGCCCTAGTCCAAAGTGTGTTGCCTTTGCTGGTGAAACTTCATCGATGGCAGGCCACTTACAAAACAAGTAAATTGATTAGGGGGTTGTCCACCCAAACCTTTCCTATGCTTATGTCAGACGGGTAATCAAGTAAGCAAAATAGTAATAGAGATAATAATAAATGTGTTTGTCTGTGGATATGAGAATGAAATTCACCTTTGTGCCAAGTAAAGTATTTATAAAGGTCATAGAGGCGTTGGGCCTTTCTCCTTCTGAACCCATCTTTGCCAAATAGGTTTATGGGGCTTAGTTATAAGGTAAAGAGTATAAGATCAACTATTGGTTTAGGGCTTATATGTAGGCCCCATAAATTTAACCCCGGATCCATTGTTCTAAAGAGAATGACATTTTTTTTCTAGTTTTGGGACCTTTAGTTGATCTTGACAAATGGCATTAGCAGACCAATTTTGCAAACGCCTCTGGTAGACCGTCTTTTGCAGACGACTTCGGCAGATCGCCTTCACCGGACGGTGATGGCACACCACTTAGGCAGACAATTGTTAAGTCAGCAGGGTATCTGCTGGATTATGATTAATGACTTCAGAGACGTTGAAAGTCTTCTAGTTCATTTTTTTCCATTTATTCTACTTTTGTTTCTTATCCTATATTTTTTTTACACTACAAACGAAAGGTCCAATTTTAAGAAAGTGTATAAGGCCCCATTATACTTGCCCCGCCCCTGCCAAAGAGTTCCCCCAAATACTTCAGTAAAAAAAAACAAACACTTCAGTAAAAAAAAACAATAAAGATGCCTCTGCAAAGAGGGTGGCATTTATGTGTCCTTAGACCATAATGAAGTGTTCAAGAGAACTGTGGAGACTACCTAACTTTATTGTTTGCCTGAATGCATGCAAGTCTACTGAAAATTAAAAAATTTATCTATGAACTCATTCAAATATCTTGGTCTCTTTGAAGTACTCCCTCTGTCTTTTAAATGTTGCTACATTTACTTTATCACACAGACCAAAGAGGGAATGGGGGCCCACTGACATAACAAGAGTTAACAAAAAGTAAATAGGTTTAAACACTATAATTAAAGGCACTAAATACACCAACTACACAGTTCTTTAACTGCTATCAATTGAAGTTCACCAAAATCTGATAAATCTTCTTCACCAAAATCTTGAAAAGCTTCTTCACCAAAATATGGAAAACATACGAAAAATTCTAAAAAAAAAATGAAAAACATTAGAATCATAACCAAAAATCTGGAAAATCTTCTCACCCAAATCTGGAAAACATACGAATTTTTTTTTTATAAAAATAATCTGGAAAACATTCTCACCAAAAATCTGGAAAATCTTCAGTTGAAATTCTTCACAAAAAACGTTAGAACTTGAGATGAAACTGTTAGAAATTAAAAAAAGGACATCACAAAGAGTTAAGATATGCACACAAGAGTCATATCTATGTTGGCAGAAGATTGCTATAATCAATAAACTAAGAAATCATGATAAGTTAATTAGAATATTGAATGAACTCTACCACACAAAAAAACGAAGGCAAAAGTATATAAAAAAAAAAGATAGCTTTTGTTTGTAACATGCAAAATTAGATAAACCAAAACAGAGATTTTCAAGTTAAGAAGTGCACTCACCATTTTTGGGTCTTACAAATTCAGATCTTCAATCACCCAAACAATACTTGAATCTTCACCCAGATCTACTCTTCAAGGGTTCAATTGGTTCGTTGGGGTGAGAGAAACAAAAATCCCCAAATATTAAGAAAATATAAAAATGGTTAAAATGGGTATCAATCTGTACAAAATAATGTAGAGAACGTTAGATTGAAGTTAAAAATGCGAAAATCAAACAAATCAAAGCAAGATCTGAAGTTAAAATTCATTTAGGACAGAGAAAAAATGCTTGAAAATCAGAAATTAGATTGTGAAACTAAAAATGGTGTAAATGGGTACCGATGTGTGCAAAATAATGTGAGGATTATTAATTTGAAGCTCACAAAACCAAATTCGAACTAGGGAAATTACTATCTGAACATGAAGTAGCGTTTATGAGAGAGAAAAGGGTGATGCAGAAGATTAAGAGAGGAGGAGAGAGAAAAGGTTCGACTGAGGATTAGATGGGGTTTAGAGGATTAATTAGGAGAATAAGGACAAATTAAGGGTAAAGATGTCAAAAAGTAGTAGGACCTACTTACCATAAATAGAAAAGTAATGGAAATGTAGCAATTAAAATGAGACACACCTAAATGGCAAAATGTAGCAACTAATAAAAGACGGAGGGAGTAAGATATACACAGCAAAATATAGAACCAAAATATAGCCCATATACAATCTTACAGAACTGTACCTAGTCGGAAATTTGGTACTCATTTTGTAAGTAATAGGCGTCGTGAGTGCACTACGGGTGAGCTGCTCTCTATTAAGCAAGGTGAAACGGAAAGTCTGCGGGACTTCATTGGCCGTTTCAATGTGGAAGCGGTCTCTATCCCGTGTCTCCAGCAGGATGTGGCCATTTTAGCTTTGATGAAAGGGCTAAAAGAAGGGTCCGCATTTAGAAGTTATCTGGGCCGCAAGACCTTCACGTCTCTGGGACCTGTCCTGGGAAAGGCAAATGACTTCATCAGGGGTGAGGAGTTTAATAAGGCCGCGAGCAGTCAGCATCGCGAGCCTGAACGAAAAAAGAAGAGAAGCTACTTCACTCAGTACAAGGCTCAGACAAAGGATGGAGACTTGGTAAAGCCAAGCAACCAGAATGTTCAGTCGCGGAAAAGAGAAATCCACGTTGTAAGTGGCGGCCCTATTCAAGACGGCTGTGTGAATGGAGAAAAAGCAAGCCTGAAAGAGTTCAGGCATCAGGTGAACTTCAACGAAAGTATGCAATAGAGGAAGCCGCCAGTGATGTCGGCCATGTCATTTACAGTGGAAGACGCCAAGCATGTTATTTATCCCCATGATGATCCTTACTTTAAAGGAATCAAACTGCTTGATTCACAGAATCCTTGTAGATGGAGGAAGTTCAGTAAACATACTTTAATTTATTTCTCAACTTTCGAGAAATTGATGATTGGCCGAGAGCATTTGAAGCCCGTCCGCTATCCGGTAACAGGGTTCACGGGAGCATCAGTGATTCCTGAAGGTCTCATAACGTTGCCGGCCCAAGTTGGAGAAAATGAGGAAGTCAAGAATGTAATGGCAGGGTTTTTGGTAGTAGATGTACCGGGAGCCTATAATGCTATAGTTGGACGTCCGTTTGTTCATGACGTCCAGGGAGTTGTGTCTACTTACCATTTGACAATGTTGTATGTGTCCAATCTGGGAACCACAGCCAAATTGAGAGGAAATCAGGAGATGGCAAAATCATGCTATCTTACAGCCCTAAAGCAACCAGTAAGAAGAATCTCGATGGAAGAGTTAAGTCCGCCAACACGGAAACAGAAGCGAGCTCAGAGGAAAGCTTTGGCAAGCGAAAAAGAGTCCGAGAAAGCGGGTGAAGAAATGATGGAAATATCCATGGAGGAGTTGGGGTCTAGGCCTGATGATACGCCAAGGCCCAAACCTGATGGGGAGACAAAGCAAGAGATGTTAGCTGAAGATCCGACAAGGACGGTCGTTGTCGGAACTGACATGGATCCAGAGGTCAGAGTCATCCTGGTTACTCTCTCCTTCGAGAAAAGCTGACGTCTTTACGTTCTCGGCGGATGATATGCCAGGAATAGACCCACCCGTGATGGTACATCATCTGAACGTCGACAGTGCAGTCCGTCCTGTCAAGCAAAAGAAGAGAAACTTTTCAGTTGAGAAAGACAAAGCCATCAAAGATGAAGTAGATAAACTGTTGGCAGCTGATTTTCTTGAACCTTGTGATTATCCACTGTGGTTGGCCAATGTAGTCATGGTGAAAAAAGCTAACGGCTAGTGGAGAATGTGCGTGGATTTCACAGATCTGAATAGAGCTTGCCCAAAAGATTGCTATCCTCTTCCAAGAATAGACCAGTTGGTGGATTCCACTAGCGGTCATGCACTATTGAGCTTCATATATGCATTCTTGGGATATCATCAGATCAGCCTACTGGAGGCCGACAGGAAAAAAGCATCATTCATCATGGACTGTGGTGTCTACAATTACAAGGCAATGCCATTTGGGCTCCGTAATGCAGGGGCAACATTCCAAAAGCTGGTCGATAAGGTATTCGCGGATCAAAGGGGGCGGAATATAGAGGTGTATGTTGATGACTCGATTATCAAAAGCAAAACTGACCGTGAAGACCTAAGCGACCTTGAGGAAACCTTCAACACCCTCAGAAAGTACAAGATGAAGCTCAACCCAAAGAAATGTGTCTTTGGAGTAAGAGCTGGGAAGTTTTTGGGCTTTATGGTAAGCAAAAGAGGAATTGACGTGAATCACGATAAAGTTCGCGCCATCATGGATCTACCTGAACCAAAAAGTGTTAAGGATATTCAAAGACTGACAGGAAGAATAGCGGCCCTCACTCGATTCATCTCCAAGTCGACAGACAAAGCTTTGCCTTTCTTTGCGCTGTTAAGGGGAAACAAAAAGTTCGATTGGGTCAAGGAGCAGAGTAAAGCCTTCTTAGCCGTCAAGGAGCATTTAAAAAGCTTACCTACCATCACAAGGCCTGAAACAGGAGACACATTGCAGTTGTACATCTCGGCCTCGCCTAAAACGGTCGCGGCCGTCTTGCTGGTAGAAAAAGAAAAGAGATAGCAGCATATATATTTTATTAGCCACATTCTTAACGGTCCTGAAAGCTGTTATCAGCTGGTGGAGAAGATGGCATTGGCTGTGATAATTGTCGCAAGAAAGTTCAGACCTTATTTTGATTGTCATCCCATTCAAGTCTTGACAAATCAGCCGCTAGAGAAAGCCTTGCAGAAAATGGATAGCTCAGGCCGTTTGTTGAAATGGGTCGTTGAGTTGTCAGAGTATGATATACAGTACAAGCCCAGGACCGCCATCAAGGCACAGGCTCTGGCAGATTTCATTGTAGAAGCTTCATATGAAGAGGAAAAGGTGAAAGAAAAAGAAACTTGGTTGCTGGAAGTTGACGGCTTTTCTACTGTTAGTGGATCATGGGCTGGAATTGTAATGATGAGGCTGGAATTTTGATTGTCATCCCATCAAATTTGCCATCCCAACAACAAATAATGAGGCTGAGTATAAAGCAGCTATCGTCGGCCTTAGAATGTGCTTAGCAGCGGGTGCCAAAAGTGTATTATTGAAGACGGATTCACAGTTGGTTAACGGACAGCTTAAAGGAGAATTTGAAGTCAGAGAAGCCAACATGCAGAAATACGTTGAGAAATCCAAAGAAATGATTGCTCAGTAGAATCATTTTGAGGTACAAGCAATTCCCAGGGCTGAGAACATGAAAGCTAACGCATTGTCTAAGCTAGCTAGCTATGATTCATTCAGTTTTGAGAGGACCGTCACTGTAGATGTTCTGAAGGAGAAAAGCATCACAGAAAAAATTGTGATCGTCAACAATATCAACCAACAAGGAGAGTGGTTCAGGGAATTGGTATCATACAAGTTAACAGGGGCACTTCCTGGAGATCCCACGTCCGCCAAGAAGCTGAAACGACAAGCAAGTTGGTATATCATATACCAAGACGAGCTATACAAGAAATCTTTCAGTTTGCCACTGTTGAAATGTGCAACCGCTTGGGAGTCCGCCAAGATTCTGGAAGAGATTCACGAGGGTATCTGCAGCAATCACATTGACGGAAAAGCTTTAGCACTAAATGCGCTGCGAGCAGGGTTTTATTGGCCAAGCATGTTGGCGGATGCTCAGAGTTAGGTCTAAATCTGGATCCTTTCCCAAATACAATGGATCTGGCGAGTCCTGGGTCCAAAATGGGTTTCAAACTTATTAAGTGTTTTCAATATTTTTGTTAACTAGCGGTTTTTTACTCCCGTATTTTTAGTTATTAAAATGATAAAATACCAAAATAATAGTATAGTTCTCGTACAAATCATTACATAAATTAAAACATCCACAATAAGTTGACTTGAGTCCTGGTTGACAATAGAAAAAATGAAAAGTTTAGAGCTCGAGTACTTAAATCATTTGACTCAATGGTTGTGTGAAAAGCTAAAATTCAAATATCAGGTTGAACAGTTTCATTGCTCCACACACACACACACACACACACAATATGTAAAAGAAAATGGGTATATGGGGCTGGTTTGGGGTGAGTTTGGGTCTAAATTTATCGGACCCATATTCGATTTTTAACACGAAGACCCAGATCCAATCCCAATGGGTCTCAAAATTCTAGACCCGTACCCTTAAAAAACGGGTCCGGTCCAACCTGTTCTGGGTCGGGTCTTGGGTCCATGCCCATCCCTACTCTTAACCAACCATTTCTGTTAAAAATAAGTGAATGTACTAGACCAAACAAGTGGGCCTTGATGGTCCAAAGTATGGCTGGAAAAATCTTACCAACCCGTGAACACGACCCGAACCTAACCCGAAACAAGCGGGGTCGGGTTGAAGTTTTCGATCTGTTTACCTAAATGGGTCGACCTGAACCTGACCTGAAAACGAAACGGGTTAGGTTCGGGTTTAAAATATCAACCCGAAAATAACCTACCTAACCCGTTTAACCAAATTCAGGCAAGGGCAATAAAATGTTTTTTCAGGGTCAAGCTCAATGGAATGATGCATAGAAATGAAAACCCCTAAAAATGATTGTTTTGTTTATTCCCAGCCGTTGCTCAACCCTCCCCTCTTTGTATCTTTTTCTCTCCACTGTATTTATTCAACTCAAATCTGATCTCTCATTTCTCATCAATAGAAATCCAAAAAAATTGAGTATATATCAATACAAAACCAGTCATCTTGGTCTTGTAAAGCCAGACTCACGAAGAGAGAGTGAGAGAGTGAGAGCGTGAGAGAGAGAAAAGGGGAAAAAGAAGCTCATAAATAAGTCAAATTCATATAATTGAAAATGGAAGCCATTGTTGCAGCTTCAAGTACCAAAGAAATAGAAGAAGAGATATGGAGGCTATACAAAAGGACTCAATAAATTATTGATAAAAGTTATTGGAGCTTAATGCCCCCAAATTAGTTATACTTTTTTTTCTTGCATAATTCTCACCATAGAGAACTTACCCGCTTGGACCTCGGAAGAAATTTTCAAAAATCAGGTTAAACGGGTCGGGTTCATGTCAACCAATTTATAAACGGGTCGGGTTCGGTTGGAATTTCTGAACTGTTTAGGTAAACGGGTCGAGTTTGGGGGTGCTTATCCATTTATGTAAACAGGTCGACCTGAATTCTACCCGATCGACCCAATTGCCAGTCCTAGTCCAAAGTCTGTTGCCTTTGCTGGTGAAACTTCATCGATGGCAGGCCACTTACAAAACAAGTAAATTGATTAGGGGGTTGTCCACCCAAACCTTTCCTATGCTTATGTCAGACGGGTAATCAAGTAAGCAAAGTAGTAATAGAGATAATAATAAATGTGTTTGTTTGTGGATATGAGAATGAAATTTACCTTTGTGCCAAGTAAAGTATTTATAAAGGTCATAGAGGCCTTGGGCCTTTCTCCTTCTGAACCCATCTTTGCCAAATAGGTTTATGGGGCTTTGTTATAAGGTAAAGAGTATAAGATCAACTATTGGTTTAGGGCTTATATGTAGGCCCCATAAATTTAACCCCGGAACCATTGTTCTAAAGAGAATGACATTTTTTTTCTAGTTTTGGGACCTTTAGTTGATCTTGACAAATGGCATTAGCAGACCAATTTTGCAAACGCCTCTAGTAGACCGTCTTTTGCAGACGACTTCGGCAGACTGCCTTCACAGACGGTGATGGCACACCACTTAGGCAGACAATTGTTAAGTCAGCAGGGTATCTGCTGGATTATGATTAATGACTTCAGAGACGTTGAAAGTCTTCTAGTTCATTTTTTTCCATTTATTCTACTTTTGTTTCTTATCCTATATTTTTTTTACACTACAAACGAAAGGTCCAATTTTAAGAAAGTGTATAAGGCCCCATTATACTTGCCCCGCCCCTGCCAAAGAGTTCCCCCAAATACTTCAGTAAAAAAAAACAAACACTTCGAAAAAAAAAACAATAAAGATGCCTCTGCAAAGAGGGTGGCATTTATGTGTCCTTAGACCATAATGAAGTGTTCAAGAGAACTGTGGAGACTACCTAACTTTATTGTTTGCCTGAATGCATGCAAGTCTACTGAAAATTAAAAAATTTATCTATGAACTCATTCAAATATCTTGGTCTCTTTGAAGTACTCCCTCTGTCTTTTAAATGTTGCTACATTTACTTTATCACACAGACCAAGGAGGGAGTGGGGGCCCACTGACATAACAAGAGTTAACAAAAAGCAAATAGGTTTAAACACGATAATTAAAGGCACTAAATACACCAACTACACAGTTCTTTAACTGCTATCAATTGAAGTTCACCAAAATCTGATAAATCTTCTTCACCAAAATCTTGAAAAGCTTCTTCACCAAAATATGGAAAACATACGAAAAATTTTAAAAAAAATATGGAAAACATTGGAATCATACCCAAAAATCTGGAAAATCTTCTCACCCAAATCTGGAAAACATACGAATTTTTTTTTTATAAAAAAAATCTGGAAAACATTCTCACCAAAAATCTGGAAAATCTTCAGTTCAAATTCTTCACCAAAAACGTTAGAACTTGAGATGAAACTGTTATAAATTAAAAAAAAGGACATCACAAAGAGTTAAGATATGCACACAAGAGTCATATCTATGTTGGCAGAAGATTGCTATAATCAATAAACTAAGAAATCATGATAAGTTAATTAGAATATTGAATGAACTCTACCACACAAAAAAACGAAGGCAAAAGTATATAAAAAAAAAAGATAGCTTTTGTTTGTAACATGCAAAATTAGATAAACCAAAACAGAGATTTTCAAGTTAAGAAGTGCACTCACCATTTTTGGGTCTTACAAATTCAGATCTTCAATCACCCAAACAATACTTGAATCTTCACCCAGATCTACTCTTCAAGGGTTCAATTGGTTCGTTGGGGTGAGAGAAACAAAAATCCCCAAATATTAAGAAAATATAAAAATGGTTAAAATGGGTATCAATCTGTACAAAATAATGTAGAGAACGTTAGATTGAAGTTAAAAATGCGAAAATCAAACAAATCAAAGCAAGATCTGAAGTTAAAATTCATTTAGGACAGAGAAAAAATGCTTGAAAATCAGAAATTAGATTGTGAAACAAAAAATGGTGTAAATGGGTACCGATGTGTGCAAAATAATGTGAGGATTATTAATTTGAAGCTCACAAAACCAAATTCGAACTAGGGAAATTACTATCTGAACATGAAGTAGCGTTTATGAGAGAGAAAAGGGTGATGCAGAAGATTAAGAGAGGAGGAGAGAGAAAAGGTTCGAGTGAGGATTAGATGGGTTTTAGAGGATTAATTAGGAGAATAAGGACAAATTAAGGGTAAAGATGTCAAAAAGTAGTAGGACCTACTTACCATAAATATAAAAGTGATGGAAATGTAGCAACTAAAATGAGACACACCTAAATGGCAAAATGTAGCAACTAATAAAAGACGGAGGGAGTAAGATATACACAGCAAAATGTAGAACCAAAATATAGCCCAAATACAATCTTACAGAACTGTACCTAGTCGGAAATTTGACTTTGTTAAAGACTATATGATAAGAGGTTTTTAGTGTGTCGTTAAGGCACCAAAAATCGCTTTTCAAACAATATTTATAAAACCTAACGAGCAATTACTATGAACGTAGTAAAGGCAAGTCAAGGGTCGATCCACAGGGAAATTGGGATTAATCAAAGTCTATTAATTCTAAATTACCTAATTGAAGGGTTTTTGGGGGTTTTGAAGGATTTTTGAAATAACGAAAACTAACTATTATCAAAGAACTAGCAAATAATAAGAGATGAAAATATGAATAAGGAAGACACTAGAGTTAAGGTTACTAGTATGGATCAAAGCGGACAACGATTATTAATGCAATTGCGATTCAAAGGTAACGATTACGCAAGGTTTAGTTTTCCTCTAAAATACTCGAGTCCTCTCTCGAATGGTCCTCGAGAATGATCGCTTAATTAATCAACTAAATCCTCTCTCGAATGGTCTTTAGTCAATTGATTAAGAGATCCAATGAATTTGGAAAACCCCTAGTATATGATCCTTTAATTTCTACCCAATGTCTTGGCCTAGAAATTAAGTTGATTCATGGGGATGATAAAAGAATTCATAATTCAATTAAGAACTTTTGAATTCAAAATACCAAAGCACAAATGTGATCAATATCTATCCTAAGGCCTCAAAACACCAAGATCAATGCATAAACTTCTTTAAATCATCACAATCATATTAACAATACATTTAAACCCTAATCCATGCTTTCACCCTAACTCTAGATAGAAAACAACTCACTAATCATGGATTCTAGGCAATAAAACATGAAATCTATAACTAATCTAGGGCTAAATATGATTAAGAGATAATTAATCTAATTAAAATAACAATTATGAAACTATAATAAAGTAGATCTAACGAAAGGGAAGAACAAATAATAGCAATGAAAATAGATAATAAAAACTGAAACTTTGAAACTAATTGAATTAATATACCTTCAATGTTGTAGCAATCACAAACTATGATCTAGAGTTCTCCAATCTTGATCAAAAACTAAGTGTATTTCTCTATAAAGTAAGCCCTAATAATGTTCTCTAAAAAACTCAGAATAAAGCATAAGTCAAAAAAACATAACACCTATTGTTTTTAATGCCCACAAGAATTACAATTTTCTCGCGGAAATGGGTGGTGCGGGCGCACCATAAAATTGGTGCGGGCGCACCAAGGCCACTAATTCAGGTGGCCAATCTTCGCTGGAAAGGTGCGGGCGCACCATGAGAATAGTGCGGGCGCACCTCAGATCTGGTGCCGGCGCACCTAACTGACTGATAATGAGGATGCCCAATCTGTGGGGCGGTGCGGGCGCACCGGTTCCAGGTGCGGGCGCACCAATGTGTGCGGGCAGTGCTAAGGGGGTGCGGGCACACCATGGAGCTCAACTCAAGCTTCCTTTATTTCATTTTCGCGCGTGCAAACTCCTCGAAACTCCCGCCTATTACCGTATCTCCCAACTCTTGACCTTATAAAAGATCATACCTGCAATCAAAGCACGGGAAAACACGGTGAAAGCAAATGTACTAGAAATCCAGTCAAAATTGACCGAAAATCTAGCGAAATGTCACAATGATCAACAATGATCAAGTGAAGGAAATAGAGAGAGAAATGAGGATGAAAGAGGGAAGAAAAGGGTATAAAGAGGATCAAACCAAACCAAAAAGAGCTCATAAAGTACGTTAGAAACGCACTTATCAAACCCCCCCAAGCTTAGCATTTTGCTTGTCCTCAAGTAAACCAAGAATGAGAAAGAAAGAAAAGAGGAGGTGAAAAAGAGGAAAAAGAAAAATCATGCAACAACTAATCTAGATGCTCTAAAAGCAATGCTACAAGTATGACATGCAAGCTAAAAAAGTTCATAACAAGATTTAGGAGACCAACCAAACACAAGAGGGAAGATGATTAGGAAGCACAAGAGTGACTTAAGGGATCTAATCCACCGATCAACCGAGTCCCCATGAAAATAGGCTTTATAAAAGTGATTTCTCACTCTTCTCCACTTCCAAGTCCCGAGTTTGACTCCCCCCTAGGGATGCTCAACCATAATAGCTCGCCTCTACCACATTTTGATGACCCTCATCATGACTTGCACAAAATCTCACCCGCCACTACTAATTGACCAAGTCCAATCTAGAAGTCAACAGGGACTTTATTTAGGTTGTAACGGGGCTAGGTTAAATGGTGTGGATAACAATTTAGGAATGTGGTGCAAAAAGGGTAAAGTGGAGTACACAATAGGGGGTAAAAACTCCCCCAAGCTAGTCCAAACACCAACACAAATCGAGATCTCACACATCTTTGATTAACACTTGATTTTACTTTTTGGAACATTGATTTTCACTTTTTGAACACATATATATTTTTTTTTTCTCTACAATTTGCTCTTTCTTTCTTTTCAATAGAAATCCAAATGAAGCACTAAGAGCATTTTTTCTTTCATTTATTTCCTTTGTCTTTCCATTCTCACAATTTTCCTCAATTTTTGCAATTATACACGAACATTAATTCACTTTCAACAAAAGACTTAGTATCAAAATAACTCAACTCCAAACAAACTAGACATGTACTCCACTTTGGGGAAAGTTTGGCCATGACTTATTATGAGGGTTAAGCAAAAATAGGATACAAAGGCTCAAATGGGTTGAGAAGCGGACAATTCTGCAGGTATAAAAGCTGTTTGGCTTTTGAGCTCCTATTTCTAGCAAAAAAAAATGCCCTAAATCATTCTTCTATAGGCTCGGTCTTATGCAATCTTGGGGAGCTAAAATGCAAGTCACAAGTTAGGCGATCAATGGTGAGGGTTGTAGATGAGTCTTACGAGGTTCTTGGCCCTCCTTCGGGGTTCATCGCACAAGGGAGAAGGCAATCCAATCAACCAACTCGCCAAGTTTCAAAGAGACTCTACCAAAAGTCACCGATTTCAAAGATCATCTAACGTCACAACGAGGCTTCCAAAATCATCAAGTCAAATGCAAAGAAGGTCTTCCAAATTTTAGTGGATGAAAAGTGGTGCGGGGTTTGGTGCGGGCGCACCTCCAAGTGGTGCGGGCGCACCTCCAAGTGGTGCGGGCGCACCAAACTTCCTGCCTGCTGCTGAAGTATGCGGGGAATTTGGTGCGGGCGCACCGTTCAAAATTTCCGAAATAATTGTTGAACGGTGCGGGCGCACCAGTGTTTCTGTTTTTTTTTCCTCGATGCAGACAGAATGGTGCGGGCGCACCGTACAAAATTTCCGAAAAATTTTTTGAACGGCGCGGGCGCACCAATGTTTCTGTTTTTTTTTCCTCAATGCAGACAGAATGGTGCGAGCGCACCTCTATGTGGTGCGGGCGCACCATTTCATCTGCCAACATCTTACACATTCGAGCTGTTTGGTGCGGGCGCACCAAACAGACTGCCCAACAACTTAATTGAGTTAAATTTCGACTTCTCAAATGAATCAAATCCTCTTAAGCTCAATCCAATGCTCATGGTTAGCCGGTAAAACAAAAATCTAGAGTAAAAATAAAAATAGAAAAAGGAAAAGAAGAAGAAAAACGGGTTGCCTCCCGTGTAGCGCTTGTTTTAAGTCATTAGCTTGACTGAAAGGATATGTTCTTCAAGAGGAGCGCTCGGGCGAGCGAAGGATCATGCAACCAATAGAACCGATGGCTTGATTATCATGGTAGATCTTCAATCTTTGACCGTTCACCAAAAACGGACCATTGTCGCCCAAAATCTCATAGGCTCCATAAGGAGTAGTCTTCAACACTTGGAAGGATCCCGACCACTTGGACTTTAATTTTCCAGGGAAGAGCTTTAGCTTTGAGTTAAACAACAAGACTTTGTCTCCAACCCAGAAGTCTCTTTGCTGAATCCGGTGATCGTGCCATTTCTTTGTTTGCTCCTTGTACAGTCTCGAGCTCTCATATGCATCGAATCGGAATTCTTCAAGCTCAACTAGCTTTTCTTTCCGAGCATCTCCCGCTAAGTGAAGATCCATGTTGAGCTCTTTGATTGCCCACCAAGCTTTGTGCTCGAGTTCCACCGGTAAATAACAAGCCTTGCCATACACGAGGCGGTAGGGACTGGTTCCTATCAGCGTCTTGAAAGCCGTGCGAAGGGCCCAAAGAGCATCATCAAGCTTCAAACACCAATCCTTCCTTGTTTTATTTACCACTCTCTGAAGGACGTTCTTCACTTCCCGGTTGGAAACTTCAACTTGGCCTTGAGTTTGGGGATGATAAGGAAGTCCGACTTTGTGATTCACCCCGTACTTCTTCAAGAGGGCCTCCAGTTGCTTCTTGGCAAAGTGTGAACCGCCATCACTTATCAATACTCGGGATACCCTAAACCTTGGGAAGATGATCTTCTTAAGGAGTTTAGTCACAACCTTGTGGTCATTGGTGGGGGAGGCAATGGCATCAACCCACTTAGTTACATAGTCAACCGTAACAAGGATGTACATGTTGCCCAAAGAAGGGACAAAAGGGCCCATAAAGTCAACTCCCCATACATCAAATGGCTCAACCTCCAGAATGTTTTGTTGAGGCATATCATGTCTCTTCGTGATGCCACCACTCCTTTGACATCTATCACAGCTCAAAATAAACTGACGAGCATCTTTTTGCTATGATGGCCAAAACATACCACATTGGAGCACCTTAGCAACAGTTTTGCTTGCTCCACCATGCCCTTCACATGCCAAAGTATGGCAATGATTCAACACCGAATTCATCTCATGATAGGGCACACACCGTCTAAAAACACCATCGGCGCACTTTTTAAACAAGAGAGGGTCATCCTAATAGAACCTCGAAGCCTTTTTGAAAAATCGCTTCCTTTGTTGAGAATTGAAACCATGAGGTTCAATCCCACAAGCCAAGTAGTTCGCATAGTCTACGAACCATGGAATCTCATTATTCAGAATGGCGAATAGTGCTTCTTTTCTCAAATCTTCTTAAATAGGGGTCTCGTCAGGATCCGAGACCTTCTCTTCAAGAGGGAGACGAGAAAGGTGATCAGCTACCACATTCTCCGTCCCTTTTTTCTCCTTCATCTCAAAATCAAACTCTTGAAGAAGTAACACCCACCTAATGAGCCGCGGCATTGCATCTTTCTTACTCATCAAATAACAGACCGCAGAATGATCAATATACACAATAGCCTTATTGCAGGTCAAGTAAGACCGGAATTTATCACTACGGCCAACATTTCCTTCTCCGTAGTTGCATAATTCCGTTGAGCATCATCCAAGGTCCTAATTGCATATGCTATGACATGTAGCCTTCCTTCCTTGCGTTGCCCAAGAACAACGGCCCCTGCAAAGTCAGTAGCATCGCACATCAGTTCCAAAGGCAAGCTCCAATCCGGAGCTTGCACAATGGGGGCAGAAGTGAGAGCCTGTTTCAAAGTTTCAAAAGCCTTAATACAAGACTCATCAAACTCAAAATCTACATCCTTTTGAAGTAGATTCGTCAATGGTTTGGCTATCTGAGAAAAATCCTTGATGAAACGCCGGTAAAAACCCGCATGTCCAAGGAAAGCACGAACTCCCGTCACCGAGTTCGGTGGCGGAAGCTTTTCAATAACCGAAACCTTTGCCGGATCCACTTCAATGCCCTTCTTTGACACTTTATGCCCAAGGACAATGCCTTCCTCGACCATAAAGTGACATTTCTCCCAATTCAGGACGAGGTTCGTCTCTTGACATCTTTTCAATACACACTCAAGATTAACCAGACATGTGTCAAAAGACGAACCACACACACTAAAATCGTCCATGAACACCTCAATAGAATCTTCTAGCATGTTAGAGAAGATTGTTGTCATACACCTTTGGAAAGTAGATGGGGCATTACACAAACCAAAGGGCATCCTTCGATATGCGTATGTCCCATACGGACAAGTAAAAGTGGTTTTCTCTTGATCATCCGGATTAATAGGGATTTGAAAGAATCCGGAATAACCATCGAGAAAACAAAAGTGCGAATGACGAGCAAGCCTCTCCAACATTTGGTCAATGAAGGGGAGAGGGAAATAGTCCTTGCGGGTGGATTTGTTTAACTTCCTATAATAAATACAAACCCTCCACCCGGTAACAGTTCTAGTTGAGATAGTTTCTCCTTTCTCATTCTCAACAATAGTAAACCACGTGAATCGGGCTCACCCAATTGCTATCGGAGATAGCGTAGATGATTCCCGCGTCACGCAATTTCATAATCTCCTTTTTTACAACCTCTTTGAGGTTAGGATTGAGCCTTCTCTGATGCTCTATGGATGAGGCATTACTATCGATGAGATGGATACGATGCATAGCAAGAGAAGGGCTTATCCCCTTAAGGTCATCTATCGAGTACCCAATGACATCTTTATATTTTTATAATATCTCAATCAATTTTGATATAGAGATGTCATCAAGACTCGAATTGACAATAACTGGATAAGTACATGCCTCATCAAGAAAAATATATTTAAGAGAAGAGAGAAGGGGTTTGAACTCTACCTTGGGAGGAGGCTTAGAACACTCCTCATTGTCAATGGATGTCGCGAGAACCTCAAATGCTTCATCTTTTGTCTCCTCAATATTAGTGTCAAGAAACAATGAGAATTCTTTCACCTCTTCCATGTCCAAGCTCGGGGCTTCGGTAAGAGAAGCATACAACTCATCCCCGGTTTGAACCACACTCGCAGCATCCTCTATCTCATTCTCCACTAGGTTGACCCGGTAAATTCTCTCTATCATGGGCCTCTTCAAAGTCTTAGAGAACTCAAATACAACCCGCTGATTGGCTACCTCAACCGTGATAGTATCATTTTTGCAATTGATCACGGCTCCCAACGTCTTTAGAGCCTCTCTTCCATGAATAAGAGGACACAAAATCACAAGGCACAAATACATGCCCAACTTGAATTGGTACATCCTCCAACTCACCATGGGGGACTCTCACAGTGCGGTCCGTCAATTGAATAGTTTTCCGTGTCGGATGAAGAGGAAAATTAAGGTGCTTAGCAATAGACAGTGGCATCAAACTCACACTCGCTCCTAAATCGGCCAATGCACCCTTAGGCTCTAGATCACCTATTTTCACCGGCAAGGTGAAACTCCCGGGGTCTCTTTGCTTCTTAGGCATAGTACGTTGCACAAGAGCACTCACTTGGTAGGGCAAAGTGATAAGCTCATCTTCAAGCTTCCGTTTGTTGGAGAGGATCTCCTTTAAAAATTTAGCATATACCGGCATTTGAGACATAGCCTCAAGGAATGGTATGTTGATCTGAAGGCTCTTCATCACATTGAGAAATTTGGTGAACTTGTCACTTAATTTTCTCTCGACCAACCGCTGAGGATAGGGGACCGGAGGCACATAGGTCTTAATTGGTGGAGATGATGGCATTGGCGCTTTATCACCAACTTGGACTTGTGTCTCATCTCTTCCCACATTCTCTTCTCTCTCACCTTCCTCAACTTCAACTTCTTTCTCAACAACCTCAACTTCTACATCCTTCTCTACCTCCTTGATTGGCATCTTGGGACCCTCGTAACTTGTTCCCGACCTCAAATGAATGACATTAGCTTGGTGGAGGTTGGGGTTAGGAATAGGTTGGCCCGAAAGTTGATTTGTGGGAGTAGAAGGGTTTTTCTCGGCTACTTGGGCAATTTGGGTTTCAAGCTTTTTGTTATGGGCTTGTAGCTCTTGAAACCTTTGCTCATGGTTTTGGAGAATTTGGTTCATGGATTGGAGTTGTTGGAGAATTTGGAGAGAGGTTGGATCGGGAGATGGAGTGGGTTCGGGATTTTGTTTGGGGAACGGAGGGTTAGAGGGAGGTTTTTGGGTATTGGCTCTTTGATGTGGAGCTTGGTAGACATGAGACCCTTGTGAGGATGAACCACCTTGATTATAGTTTGGGTTATACCCTTGCACATACCCTTGGTGTTGACCTTGGTTGTACCCTTGTTGAGGTTGATTCCATCCTTGTTGAGGTTGGTTGAAGCCTTGGTTGTAGTTTTGTTGGGGTTGTTTCCAACCTCCTTGTTGATTGCATCTATACCCTTGGTTTCCTTGGTAACCATCTCCTCGAGAGTTGATTGCCGCCACATGCTCCGAATTTGTACCTCCACAAGAAAATGTATCATGATTAGTACCTCCACAAATATCACAAGAAAAAGAATTTACCTGTGATGGATGAGATGATGCGAGCTTGATCTTGGAGAGCTTCTTGTCAAGTTGATCCATCTTAGCTTGAATTTGATCCATGGGATCTAATTCAAACTTTCCATTCTTCTTAGGTTGAGCACCTCTTCGACGTCCACCCCATGAAGAGTTCTTAATTACTTCTTCAATGGTGGACTCAAGTTGATCTTGCGGGATCTTATAAAGTTGACCTCCCGCTCCAGCATCAAGGTTGGCACGTGATATAGGATCAAGGCCATCATAGAAGAATCGCATAAGGAGATTTTTGGTGAACTCATGGTGAGGGCATGAACGGATCATCTCCTTGAACCGCTCCCAAGCTTCCGCAAGTGTCTCATCGTTCTCTTGCTCAAATGAGGAGATCTTCCTCCTTATGTCTGCTGTCTTCCACTCCGGGAAGTATTTTTTTAGAAAGGCCATTGTGACTTCCTCCCATGTAGTGAGGGAGTTAGCAGGTAAACTCTTGAGCCATGATTTTGCTTTTCCGGTAAGAGAAGACCGGAACAAATGCATCTTGATGTATTCTGGAGAGACGTCATTTGTGGTTATCATGGCACAAATCTCAAGAAACCTGTCAAGATGGTCCAGAGGATCTTCATCCGACCCTCCACAAAATTGTTCTGCCTTCACCATCCGAGTGAACTGAGGGTGAATGCTGAAATTTGTAGTAGTGGTGGGGAGTCGAATACCACCTTGAAGAACATAGGAACCCGGATTTCCGAAATCCCTAAAGAGTTGTGGATTTGCTTCACCCATTTTTGACTGAACTTCATTTGTTGTACTTGAGGCTGGTGAAGATGGTTCGGAACCCAAAGACAAATCTTCCAAATTTTTCCGAAGCTTTCGCAAGGTACGGTCAATTTCTGGATCTAGAGGAAAGGTGGGTGAACCGTGAGCTCTTCTTCTCATGTAACAACAACAAAGCTAAGTAGAGGATTAGCAAATAACAACCACAGTCAAAAAGAAAAGAAAAGAAAAATCAACTAAGCAAAGCTAAACTAAAATGAACTTCAATTAATAGCACAATTTCCCCGGCAACGACGCCATTTTGATAAGAGGTTTTTAGTGTGTCGTTAAGGCACCAAAAATCGTTTTTCAAACAATATTTATAAAACCTAACGAGCAATTACTATGAACGTAGTAAAGGCGAGTCAAGGGTCGATCCATAGGGAAATTGGAATTAATCAAATTTTGGGGGTTTTGAAGGATTTTTGAAATAAATAAAACTAACTATTATCAAGGAACTAGCAAATAATAAGAGATGAAAATATGAATAAGGAAGACACTAGAGTTAAGGTTACTAGTATGGATCAAAGCGGACAACGATTATAAATGCAATTGCGATTCAAAGGTAACGATTACGCAAGGTTTAGTTTTCCTCTAAAATACTCGAGTCCTCTCTCGAATGGTCCTCGAGAATGATCGCTTAATCAATCAACTAAATCCTCTCTCGAATGGTCTTTAGTCAATTGATTAAGAGATCCAATGAATTTGGAAAACCCCTAGTATAGGATCCCTTTAATTTCTACCCAATGTCTTGGCCTAGAAATTAAGTTGATTCATGGGGATGATAAAAGAATTCATAATTCAATTAAGAACTTTTGAATTCAAAATACCAAAGCACAAATGTGATCAATATTTATCCTAAGGCCTCAAAACACCAAGATCAATGCATAAACTTCTTTAAATCATCACAATCACATTAATAATACATTTAAACCCTAATCCATACTTTCACCCTAACCGAAAACTACTCACTAATCATGGATTCTAAGCAATAAAACATGAAATCTATAACTAATCTAGGGCTAAACATGATTAAGAGATAATTAATCTAATTAAAATAACAATTATGAAACTATAATAAAGTAGATCTAATGAAAAGGAAGAACAAATAATAGCAATGAAAATAGATAATAAAAACTGAAACTTTGAAACTAATTGAATTAATATACCTTCAATGTTGTAGCAATCACAAACTATGATCTAGAGTTCTCCAATCTTGATCAAAAACTAAGTGTCTTTCTCTATAAAGTAAGCCCTAATAATGTTCTCTAAAAAACTCAGAATAAAGCATAAGTCGAAAAAACATAACACCTATTGTTTTTAATGCCCACGAGAATTACAATTTTCTCGCGGAAACAGGTGGTGCGGGCGCACCAAGGCTACTGATTCAGGTGGCCAATCTTCGTTGGAAAAGTGCGGGCGCACCATGAGAATAGTGCGGGCGCACCTCAGATCTGGTGCGGGCGCACCTAACTGACTGATAATGAGGATGCCCAATCTGTGGGGCGGTGCGGGTGCACCGGTTCCAGGTGCGGGCGCACCAATGTGTGCGGGCAGTGCTAAGGGGGTGCGGGCACACCATGGAGCTCAACTCAAGCTTCCTTTATTCCATTTTCGCCTGTGCAAACTCCTCGAAACTCCCGCCTATTACCGTATCTCCCAACTCTTGACCTTATAAAAGATCATACCTACAATCAAAGCACGGGAAAACACGGTGAAAGCAAATGTACTAGAAATCCAGTCAAAATTGATCGAAAATCTAGCGAAATGTCACAATGATCAACAATGATCAAGTGAAGGAAATAGAGAGAGAAATGAGGAAGAAAGAGGGAAGAAAAAGGTATAAAGAGGATCAAACCAAACCAAAAAGAGCTCATAAAGTACGTTAGAAACGCACTTATCACTATACACTAAGATTGAAGAATCTATATTATTATCTAAAGTAAAATCATAAATCCTATGTGGCAAGCTCACAATCACCAAGTAATTCTAGAGCTTTGAAATATAAAAACACTCAATAGGAGTGTCCAAGTGGCACTTATATATTATGAGTTAAATGAAAATTAAATCAATTAGTTCAAAATCAAGCCTCTAACATTTTAGGAAACAAATCAATTAGATTAACCGGTTATGTTATGAATTTCAAAATAAATCAATTACTTCAATCAAGCGTGTAACTTTTAAGGAAAAAAAAATTATTCACAAAATCGGTTATGTTATTTCTAAATCATTGAATCAATTACATTAATCAAGTATATAATATTTAAGGAAACAAATCAAATTTCATAAGAACCGGGTCTTAAATTATTGCCTAATTTACAACTTTCTATTATTCCATAACTTGAAGATTTATCCCTTGGTGGACTGAAGGTAGGTCATATCAGCGCAATGATCTGGGTCAATAGGGGAAGGGGGAACCCGCCATCGGTTACATTCAGGCAGGGGGTTCCAAATGAACTCAGTGTCCATATAACAGTAGGGTCTCCCGCCCACGAGCCAAATGCAACTGGTCTTCAGAAAACCACGCAGAAATTTCATCTGCTGAAGGGCCGCACCATCCAATAAGTTGGACTGACCAACAATTGGCACGCTTTCTTCTAAGCGAGCCAGGTCATCGTCCAACGAGAGGTAAGACGCTAGCCGGGTGATCATTCCACCATAAATGATCTCCCCAGCTAGCGTAGTACCCCCCCTAATCTCTTGCAATCGATTGAAGAAGATAACTGCAAAGTTGATTCGGGCTTCATAGTGGGCCCCATCAGTGGCCAACCACAAAACCAACAGCTCTTCCTTTCTTAATTGCCCGACTTCTTGCTTAGGAAAGAAGGTGTAAACCAACATCCTATGGAAGTAGCGGAGAGCATGATGGATAATCTCAGAAGCCTTGAACGAATTTGTCCGAAACCGAGTGGTGCCATCAGTGATCTTGGCCCACCACTCTTGTTCATTGTACCCCTCCCAAATTATTGAATAGGAGGCATCACATGGGGCAGTAGAGTCCGTCCCAAATGCGTCACATAACTCGTCAAAAGATAGTGTTCTGACTTGATTAAATAGACGAGCTTGAATAGTCAGAGCACCGGATTCTTGCTCCCTACTTATGTTCAACGAACTCAAGAACTCAAGAGTTAGTTGGTCATAAGTAGGTTCCCGAACATGAAGGAAGTTCGACAACCCCAGATTTCCTGCCATCTCCCTTACTATCGTGTCGATTTTAAGGTGCTGGCAGGTACCAGTGTCATAGAACTTCGTGGGTCGCAGAGTTCGGTTCGAAAGCTGAGTAAAAATTTAACGGTGTGCAGCATTTGAGAATTTGAGAGGGTAGATAGGAGGGGGATTAGTGCTAGAAGAGGGTCCTTGCGAGGAGGACCCTGTTTTAGCTCTCTTACCCCTGGAGGAGGATCCTTCGCCACTTTTTTTTCCCATGGTGTTGTTTTAAAAACAATGTGAAAAAGATTTTCTTTGAAACGGGGAAAAACAAAGGGCGTGGCCGTAACAGAGGGACTCTTCAAAACCTTTGGTCAAACAAATCACCACATTAATAACACACAAAAACCTAAAAAGAAAAAAAAACTACCAGCACATAAATCCCACAATCAATAGCAACGAAGTTGCTAACAAGCAAGAATTTGATTCTAATCCGAAAACTCAATCAAACTCACACAATTCTCTAACTCACACAATCAACAATCCAACAACATGTTTATCAATACTTGCTCAACAAATCACTTCAAGTAGTTCAATTTAGTTCACAAAAATCTCATAGACTATGAAATTTCCACAAAGAACAAATAATTAAACTAGTTCATCACAACACCAATCACAAAGTTGGGCAAAATTCATGAACAAACCAAAGCTAGGAGAAAAACAAGCATGCAATCAAAAAGAAAACAAACTTGTAGTCCAAATAACAAGATTATCAATGAAAAACAAGAGATTGGAAGAAGATTACAAACTTGGAGATGAAAATCCCCAATTTTGAAACCCTAGAAATCCAAAGCTTGCAAAAACCCCAAATTTGATGTACTTGAGTGTTGTTGAGAGGAAATAGATGAGTTTTCAGGCGAGAAAGTGGCCGGAGGTCGCCGGAAAGCCGCGGTGGTCGCCGGATCTAGAGTTATGGAAGTGAGAGAAAGTGAGTGAGTGAGAGAGAGAGAGTTTGAATTTTAGTGGAGGAAAAGAGTTGTGCGCCGAAAAAAAGAAAGGAAATCGCGGTTATAGTGCTGTCGGGGTTTGATGCGGGCGCACCTCCAAGTGGTGCGGGCGCACCAAACTTTCCTGCCTGCTGTTGAAGTATGCGGGGAATTTAGTGCGGGCGCACCGATCAAAATTTCCGAAAAAATTGTTGAACGGTGCGGGCGCACCTCACATGAGGTGCGGGCGCACCAGTATTTCTGTTTTTTTTCCTCGATGCTGACAGAATGGTGCGGGCGCACCTCTTTGGTGCGGGCGCACCGTTCAAAATTTCCGAAAAATTTTTTGAACGGTGCGGGCGCACCAATGTTTCTGTTTTTTTTTCCTCAATGTAGACAGAATGGTGCGAGCGCACCTCTATGTGGTGCGGGCGCACCTCTATGTGGTGCGGGCGCACCTCTATGTGGTGCGGGCGCGCCATTTCATCTGCCAACATCTTACACATTCGAGTTGTTTGGTGCGGGCGCACCAAACAGACTGCCCAACAACTTAATTGAGTTAAATTTCGACTTCTCAAATGAATCAAATCCTCTTAAGCTCAATCCAATGCTCATGGTTAGCCGGTAAAACAAAAATCTAGAGTAAAAATAAAAATAGAAAAAGGAAAAGAAGAAGAAAAACGGGTTGCCTCCCGTGTAGCGCTTGTTATAAGTCATTAGCTTAACTGAAAGGATATGTTCTTCAAGAGGAGCGCTCGGGAGAGCGAAGGATCAAGCAACCAACAGAACCGATGGCTTATTTATCATGGTAGATCTTCAATCTTTGACCGTTCACCAAAAACGGACCATTGTCGCCCAAAATCTCATAGGCTCCATAAGGAGTAGTCTTCAACACTTGGAAGGGTCCCGACCACTTGGACATTAATTTTCCGGGGAAGAGCTTTAGCCTTGAGTTAAACAACAAGACTTTGTCTCCAACCCGGAAGTCTCTTTGCTGAATCCGGTGATCGTGCCATTTCTTTGTTTGCTCCTTGTACAGTCTCGAGCTCTCATATGCATCGAACCGGAATTCTTCAAGCTCAACTAGCTTTTCTTTCCGAGCATCTCCCGCTAAGTGAAGATCCATGTTGAGCTCTTTGATTGCCCACCAAGCTTTGTGCTCGAGTTCCACCAGCAAATGACAACCCTTGCCATACACGAGGCGGTAGGGAGTGGTTCCTATAGGCGTCTTGAAAGCCGTGCGAAGAGCCCAACGAGCATCATCTAGCTTCAAACACCAATCCTTCCTTGTTTTATTTACCACTCTCTCATGGACGTTCTTCACTTTCCGGTTGGAAACTTCAACTTGGCCTTGAGTTTGGGGATGATAAGGAAGTCCGACTTTGTGATTCACCCCGTACTTCTTCAAGAGGGCCTCCAGTTGCTTCTTGGCGAAGTGTGAATCGCCATCACTTATCAATACTCGGGGTACCCCAAACCATGGGAAGATGATCTTCTTAAGGAGTTTAGTCACAACCTTGTGGTCATTGGTGGGGGAGGTAATGGCTTCAACCCACTTAGTTACATAGTCAACCGCAACAAGGATGTACATGTTGCCCAAAGAAGGGACAAAAGGGCCGATAAAGTCAACTCCCCATACATCAAATGGCTCAACCTCCAGAATGTTTTGTTGAGGCATCTCATGTCTCTTCGTGATGCCGCCACTCCTTTGACATCTATCACAGCTCAAAATAAACTCACGAGCATCTTTTTGCAATGATGGCCAAAACATACCACATTGGAGCACCTTAATTAGCAACAGTTTTGCTTGCTCCACCATGCCCTCCACAAGCCAAAGTATGGCAATGATTCAACACCGAATTGATCTCATGATTGGGCACACACCGTCTAAAAACACCATCGGCGCACTTTTTAAACAAGAGAGGGTCATCCTAATAGAACCTCGAAGCCTTTTTGAAAAATCGCTTCCTTTGTTGAGAATTGAAACTATGAGGTTCAATCCCACAAGCCAAGTAGTTCGCATAGTCCGCGAACCATGGAATCTCATTATTCAGAATGGCGAATAGTGCTTCTTCTCTCAAATCTTCTTCAATAGGGATCTCGTCAAGATCCGAGACCTTCTCATCAAGAGGGAGACGAGAAAGGTGATCAACTACCACATTCTCAGTCCCTTTTTTCTCCTTCATCTCAAAATCAAACTCTTGAAGAAGTAGCACCCACCTAATGAGCCGAGGTTTTGCATCTTTCTTACTCATCAAATAACGGACCGCAGAATGATCAGTATACACAATAGCCTTATTGCAGGTCAAGTAAGACCGGAATTTATCAAATGCAAAAACTACGGCCATCATTTCCTTCTCCGTAGTTGCATAATTCCGTTGAGCATCATCCAAGGTCCTACTTGCATATGCTATGACATGTAGCCTTCCTTCCTTGCGTTGCCCAAGAACAACGCCCACTGCAAAGTCACTAGCATCGCACATCAGTTCAAAAGGCAAGCTCCAATCCGGAGCTTGCACAATGGGGGCAGAAGTGATGGCCTTTTTCAAAGTTTCAAAAGCCTTAATACAAGACTCATCAAACTCAAAATCTACATCCTTTTGAAGTAGATTCGTCAATGGTTTGGCTATCTGAGAAAAATCCTTGATGAAACGCCGGTAAAAACCCGCATGTCCAAGGAAAGCACGAACTCCCGTCACCGAGTTCGGTGGCGGAAGCTTTTCGATAACCGAAACCTTTGCCGGATCCACTTCAATGCCCTTCTTTGACACTTTATGCCCAAGGACAATGCCTTCCTCGACCATAAAGTGACATTTCTCCCAATTCAGGACGAGGTTCGTCTCTTGACATCTTTTCAATACACACTCAAGATTAACCAGACATATGTCAAAAGACGAACCACACACACTAAAATCGTCCATGAACACCTCAATAGAATCTTCTAGCATGTCAGAGAAGATTGCTGTCATACACCTTTGGAAAGTAGATGGGGCATTACACAAACCAAAGGGCATCCTTCGATATGCGAATGTCCCATACGGACAAGTAAAAGTGGTTTTCTCTTGGTCATCCTGGATTAATAGGGATTTGAAAGAATCCGGAATAACCATCGAGAAAACAAAAGTGCGAATGACGAGCAAGCCTCTCCAACATTTGGTCAATGAAGAGGAGGGGGAAATGGTCCTTGCGGGTGGATTTGTTTAACTTCCTATAATCAATACAAACCCTCCACCCGGTAACAGTTCTAGTTGAGATAGTTTCTCCTTTCTCATTCTCAACAATAGTAAACCACGTGAATCGGGCTCACCCACTTGCTATCGGAGATAGCGTAGATGATTCCCGCGTCACCCAATTTCATAATCTCCTTTTTTACAACCTCTTTGAGGTTAGGATTGAGCCTTCTCTGATGCTCTATGGATGAGGCATTACTATCGATGGGATGGATACGATGCATAGCAAGAGAAGGGCTTATCCCCTTAAGGTCATCTATCGAGTACCCAATGACATCTTTATATTTTTGTAATATCTAAATCAATTTTGATATAGAGATGTCATCAAGACTCGAATTGACAATAACTGGATAAGTACATGCATCATCAAGAAAAACATATTTAAGAGAAGAGGGAAGGGGTTTGAACTCTACCTTGGGAGGAGGCTTAGAACACTCCTCTTTGTCAATGGATGTCGCGAGAACCTCAAATGCTTCATCTTTTGTCTCCTCAATAGTAGTCTCAAGAAACAATGAGAATTCTTTCACCTCTTCCATGTCCAAGCTCGGGGCTTCGGTAAGAGAAGCATACAACTCATCCCCGGTGTGAACCACACTCGTAGCATCCTCTATCACATTCTCCACTAGGTTGACCCGGCAAATTCTCTCTATCATGGGCCTCTTCAAAGTCTTAGAGAACTCAAATACAACCCGCTCATTGGCTACCTCAACCGTGATAGTATCATTTTTGCAATTGATCACGGCTCCCAACATCTTTAGAGCCTCTCTTCCAAGAATAAGAGGACACAAAATCACAAGGCACAAATACATGCCCAACTTGAATTGGTACATCCTCCAACTCACCATGGGGGACTCTCACAGTGCGGTCCACCAATTGAATAGTTTTCCGTGTCGGATGAAGAGGAAAATTAAGGTGCTTAGCAATAGACAGTGGCATCAAACTCACACTCGCTCCTAAATCGGCCAATGCACCCTTAGGCTCTAGATCACCTATTTTCACCGGCAAGGTAAAACTCCCGGGGTCTCTTTGCTTCTTAGGCATAGTATGTTGCACAAGAGCACTCACTTGGTAGGGCAAAGTGATAAGCTCATCTTCAAGCTTCCGTTTGTTGGAGAGGATCTCCTTCAAAAATTTAGCATATGCCGACATTTGAGACATAGCCTCAAGGAATGGTATGTTGATCTGAAGGCTCTTCATCACATTGAGAAATTTGGTGAACTTGTCACTTAATTTTCTCTCGACCAACCGCTGAGGATAGGGGACCGGAGGCACATAGGTCTTAATTGGTGGAGATGATGGCATTAGCGCTTTATCACCAACTTGGACTTGTGTCTCATCTCTTCCCACATTCTCTTCTCTCTCACCTTCCTCAACTTCAACTTCTTTCTCAACAACCTCAACTTCTTCATCCTTCTCTACCTCCTTGATTGGCATCTTGGGACCCTCGTAACTTGTTCCCGACCTCAAATGAATGGCTTTAGCTTGGTGGAGGTTGGGGTTAGGAATAGGTTGGCCCGAAAGTTGATTTGTGGGAGTAGAAGGGTTTTTCTCAGCTACTTGGGTAATTTGGGTTTTAAGCATTTTGTTATGGGTTTGTAGCTCTTGAAACCTTTGCTCATGGTTTTGGAGAATTTGGTTCATGGATTGGAGTTGTTGGAGAATTTGGAGAGAGGTTGGATCGGGAGATTGAGTGGGTTCGGGATTTTGTTTGGGGAACGGAGGGTTAGAGGGAGGTTTTTGGGTATTGGCTCTTTGATGTGGAGCTTGGTAGACATGAGACCCTTGTGAGGATGAACCACTTTGATTATAGTTTGGGTTATACCCTTGCACATACCCTTGGTGTTGACCTTGGTTGTACCCTTGTTGAGGTTGATTCCATCCTTGTTGAGGTTGGTTGAAGCCTTGATTGTAGTTTTGTTGGGGTTGTTTCCAACCTCCTTGTTGATTGCTTCTATACCCTTGGTTTCCTTGGTAACCATCTCCTCGAGAGTTGATTGCCGCCACATGCTCCGAATTTGTACCTCCACAATAAGATGTATCATGATTAGTACCTCCACAAATATCACAAGAAAAAGAATTTACATGTGATGGATGAGATGATGCGAGGTTGATCTTGGAGAGCTTCTTGTCAAGTTGATCCATCTTAGCTTGAAATTGATCCATGGGATCTAATTCAAACTTTCGACTCTTCTTAGGTTGAGCACCTCTTCGATGTCCACCCCATGAATAGTTCTTAATTACTTCTTCAATGGTGAACTCAAGTTCATCTTGCGGGATCTTAGAAAGTTGACCTCCCGCTCCAGCATCAAGGTTGGCACGTGATATAGGATCAAGGCCATCATAGAAGAATCGCATGAGGAGATTTTTGGTGAACTCATGGTGAGGGCATGAACGGATCATCTCCTTGAACCGCTCCCAAGCTTCCGCAAGTGTCTCATCGTTCTCTTGCTCAAATGAGGAGATCTTCCTCCTTATGTCTGCTGTCTTCCACTACGGGAAGTATTTTTTCAGAAAGGCCATTGTGACTTCCTCCCATGTAGTGAGGGACTTAGCAAGTAAACTCTTGAGCCATGATTTTGCTTTTCCGGTAAGAGATGACCGGAACAAATGAATCTTGATGTAGTCTAAAGAGACGTCATTTGTGGTTATCATGGCACAAATCTCAAGAAACCTGTCAAGATGGTCCAGAGGATCTTCATCCGACCCTCCACAAAATTTTTCTGCCTTCACCATCCGAGTGAACTGAGGGTGAATGCTGAAATTTGTAGTAGTGGTGGGGAGTCGAATACCACCTTAAAGAACATAGGAACCCGGATTTCCGAAATCCCTAAAGAGTTGTGGATTTGCTTCACCCATTTCTGACTGAACTTCACTTGTTGTACTTGAGGCTGGTGAAGATGGTTCGGAACCCAAAGACAAATCTTCCAAATTTTTCCGAAGCTTTCACAAGGTATGGTCAATTTCTGGATCTAGAGGAAAGGTGGGTGAACCGTGAGCTCTTCTTCTCATGTAGCAACAACAAAGCTAAGTAGAGGATTAGCAAATAACAACCACAGTCAAAAAGAAAAGAAAAGAAAAATCAACTAAGCAAAGCTAAACTAAAATGAACTTCAATTAATAGCACAATTTCCCCGGCAACGGCGCCATTTTGATAAGAGGTTTTTAGTGTGTCGTGAAGGCACCAAAAATCGATTTTCAAACAATATTTATAAAACCTAACGAGCAATTACTATGAACGTAGTAAAGGCAAGTCAAGGGTCGATCCACAGGGAAATTGGGATTAATCAAAGTCTATTAAGTCTAAATTACCTAATTGAAGGGTTTTTGGGGGTTTTGAAGGATTTTTGAAATAACTAAAACTAATTATTATCAAAGAACTAGCAAATAATAAGAGATGAAAATATGAATAAGGAAGACACTAGAGTTAAGGTTACTAGTATGGATCAAAGCGGACAACGATTATTAATGCAATTGCGATTCAAAGGTAACGATTACGCAAGGTTTAGTTTTCTTCTAAAATACTCGAGTCCTCTCTCGAATGGTCCTCGAGAATGATCGCTTAATCAATCAACTAAATCCTCTCTCGAATGGTCTTTAGTCAATTGATTAAGAGATCCAATGAATTTGGAAAACCCCTAGTATAGGATCCCCTTAATTTCTACCCAATGTCTTTGCCTAGAAATTATGTTGATTCATGGGGATGATAAAAGAATTCATAATTCAATTAAGAACTTTTGAATTCAAAATACCAAAGCACAAATGTGATCAATATCTATCCTAAGGCCTCAAAACACCAAGATCAATGCATAAACTTCTTTAAATCATCACAATCACATTAACAATACATTTAAACCCTAATCCATACTTTCACCCTAACCCTAGATAGAAAACTACTCACTAATCATGGATTCTAAGCAATAAAACATGAAATCTATAACTAATCTAGGGCTAAACATGATTAAGAGATAATTAATCTAATTAAAATAACAATTATGAAACTATAATAAAGTAGATCTGATGAAAGGGAAGAACAAATAATAGCAATGAAAATAGATTATAAAAACTGAAACTTTGAAACTAATTGAATTAATATACCTTCAATGTTGTAGCAATCACAAACTATGATCTAGAGTTCTCCAATCTTGATCAAAAACTAAGTGTCTTTCTCTATAAAGTAAGCCCTAATAATGCTCTCTAAAAAACTCAGAATAAAGCATAAGTCGAAAAAACATAACACCTATTGTTTTTAATGCCCACGAGAATTACAATTTTCTCGCGGAAACAGGTGGTGCGGGCGCACCAAGGCCACTGATTCAGGTGGCCAATCTTCGCTGGAAAGGTGCGGGCGCACCATGAGAATAGTGCGGGCGCACCTAACTGACTGATAATGAGGATGCCCAATCTGTGGAGCGGTGCGGGCGCACCGGTTCGTGTGCGGGCAGTGCTAAGGGGGTGCGGGCACACCATGGAGCTCAACTCAAGCTTCCTTTATTCCATTTTCGCACGTGCAAACTCCTCGAAACTCCCGCCTATTACCGTATCTCCGAACTCTTGACCTTATAAAAGATCATACCTGCAATCAAAACACGGGAAAAGACGGTGAAAGCAAATGTACTAGAAATCCAGTCAAAATTGACCGAAAATCTAGTGAAATGTCACAATGATCAACAATGATCAAGTGAAGGAAATAGAGAGAGAAATGAGGAAGAAAGAGGGAAGAAAAGGGTATAAAGAGGATCAAACCAAACCAAAATGAGCACATAAAGTACGTTAGAAACGCACTTATCACTATACACTAAGATTGAAGAATCTATATTATTATCTAAAGCAAAATCATAAATCCTATGTGGCAAGCTCACAATCACCAAGTAATTCTAGAGCTTTAAAATATAAAAACACTCAATTGGAGTGTCCAAGTGGCACTTATATATTATGAGTTAAACGAAAATTAAATCAATTAGTTCAAAATCAAGCCTCTAACATTTTAGGAAACAAATCAATTAGATTAACCGGTTATGTTATGAATTTCAAAATAAATCAATTACTTCAATCAAGCGTGTAACTTTTAAGGAAAAAAAAATTATTCACAAAATCGGTTATGTTATTTCTAAATCATTGAATCAATTACATTAATCAAGTATATAATATTTAAGGAAACAAATCAAATTTCATAAGAACCGGGTCTTAAATTATTGCCTAATTTACAACTTTCTATTATTCCATAACTTGAAGATTTATCCCTTGATTTTCGGCTATCAAAGATTGATTTTTCACTTTTCTTCAAAAAAGTAAAAGTAAAAAAGACCAAATCTTACTACTATATAATGCCCATATGCTATTCGATCGATCAATAAAGAATTCACCAAAAAAAAATCAGAACAGAGAAGAACAAAGACAATTCATCAGTGCAGCGAGATGATGGTGGTCCGATAATCGGAGAGCCGAGAAACTCCAGTAGCAGCAGTTACTCAGGCGGCATGAGACTGGGTGTTAGCCCACCGGCAGAAGCAACAACTTCTTTTTGTAGCTTTTTTTTATTTGTTTTAATCAGTCCTTGGTGTATATCATTATGAAATTTTAAAAAAAGAAGCATGCAATAAGAATTTTTAAAACAATCATTTAACATAAGTAAGAGTTTTTAGATATGGGAAAAAAAAATTAGTGTATGTTCTATGATGGGAGAAGGCAGATTATTATCATAAAGATAAGAGGGAAAAAAAGATCTTTCATTATTGAAGCAATAGTTATCCTCAAGGCAATGATGAATTTGCAATCATCATCTTCAACCTAAAACCATCAAGTCTCCAGTAAATGATGTCTTCGAAATTTTTTCACCATTATTGCAATAAATATCTTGATTTCTTTCTTGAGATCTCCATATTTTTTTTCAAAAGGATAAATAAGAATGAGATAGAGAGATTTTGTGTTAGGTTAGAGAGTTCTAGAGATGTTGAAGAGGAAAGTAAGGCGGTTTAGCATAGTATAATGGTTTAGGCGTTTAGCAAAGTAAGAGAGATAGGGTGTGTGAGTGTGGTTGATCTTCAATTGCCAAATGATAATGTTAACATTTAGAACAAAGCATTGTACTGTACTCAAATGTATGCCTCGGGCCTTAAAGTACAAATCGCAAGTGTACAGATGTTGTTGTTGTACATGAAATCGTAAGTGTTAAGTACATACAAATTATCATCTTACATAAGTGACTAGCTTGCTTTTGTATCAATGCAAATTCAACATGAAAGTTCTATATTATCAATATTAAGCCATATGGGTCAAAAATTCTAATTCATGTGATGGTAATGCTAAGTACATGCCGATTAGTGTTACTAATATTAAGTCGTAAGGGTTAAAACTATTAAATCGTGATTTTGTTATTTTAACATTTTCTTAACAAAAAAATTACGCCTTCACATTTGACCCCCACGACTTAATATCAGTTTTATTTTATTTATGATATAACTATTTCATATAAATACAAATGAGAGAATCTGGGACTTGGACAGTAACATACCAATGAGAGAGAGAATAGAGAAGATAATGGGAGCAGGGGAGCAGGGGAGGGGGTAAGTGCAAACCAAGCAGAGGGTGAGTCAAAACTGAGCAAGTGGGAAAGGAGATTCACTAAAAGAAAAGGATAAATCATTTAAAAGAACGAATTAAGTGCCATATACTTCCTCCGTTCTTTTTCTTTTGCAACAATGAGATTTTTACACTATTCACTCACCACCCTTTCACTATCTATTGTGATTTTTACGCAAGGAAATATATAGTCATGTGGGGTCTTGTTAGATTCGTCTCGATGTATAGTTCAAAAAATTAAATTTGTATAATTTTTACAAAAAAGTAATTAAAGATATTTATAGTTGAAATTGTGCATTGGCAAACGTAAAAGCTCTATTGTTGCAATAGAAAAAGAACGGAGGAAGTAGTTTTCTTGACCGGTTAAATAGGTTTCTTTAAGTCACTGGATCTATGTTTGAAGACATGTCCATAATTTGGAATATTTTAAAAATAATTCATAGTGGGGATTACTAAAAGTAGACGATCATAGTTTCAATTATTCTGGTCAGTTTCTCCTACAATATTTTATTTTTTTAATTACCAAACCATAATAATTTGGAAATAGTTGAAATTTAGAATCGTACGCATGTTATGTAATTGCTTCAGATTTTTTTTTATTATATGTCTTTGTGTATTTTTTTAAAAGTAAATATCGATTAATACGGCATCATATTTTAAATAATTTTTTTAATACATAATTACTATTAGCATAAAATATATCATGATATTAAGTGAATTTAAGGTAATTTTTTTTTTTGTTGAAAACAACCTTTTATAGTACTCAATCTTTTTTGTTAGAATCATAAATCAAGGAAAATTACATCTAACATAGAATTGGTTATTTAATCAAACTTGGGTAAATGAAAAAGTCTGAAAAACTTTTTTGATTTTTGATAAGAGTATTAGATAATTTTTTAATCTAATAGGAAAATTTGGAGGAGTGAGTTTCAGTTTTCAATATTGATTAGTGATCTTCAATTGATCTTCCAATATTGACGAATCAATGAGCGAAAGATTGACCAGTTAATATTAAAGGATCAATTGATCTTTCTTAACAAAGAAGACTGAAGTTTATCAGGGAAAATTCTTCTACCACATTGAAATGTTATCTGGTGTTTAAATATAAACTAGGTTTTGGACCCGTGCATAATGCACGGGAACTATTAAGTTTAATAAGAATGTTTATATATCAGCTACATTGAAAACATATAAACGATTCTTTACGTCTATTCGATCAAATTCTTTTTTGTATGATAAAAAGGCGTCTTTATATTAATTATAAAGTTGTTTAGCAAACACATAACTCATATGTTTTGAAGATTTCTTTATATGCTACATTAATCGTAGTATTAGACATCCCATGTTCTTCCTCATAAATTAGTACCATTAGGCATTTTTTACTCGTGACTCTAGAAATGGTTACGTAAAATTGGCCACGCCTGCTAACTGGTCTCGGGAAACCCACTATGCGATATAGATTCTCCTTGATTTTTAATACTGCCAAAGGAAATTGCCTTTTTTGAAACATCATAGGAAATTTTGTTTCATCTGACATAATATCATACGGGGTATAAATACCTTATTCCTCGTTGCTACCTAAAATGACCACAACTTGGATGATTCGGTTTTTACATGCTTGATTACCAACCTAGTATTGTTACATAAACCAGATGTTGGCCAGGTCAATATTCCTCAGTAGCATCACTGGTGTACCAACCTTTAGTCTTATACTGTGATTCAATAGATCGAAACATCTAATGGTATTTAGGAATTCAATGGAGTAGATTTTCATGCACTTCTAAGTTGCATTTTTCCTTAGAAATTGTATTTTTCATTAGAAATTGCATTTTTAAACTTAAATATACTCTATTAATTCCTCTGGTAATTCGGACAACACATGATCATTCACAATCTCCACTATCTTATGAGTCGAAGCAAGAATATCTATCATTTAAAAATACTTAAGTTCCTCTAAATGATCCTCTATGTGGCCGAATATATGTTTTCCACTATAGCTGATATAAGATTATTTACACCATCTATAAAATTGACAATGAGTATATATATAGTACCCGTGTGATGATATTTGCTCTCTTGTTACAGATAAATAAACAAATCATCCTAAGTTCAATTATGATAATGATGATGAACAAAATTTCAAACTGAATATTGATCAACTCGTTGCAATACAAAATTTCAAATCCTTCTTTTACGTTACTATTTACAATATAAAATTAGTCAGTACCCCGTTTTGATTTTCATGTTATATTGTAAACCCTTAAAAGGTTATTGTTGTGGATGAATTTCAAGCTTTCTTTAGTATTTAGTGCTATGCTTCCATTTATATCTTCATTTATTCTAAAAGTTTGATATATTTATACTTTTGAACTGCATAATGGATCAGAGTGATTAAAAAATTGATAAATATAATTTTTCCCTTGTTGGTTTTTTATTCTTCGTAATTTCTTTTATGGGTGTGACATTATCGTACTTCCCACTATACTTTTCGCCTCCCAAAAATTACACTAAATGACACCAGTGGCCCACAGTTAACCCTTACTCCTTTATTTATTCTCATAAGCAATCCTAAAGAACAGAAAAATATGAAAGTAGAATTTTAAAATATATCAAGCCAACACCAGTTTTGATATTAGTTAAACTAATTTAGAACATATAAATATGTAATACTGTATTATATATGTGTGTTTTGTAGGTTCTCCATATGATTTACATTTTCTGGTTATCCTTTTATATAAGAAAAAGTGAAAACAAAAGTAAATAGACAAAATAACAACTTTAACAATTTAATAACTTTATCCAATCCTTTCAAAACAGTTTCACTCTCTTTCTCTGTGAACATCCCCAAAAACATATTCATTCTTTCAATTCATCTTTCTCTCTAGAAAACCAAAAAGTGAAAAAACAACCAAACTTAGTGTTCATTTATTGGGAGTAAAACCGACTAATTTTGAATACTTACAATCCCTCTTTTGACATATAATGCTAGACAATTAGCTAATTTTGTTGATAAAACTATGTCGAATAGTATCTCTCTTCCTTTCTAGTCTAATACCCATGCGATGTAAGGTTACAAATAGTTTAATTACTTTGTAGAAAATTATAAGATAAATAGTTAACTTCTTTCCAATATCAAATTCATCATTATATCGTATTTATCCCTTACGACTTAATATCGGCGACATATTATTTATGATAATGCTCCTAATCTAACCTTTTCTCTCTAAAAAACGATAAATACGCAAATTACCCTAATTTGATTTTTGATGGGATGAATACAAAGGAAGTCTTTTTCATTTTTATGATGCGTACCCTTTCCTCATCAACTATGTCATGTCACTTCCTTTGGTTTAGCAATTTCAGAGTTTAATGTAAATTTAATTATAATGTCAATACCCATGGTATTGAAACTTCATTTCAAAACATGAGTTTTTCTTTATAAATTTCATTAGCATCCAATACTACCTTTCCAAATGGTAATATAATGCATTACCATTACCACCATTGATGACCACTAACCAAAATGGCCTTTAATGTATTCCAAAACTGTGACTCTTCTCCCATTAAGAATCCTTCTCAACTTGGCATGCACTTTGATTGATTACTAACTTAACTACAGTGAAGAAGAAAATCATAATTTAAACCATAATTTTTTTTACCACTGCATATGTATTCTCTTCATCCCGATGGAAATAAATAATAATTTGATTATTTAACGATGGCCAAATCACTATGGTCAAATCACAATGGTCAAAATTATATTTGTAAATTTTAGAATACTAACTAATATACTTGGAACTCTATGAAAAAAAAGAACACAAAATGAAATGAACCACAAATGAAGAAAATAATAACGTCACACTTATTATTAGCATAGTAAATTATAGTTGTTGCATTGACTACTGGACTATTACATATTTTTTAGTCACACGAATATTGCCCCATAAAAAGGTAATTAAGAACAAAAATATTTGAACCATGAAAAAAACTATCCAACACCATCAAATTCATAGCTTTTTCATCATATCCTGTATTTTATCTCGAGTTTTCTTGACTTTCACTAAAAATTTGCACTGGCAAAATCGTTTTCTCTCTAGATTTGTTGTTCTTATCAAATTGCCAACCCAACTTTTCGGCGAATATGAAGCAACAATCTACATGCAGTAAACTATAGCCATACTTTGATCTTTCTCGTGCTTCTTCCAACGCGATCAAGTCTTATTTGCATCTCCAATTGTTAATTTGAAGGCAATACATTATGACTATTATAAGTTCGGGTATCTTTTTATTACTTCAATTGTAATTGGTTTATGAATTATTGATTCAAGATTTTCAGAGGTAATTATCAATAGACATGCACAAATGGTGGCCTATCCTTCGTAGCTTGTATCATCTGATTGATCTATTGGGATTTCATAATTTTCTTTATCACCCATCCAATTTCAAGTTCAAAATAGAGCTACATTATGAAGAAAAGGCTTTTATAAAAAGTTGTTGACTTTGCCTTCCTTATTAGCTTATATGAAAAGCTGTAATTTTTTTGTTAACATTGTTTATTAGTCGTTGTTGTTTATTTTTTTTCTGAAAATTATTATTCGTTGTTGTTAAACAATCTGAATTTAAGACACTTTTTAAGTTACTCTAGCCTAGTATTATAATTTTTTTTTTTGAAAAGTTAGTATTATAATTAAGTAGGAGTAAATAACATGAGAAACATTCCTAAAAAAAAAAAAAAAAAAAAAAAATAACAAACTCATTTTTTAATGTAGCTTAGTTGCAGCTCACTTCTAGGATATTCTAATGTCTTTCATCCTTCCTCTCTTTTTCTCACCTCTACCAATTCATAATTATCTTCCTTCATCACTTGATCTAGCTCTCCTCCACTTCCTTCTCTTTCATCTGAAATGAGGAATTTTACATGTATTTTGTTAAAATAGCAATTAACTTTTAACAGATCCATAAATATTTGTGTTCTATATCCTGCTAAAGATGTTAAGGTAGATAGTACACAAATTTTGTTTTTTTTTTTTTTTTTGGTGAACAAAGGTAACATAACATAATTCACAAATTTTGCTTGATCTGATTTACATGCAACAATTAGAAAAAGAGTTACAGGTATGTTTTCACTCCTTCAATTCAAAACTAAACTTGTTCATAAATTACAATTTCACATCACCAAAAAAATCGAAAAAGAAAAGGTCAAAGAAAACAATAAACAAAAAGCTTAATATCCTGATAATTCCGCAAAAAATTCAATCTCAAATTTTTTTTTGACTTCAAATTCATCGCTGCTATCTTCCACTCTGTTGGTTGGTTCCCTAATTGATGATGCTGCCGTGTTGATGTACCCGTGTTTTTTTACTCCAATTGATCGAATTGTTGTTCATTTGGATGAATTACAGAAAAAATGAGCTAAAATTTGATCATGAAACTGAAGGAATTTGGTATTGAGGGTTTGAGAGGAGGGAGATGCAGTAAAACAAATATTGAGATTTAAAGATGTGTGAGTTGTTTCCTTTCATGACAATATTCAATTTGCTTCAATTAGGGATTATTTTGTGGAATTAATTTGTTTCCTTAAATGTAAATTGCTAGATTTAAGTTTACCTTACACAGCCTAAATCTACACGATTTGCAATCTTTTTAAATCAAATCCAGTGACTGTCAAGTGAATGAGAGGCTTGGAAAAACCGAGAAGCAATGAGAGGGGATAAACAATATGGGGCTGCCACATAGGATGAAGTTTTCTTGCTTTAATATTATATATGGTGGAAAGTTAAGTTGACTTTTTTTTTTTTTTGAAGGGATAATTAAGTTGACTTTTTTTGGTTAAGTTCCAAAATCGATAATTAAGACAATAGATGATATCTTATTGTTTATAAAAATTTTCCATTGCAATTATAATATAATAATATATACAACAACAATATTTTGCCAGTATATAACACTATTATCATTAATTTTAAGCCAAATATATATATGTAAAGCAAAGACATATATGTGATAATTATATATGTTCCTACCTCCACCTTATCATATTAATTATCATAGGTAAATTAACCTCACAGATAATATATAATTTAGAGAATTCTCAAAACCAAAAAACTTATATGAACTTGGTCCACACAAAATTTAATGTGCCCTCAATGTCAATACTTGTGATTTATGAAAAAAAGGGGTCATTATGTTAAAAAAAAACAATAGATATAAAAGAGAAGTAGCTATAGATTATTAAGGGTGATTATGTGAGAAAAAGAGTATTATGTTATAAAGTGTAATTTCCATTATAATAAACTAATATATAAAACGGTGACTATATAAAAAACGGTCACTATGTTAAATAATGGTACATTAGTGTAACTTTAGATTGTACGTGACTATATGAAAAAGAAGGGTCAGTCACATGAATGGCTTTGGTCCATACTAACATTAGTGTGGACCAGGTCCACGCAACACTAACTCAAAATGTATTCAAACTTTGTGTTAGAAGCTTCTTGAAAGTCAAGATTAGTGATTTAACAAAAACTGCGAAAATGTGCACGATTAAAGCTAGGATTATCAGAGTCTATATTAACCATATCATGAAAATTCGTTGGAAACAGACATCATTCAGATGTTGTTAATGGATGAAGAAGTGTGTTCGATTTCATATTATTTAATTTTTAGTAAAGCATAATATAATGTATATAGTTATTGGTTTTATATTTTTAATGTTTTTGGTTAAAATTTAATTTTTTAACATATTTTTTTTATGATTGATTAAAAGCACAAAGAACTATAGGAAATTAGGATTATACTAAATGCTCTCACTTTTTCAACATGTATGTGCACTTGATTTTATATATTCCTTAAATTATATTATGGAAGAAAGAAGTGGTAAATCAACATAGTAGCTAATTCAAAAGGAATATTTTTTTTGTCTAACACAACTCCTCATAACTTTTTTCTTTGGTTACAAAAGGATAAAAAGTTTCAGAGCCCAATGTAAAAGAAAAAAAGATTCAGAGAACATAAGCTTATTACTGTAATTACGTTAGATCACATATACCGTCACTAATATTATTTAGGCTACACTATAATACGATTATATAAGTGTTATCAACGTCTATTTCATTTTGAACTTTAAGAGTTAAACTCCCTTGAAAGAAAGGACTCCCTCTCTACTTTGGTGGATTTCCCTACCTTCCTGGTTCCCCTCCGCCGCGGCGGCCGCAACTCCTTAGCCATGGCTGAGGAGATCTCACGAATTGTTTCTCAGTTAACTATTGATGATGAAGAAGATAAGATCCTGGACTTAGGTGCTCTAAACCCTAACGTGGAGAATAAGCTTTCGTTGGTTCTGTTTGGGCGACTTCTAACAGAGCGTTCTTTCAACGTGGAGGCCTTTAAACGCACGATTTCGTCTGTCTGGGCTCCCTCCCAAGGGCTGGTTATTCGAGTGCTTAGCCCCAATTTTTTTGCATTCCAATTCTTTCATTGGAGAGACATGGCAAAGGTGATTGATGGGCGCCCATGGTGCTTTGACAACATGCTCATCTTGTTGAAAGAAGCAGATGGAGAAGAACAACCGGATCAGGTAAAAATCATTCACTCGCCTTTTTGGGTTCGGATTAAAAATTTACCTTTTAACTATAGATCGGATGAAATAGTTAAAGCCCTAATTGGGAATATGGGTGAAATTTTGGAGATTGAGGAGGATGTATTGGCTTTTTAAAAAATTTTAAAATAATAAAAATATTAAAAAATAAAAAAAAAAAAAAAAATAATAAAAAAAATGAGTTTTTGGGTATAGGGAAAGGGGAGAAAAAAAGAGTTAGGGAAGAAAAAAAAATAAAAAATTTAGGAAGGGGAAAAAAATAAAGGAAAAAAAAAAAAAAAAAAATGTAAAAAAAAATAAAAAAAAAAAAAAAAAATAAATAAAAAATAATATGTATTGGGTATTGGTAGGTATAGAAGAGTTAGGGTTATGATGGATGTAACAAAACCTTTGCGTAGATACCGCAAGTTGAAGGACAAACGTGGTCGAGAAATTCATGTTGATTTCGCCTATGAAAGGCTTCCTTTTTTCTGTTTTGCATGTGGCATCATGGGACACTCGGAACGGAATTGCCATGTAGTTCCGGAGGAAGAAAAACAAGAGAAGCTGGGTTGGAGCGCTGAACTGAAGGCAACTCCAAGAAAAGGCAGGTTAAAGGAGATTGAAGAAGATGAGAAATATAGAGCTAGTAGGAAAATTCTTTTCACTACTGCTCCAAGAATTGAAGCTCCTGTATCTGATAATATTGGGATGAGCACGTTGGTTGGTAAGTCTTCAAAGCCAATTAATGCAGCAGTGGTGGAGTCATTTAATGAAAAAGTGGTGAATAAAGTCAATAATGCTTTAGTGGATGTACAAGTGTCTGGGGACAAGGAATCATCTCATAATGATAGTGAGACATATATTGAAAATGTGACCCAGCATTTTGTGCCTAGTTTAGATGAGGTACAACATCCCCAACAAAGTAATGCCCCTTTTGTTTTTTCTAGCTGTAAAAAGGGGCACGTGGAGTCAGTGACCAACACTAAGGCTTGGAAGAGATTGGCTCGCGGATCCATGGAGGAAAAAGGTGGGGTTCATTTGATGGAAACGGATCTTGATGAGGTACACAAAAAACGTTCTCTGGAGGAAAGTGATGGAATGGAGGTGAGTGAGGATGGAGGGGTAAAGAAGCGAATGAAGCAGAGCCCTTTGATTCAAACTGATTCCATGTTTCTGGCGGAGGTTGGCACTGACCAACTCCGCCAAGCATTATGAATACCTTATGTTGGAACTGCCGAGGGATGGGCAACCCTCGGTCAGTTCGCCAGCTGGGTCACTGGATTGTTACTTATGCCCCTGATATTCTTTTTTTGTCCGAAACAATGATTAAGAAGAATGTTGCTGAGAATCTTAAAGAACGCTTTGGTTACTCGAATGCTTTTGCTGTGGCTAGTAAAGGGAAAGCTGGAGGATTGTGTATGTATTGGAAGGAAGAAGTTAATTTTTCTCTTGTTTCATTTTCACAAAATCATATATGTGGTGATGTAGGTGAAGGGGATTTAGCTTGGAGATTTGTTGGTATTTACGGTTGGCCAAAGGAGGAGGATAAGTACAAAACGTGGGTTTTGATCCGTCATCTTTGTGAAGATACAAAGCTCCCGATTTTGTTTGGTGGGGATTTCAATGAAATTCTAAGCTACAGTGAAAAAGAAGGCGGTGTTGACAGAGTTAGAAAGGAGATGGTCTCTTTTAGGGATTTGGTAGATGATTTAAAGCTCCGTGATTTGGGTTTCAAGGGGTCTTGCTTCACTTGGGAACGTGGAAAATCGGTTGATACTTGTGTTAGAGAACGTCTTGATCGATACTTATGTACCGAGGCATGGTTCGATATTTTTCCTAGAATGATAGTAGAGCACTCCCTCCATTATAAGTCTGACCATGTAGCAATCATATTGCGTGAGATGACTTGTCGACGAAGGAAGAAAAAAGGGAGAGGGTTCAGGTTTGAGTCTGCGTGGCTATTGGACAAAGGATGTGAAGGGGTTGTGCGTGATGCTTGGGCTGGTTCGACTGGGGAAGCTCTCACAACTCGGCTGACTTTGATGGCCCGTGATCTCTCAGGTTGGAGCGCACAAAAATTTAAGAAGATGGACAAGCAAATTGAGCAGGCCGGATTGAAACTAAAAACAGCCCAAAACCGTTCGATCTCGGATGAAAGTTGTCTAGAGTGTGCTGAACTTGAAAAGTCTCTAAATGATTTGCATAACAAACAGGAAGCTTATTGGTATATTCGCTCTCGGGTAGCGAAAGTGAGAGATGGTGATAGAAATACCAAATATTTCCATCACAAAGCATCTCAGAGAAGGAAAAGGAACTATGTTGCGGGTTTGTTTAATAGTGTTGGTGTTTGGCATGAAAAAGATGATGACATGGAAGGGACTTTCGAGGGCTATTTTAATGGCATTTTCACTTCTTCCAGTCCTTCAGAGGGGAATTTACAGGATGTCTTGCAGTATATTAGCCCTATTATTTCTGATGCTTGTAACCAGAGTCTTCTGAGACCGTTTTCAAAAGAAGAAATCCATGCTGCTCTGCTTCAAATGCATCCCTGCAAGGCCCCGGGGCCAGATGGTATGCATGCTATTTTTTACCAGCGTTTCTGGCATATTCTTGGTGATGATATTACAACTTTTGTTTGCAATATTCTGCATGGTTCCATTTCTCCTAGCTGTGTTAACAAAACAAATATTGCGTTGATTCCAAAAGTCAAGCACCCTACTGTGGCTGCTGAGTTACGTCCTATAGCCCTCTGTAATGTCTTGTATAAGCTGGTTTCGAAAGCTCTGGTCATTAGAATGAAGGAATTTCTCCCTGATATTGTAACAGAAAATCAAAGTGCCTTTGTCCCAGGTCGGCTCATTACTGATAATGCTTTCATTGCTCTTGAGATTTTTCATTCCATGAAAAATAGGATCCGGAGTCGTCGAGGTACTATTGCTATGAAGCTGGACATGAGTAAAGCCTATGACAGGGTGGAGTGGGGCTTTTTGAGAAAGCTTCTTTTGACTATGGGTTTTGATGGGCGCTGGGTGAACCTAGTCATGAGTTGTGTCTCTACTGTTTCTTACTCCTTTATTGTAAATGGTGGAGTTTGTGGATCTGTTACTCCTACTAGAGGGCTTCGTCAGGGTGACCCTCTATCCCCTTATTTGTTCATTTTAGTTGCTGATGCTTTCTCAAAAATGTTGCAGAATAAGGTTCGGTGTAAACAGATCCATGGTGCAAAAGCTAGCCGTAGTGGCCCTGAAATTTCTCACCTTCTTTTTGCTGATGATAGTCTTCTCTTCACAAGAGCTACTAGACAGGAATGCACTCTGATTGTTGATATTCTCAACCAGTATGAGTTGGCTTCCGGGTAGAAAATTAATTATGACAAGTCAGAAGTTTCTTTTAGCAGAGGAGTCAGTACTGAACAAAAAGATGCTTTGGTGGGGATTTTGCAGATGCGGCAAGTTGAGAAACATGAGAAGTATCTTGGTATCCCTTCTATTAGTGGTCGATCGAAAAAAGCCATTTTTGATTCACTACTTGATAGAATTTGGAAGAAACTCCAAGGGTGGAAAGAGAAGTTATTATCTAGAGCTGGGAAGGAAATTTTACTCAAATCTATCATCCAAGCCATTCCGACATACCTTATGGGGGTGTACAAAATCCCGAGTGTGATTATTCAACGAATTCATTCGTTAATGGCCCGATTTTGGTGGGGTAGCTCGGATTCTCAAAGGAAGATTCACTGGAAAAATTGGGACTCTATGTGTACTTTGAAATGCTTGGGTGGAATGGGGTTCAAAGATCTAAGTGTTTTCAATGATGCTCTCCTTGGGCGTCAGGCTTGGCGTCTTATTCGTGCTCCACATTCCTTATTTGGGCGCGTTATGAAGGCCAAGTACTTTCCTAAATGTGATTTTCTTGAGGCATCAATGGGTTACTCATGTAGCTATTCTTGGAAAAGTATTTGGAGTTCGAAGGCTCTACTGAAAGAAGGGTGTATTTGGAGAGTGGGAAGTGGTGAAAAAATTAATGTGTGGACTGAACCATGGGTTGCTAGTGACGAGGGGCGTTTCATTTTGAGTGAACCGATTGTAGGGGTGGAGAAAGTGAGTGATCTCATTGACTCCCGCACCCATGAGTGGAAAGTGAATTTAATAGAAGAAAGCTTCCAAGAGAAAGATGTTGAGAGCATTCTAGCTATCCCCTTGAGTAGTTTGAATCTTGAAGATGAAGTAACATGGGCTCTCACTAAGAATGGGTATTATTCTGTGAAAACGGCATACATGCTTGGGAAGGGAGGTAATCTTGACTCTTTTCATCAAGCATGGGTTGATATTTGGAGCATGGAAGCTAGTCCCAAGGTTAGGCATTTTCTTTGGCGTTTATGCACTAATTCTCTTCCTACTCGCTCTCTTCTTAAATTTCGCCACCTTATTGATGATGATGTGTGCCCATGGGGCTGTGGTGCTGTTGAGTCCTCATCCCACGCAGTTTTTGAGTGCCCTCGGGTGCTTGATGTTTGGGTAGAGTGTGGGTGTGTTGAGATGTGCACGTATGCTTCGAGTATGACATGTGTGACTTAGTGGAGAGTTGGAGGAAGCTGGATAGGAAGAAAGTAACCAGAGGGATTTTCCTTACTTGGTGCTTGTGGTGTGAGAGAAATCGCTGGATTTTTCAACAACAATGTACGCCCAACAAAATTCTGGTTGACCGAGTGACCAGATTAGCTGAAGAATATGGTTCCTACACTGCTCGCATTTACAGCCACGTTGCTGCAGTTTCCAGACCAAGTGTGAAGACTTGGCAACCTCCCCCACCAGGCGTAGTTAAGCTTAACATTGATGCCTCTTGCGCTGATGTAGGATGGATAGGTTTGGGTGTGGTGGGACGTGACTCTAGTGGTGTAGTGCTATTTTCTACTGTGAGACGGATGAAAGCATTTTGGAGTCCCGAAATTGCGGAAGCTAAGAGCATAGCTATGGCTATTCGGCTGGGCAAGTCCTTTGGTTATGATGATATTATTCTAGAGTCGGATTGCCAAGTGGTTATTAACCGCCTTTCTAAGAGTGCTCTCTTTCTGTCGGACCTTGATATTATCCTTCATGAGATTTTAACTTCTTGTACTTCTTTTAAATCTATTGCTTGGTCACATGTTAAACGTGATGGGAATTTTGTTGCCCACCATTTAGCAAGGCTAGTGCCTTTTGGTATTGAACAGATTTGGGAAAACCACTCCCCTCCGGAGGTGGCGCCCTATGTATTGTTGGACAATTTGTCCTTAAGTTAATCTAGCTTGCTTTTCCCCTCAAAAAAAAAAAAAATATAAGTGTTATCAAAAATAAAAGGAAAGGAATGAGATATGGCTATCCTTCAAGTAGATTTGACCCATAATTTAAACACAAACCCATGTTTCCTACCATCGTATTCCCCTAACAATTTTAAGAGATAGCAGCTGCAAGAAGAATTTCTTGAATTTCCGTTGAAAAATCAATGGCCTATAAAAAGATGAAACCTTTATCCAATAGTCTTTTAAGAAATTTGCAACATCAATTTGTGTGATGGTGGAAAATGTTACAAATTTTAGATAAAGTAAAATTGCCTTGATTCAAAATTTCAAAAATTTGATATAATTTTATCTTAAAACTCAAAATATTGTGTAGGCTATGATTGGATTCATTTGTTAGGTATAATTACAAAGGAGTTAATAATCAAATATATGCATCTAAAACCCTGAGAAAACAAAGACAACAACATTGGAGGATGGAGCATGTCGATTATTTCTCTAAATAATAAATAATTATTTAACCATTTAGTTTCGTATAAACAACCACCCATTTATTGGCAAAGTTGTAAATGGGTGTTCTTTCTACGTAAATAGCAGTTTTTAAGGTAATGACTACCAATATTAAGATGAAGTATGAATTAGTGAATTAAAATTTATTAGTATTGAGAATATGATTTAAAATAAAAAATTAAAATTATGTAAGATCTTCAAAGCTGGAGAATCTATTTTTGTTCCCCAAAATAACGTCAATTACATCATGAATCGAAGCTTCAATTGCGATTTTTCCCCCAAAAATCAACATTCAAATAATTATTTGTTTGTTCTATTATTAAACAACAAAGATTGCACCTTTTTCACTTTGTTCAAATGAGAGTTATGTCCATGACGAATTCTTATGTCTAAAACGGATTAATGAGAAAAGATATATATTTATTTGTAAAACCTTATACATTATGTAAAAGAAAAAAGAAAAAACGTAATTGAAATATGATGTTTTCCCTAAAGTATCAGATATAAATGTTTTTCAAATTTAAATTAAGGTAAGAATTGTTTTCCAGTTGAAGTTCAGATTTTGTTAAGTTTTTGTTTGGAAGATAATGGGAACATTCGAAAGGAAGGTTTAGTGAAAACATACATGGAATGATGAAATGAGTTTAGGGTGGGTTATAAGTGAGCCTATTGAAAGCAATTAGATTGAATGACTACTTAGTGAACCGATGGAAGACACTGTCAGCGGTACAACCGAACGCAATACATTTACAAAGTTAATTATATCATATTAATACTTTTATTACGAAATAAAATCATGAAAATCAAACCAAAATATTTTTATAAGATGCATCATCTTAATATAAGCTATCTATAGAAGTACTAAATTGAGTTTGCAATTTACTTAATGTTTTTACAACAGTTAAAACAATTTTTCTTTGGAACAATATAATTAGAAAAGACTGCTAAATATACTAGAATGTCTTGGAAGGAGTATTAAATATTTAGATTGTGTATAAAGAATCTATTATCTAATATTTTTTAATGGCTAAATAACTCCTAAGCATATGTGAAAATATAGTCTATTTAATCATGTAAGAAGCATTTTAATAACAATTTTGCAGATAAGATAACTATCAAACCTGAAGCTTATTTTACTTCAATTCACATTAGAAATTTAATGTAACTATTTTTAGACTACACATTTAGAAAGTTACAGAATAAATCATTGTTGGAAAAAAGCTTTTGCTATAAAATAATTCATCATGTATTTAATCATATTACACTATTTTACCCTTGAGAAAATGTATTTTAATTGATCTGAAAAACAAATATAATAAGATACTTCCTCCATTCTAAAATAAATGAAACGTTTCATTTATTTCAGAAGGGCGAAGTATGAAATAAAAAATATCCCTTTCATTATGCACAGGTCCAAGAAGTATATATCTATCTATCTATGAAGAGTTGTTTATCTATCTATAATATTCACACTTGCACATGAAGAACTATTATCAATCTATGAAGAGTTGTTTATCTATCTACAATCTAATTTTGTTATTTAGCATTTGGATAATTTAATGTATATCCATCCTACAAAAAAACTATTAACCAATACATGAATTGTGCAGAAGGTGGGTCACCACCGTCCATCGACAAAATATCAATCAATAACCAATACATGAATTTTTAAAAATACTTCATAAAATGTTTTACTCCAAAAGTAATATTACGAATTTTAACCATATCCATAAAAAAATTACTATAATTTTAACCATATTCATAAAATTTTTAGCCATATCCAACATTACATTTTAAGCATATCTATAAAAAACATTCCTATCGTTTTCCGAACAAAATTGAGTTGTATAACTTACCTTTTAGAAAATAAACCAAAATCTGTAATTTCAAATTTGGGAAAAACAAAACAAAAGTCAATATAAAGAACCCCTGAAAACTATTGCGGAAAAGATAAAAGAGAGAGAGCGTGAGAAAGAAAAAAATATTCTCACTAAAAAAACAATTAAACTGAATACAAACTATTGCAAAATATTTCAAAAATATTTTTTTAAAAAACTAACAAAATTAAAGATTAACTAATTTTAAGCAAATGGGTACATTAGTACCACAATATTATGTTTTTAATAATACACATAAAAAAATTTCAAATTTTATCGATCGAAATTCAATAATATAACTTACCTCCTTACAAACTTAGCAAAACCAATCATCAAATTACAAAATTAAAAGAAAAGAAATCCATAGTGCAAGAAAAAAAGAGGTATATATAGATTATAGGTCTCGGCAAAGCAGACAAGTAGTGGTTCCTGGTGGGCGGTGGCCAGCGAGTGGCTAGGTGCGATGGTGTGAGAGCCAGAGAGAGAGAGAAAGGGTGAGCGAGAGTGCAAAAAAACGGTAGCGAAAGAGGTTACATGGCTGAGGGACAGTGATGGTACGTACATTGTCTTTTATATGAGCCTCCAAGGAAAGCAGTAGGCAAAGCACAAACTTTTGCCAATAAACTTTTCTTTTGAAAGGTGGGTCATATGATCCATCATGACATTAACAACATCAACCACTGAACATACGGGCTATAGCCAGTTTTAAAATATCCTCAATACACGATTATAAAACTTTGAACCACAAGCTAATATCCACAACATGATTTTTAGGAAAATCATCCTAAAATCTTACTTTATGATTATGTGTAATACGGGGAAGTTAAGTCATTCTTAGTGTGTGACTTCTAAAATATATAATAAAACCAAAAATTACTCCCGTACATTATGCATGTGTATTAAAGCTAGTATAATGGTAAAAAGGAGAGAAACATTTACATGTAACTTTTCCACTTTGTGTATATCCTGTCCCTTTCTTCTTTTCCTTTTCATGCCCGAGCTTTTTCCCCATACTTGAATCAATGCTTTGTACCACAAGAAGTTACTAAGATAGGCATGTTTATGTTGCATGCTATGCGTCAGCTGAGAGATAAATTCCATCTAAAACAGCATATATATTCTTCTGAGAGTATCTAGTTTTAATAAAATTAATACTCCCTCGGTTTCTTTTTAATTGTTACACTTACACTTTTCACGCATGTCAATGCAAAACTTTGAAGATATATATCTTTGGTTTTGTATTTGTAAAAATTATAAAAATTACCTATTAATAAAATACATACTAAGACGAATCTAACAAGATCCCACATGACTATGTTTTTATTCACGTATAAATCACAAACGAGGGTCAAAGTGCAATTTGTGAATAGTGTAAAATGTCAAAGTGTAACAATTAAAAAGAAACGGATGTAGTACTACATTGTAAGGTCAAAGTAACGTAGAGGCCAAATCAATTTGGCGTGGGTGGGAATTGGGAAATGACCTGACGTGTGAAAGTTGAAACATTGTCAAATAAGAGCGTAATTATACACTAAAACGAACATCATGATGCACATATATACAACTATACAAGGCTTGAACTCATGACATCATACTTGAGCAGAATTGACTCCGATCAATCATTCAAGACATCCTTATTGTCTTCTCTTTCACAAACAAATGTAAAAAGTCACTAATTTATGAAGTTGATTAGGGGAGTCAAATCTCATGTTCCATAATTTAAATAACAGTTATGTGTCATCTCTTTTTACTGATTTATTATAATGTGTTCTCAATTTTCTAATATTAAATAGTGAGTTATAGCATTTATATCGACTAATAGAAACGAGTAAAACAAGAAAAATTATGGAGCAGATAATTCACATAGGAAAGAATCAATACTAATCCAACATGATATACATGCAAAAGTTGGTACTTTTGAAAATTTATGTGCAAGATGATGTACCGGAGGTGATATCGAGCACATGCAACTTTTGCAAGATACCCCATCTTTTGAAAGTATAAGTGCTACCTTACCCATATGCCACATCTCAGCACCAGTATCTGACTTTGGCGCCTCGTATCTCTTCCACAACACATTTTCTCTGCATAACCTCCTTTCTCTAGTTGATTGCATTCAACACTGGGAATACACACAATTTTTTATTAGATCTAGTTATTGGGCAGGTAGTAGTATTATAGGTACTCTGTCTCTCTATCTCTATTTACTTGCTAAAATTTCTATAACCGAATGTTTCGATCATGAAGTATATCTTATTCCTATAGTAGCTCGTGTATTATTTGCTATTGACCCGCAACCTATAAAACTCAGTCTGTTTCACCTATAGATAAGGTGATATAGATAATGATCGACCAACCTACTACTTACCAGACGAATTATAACCAAGTATTCCTTATTATGCTGCTTAGCAAACTCCCAAATCCACCGGAAATGTCACTTAATGAAACCCCTTACGTAACGTTCTTACTTTATAGCTTAAACGTGTATTAAAAGATTATAATCATATCATATTAAACACAAAAATTCGAGAAACAACTTAGCCAGTTCCACATCAAACATCAAAAATATGAAACCAAAAAGAAGAAAAAGAATTCTGTATGATAAATGTATATTGTATGAAATTTGCTGAATTTTTTTTTTTTTTGCTAAGTTAGTGTAGTATATATATGCAAACCCACAAAAACAACCTAAGCTTAGCTAGAAGGTGCAAACCAACTAGATTGGACTCCACCACTCAAGCAAAGCAACAAAAGCTATACATCACAGCCATCACTGCCGTATCAAAATCTACAGATTCAGACACCAACTAGAATCAGCCCTAGAAATTTTCTGTGGAAGAGTAGTTAAGATTCTACTTTTTACAACTTGTTTCAAATGTTTAATTGTAGTTTTAACAGTAGGAACCTGATGATGCCAGTAACTTGTATTCCTGCATCTCCAGACAAAATAAATGACGGCAGCTATACCTGCATACCAGAATATTCTACCATGTCAAGTATCAGCAAGAGTTCCCCCAAACGCTTCAATAGAGAAAAGTAACCCTGGAGAGGGCATTTATGTGTCTCCATTGAAGTGTTCAAGGGAACTCCACTCTGCTTCGAACTAAAGCGCCTTCTTGAACTAAGAAAGACAGCAAAAATGAACTGATTTTCAGGGCAAGTACAATAATCTTAGACTGTATCTAGTCAATAGTTCGGCTTCGACGAAGGGTTAAGAATCTATATACTAACAAGTAACAATGCATGTTATCTCCTGTCCCTTTCCTACTATTTCTTTTCATGGACATTCTAACAATGCATACTTGCATCAATGCAATTCACACAATCATAAGTTTAAAAAAATACATGCATGGCTCATAACAAAATACCCATCGGCAACTAGTACCTTGGGTGTCCTTGGCATGGCCCGGACATGCACGCACCGACATGATATGGATCAGGCTTGACATGAAGTGTAAGATATTTTGGGGTGATTTGTGGAAGATTAACAAAAAAATTATATGGATGAAGTTGTTAAAGATTGCTCACGTATTGTTAGAGAAAGAACAAAGTATTAAAGCGAACTACTATTATATAATAGTAGAACACTACTACATGAAAACTCTCTAACACTTGCAACTGATACACTCTAACTCTTTTTTTTTTGTTTCACTCTCACAAATGAAACTTACGGCTAGCTTACAAGGCTTGTTGGGCACATCTCAAAAAAAAAACAATACCTCACCTATTTATACTACTCCAATACACTATTGATTTTTCAGCTTTCACATTGTACAATGGTTATTTGTCAAATTCTTTGAGCTATGCTATAAAGGGTGGTAATAGGTGGCTTGAAAATTTCATCCAAGCATTAAATTCACAGCAGCAAATTTTTACCGACAAAGGAGAGAGAGTGGACGGTGCTTTTTGTTTAACACTCCCCCTCAACGACCACTCGCTCTCAGAGTTAGTCTAGAGGTCATACCAAGTTGTTTTCGAAACTTTTCAAACTTTGGTCCTCCAAGACCTTTTGTGAATATATCAACAACTTGTTCCTCCGTGTTCACTTGTTCAATTTCAATCTCACCTCGTAGAGCCTTTTCTCGGACAAAATGATAATGTACCTCCACATGTTTTGTCCTTGCGTGAAAAACAGTATTTTCCGCTAAACGTATCGCAGACTGATTATCACAGCATAACTTGATTCCCCGATCAATTGGTTGATGCAGATCCTTGAGTAATTGAGTCAACCACACACACTCTTGTGTTGCCATAGCTGCCGCTCTGTATTCTGCTTCTGTACTTGACAGTGACACTGTTGGTTGTCTTTTGCTACACCAAGAGACTGCTCCAGAACCTAGATTAAACACATACCCAGTAGTCGAACGACGTGTGTTGAGATCACTAGCATAGTCAGCATCACAGTATCCGACAACTTCAAACTCGTTATCATTACAGTATAGGATTCCATAGTCAATGGTCCCTTTCACGTACCTTAATATCCGTCGTACTGCCTCCAGGTGACGTTTCATCGGTTTTTGCATAAACCGACTAATCACACTCACTGCATATGCAATATCTGGTCTGATTAACGTGAGATAGATAAGAGTTCCCACCAATTGCCTATACATTGTCACATCTTCTAGATCTTTGAATTCGACTGAACACAACCTTGCATTAACCTCCATTGGAGTTGACATAGGCTTGCAATCGACCATTCCATATTTTTCTAGAAGATCACGGGCATATTTCTGTTGGCATAGAAATATCCCATCCTTAGTTCGCTCCACTTCAAGACCAAGAAAATGTTTTAATTCTCCGAGCTCCTTCATTTGAAAACGTATTGAAAGATTAGCTCTTGTTTGTTGAATCTCCTCTTCAAAATCTCTTGTGATGATAAGATCATCCACATATACAAGACCTATAGCCAACTTTCCATCTTGAGCTTTCACAAATAAGCTCGAATCAGCTGGTGCTACAGAATAACCACTCTGTAACAGAAACTCCGCTATCTTTCCATACCAGGCGTGTGGTGCTTGCTTCAAACCATAGAGCGCCTTCTTTAACTTGCATACATGGTGTGGATAAGACTGACTCTCGAACCCCTTAGGTTGATCCATATAGATGTCTCTATCCAACTCACCATGTAGAAATGCATTTTTAACGTCCATCTGCCAGAGCTTCTAAGAATTACTAGCTGCAAGTGCTAGTAAAACACGTACTGTAGTAATCTCCGCAACTGGACTAAATGTTTCATCATAGTCTAGCCCATATTGTTGAGAAAATCCTCGAGCTACCAGTCGTGCCTTGTACCTTTCAATGGTACCATCAGGTCTAGTCTTCACTTTGTATACCCATTTACAAGAAATAGGTTGAACTTCTTGGGGCTTTGGCACTAACTCCCAAGTCTCATTCTGGTGCAGAGCTTGAATTTCTTCTTCCATGGCTTTTCTCCAATCTCTGCTTCGAGCTGCCTCATCATAGCTATTTTGCTCTTTTACATCCTCGACCATTGCAGCATTAGCGTATCTTGGATTTGGCTTTCTCTGCCTTGTAGACCTGCGTAGTGTTGGGTGAGGTCCTTCTTCTTCAAAATCTTCAGTTTGACTTGGCCTTTCTTCTTCAGTTCTATGATGTGCTCCTGTTTGCCATGGACTTTTCTCTCTTTCTGTTGATGTAGGCTGAGATATCTCAATCTCAAGACTACCACCATCTTGACTAGACTGACGTTCATCTTTCTCATCTATCTTTGCTTGAAGCTTTTCCTCGATCGCCTTCGAGTCTGGCAATAATACAGCTTGTGGTGACCACCAAGATGATGCTTCATCAAACACCACATTTCGTGACACGCGACACTTATCTGTTGTTGGATCACAACACCTCCAACCTTTTCTCTGATCATCGTATCCCACAAAGATACAACGAATATCCTTCTTATCAAACTTGCTACGTATATGCTCAGGAACAAAGACGTAGCATACACATCCGAAAACTCGAAAATGGCTCACTGCTGGCTTCATCTTCCTTAGCTTCTCAAATGGTGAGACAAAATCTAGTATCGCCTGAGGTAATCGATTTGTCACATGTGTCGCTGTTTTCATTCACTCGACCCAAAAACGTGGTGGTATGTTCTTGGCGTGCAATATACTCCTGCATATCTCAGCAAGGTGTCGATTCTTTCTTTCAGCTACTCCATTTTGCTGTGGAGTATTTGGACAAGTGAGCTGGCGTCGGATCTTGTAATCTTGCCAGTATTGGAAGAATTCTCTAGATGTATACTCTCCTCCGTTGTCTGTACGTAGACAACAAATTTTGCCGCCAACTTCTTTTTCTACTGTTTCCTTAAACAGCTTAAACTTGTCAAATGCTTCACATTTCTCCTTCATGAAATCGACCCAGACATATCTTGAAAAATCGTCAATGAAAGTAATCATGTAGCGTATAAGCCACTCACTGAATGTTCCTTTACTGGACCAAACACATCCGAGTGAACCAACTCTAAAGGTTCCTTCGATTTGAACTTCGAATCTTCATACGGAAGTTGATGTGCTTTACCAAACTGACATCCAGCGCAAGCTATATCTTCCTTGACATCTAGTTGAGGAAGACCCTTGAGCATCAACTTTTTCATCATCACCTTGAGCTTGTTGTAGCTCACGTGACCCAAGCGTGCATGCCATAAATCAGCTGTCTCATTTTTCCTCGCCTTGTCTACATATGTCGTTTGAGCAGACATCACGTAGACTGATTCAAGACGTCGTCCCTCCAAGATAGGAGAAGAATTTCCTTCCATCGTCTTATACACCTTCACGTCACGAGGACCGAAAACAACATGGTTCCCGGATGCCGTCAGTTGTGAAACTGACAATAGGTTCTTTGTCATACCGGGAACATGGTAGACATTATCCAGCTGAACTTGCTTGTTGCTAAATCGTGGAATCACCACCGCCTTGCCAATATGGGTTATTGGCAATTCTGAGTTGTTGGTTGTTATCACAACTCTACCATGTTTGTACTCAGATATGCTCATAAATAATCATGTGATTGGAGCAACCCAGAATCGATGATCCAATCATCTTTATAATTGATCATCTTATCGTTGACTACGACAAATGCAGCTTCCTCTGGTTCTTTACTGCTGGGTGACACTACCTCCATGTCGAAGATCAGCTCCTCTTCAACTGCATAGGATGCTTGTGCATCCCACTCGACTTCACTTCGGCTTTCGTGCTCCGCCGAAGTTGCAGTATTCCCTTCTGTTGGTTTAGACCAACATTCTCGAGGGTAGTGTCCCTTCTTCTTGCAGTTATAACACACGACATCTCACCGTGTTTGATTTTTCCTTTCCTTCTGGTCTTGTTATCGATCTTGTCGAGCTCCCCCTCGACGGAAGCCTCCTCTACGTTGTCCTTTTCTGAATCCTCCTGACTGTCTGTTTGACTTGCCAGGTTGATTACTGGACTCAGCTCGCCTGTCTTATCACCTCCCTTATTTGACTTTTTGTTGCCAAAAAGAGCTTTCTCTTCATCCTTGACGGAAACTCCAGACATCTGATTTTCTAGAGCCTCATGGTTGGCCAACACATTCTCAAACTTAATTAGAGACGGTTGTGTTGCCCAACCTTGGATGGCCGTGATAAGGCTACTATATCCAGGCTTTAAGCCACGAACAATAATCCTGCGCATCCTCGTCTCTGTGATGGGATTTTCAGGATCTAACTTTGTGATTTGTTCACACAAAGTTTTAACTTTGGTGAAATATTGATTCACCGTCATGCTGTTCTGCTGGATCGACAACAACTCATTCTCGAGAAGCTGAAGTTGAGCATCATTCTTCTTAGAGAACAAAGCTGCAAGGGTGTCCCACGCCTCCTTGGGTGTCTTCGCATCCTTGATGCGGTATAGCAACTCGTCCTCGACGGTTGCTGTTTGCACATACATGGCTCTTCCAGCCCTAATCTTCCACTTCTTTAACTCTTCTAGATCGGTTGGTATTGTAACTTCACTACCACCGACTATACCCCAAAGATTTTGTCCCAACAAATAGAATTGCATACGTGTGCTCCACGTACTGTAGTTTCCATTGTTGAATTTCTCAATAATACTAGATGAACTTGCAATATCCGCCATTTGTGACTTAGTGTTGCCCAGCAATACAAAAGTAAGATTGGTCCTCCACAGTCCCGGACTGTGCACTAATGGAAAATCTCCTTGCAATACGGTCCCCGACCATTAAGTTAGCCAAAAATATGTTTGCTTATACCGCTGCGATAATATCGATCCCCGACCGATAAATTTGCCAAAAAAAATGGTCCCGAAAAATATAACGGAACATATGGCTCTTGATACCAATTGTAAGATATTTTGGGGTGATTTGTGGAAGATTAACAAAAAAATTATATGGATGAAGTTGTTAAAGATTGCTCACGTATTGTTTGAGAAAGAACAAAGAATTAAAGCCAACTACTATTATATAATGGTAGAACACTACTACATGAAAACTCTCCAACACTTGCAACTGATACACTCTAACTCTTTTTTTTGTTTCACTCTCACAAATGAAACTCACGGCTAACTTACAAGGCTTGTTGGGCACATCTCAAAAAAAACAATACCTCACCTATTTATACTACTCCAATACACTATTGATTTTTCAGCTTTCACATTGTACAATGGTTATTTGTCAAATTCTTTGAGCTATGCTATAGAAGGTGGTAATAGGTGGCTTCAAAATTTCATCCAAGCATTAAATTCACAGCAGCAAATTTTTACCAACAGGCGGATTGTGGGCCGTTTTGTTTGCACTATAATTTCATTTTGTAACAACCTAGATTCCATAACAAGGCCCGGTCAATGGCCTGGAAGCCGTGCCATGAGCTCCGTTTTCTTAAATTCCGAACCCTTCTGGGCTGGTACGACGTTGACACAGTCCTGGCCAAGCCTGAATAGGCGAGGCCTGCTAGTCCGAAACAGCCCGGCCCATGCCCACTTTTACTATAGTAATTATTGTCTGCGTGTGATTGCTCCACGCAATGTGTTAGCTCAACAAGAAAAACGACCACAAAATATTATGCGCAATTTGATTTCGTTTTTAACCCACTGTAGACATAAAATTCGAATCCTATGATTTATTCATCAGCAGCCTTCTAGAAGTCCTTCATACTCTAATTCAATGGTATAAAAAATTCTTAACCCAATATAAAAATAAAAAATGCATCATGAAGTATTTGGAGGAACTCATGGAAAACTATTACAATGACAAAGAAATTAGAAAGAATTAGCTGCATTTGATGTTGGATTAAACCATAATGTGTAGTTTGAATTCAATTGTTAGCCAACTTTCAGAATTTGAAACACTTGCCTTATGGCTTTACTTCCTTTGTACAAGTGCATTCTAATAGTCGAAATTCTCTTTTGAAAGTCATAAATTACCAAAGAAATTATCTAACTACCTAATCAACGTTTCCAGATCAAGGAATTACATTTTTTTTAATAAGGTAAGATGAAGTTCCTTGCAAGTAGAGGGAAATTTGGGGATCCCTCCTTGCAAGGGGTGAGACTCGATCCCAAGATCTCTGGGATCGGAGGTGATGCCAACACCACTAGGCTATCACCTGCTGCTCAGATCAAGGAATTACATACGATGCCGGAATAATAGGTGACAACAATGGAGGTATTGTTCACTAGTACAGAATCGACGATTTGCGTCGGATGCGAGGCGCCCATTTGCGTCGGACATGGGTCCGACGACACAGGTCTCGACGCAGATGAGAGAGACAGGATCTGCGTCGGACTAGCACACGACGCAATTCATTTACTATTTGCGTCGGACCAAGCCCACAGTGCGACGCACATGACCCATCCCCCCTGCATGCGAGAGATCCATTTGCGTCGCATGTAGAGCTACATGAGACGCAAATGATCCACATCTGCGTCGGACCAAGCTCTGCATGCGACGCAGATGTGGCTTGGTGGCTGAAATTAGTCGTGCTATCTGCGTCGCGTATGACAACACATCTGACGCAAAAGGCCCAAATTTGCATCAGATGGGTTGCCATAAACGACGTAAATGGTTGTTGTTATTAAAAAAAAATCTACGCAAATTCATCCTTCATCACCAGCATAATTCACGCATAATTCATCCACAACCAAATAATGAAATTCAAATCTGCAATTCAGAAACTAAACTGAAAAGAGGTTGAATTTATACATTGAGTAGAAATTGTATTTTTACAAAACCTAATTATAGAATAATACAAAAATTACAGAAAATCAAAAATAAGCAAATCAACAAAAGGAAAAAATTCAATTACATAGTTACAGAAATTATAAAAACAAAATGACTGGTCTTCATTTTCAGTTGGCCACCGCCTTCGAGGACGCCGGCGAGAAAACTTCGAATAAAAATAGATTCCGCCGGCGAGAAAACTACCCAGATCTCTCCTCCCAATCGATCCCGTAGATGGGGAGGAAAAAACTTCTCTTAACCAGCAATAATCCATCGACAACAGTCGGCAGAAAAAAAAAACTACAGAGTATAGATCCCAATCTTCTCCATCTCGTGCATTTTCTCTCTCTCTCACTCATCCTTGTGTCGGCACTGAGAGCTCGCAAAATCAGCAACAATGGAAGACATCAAACATGCAGGAGAGAGAAAATGGCATAGATGAGGAATGAATTAAACTCTAACCTTCGTCGCTCTTCGTCGCTCGCTGCTAACCGTTGCTTCGACTCGCCGGCGAGGTGTCTCTTCTTTCTCCTCCTCCGTCTCACCGGAAAATGCGCTGGTGTTTTTGGTAGATTTGTGAATGGAAATGGATTTCAATGGGTTCTTCCTTCTTAGTTGAAGTTTCGGATTTTGCAGAATTTGTTTATTTCCCGATGTCCTTCATTAAGTTCCTTTTTTTTATTTCAGATGAGATGATCAACATTGTTGATATATTTGTTTGCGATGAAATTCAGGATACAGGGAAGCCGTGAGAGAATGGTGAGAGAGATGAGGGTGAACCGGATTGAGAGAGATCTAGGTTAGAGATGGAAGAAAGAGAAGGTGAAGAGAAACGGCTAAGAGGCAAAGGGAGTTAAAATGGGCTTTTTATATGGTAAGCCTATCTGCGTCGCACGTAGAGTCCATTCGACGCACTTAGCCCACGTACAGCCCATTCAACGCTCTTAGCCCATTTTTTTTGGTTATCTAATCCTTATCCAACCCAACTCATGTGCGTCGGATGTCTATGACCACGCGACGCAAATCCTCTTGCCAGTCATTTGTTGTGGGTATTTGCGTCGCACGTCGAGTAAAATCCGACGCAAATCGTCTGCTCCTAGCGATTTGCGTCAGTTCATCATGCATGCGACGCAAATAAGCAGACGCAAATTATCATTTTTCTACTAGTGGTTGTACGGGCTATGTTAACCGGACACTACATTTTTATCTCTGTTCAAACTATAATAGAGATGAAAGAGGGGTAAGAAGAACATATTTCATTCCAAATTGCATTGTAAAGTACATTGGAAGCCTTTAAATAGGCTAAAGCATCCAACAACACTAACCTAATAACAAATAATAATTTTATGACTAGGTAGTGGAGGACATGCCGCACTACTATTCTCCATTACAAAAAAAACTAATTAACACATATTTTTTTAATTTAAAACCACCTAGTAACTTAATGCTAGAATTTAGGAACTAATTAATTACAATAATTTTTGAAGAATATTCCAACAATCTCTACTACATGTGCTGGATCATCGACATTCCAACACGAATATGGACATCTCGACACTTCATATTGGAAAAAAAAATCATGGAATCTTTTATAAAATAGCCGAATCAAATACTTGGTTACGTACGTACCTATGTCTAACACAAGTACTAGGGTCCCGAGTAACATAGTTTTGGTAGTGGGGAAAAAGAACCAACTCTATCTATTGCACATAGGATGACCTCTGGAATCATTTTAACTTGCGTTTTTCTCACCTGCTGGCAAAATAAGTGTGAAAACACAATCAATAATTTGGAAACGCAAAAGCAATCCTCTGACAATGCTTAAAATTTGGACCATAGATTTTAAATCACTATTTAAAACACCCCTTATCTCCCTTATATCTTATATAATACTCCTTATAGCTTTTCTTCACACATTGCAATATAAGAAAACACAAAGATTCAAATTACTTATAAAACATGGATAAGAAGAATTCACCAAGACCAGCTTTAGCAATGCTGCTATTGGCTATTCTGGTATCACCGGACATAACAGTCTCAGCTGTAGCACAAGGAGAAGATATAGGTCTCTCAAAATTCAAAGATTATATAGATATCAGTATGCAATTGAACTCCTGTCGTAATGCATATGACTGCAGACTTACAGAGTGCGCGGCGCCTGCGTGTATTCAGGGTATCTGCATGTGCCCCGGCCAACCCCCTTCCTAGACTTAGCCATTGCTAAAACTTTCCGATTTCAATAAGACGTTTTAATTTTCATCTTACATCAGAAAAACAATATGTATCAGCTGCTGCTGACAAACCATTATGTTGTAATTATGCATGGAAAGGAATTCCGCTCATACAAATAAATGCTTAACACCCAAGTAACAAAGTTGATCATGAGTGAAATAAAATTATAGCATGCATGTTGTAGATATTTGTATTGCTCTTAGCTTATCTTGCATTTTGTATTGATGTTTATAAACAATCCTGTTCATTTTCTTTACAAAAACATTAACAGAGCAAAATTACTTAAAGTTATTTTTAGGACTTAGGAGTTCCGTTCAAGATATGTTGCTAATAACTAAGGCTAATATATCTGATATACGAGTGCTAATTTGGCCATGTTCCCTTTTAGCTTAAACAACAATATTTGGTAAAGATAATCTTTAATCAAACAAATCCATTTTTCATCATTAAATTCAGGTTTCTTCATAAAAAACAACTAATTTTGAATCAGTAACAATCAACAATAACTAATAAATGCGTAAGATAAAAACACTAAAGAATAGCAAAAATCAATATCAATCAGTAACACTCGGTTTCAATAACATGATTTCAAGAAAAATCAAGTGAAGTGAATAGGGTCTTAGTGACCAGATGAATCTCCAAAATTGTACGATAGATAAATGAAAATAACTCAAATTAGTGATGAAACAAATAACATAATAGAGGAGCTCATAAATAAAGAAATGCATGTAGATTTTAGTTACACTTGCTGAATGACAAAAGGAAAAGATAAAGGCATGTGGCAAATAAGCATGTGTAAGAAAAAGCAAAGGCTTCAATTTTAGGAGTACAAAAACAGCATCAGAATTGTCAGAAATCTCAACTATTCTTAAGCATAAACACCCAAAAAAATTAGATAAAGGAAAGATGCATATTGACCCCTCAAATCTCAATACTGAAGATCTGTTGTTCTGTTCATGAATATATCTAACCTAGTCCAGTAACACGGCTAGGTTCTATATTGGTCAAACCAGAATATATTTTTACAGATCTAATTACAAGTTGCTATAAATAGTAAGACTAACATACATTTCATATATCAAGCATTGGCGAATTACAAACATCAGATGTTCCCTAGAGTTCCTCTGAGCACTTCATTAAGGATATTAATTTTTTGCTCTTACTGAAGCGTTTGGGGGAACTCTTGGGTTCATTTGATTACTTTCATATTATTATTTCCGCATTTGGATTGCATGTAAGAAAAATCAACTACAAAAGGTTTTATGCTTTCTTTTTCGTTTAAGTACACTTAAGGTTTATTTCTTCATATTTGCATTCGAATTGTCAATGTTAGTCTACCATACAGAGACACGTGTCAAGAATATTGTATCTGGTAACAACATATTACCTCCGTTTTTTTAGTTGCAACAACACTTTTACCTTTCTTGAACGATGAGCATTAACAATATATAATGTGGTTTCCATTCTTATGCACCAAAATATATATACTAGTGAGGTCATCATTTTTGAAATGTTTTAATGCTTTTCATCATCGATGACTATATTATTATAAATCAAGAAACTCTATTTTGGCTTCCTATTTTGCTTTGAATAATACTCCCTCTAGTCTTAAATAATCCTCCATCTTAATGTACCTCCACATACCAAATAGGGGAAAAGTGGAACTCAAATCTTCTATTCCACTCAAGTAGTGTAACAATCATGTGCCACAGTTTTTTTATTATTATCGATTGATAGTATTTTCTTGTAAATTTACAGTTACAAAGTGGTGGATTATAGTGATGAAAACAACACAAAGGTTGTGGGACATAAGATTTTAATACAAAAAAGTGCGGTTCAATGCCTCAATAGGGCCCATTTTCATATGAAAAGAAAAAAAAAAACCAAGTCCTATACGAGACTAGCCAACTAAAGATAATTTGAATGTTTTTCTTTGCCAAAATAATATAATAAGGGAAAGAAGAAGGAAAAATGAAAAGATTGAATAACCTTGTGGAATGGGAAAGCATAATTCTTTGAATCTAAAAGACTAGAATATTAGACAAAAAAAAGAAGACACTAAACAGAATCATGAGTTTTGGCAAAGGAACAATTTCACAACTTGAACCTAGTCAAGAATGTAGCGTTTGTGAAGGAAGAGTGTGGCTTGTGTTGATGCAGTTCAAATATCTCCAATACATGCCATCTCACTAGAGCTGTCAAATCGGTTACTCGAGTCGGGTTCAGGTCGGATCATCTCAGGTTTCAGGTCATATTCGGTCAGGTCGTGTCAGGTCATTAAATCAAACAGGTCGGGAACGGTTGTAATTCGGTCAGGTTTGCCACGGTTTATTTCTTCTTTCAGGTTCGGTCGGGTTCGGAACAGGTCAATTTCGGGACAGGTTATCTTTCGTGGTCATGTGGTCTCGGATCGGGTTTATTACAGGTTTGTAGCGGGTGCTTTCGGGTTCAGGTCATACGTGGGTCGGATACTTATCAGGTCAGGACAATAGCGGTTTGGGTCAGGTTCGAGTCAAGTTCAGGTCGGTAGTTATCGAGTAAGGAACGGGTCATGAATTTTGTGTGGCGCTGCTTCAAATTTGTATAATTATTTAAGATTTCATTGAAAATCAATGCTTGAATAGTTCATCTAGCTAGCTATATGCCTTTTGTAGTAGTGTTAGTTTATGATTTATGTTACTATGTGGTGAAGTCAATAACAAGTCGAGTTATCAGCAATCAACAAGTCGGGTAATATCGGGTAAGATGTAGCAACAAGTCGGGTAAAACCATGTACTAGGTCGCAACAGGTCTAGTAAATCAGGTAACGGGTCGCAACATGTCGGGCGTGTTGGGTATATGGCATCATATGGAGCTCATGGAGGTGTATGGGTGTGGAGATGAGGTTGCGTAAAGGGAAAACGTCATATGGGGCATAAGGCTGACTTTGAATGCACATATCTTTCAATCTATAAATGGTTTTGATATGATTCAAATTGGAGGTGATAGCTTGTTTCAAGAGCTTTCCAACGATAGGTCATATGCCCAATTCCGCTGAGAAACGAGAAAGTTATGACTGTTTTACGTAGTCTGAGGCTTCGCCCGATCGGGCCCGCATCTAAATTGTCAGCAGCGTGTATTTGTGCATCGCCCGATCGGGCGAGACACCGAATTACGACGCGGGCGTGTCTCCCCCGGTCGGACCCGAGACGAGTAATGAGAAGGCTTTAAGTGCCCGATCGGGCGTGGGTCGCCCGACCCGATCGGGCGTGGGTCGCCCGAACCGATCGGGCGGGGGGTGCGTTTTGGGCGGTTTTGATTCTAAAACGCGTTTTCTCGAAGGAGGAGTATAAATAGATGCCCTAATTCGTCATTAATGAATAATTCATCATTATTCACAAATTAAAGAGAGAAAAAGCTATAGAGAGAGTTCTTGAGCGCTTTTGTAATCTTTCTTGAACATTCATCGATACCTAGTGCATATTCGTGGTTTTTCTCCCAGTTCTTGGGTTTCCACGTAAAAGTTCTTGTGTGTTCTTTCTTGCTTTGTTATTTGTTGTTCTATTATTGTTTGCTATTATTTCTAGATTGATAGTCAATAGAACTTACAGGGCAATGACAGGTTGCGTCGAGTTATGGTCAGTTTCATGTCCTAATAAGGTCAGGTGTCGAATCGGGTTCGGACCGTTGTCCGGTCGGATCACTTCAGTTATCGGTCTTTTTTGGGCGGGTATCGGTTCAGGTTCAGGTCATAGAGTATTGGGTCAAGATCAGGTATCAATTATTATCAGGTCGGGTACAGGTCAGGTTACCTGTTTTACCAAAATTTCAGGTGCAAGTCAGTTACAGGTCATTACAGGTTCAGATCGGGTTCTCAGATCAGGTCATTTTTTGACAGCTCTACATCTCACATTAGAATGTCATGTAAGAGGGAGCACAGAAGCAAATATAAACGTGAACAATCGCAAATGTTCTCGATTTAAAGTCTGCTTTTTTACTTGAACCAACCAGTCTAATAAATACAAATGACACAGCTCATAACTCAGAAGAAATTTAAAGTTAAAACCATAAATGATATATGTGTGATAAATATATTTTGACAAGTAATACCCATAAAAAAACATATTTTGACAAGTAAAATTGGAGCACCTTACTCTACCAATTAAATTAAACTCAACATTTGTAAGTCGATTCAGTAGCTATGTTTTTATGAAGAATTTTTAATAGAGAAAACAGTACCAGTTATTACGTTTCATATATTACCACAAACTAATATAACTAAATTACGGGGATGTCTTTTCAAAATAGTCTTAAATGATGAACAAACAAAATCACATTAACATTAGCATGTTGTGTAGTAGATGTGGTATTCCATGCATCTCGCCTCTCATTCCCTTCCCCGTCCCCTTCATCACTCCCTCTAGCGACCTCCTCCACTACAAACCTCATTCCTCTGCTTGTGTAATCCTGTTAGGAATACGTATCATAGACACTTAACAAATCGAGCAATCGAAGTATAACAAACAAGAATAAAGAAATTTAATCAATAAAAAACACAAAAGATTTAACGTGGAAACCCTTGAATAGGGAGAAAACCACGAAAACTACACTAGGACTTTTGAGTATGAGATGATGATACAAGTAGAATTTTTAATCTCTCTAGACTCTCTAACCTTTCTGTAGGGTTATATAGTCTCTCTAGATCTAAGAATATATTGTCGCTTTTATCTCAGCATCACAAAATAATAACGGCATCATAAACATATTTATACTAGGGAAACAATTAGGAAACCTAGTTAAACAAGGTCTCCAAATTAAACAATAAAACGTGTAAAAGGCTTGACAAAGCCCCATCATGGGCGCTGAAAACCTGCAGGAGCGGGAAGCCACCTGCGGTCTGTCGTTGAACCCCGCTGGAGCGGGTCGTAGCCTTTGGGCTTGCAACAACTTTGCTAACTTGTGCTCACTACATGCTGCGGGCACGGGTTTTCCCACTCGTCGAACCCCAGAGACTCTGTCGTATGATGGTAATGGTTTTTTATACATATAACAAACTCATAGAATTTCGAAATGACGGAGACTTGATCTACGTCGGATTAGGAAACGACGCAATTGAGGAGCTATTTGCGTCGGATGGGGGCTCGAGGTGCGACGCACATGACGCCTCTCCCCAGCATACACAATGCATTTGCGTTACCCATCTGTGTCGCATGCTGCGCCATGTGCGACGCAGATGATGGACCCTTTGCGTCGCACATGGTCCAGCATGCGATGCAGATGGGATACGCCAAGCCAAGGCCCCAGTAGCAGCATGCCCAGGGAACTCCCATTTGCGTCGCACCTATTGCAGCATGCAACGCAGATGGTACGCCAAGCCAAGGCCACAGCAGCGTAGCATGCCCAGGGAACACCCATTTGCGTCGCACCTAGTGCCACATGCGATGCAAATGGTCCATCATCTACGTCGCATGTGGCACAAGGTGCGACGCAAATGGTAGCCTTTTTGGTTTTTTTTTCCAGCCTTTTTTTTCGTATACTAAAGCTTAAACTTCAAAAATAAACGAACATTATATTAATATTAATGAGCAAAAAATTCGGTAGAGTCTCCTTTGTAATTTGGACAACCCAATAAATCGTTGGGAAAATTTTGCATATATAACCAAAACCTGTTCTAGTACATCTCAATCAAGCAACCAACAAGGTTGAATCAACAAAATATTGTTCAACCTACAAATACATATACTAACTAGTTAGTTTGCTGCTTTGACGACCGCTACAAAGTATTTTGCAAAAAGTTCTTTGAGTTCGTCGATCTCAGTTATGGAGTATGGCTCAAGACTTGGTGGAAAATCCTAGAAATATATACTTGAAAATTCTATAAGTATAAATAACGAATTTATGACATACATATACCTCCTTTAAATTATTTGAATCATAGTGCATGCGGACGATTTCAAGCATGTATTTCATCACGAAATAGCCGCATTCCGCTCCTCCTGATTGTTGAGCACACTACACCAAATTTAAGATATATATTAGAATCGGAAATAAAATCCTAAATAGAATTATAAAATGTGTATCAAATACAAAACCATAAGAGTTTTACCGGCACAGTTATCCAAGATAATTTAGTTCCTTTATTGGATCCTTGAAGGAGCGTGAAACTTGTATATGCACTAAGTATAGAAATTTTGTAACAATTAATTACTATAAACATTTATAATTGTTCAAAATATCATAAAATGTATGTAAACTAATTCCCATGTATAACAACTATGAACTTACGTATTCAGCGGCATCTTGATAGCTAATTTTCTTTCTCGCTGGAGCGAATCAAATATATATACCGCTTTCTTAGATAGACAAATGACAAGAAGAATCCAATGTTACCTAAGGCATAAAGCAAAATGTGATGCTCATATAACCACAAGTTCATTATTATAAAACAAAGTAAAAATTAGTTTAACTAACATACTTTTCAATATACGGACATAGGATGAAACGCAAATCTTTACTCGCTTTCATTGAACTTCCCATGTAGTTGATCACGGCATCTGGTTGATTGCGTATCATGGTCGCCGAAATCATACTTGGACACATGAAACCAATAGTACCTTCTGGTTCAGACTCCTCTTCCAAATGCCTACACTCCAAATACTTATACTTAGGAGAAACAATAAAAATAAATATCAATGTTAATTAGTTTAGAGTTTGAGAATTCTCACATCATAAATATTTGTAAAATGGATACATTAAGCCATGATCCCGTGAGAAGTTGAAAAGCATCTTGTCGCGAGAGAATGATCATCTGATCACTATCATAGTTGAAGACGGTACCCTTCATAACTTGCATGCTAAAAGGCTCATCTGAGGGTCGATTGCAAAATAATCGATGCATATCCTTGACAATATCATCCATATCCTCCAGTGACAAGTCAATAAAAGGATCTACGTGCCTATGTGCAGACTCATCGGTGCAAGGATCACTACCAGCTTTTTTTTTCTTCTTCTTCTTCATCGCACCTTCCTTAGGAAAATGTTCCTAATTTAATTTGACTTCTTTTTAATTCATACTATATATGTATATAGATTACTTCATATATAAATCAAGCTTACTTAGTATATAAATCAATATATTTAACATAAGTTACCTGATTTTCTGAGACTACAAATACCAACTCTTTCGGCCATTCTATGAATGAACCCTTAGTTTGACTGAGTTTCACGATGTATGGAGTAGGTAGTGGAACTGGAGCATCTGCGTAGTCCCGAAAAAAATCATCAACACTCACTTTCACGGCCGTAGGATGTGATGATGACTCCTTTTGTGGGTGAACGGTACCCTCAGCTACAATGATCGGTCCCGAGCTATCCGCTAATGCCAAACGACATGGAACTGGACTCTTAACATCCAATGAGAACACAATGTCATTAATTATGTGTTTTAGAAGCATAATATCATAATCTTAGAAGATATAAAATAAATATATACCTGCAAGTTCACAAATGGATCATTACCCCCGAGTGACAGCTACTAGGATCAACTAGAGTGTGAGGACTTCGGACCAGCACATTTTCCCTTGTTTGATTTGGTACTTGAAGACCTAATTGAGCCGCAAAAGCCATCAACCTTTCTTGAACTATTGCATCTATCTTCGAGTTCATCTCTTCCATCGCCTGTTCTATAACTCTTTGGCTCATTCTAGCCTCGAACTCCTGCATCTCCTCATCATCCATGCCCCTACCCTTTCAAGCAGTACTACTCCGATCAGGATCTCCCCAAACAGATGTAATCCCAATGCTACGCCCAGCTGTTAACACACGTCCAGGACGGTCTTTCCTCTGTAGAGCACGTGATAAAGCATCATCTATCCGACCTGGAACAAACTCTCCTTCCTTTTCTTTCCTTTTCCAATCATCCTGCGTCCAATTTAAAAAATTCATATGATTAGTAGAATACGAGTAATTAGACAAGAAAATATCATAAAATTTGAAGAATGCTTACAATGGACTCTTTTATCTTTTGTGTTTCTTCATTAGGGAAGAAAAGATTTCCTTCCTTATCTTTTTTCGATCTCGCGAGAAGCCATGGCAAAGTTCGATCCGGCAAGGAGGAAATAACTGATGATGTGGATGAGTCAACAGATGATGTTGTAGAGGATGAAGGGATATACCCTTTTTTGTCCAAAAAGGAATCATCTCCGCATATGACTTTTGACCCAAAAAATGAGGATGAATGTTGACAGCCTGAGGCTTTCTTGCTCTTTCACTTTTAGCCTAATATGAAAACAAGTAACTATTCAATAATCACAACAAAAAAATTTGATTATAACATATTATGTGATTGTAAAGTACATATTATATACCTTAAACTCCTTAGAGCTACACTTTGTCACAAATTGGTCCCAAATCTCTTCCGTGATGAAAGGATAGAGCACGTATGGTTGTGTATCATTGTTAGGCCCCTTCCTCGTTTTTGTGATCCATCGCCTCACCAATTTTGACTTGAAATCTCTCCACCGCTTATCACAAGTAGTCAACACATCTCGTTTCTTCCTCTCATCCTCTTGTATTCAAAACTCTCTCTTCAATATACAAAATTAACCAATAATACACGATTAGTATAATAAAGATGATCTCAATTAAATTAAAAAAATGGCTTTTAAAAATACATAGGTTACTTACTTTAGCATCTTCCCATAAACTATTTTTTAAGCCTTGTGGAACATCATCTCAACTATTGTACAAGATAGACACTTTGCTTCTACTGATTTCGCCGCAATGTGTCTTGTACGCACCAACATGCTCCCCAATCGGACGTATCAAATGATCCCACTGAAGTACTCTTTGGACCCCGGGTTTGGAACGTATCCCTTTTGTAGGACCTCTAGGCTTGCTCACTCTTTTCTTCCTACTAGCTCCATCAGTAATCTCGGCCTTAGAACGTGGCTGCCGATCATCATCGGATGCATCATGCATTATCTCATCTTCCATCACTACACCTGAGACCAAAGACATGATAGATTCATTAATGAAGTACTACAAAATTATTTTAACAAAGCATAAAGTATATAATTGAAGATTATAAACAATAGTAGTTGCAATAATATTACATAAGTTACCTATTAATCAGTTTTTTCTTTGACAACGTAAAATCCCTCATTATGGTCTCGACGAATGTAATTTATGTCCATATCTTCCCCTAATGTACTTGGAATGACTACTGGCGAAGCAATGACTTCATTGAATTTTGTATCTTATTCTTCTTCATCGTGTACATCATCAATTCCAAGTATTCTCCTTTTTCCTTCAATGACAACAGACCATTTCGAATCGACAGGGTCAACCATGTAGAAAACTTATTTTGCCAGTGATGCCAATATGAAAGTATCTTCATGATGCCCTAACCGGCTGAAATTGACTAATGTAAAAAAGCCATGTTCATCCTTCTTTACACCACGATGAATATCAACCCACTTGCATCCGAAAAGTGGAATCTTGAAGTCAACATAGTCAAGTTCTAATATCTCTTCAATGAATCCGTAGTAAGACTTCATTGTCTCAATAATCGTTCTATCCCTTCTACTTTTATACTCTGATGACAAAGCCCCCAACGTAATACCACTGTTTTGCATCGTGGATTTGTCATCTTGCCGCTTAGTGTAAAATGAATAACCATTGATGTCATACCCTTCATAGGAAATAACTTGCATCTTTGACCCATATGCCAACCATCTCAACGTATCTGATACATCATTAGGAGTGTCAGATAATTGGTTCATAACTCGTTCTTTAAACCAATCAACGAACGACCGATTATGCTCAATCATCAACTCACGTTTATTATTTAATGGATATTGAACACTAAGCACAGTCATGTGCTCATCTAAGTAAGGATGAACTTGTTTCAGATTTTCTAACACTAAATATCCTGCTTTTCTTTTCAACTCTCCATCAAGACACAATCTTTTTCTCCCAATGGTACCACAACTATCAAGCCTTCCTTCATGTCTAGATTTTGGCAATCCAATTGCTTGTGCACATGCTAAATTCTGACTTACATATTCAGATACTTCCTCCGCAACTGTTCTTTGGACAATACTTGCTTCTGGTCTGGCTGGATTCATCACTTTTCCCTTAAGAGTACCCATATGTCTTTTGAAATACCACCTATACCTTATACAAACGGGCCCACAAAGTTTAATTTCTCAGACAAGATGAATTATCAAATGAGGCATGATGTCAAAGAACGATGGTGGGAAGTACATTTCAAATCGACACATCGTCTCTATTACATCGGCTTGCAAGTTATCTAGAGTGTTAGGATAAATCACCTTGCTAGAGATAGTTCTGAAGAAGAAACACAACTTTGTTATCGTGTATCTTACTTGGGAAGGCAAAATTCCTCGTATTGCAACAGGTAATAAATGTTGCATCAAGATATGACAATCATGAGATTTCAAACCAACGAGTTTCAAGTCCTTCAGTGAGACAAGGTTTCGAAAATTTGACGAGTATCCAGCAGGGACCTTTAACCTATGCAGAGACTCACAAAAACTCGTTTTCTCCTTCTTAGACAAAGTGTAGCAAGCTGGTGGAAGATAATAGCGTTGTCCCCGCTCCTGAGGTGCTAGTTCTGGTCTGCCCATTTCAGCCATGTCTTTCCTAGCTTTAACTCCATCCTTTGTCTTCCCGGGCATATTCAACAATGTTCCAACAATGGCATCACAAACATTTTTCTCAATGTGCATTAGATCAAGACAATGTCTGACTTCTAAACATTCCCAATATGGGAGGTCCCATAACTTAGACATTTTCTTGTATAAGTTCTTTGAGACACTTTTAAAGGGCTTGCCAAACACTGTTTCAATATCTTTTACCCGCTTAGAAACCTCTTTTCCACGTAAGGGTACAGGGGCTTCTCTTATCTCCACTTTTCCGTTGAACAACTTTTTCGTCTTACGAAATAAATGATCTAAAGGAAGCCATGTACGATAATGCAGGTATACATTCTTCCCACAATGATGTAACCGCTCATCAATCATATCCTCATCACAAATAGGGCATGCCTTTGCTCCTTTAACTGTATACCCTGACAAATTCCCATAAGCCAGGAAATCATTAATCGTGCAAAATATCATGGCACGTAATGTGAAGTCAGTTTTCGCATGCGCATCGAACATCGAAACACCTTCATCCCACAACAATTTCAGATCTTGAAGGAGTGGGTCAAGATACACATCTATGTCGTTTCCGGGTTGCTTAAGACCCGAGATAAGAAGCGATAGCAGAATAAATTTACGCTTCATACATAACCAGGATTATAAATGGTCAGTAGAACCGGCCAAGTGCTATGCTGGGTACCTAGTGTGCCAAATGGGTTCATCCCATCTGTACAAAGTCCAAGCCTAAGATTTCGAGGTTCTTTACCAAAACCGGAAAACTTTCGGTCGATATTTCTCCATTGCGGAGAATCGGTCGGATGTCTAAGCATCCCATCTTTCTTCCTCTCGTCCGCATGCCACCTTAATATATTAGCATTATTTTCGTCCTAAAATAAACGCCTAAATCTCGGAATGATTGGAAGATACCAAAGATCCTTCACCGGAGTTTATTTCTTTCTCACCCCTTCATCATCCTCCTTTATCTTGTACCGAGACTCTCCACACCTTGGACACTCACCCAAATCCTTGTACTCATTTCGATACGGCACACAATCATTTTGACATGCATGTATCTTCTCATATTCCATACCTAATGGACACAACAATTTCTTTGCCTCATAGGTAGAGTTGGGAATTTCATTCCCTTCAAGTAGCAATTCTTGTAAAAAAGTGAACAACTCACTTAGACTTTTATCTGTCCAACTATGCTTCGATTTCATATTGAATAATGTGAGGATGCCAGAAAGTTTAAAGAAATTCTTACACCCCGGATACATAGGTTTGTCCGCTGCACTTAAAATACTATCCCCTCCGTCCCAGAATACTCTTGACACTTATCAGGGCACGTAGTTTTAGATGATAAGTTGCTGTTTGGTTATCAATTGTTATTTTATCAAAGAGGTAGATGTGATAGGAGTTAGTAGGTAATAAAAGTAGTATTATTTTATTTGGTGGAGAGAGAGTGTGGGCCAATGGTTAAAGTTGGTATGTAGTAGGAGTGATATTATTTTATTTAGAGGAGAGAGAGTGTGTGGGCTAATGGTTAAAAGGTAGAAGGATTAAAATAATAGTGGGCCATATCCAAAAATAGAAGTGTAAAGAGTATTCTGGGACAGATGAAAAAGGAAAGTGTAAAGAGTATTCTGGGACAGAGGGAGTATCATACATATCCGGACGATCGGTTCATTCATCCTCCAAATTGTGCAACATCTCATTTACCCTATCATTCTCATCATCTACCCTATCATTCTCATTATTATCCTCTCTTTTTTCGATATCAACCTCAACCTCATCATCAATGTGATCAACATGCAAATCATCACACAAGCTAGTGGAGCTCATACCCTGATCATAAAACTCTCCATGCCATGTCCACCTAGTATAGTTACTCTTAAACCCACGACGAATCAAATGATCCTTAATTTGATCCACATCACGATACCCCCTAGAGTTATTGCAATCACAACAAGGACACAAGACTAACTTTGACCCATTCTGCGATTGATGTTCTAACGCAACCCTGATAAATTCATCAACCCCTTGTAGAAATGTCGCCGAAATCCGATTACCATACATCATATTCATACACTAGAGACACCAAACAAATAACACAATCGATGACATCATTCAAAGTGTCTTATCAAATGCAGTCATGAACATTTGGGTCCTTATCACTCCAACCTAACCTATCCTTGAGTTTCTCATCTCACTAGTGAATGAACATTTGGTTTTCAATTCTAAGAAAAATCCAGCAGCACTTCCCTACAGTTCTCCAAGTACACGATGAAGATAGTAGGTAAACTATCAACATATGTACCTCAGAGAACGCTTAAGGAAATAAGCTAGATCTTTCTTAGAATCGAAAACCAAACATTCATTCACATCCTAAGTGAGATAAGAAACTCAAAGACAGTCCCAAACCGGGGACTATTCAAGATTTACTCCTAATGAATAAGCCTCGAACGGGTATCTAGGCCAATGATGCACATTGCAATTAAACGGCACGAACCAATCCATTTCTTAGATTTTCCTCCCCACCCATTAAGGTATGTCCATATAGGTTTGGTCATAATTCATCATATACTTTTCCAATCATATAACCAAACAATTCACATATACTTTCCCAATCACATAACCAAACAATTCCTTAGATTTCTCAACCCCCCATATAGGTTTGGTCATAATTCAACATTATAGGGACAAATAAAACAAATCCACAAATCCAAACTAATGGTTGAATTAACGTAAATCGGAAAATATCAAAAGGTATAATACATACCTTTGCTCTCAAGGAGCAGCGAAGACAAGCACAACGAGGTGAGCTTAGAGAACCGGCAAACCGACGAGCATAGGACACAAGGTGGCAACTGCAGTATAATGTAGAGGAGAGGCAAAGTAAGAGAATGCAACACCATTGAAAGAGATGAGTTTGGATCGTCACACAACATATCACTAAATTTCACAAATTCAAGGTAAATAGGAAACTATAATATATAAATTCTTATAAGTTTGAAATTCTAAAGTGAGCATTCAAGAATTCTAACTCATAATCGAAACACATAATTTTAAAGTGAGCATTCAAGAAACACATACAAGAAATTGATTCAATACATTGAAATGTAGTATTATAAACTCCTTGATTAAGATCTTGAAAAAAAAGAGGGAAATTCAAAAAAAAAGATAGAATTTGAAAAAAAAAAGACAGAAATTGAAAAAAAATACATGACTTACATTGCCGGCAGCAGCAGCGACGGCGGCGAGACCTGGTGTACAGCGGTGGCGGCGGCGAGACCTGGTGTGCAGCGGCGGCGGCGCGACGTACAGCAGCGGCGGTGAGTGAGAAAAAAAAGAGAGAGCAGCAAAAAAACCGAGAAAGAGGAGTGCACCGGAAAAAACCGAGAAAGAGGAGGTCGTTCGAGGAGACGCCGGTCGGTATATGTCACCGGTGGAAATCCTTCGGCGGTGAGCAGCAAAACCGAGAGAGAGGATGGGAGTGACGAGCGAAAAAACGAGAGAGAGAGAATGGAAGACAAGCGAAAACTGAGAGAGGGTTTGAGAGTATTCGCCTGCGAAACGGGATTCGCCGGAGAAGCGACGGTCGCCGGCGAGAGTGAGGGAATGCCGTTTGACCAGTTCGCAATCGCAAGAGAGAGAGAGTGTGAGATTGGAGTTTCAGAGTGAGTATAGTTTAGGGCTTCGAATTATTGTGCCGTTTGAAAACATAATTTGGGTAAGACCATTTACGTCGCACGTGAAAGAAGGTCCGACGCAGATAGCGGTTGTGACTTGATTTGCGTCGTGTCCAAGCAAAGTGCGACACAGATAGCGGCTGTATAGATGCGCATTAAGCTGAAGTAATGTGCGTCGCATCTCCTTAAAATGTGACGCAAATCATGGGATCCAACAATTTGCGTCGCACGGCTGTAACGTCCGACGCATGCATATTGTGGTTGACATTTGCGTCGTTCTCTCCTTACCATGCGACGCAAATGATCCTTCCACTAATATGATGTGGTTGTTTGCATCGCATGTTTCTAATGTCCGATGCAAATGGTCTCTTCCTGATCATTTGCGTCAGTCCTGCAAGCATGCACGCAAATAGACAGATGCAAATCGTTATTTTTCTACTAGTGCATCAACACAAGACTTTCGTTTACTATCTCCACACCATACCCAACAATCTTTCTCTATCACTCTACATCATTGTTTGCAAACAACTATGTTTGGCAAATGGGAAAGAAAGAGGGAAGTACGAAAAGAAGATGAGTCGAAAATGGAGAGAGGAAGCGCATTTTGGTCATTTCACATCCTTTTCTTGCTTTGAATTTTGATGGCAGGTGACTAGGTGGTATCAACAAAGAAATTCATTAAGAGGCCGGTCATTTGGTTCAAGATATGGAATGGAAAGGGAATGAACACAAATAGAGGAGGGGAATGGTAACAAAAATGGTCATCTAATTTATTGAGTGTTTGCTTCAAGCCAAGGAATGAAAATGAATGGTAAGCATTACCACCAAGTAATAGATAATGTTACTTGAGGCCTGAGGGGGTGGGGAAGGTAACAAATTGGGGGATCCATTACCATCAAGTAGTGGTAATAGATTGATGAGGGGTTCAATCAAACAAAAAGAAAATAAAGCAACCAAACAACCCCTAAAAGAATCTATTATCTTGGGATAAGTTTCAACGTCTTTTTGTGCAAATGGTGTAAATGGTGTAGAAGCCTAGAAGGTGGTTATAAATTTCAAAAATATTAGACCATGTTTGACTTCTTGGGATTATTGTTTAGTTTGGAGTTTGAACATTAACTTCCCATATAGAAGTAATGCTATTAGATTAATCAAACAAAACTAATTACTATCATTGAAAGAAAAAAAAATTCCTTTTACGCTTAATCATTCGAACTTTTTTTATTTAAACTTAATTATCCTTGACATTCTCAAATGAATATTATTACTTCATTAATATCATAAAGAAATTTTATGAAATAGCCGAGTCACACTTGAACACGTATAAGTGTCCAACATAAGTATGCAAGTCCAAGTAACATAACTTTATTTTATATTTTTTTTAAAGGAGCATAACTTGTACATAGTGATATATGTATATGTCAATGTTAGTCGAGATTGGTAAAGTCCAATCATAAAACTCAAATATAGCCTATTATCTTGGGATAAGTGGAGTAACTATTTATTTATTTTCTAGGAAGGAGTAAATATAGCCTATGAGATGAAAAATCAGAAGCAGTAACCCAAAGTCCATTCCGGAATACCAAGCAATTTAGTCCCACAACAACAACAAAGGCAAAGTGGGAACTCCGGAGTATAACTACTTTCACAAGTGTCCATTCCGGAATACCAAGCAATTTAGTCCCACAACAACAACAAAGGCAAAGTGGGAACTCCGGAGTATAACTACTTTCACAAGTGCTAGCGTATAGCCTAGAAACAAACTTCCAACTGCACAAAATATGACCTCTCAAAGTCATTCTACTCACATTCATCTCACTTGCTGGCAAAATTTATGTGACAAATTTGTGTTAAAAATAGACTAGAAACGCAAAAGGCCATCTTTTCTAAGCTTATTACCTGAATTACTTTTCCACGTCACCACTATTTGGTAAGCAAGATTAAGAGGATGCATTCTAGACAAAAAACATATTTACAACCTATATCCTTTCTCCTTAAACAAACCTTTAAAGAAAGACCTCTCGAGAAGAAACAAGGTGAACTCAATACTAGGAGAAGAAAAGGACATAACCCAAATCTTCTATCTTACAATTTATGTATCATCGATGTCAAATTTCTCATTTATCGATCATAATATGCTAGAAGGGGGAAATTTCTGGAACATTTGGATACAAAGGCAAAGGGGGGAAACCATGGAGCCCGTGAACCGAGCGTGGTAGGCGGGTGGCTCAACTACCTTACCCTCACATGAAGGAACATAATCACATACTTCAACCACACATCCTCTACCTCTATAAATAGCAAACAAGCAAAGCCTCATAAACTAGTGTAAAGGAAAGTAAATATCAAAACAGACATGGGAAACACTATCAAATCAGCATTGTTGGTGTTCTTTTTTGTTATTGCAATAGGTAAACAAAAACAAACAAAACCAAATGCTAATATTTTTGTGTTCCCTTCTTCACTTATTAAACCTTATTGTTGGCACATTATACAACTTAGCAATTACGTATTTATTCTCTGACCAACTTATAAGGTGTTCATGTTTTTTACAGGTTTATCAGACTCGACTGCAGGACTAAGGTGTTCCAGCACATACGACTGCAGAGAGATAGGCTGTCCCTGCATGAATGGACTGTGTACTTGCTCATATCCACCAGCAGATATATATTCAAAGGTGCCAACAGCCCTGCCACGACCAAGCGGCCACCAAAAGGTGCAAAAGTCCCGTCTTCCCTGATGCAGCATGTATATCTGATCTACCCCAAAAATGACTACGATAAGAAAACTACTCTATGAGGAACCAGAGTTATCTAAATCACTGAACCCTTGAACTGCAATCTAGAAAAGATGAATTGGTACCTGCAATTGGTATACTTTTTGGCTAGTTTAACAATACCAGTTAGTGTGGTTTGCATTTCTTTACCATTCTTGTACAGTGAATAAGGTAGCACTGCAAAGAATCGACACTACAGAAAGACATGAACAGCAATAAAAATGTGGATTTATGGTACGAAATAGAGTTGATTACTGTTTGTATGTTACATGAAGTTATCTTAGAGAAACATAATGTAGAAACATCTAAACTGCCTTTCGTCTTTGCTACTGTAATCTCAAAACAGAAATTTTAAAGGACAAAACTAATTGTTATTCATGCCCAGATATGCAAATATACAGAATCATTATTATTACAACAGTTTAAGCAGTATGAATAAATGCTCTACTGGCTTCATCAACAACACGTCCACAAATGCAAATTACTAAAAGCTAATTCTTAGTAGAACTTGTTCAGGATACCATTTTCACATCTGACCAAACAAATCTTTGAGACTACATAAAGTGTTCCTTATGGAAAAGGTAAGAGAGACCTAAAGGAATTCTGGTTAATAAGGCTTTCAAGTTTGCCTTATGAAACATTGTCAATACTTACTAAAACCCAAAACCATGACACCATCTCCCATTAGCATCTCATTTCATTATGGTCTTGAATCTTCCCCCAACACGAAAATCATGGCAACATCCTCCTCAACTCATCTCCCATTAGCATATATCATTATGGTCTTGAATCATTCCCCCAACACAATAATCATGGCAACATCCTCCTCGACTGTAACCCGCTATCATATGGGAAAACTTGATGTTTGTGGCAACTTGAATCATATTCATATGAGTCGCTAAATCAAATAATTAATTCTATACCTAATTGCTTTTTTTTTTTTTGAAAGGGAGATAATTCCTAATTGCTAATCAGAATAAATTGTGCTAAGGATTTTGAGAGCAACTTTGTAAAATTGTGATTAAAACAGTTGCAAAATACCTCTAGATACATGAGCAATTTGATCAACTCCAACATCACTGTTATGGTCAAAATCTGCATGACATGACGTCAGATGAACAACATCTAGACAATAGATTAGTAACGTAATGACACCTAGAAAGACAGTTGAGTCCGTCTGGACAACAAATGAATGACGTCTGGATGACAGTTGATTCCGTCTGGACGACAGTTGAGTCTGTCTGGACGACGGACGAATGACGCTTGGACGACAGGCGAATGACGCTTGGACAAGAGACGAGCGACCTCTGAATGACAGATCATAAACGTCGTGACGACAAGAAAGTGACGTCGCGACGCAAGGTGAGTATCGACGCAACGCAAGGTGAGTATTGTCGCGGCGCGAAGCCCGAAAGCGATCGACGCCCAACAACGTAACCAACTCAGAAGAAATCCCTAAATACTAGGAGGCGGTTACCAACATCAAAAGAGAGCCAAAAGTTGTTCCTATGTTTGTGGGATCCTAATTTCCACTCACTTGACTATTCAAATGACACATGGGATAAAGGATTACTTGGCAACCAAGGTCAAAATAGTTGGAGAGAATCAAGGAGCCAATCAAGGACAGTTATAACTGATTTATACTCTATGTGACGTCAGTAGTACTGACCGACCCGACGGATGCAGTCAGCCGACGAGAAGGAGCAATAGACCAAACGAAGTTGTTGCAACCGTTCCTATAATCAAGGAAGCACTTACTACTGCCCTAGAACGTGTCAAAGCAATATACATTACTTGGAGGAGTCCACAAACAACAAGAAGACTAAGCCATAAGTACAACCACTATGTCCTACATTGTAGGAGGCACATGTCTCTTTGGTCAACCACTCACAACCGCCTAAAGAGCTATAAAAGGAGAACACATCAGCATTGTTCAAGGGGGATTCAGAGGAGACAACCTAGAAAAAATACATCATCAAAGGCCATCCTCACTCAATTACTTTTCACTCCACGATCATATATAAAAAGTAATTATGTTTTCTCAAAGATACTCTTGTATAACTCTTCCCTTAGTCAAATACTTTAGATTATCAATGATTAGCATCGTGTAAACATCCAATGTCCATGTATTCAACGTGACTTTAACGCCGGCATCATAGTGGATTGGTGGACATGCAAGCCACCCGCGGTTTTTACCCATCTTCATTGGGTTTCCGCGTCACCATTTCTTGTCTTCCTTTTCTTTATTTTTATCATTTTTTGATTTTATTAAAATAAAATTTGAATTTCGTCCTTTGTTTCTCTTGCTTTAATCTAGTTATCGACGTCCCAACCAATAATCGTCCCTTGTGCGATTTTTGGCATAAACAATTTGGCGCCCACCGTGGGGCCGATGACTAGATTTTCCCTTTAGGCGCATATCCACAAAAATCCTTTCAAAACACAAAGTCCTGTCTATGTGTCATATAGCTTTATTTGAAGCGCCAGTATCGAAGTGGTGATTCGTCATCTTCTTTGCGTCACGACGGTGTGCATGGCGACGTTAGAATATGTCTTGACGTCCAGACGCCGATTGACATCCGAAAATTCAGTAAAATCAAAGCACAAAAATGTCGTCATAGTGTGACTGAAGTTCAAGCATGAGCCGACTCAGTCATGAAGTTGAGGATCAACAAATCACATTGGTGAAGTCGATCCAATTAGCGGATGTTGACTTGTGATGACGCAAAGACCTTATTTATCGTTGACTTCCCGACTTCACGACGAAATAGGTAACAAAGTTTTATTTGTTAATTTCTATTTGTCTTGCTTTTCTCGTGGAGATGCAACAGGTATTGATCCTAACATCGTGACCAACCAAGCACGCATTTACCATGATGTAAGTATATGTTAATGACTTATTCGAAAATTCAAAGTCGTTGCGACAATCAAAAGCCTGTCGCGACTAAGAAGATCGTCGCGACCAAATGAAGAAAGTCGTCTTGTCGTCGCGTCGGAATGAAGAAGGTCGTCGTGACAAATCAATAAGTCGGTCGCGACCAAAAAGTTCATCTGGACAAATGAAGTCGTCGCGACAAACAGTCCAACGTCGACCTAACAGTGACGTCATCTTAGTGCCAGTCTTTAACCAAAGACGTCTCCTCTGTCACGAACCGTCACCCATGCGACACATTAGTAAGTTCTTTTTACTTGGCGTGACAGTAAGGTAATTCTCTTTAAAATTACTTACATTTGCTTTGGTAAACTACAATTTAACATCATGGTATCAATTTAATATGTTTCGGATTCGGACATGACTAACTACATCAATCTGTTTGTTTTGAGATAACGCAAGTTTGTCAGGACAAATGGAGAATAGATTATAGTGTCAAGGTTCTACACTATTAGTTACCGCCCAAGGACAATTCTAAAGTCACAAGCATCATCTAATTTTGTGGCTAACTTCAGTCCAAAACTAAGTTCCATGTGTGAAGACCTTTGTTTTGTCCTAAAGTCACCACAAGGGGACATGATAGTATTATTTAATTGTTGCGACTTTTAGATTATAACTTATCATATTTTTGTCATAACTTCGAAAGTGATTAACAATTATGCTTATAGAATTCGATTACAGGTATAATATTAGTCAACGACATATGTGTCATGGGGGCTCGACGTCAACAATGATTACGCATTGTCACTCAAAGAAGTCTACATATCTTAAGCAGGTAAAGACGCTAGAAACTTTCGGTGTCATCATGACATGAAAGACATCCAAAAAAATCAAGCAAAGATCACATTGGGGGCTGATACCAGCATGACAAAATTTGACATTCGAATGTCTTTGACCATTAACGTCGTCGAGACTCAATTCTTTCACCAAGATTGCTTATCAACGATAAGACATTCAAAGCTAACATCAAAATGTAGATTGAAAATCATTTGACACGATGATGACAAGTTTAATGACAACGACGCTATGGTCACCATAGTGATGACAAGAATAAATTGACGAATGGACCTGACACCCACACTTAGCACTGTGTTGATCCATGCAGATATCAAAACATCATCAACGAGTACTCAATCGTAAAGTCACTCAATCTTATAGTACTTTCGTTCCTCCTTGATTGTTGATTTTCTTCGTTTCACTTTATTCTTTGCAATTTTTGTCTCTGTTACTTATACCTTTATGATTCTCATCATCTCTTACATATGTTTCGACATTTTGACTATCCCTTGTTTATAATACATATATTTTTGTCATACTTATGAAAGTACTTTTCACTTACACCTCCAAAGAGAGATTGCGTTTACAACTAGTTTTACAGGTCAATCGTGTAGCAATGACATTGACAAAATTCTGATTCTTGAGAAGTATCCTTGTCCATTGACTTCAAACGCCAAACATCAGTTGTTTGACATTATATAAGGCATTCATCACTAAAACCAGCGTTCGTCGTCAACGTCAAGAGCAGTAGACAACGAGTATGTTAAAGGCAAACGAGACCATATATTAGATTATGGTAGATGACATAGAATCTTAAATATTACAAGTCTTAGGGGACGACAAAGTAGACTCAACAGTTGAAGCGCTACGACGAAAACAAATCATTGGTGTACCTTGACCAGTCACTGACGTTGCTAAAACTCATGACGACAGTTAAACAATTCCTAATCTATTTCTGCAATTTTTACTCTTATCATTGACTCCTATGAATTACTTATTGCTAACATTTGAACGCTTTATTTTGTTTCTGATCTATTACATATATTTATATTGGTCCTTACAAGCACTACTAACTTGGTTACCACAAGAACATTCGTTGGTGTATCCTTTCTTTCGCAGAATTAGTGACCGACGACACGATGACAACGTGACACTTGTCCCCATACGACGTGACGCTTGTCTCCGGCACGACGTGACGCTTGTCTCCGCACGACGTTACACTTATCTCCAAACGACATGACACCTGTCACCTGATGATCGAGACGACGCCCGTCAAAAGACGACGCAACGCCTACATCCAGACAACGCGACGCTAGCCAAAAGACGACGTGACACGTATCTATACACGATACAACGCCTACCACTAGAGGATGCGATGATAATCGCTGAGCACCAGCTTGACATAAGGACCAACCATGATGTCACAAACGTGGATTACACGAGTTTCCAAGACATGGAACATGCATCGAGTCAATAGCATCACATGACATTAGTTCACATGATCTACTAGCTATGACGACATAACAAAGGTACTCATTTTTTGTCTCACATGCATCTACTAAGCACATACAGTTTAACGCCGGATATCGGCAGACCGACTGATGATCACTTCATTTATTAAAGTTCAAACATTACATCGTGATGTAAAAATATAAACATGTTCACACCACGCGTAGTATTTACACACGACGCTTAAACGACACACATAGACATACATGGGCGCATTTAGACATACAATATATATTTCAATGATGAAATTTTTATATGTCATGACATTTGTGTTTCAATGTAAATTAAGTTTCGTAACAATGGATAATGCATTAGCTAAGTGACACTAAATGACATGGTTTGCTATGATGGAATATTGGCATGGAACTGTATTTATGCCTAAATTCACTAAAGCACCCAGTAAGACCTTTGAGTTTAACACTGTATATCAACAGATGCACCTATAATTATTTCATTTAAGCTATTCATCTTGAGCTAATGCATGCATATGTTCAAACACACTAAGCGTCGATACGTATGACGACATGCATACATGCTTTTTAATGACGTATAAACTATGACATAACATCTGCATCATGACACAACAAGGTTACACATATAAGGCGACCAGAAAAGCAACTTAATGATTACAAAAGAATGACTATTGTTATACTAAGATATTGGGTAGGATTTGACGCCATAATCTCATGCTTTGAGATCTTGAGCGGCTTCATCGCCAGACTTCGTCCCACAACAATTTAGATGGCCATGTCGCCAGAATTCTTTCTACGACATCGTCTTAAGTGGCCATGTAGCCGGAATTCTTTCTTCGACATCGTCTTAAGTGGCCATGTCCCCCGAATTCTTTCTACGACATCGTCTTAAGTGGCCATGTCGCCGGAATTCTTTCTACGACATCGTAAGTGGCCATGCCGCCAGAATTCTTTCTACGACATCGTAAGTGGCCATGTCGTAGAAAGAAGATGTCGCCAAAATTCTTTCTACGACAGCGTAAGTGGCCATGTCACCAGAATTATTTCTACGACATCTTAAGTGGCCATGTCGCCAAAATTTCCCCCTATGATATGTTATCTGACATATAATTTAACTTCACTCTATGTATTCATTCTAAGAGTCTTTTATTGGCCATGTCGCCAGCAAACGTACGATGACAAAAGTCACCAACTGACAATCATGCCTCGATAGTCAATGATGCGAAAGAACAATAGACATGACGTTCAAAGGCAAAGGCTATTTCCCTAATCTTCGGCATGCTTCAATTAGGAAACTGGGGGCTAACTGTTATGGTCAAAATCTGCATGACATGACGTCAGATGAACAACATCTAGACAATAGATTAGTAACGTAATGACACCTGGAAAGACAGTTGAGTCCGTCTGGACAACGAATGAATGACGTCTGGATGACAGTTGATTCCGTCTGGACGACAGTTGAGTCTGTCTGGACGACGGACGAATGACGCTTGGACGACAGGCGAATGATGCTTGGACAAGAGACGAGCGACCTCTGAACGACAGATCATAAACGTCGTGACGACAAGAAAGTGACGTCGCGACGACAAGAAAGTGACGTCGCGACGCAAGGTGAGTATTGACGCAACGCAAGGTGAGTATTGTCGCGACGCCCGAAAGCCAGCAGTCGACGCCCAACAACGTAACCAACACAGAAGAAATCCCTAAATACTAGGAGGCGGTTACCAACATCAAAAGAGAGCCAAAAGTTGTTCCTATGTTTGTGGGATCCTAATTTCCACTCACTTGACTATTCAAATGACACATGGGATAAAGGATTACTTGGCAACCAAGGTCAAAACAGTTGGAGAGAATCAAGGAGCCAATCAAGGACAGTTATAACTGATTTATACTCTATGTGACGCCAGCAGTACTGACCGACGCGACGGATGCAGTCAGCCGACGAGAAGGAGCAATAGACCAAACGAAGTTGTTGCAACCGTTCCTATAATCAAGGAAGCACTTACTACTGCCCTAGAACGTGTCAAAGCAATATACATTACTTGGAGGAGTCCACAAACAACAAGAAGACTAAGCCATAAGTACAACCACTATGTCCTACATTGTAGGAGGCACATGTCTCTTTGGTCAACCACTCACAACCGCCTAAAGAGCTATAAAAGGAGAACACATCAGCATTGTTCAAGGGGGATTCAGAGGAGACAACCTAGAAAAAATACATCATCAAAGGCCATCCTCACTCAATTACTTTTCACTCCACGATCATATATAAAAAGTAATTATGTTTTCTCAAAGATACTCTTGTATAACTCTTCCCTTAGTCAAATACTTTAGATTATCAATGATTAGCATCGTGTAAACATCCAATGTCCATGTATTCAACGTGACTTTAACGCCGGCATCATAGTGGATTGGTGGACATGCAAGCCACCCGCGGTTTTTACCCATCTTCATTGGGTTTTCCGCGTCACCATTTCTTGTCTTCCTTTTCTTTATTTTTATCATTTGAATTTCGTCCTTTGTTTCTCTTGCTTTAATCTAGTTATCGACGTCCCAACCAATAATCGTCCCTTGTGCGATTTTTGGCATAAACCATCACCATCACCACCAATTTGATATTGATCTTCATCATTATTTGTATCAAAAACTTCATCATTTGAAATAAACATCCAAACTATTGTGTAAAAACAAAATTTTATCTTCGTCTATTGCAGCTCAGAAAATGGAAAAAGAAAAGAAGAAAACAGTAAGTTTTGGGTGGACTGATTATTGTGAACCCAAACTGAATATTAAAAAATTTATCATACACCCAGGTGTACCGTGAGCATGGTACACCCAAGGATTTTTTTTGCTCATTGCTCTTTTGAAATCATCCAAATGAGCAAAATATATTAATAAAGGAGAGTTTCAAATGAGCAAATTGAACAAAAATTAGTCTTGGGTGTTGCATAGTACACCAAGGTGTATGATGAATGAAATCCTAAATATATTATACAAAAATCTAATCGTCTAAAAGGTGATTATATCATACAAAAAATGACTATGTCAAATAAAAACTAATTATAAGTTATAACAGATAGAAACCGACTATGTCATATTTATTGTCTTGGGTCCATTTTAAGTTTATTTTAAGAAGAAAAATAACAGAAGATCTCAAAAAAAAAAAAGAGAATAAAAAGGCAAGAATGAAAATGCTATGGATGAAGGTTGACCAAAGTCCAAAAGTATTGAAAAATAGCAAATTTGGAAAGAAATCTTATCTGATTTTTTTATAAAATTGATCAAATCCTGCCTGATTCAATTCCCACATGAATTGTTTTCAGAAAATCATATGCAAATGTAAACAATAACAATACGACATAGTTTTGGTTAGGAGTAACATATTAGAACCACATTGCCTCTATAAATAGAGGACACAGAGTTTCAGCTTCAGAAACAATAAAAAGAAAGCAAATTCCATAAGCTCTGATTAATAACCTAGTAGCAGCGTCAAATTAGTCATGGGAAACACTATGAAGTCAGCATTGTTGCTAGTCCTCTTTGTTATTGCAATTGGTAAACAAAATTGATGCTAATATTTCTGTTTAACCTCCTGCACTTAATATATACTACTTAGAAATTAAGCAGTTATTATCTAACAACTTACGGAGGTTTCGTGATTGAAACAGGTTTACCCGACTCAACAATGGGGTGTTCTAGCTCATATGACTGCAGAGAAACAGGCTGTCCCTGCATAAATGGACAGTGTACTTGTTCATTTTCATCAGAAGATATATCTTCGAAGGCGCCACCAGCCCCATCACAACCAACCTGCCATCAAAAAGTGCACGATCCCTGTCTTCCCTGATGGAACGTGCACAGGAACAGCAATTAAATTCAGTTAGAAGTTAATAACTGTGTTGCATGTTCACGAGTATAATTTTAAAAAAAACACAGTAATAAAAGCATAGAAACTGTCTTTCATCTTTACTACTATAATCTCAGAACATTAAAGATTAAATGGCAGTGGCAGACCTAATCGTTTGTGCCCGGATATGCAGATTTACGCAAATACCAAAACCTAATTCCAAGTAGAATTGAAAAAAAATCAGCTATGAAAAAGAGAATGTGTTTGCCATGGAACCAACTGGCAGCAGAGGCACATCGAAGGGTAACAGCAGAGTGCTTCAGCTTGATTGACTGTAGCAGACCGAAAGGATGCAGAATACTCATCTAAATCGGTTGCAATTGTTACACTTACACATACTAGTAGGTTCATTCCATGCACATCAAGTTGTAGTTAAGCGTTTGGCACTGACAGTCTGTTCTATATAGCTGCATGCACATTACGTTGTAGTCGGTTAAGCGTTTGGCAGTCTGCTCTATATAGCTGCCTATTAAACAAGACGATCACTAGGAAAGTGAAGCTCATGTACCCGGTAGATGAGACTAAATCACTCCTATCTGATCAATTAATTAATGGACGGATAAGAAGTGTACTTCAAGAGTGAAAAAAAATCAAATTCATCCAACAGAAAAGCCCATAAGCTAATCGAGAGATTATCTCCCAACATTTTATTACTGACAGGACAATGGTCCAGTTTTGGAATCTTAGAAAATACCCAATGCTACTTCACCAATTAAGTCCTAGAAAAAGAGAAACAAATGGAGATTACTCACCCAGAAATCTACAATAGCTAATAAACATATCACATAGTAGAGAAGGATTAAACAATGTTTTGCTATAATCTATCACTATGTAAAGTATAATATAACAATTTCAGCCCCAGAAAATGGGTAGCAACATTCTCAGTGCCCTACTGCCCTTGCTCACAACATATCATGGTACGTTCTAGAAGAGGCGATAGGCAGTAATTATGCTACTGTTTTACATCAGGTTAGAAAGCAATGGTAATTGGGAAGGACAGAGACAAGGCATGTTTGTTTCAGCTCCAGAGCTCAAAGAAGTTTATATCACAATTCCTAAAGTGAATGCTTACATATCTTTGGGCAGAGGGAAACAGAAAAATAGGAGTACAATATTAGTAAGCCAATTATTCTCAGCCGTAATAATTAACTTATGTATTCTCATATTGGGAACTCCAGGAGACGTTACTATAACACCACCAAGTGCCTGCTTTCAGAATATAGTCATTCCAATCACATTTCTTGTTGGGTGTGTTAGTCTCTGGGTGATCAATGTCGCTCTTCAAGAGTTCCCAGTTTATTCCCTAGCATATCTTTTTTTTTTTTTTGACAACGGGAAATCGTACATTAATTAAAAGAGGAAGTACAGCCTAATGCTAATACAACCAAATCTAAACCAAACAAACCAACCTAAAGGAGCTGTATGAGCTCTTACATTCCCTAAAAAACAAAAATAAGTGAAACCGATAAGGAGGGTATCGTTGGTCAATGCTTGTGATGGTGGAGTCAAAACGTTGATGGCTGATGGCAGTGGGAAGAGAAGCGAGTGTCGGTCACTAGTCGGACAGCGAACAACCAACGGCGAACGTTGCACCTCGCCGCATGAGCAATCCCAACAATCTGATATTGCTTGGGATTCTGGGCTCATGATCTGATGAAAAGTCATGTTCCTTTGTAACTTAGTACTCTTTCGAGAGAGTAATTCAGGTTTCTCCCTGAGATAGGAGAAACGCATTGGAGTGGGCGTGCTGAAAACCCCCAGATACAACTGGGGTGCCACCTGCAGATTTGAATTTGTCAAGGCAAGGACCATAAAGATCAATGTCAAGCTAAAAAGAGAGCTAAACAAATTGAGCTCTCGAACACACCTCCGGTTTGTGAAACCAGAAAACAAAAGTCCTAACCATGAAAAACGATCATCGCCTCGTCCACGCGCACAATCCTCTTGATTCACCTTATCCCTCATCACAGATTCCAAAAACACCACATATGCTACTTTTCTGAATCCACATGCCTTAACCAGTTGACAGAAGCCACGAACAACAGCTCGAGCAACTCTAAAAGATCCCAAAAACACCACATATGCTAGTACAGTTGATCTTCTAGACGAATCATGACGGAAGAAATTCAATTAGCATTCGTTCGTTATGATGATCATAAGTTCATAAAAGCAACAAAAAGTGAAAAAAAACATGATTGCAAACGGTTTAAGACTTGATGGGTTATTACAAAACCATTGAAAGCAATTATGTTGATGATAATTAAAATAGGTTGATGATGGTTAAAATAGTTGCATCTCACTTAGCAGATTACAAGTGGGTAAACACTGTATGAAGAGAAAAGGCGGTCTATAGCAAATCAAAAGGTGCATGATTGAAGGATTGATACATAATAGCAGCTATCCATATTAGTCACCAAAAACCTACTATTAAATGCTATGAAGCAAATGTTAGATGAGCACAATAGATAGCAGAAAGACTTTAAAAGCCTATAGGAACAAAGTACATATTAGCTACATATTACTACTGCTGCTACATAAGGGGATTAAAGAACAATGTCCTTGGCTTAAATATATATCTATATAAATCTTCTTCTCCTTTATCCTCCTTAGTTTTCTCCATTTGGTTTTTCTATTCCCCCTTCCTTTCCTCCGGTTTTTCTCGTGTCTTGCTCAAGACAACATGATCAGAGAGTTTTAAAATTGGGTTACTTACTGTCCGTATATTGTAGTAAGACCTTCATAAATTGAGAAACTGGACTTTGTACTCCCTTTGTCCCAAAAAAATATCTCAACACTTGTTGGAACATGTAGTTAAAGGAGATATGGTATAGTATTATCAAACTTTTTTTATTGAAAAGTAGACGTGATAGTAGTTGATGGGGTATTTTTTTATTGAAAAGTAGATGTGATAAGAGTTGGTGGGGTATTTTTTATTGAAGAGTTGGTGGAGTATTTTTTATTGAAAAGTAGATGTGAAAGGAATTAGTGGGCCAAAAGAAGGTGTTGGAAAACTAATACAATGATGGTTGGACCATCCTAAAAATGAAAGTGTTAAAACTAATATGGAACAAACAAAGAAAAGAAAAGTGTTTGAATTATTCTAAAAACGAGACGAAATAGTCGCTAGTTACTAGTCAATATCAAAGACAATGCTTCAAGTAAGTACTATATATATAGTCTGTCATATCAATAGCCTATATACATTCAGGGAAAATTTGATTATCTCTGACAAAAACTACATGAAAGCCTCACTTAGTAGAATTATTTTTGCTACTAGTTTATCACACAATAAAAGGGTGTGATCCTCATGAGTTAGCTTTTGCTTTAACAAGAAAAAGGCTATAATATGGAAAAAAAATTCCTCAATTTTAGATGGTGCAATAATAATGTGATTACAACTTGCTAGATGGACTACATTTTCAGCCTAGATAAGGATTTGAAGAATTATGTGACCAAAACATACTCAATGAAATCCCAAAAGAGCCTGAACATACTACAATGTTCAGAAAACTAAAATAAAAAAAGCCTTCTAGTGACTACGACATCATGCAACCAAAACCAAACAGAAACTAAAATAATAAAAGAAATTGCATGTTAACTTCATAGACAAAGACATTGTTTTGGTCAACAAACTATTAAAGATTGTGCTACAAACAATGTCAAGCACCATCTAAAGTTCCCCCAAACACTTCAGCAGACAAAATTTGTCCCTCAAAGGACATCTATGGGTGTGTCCGTAGAAGTGTTCAAGGGAACTCTTGAGGGAACCTGACTACGTCGCTTGCAAATACCACAAGCCCTCAGGAGAAGATTTATAAGGTAAAAGTTTTGCTACTATTCTTGGAATCTTGGGTAAAATAAGATCCTGAAATGAGACTATGCACAATTTCAGGACATGAACCTAGCCATGAATATGGCTTTAGTGAAGTATGGATGTGCAGAATATAATGATAATGGTAGTGTACCTTTATCCACCTTTTCTGTCTCTAGTCCCTCTCTTACTTCACTTACATCAAAGAAGTTTCCACAACAAGAAGTCAAAACCATATACACTATGAATATCCAACTAGAATAAAGGCATGATTTTCACGCCAGTTTGATTCTACTGCTCACTTAACCCGCAATTCTAACACTATGCATAGCTAAAGGAGAACAAGAAAGAAGTCACAAAAGTAGAAGGGCTAAGGAGAATATGGATAACCTGGACCTTTTGCAGCTCAGATTCTGCGGATGTAGAAGTGTTGTTAGATGTGTATATATATAAGAGTGATAAGCATATATTTAGCAAGTAAAAATTGAAGTCCGATCCTTTAATCTCAATGTGTGCTCCCAGAACTCCCTCAAACGCTTCATTGGGACAATATTATTTAGGCAACCAAAAAGGGATATATGTAGTCCTACTGAAGTGTTTGGGGGAAATCCAAGGATCACCAATACAATCCATAAAAAGGATACGGAACGTGTTAGCTGCCTTTTCTCGTCCATTACACTATCATATGTATTTCAAATAGAATTGATAGACAAGGGATCCATTTTTTGATACCTTGGTTGGCATGCATTGTTTAATGTGTATGTTCTAAAACTTTAATTTGTCTTCACATTTTCTATGTTTAGATTATTGCTATAAATTATAATCACCTAAATAATGATTTTTCTCCTTTCTCATTCATAGATTGGGGAATGGATGCATCATCAAAACAATATTTATTATAGCCTTTACTCTGAAGCTCCTGGCATCCTGCCCCGGTTTTTCTCAAGCTTGACTTACAGGTCCATCTTTAATCGTTAAGCATGCCCCTTAGGCCTTAAACTCTTAGGTAGGAAACTCCTATGGCATCTCCTCAAATCACCTGCTCAGTTACAGGTTATAGCTTTTGCTTAGGGGATCAGGTCATCCAACCTCTTATTCGCTTCAAAAGTGCAGCACACAGGTTCACTACATACACTATGTCCATCCAAAGTAATTGATAAGAATTTTTTTCAGGTTGCCTACAATAAAGAGTGTATGTAGTCTTGCATTTTTTGATGTTGAGAGTTGCAACACACTGTTTTTGCAATGGGAACATAACTTGGGTAATTAATTAAAATTGTGCTTGTTCAGGCTAAAAGTTTTGCTCTAAAAACTTCATTTATATGTACTGTAGAGCATTTCAGAGAAATACCTTAGATTTCATGTAATCAGCCTGTGAACTTCCCCTTGACTGGTCACCGGTGAATATATGTTTTGCAAGCAGTGACCATATGAATACTTATTTATTTTTCTATTAAACATCAAAGAATAAGTAGTTGAAGGGATCAATCTATTGTTTTGCAGAAACAAAAACAACAAATCAAACATTTTTCACATCCAAATAAACATAGCCTTAAGGAGAAACCTTCAACTTGTAAATGTGTTTTTAGCAAATAAATTAAGCTCATATTTGATCCGTTTCAGCATCAAACCCCTCTCCCCTAGCGGAATAAAAGTTAAAAGGAATTTGTAGTTTAGCTCTACACATAACAAAAACAAAACGAAATTCATAACAACGACAAGGTCAAGTCAGGAATGCAACTTAAAGGGGAATAAGGGTTAGGGGTATTATAAAAGGAAAGCAAATCACACAACTTTCTAAAGGCATGCTACCCAACTTAGCCTACAAAGAAACTTCCAACTCCACAAGAAATGGCATCTGAAATCCCTATGTCATACGTTCTTCTCATGTGCTGCCAAACAGAAGTAACTATTAAGCAGCAACAGAATAACACAAAAAATCTCACTATAAATAGCACAAAGGAAGGAGCCTCAGGAAAAGGAACTTTAAAGTAAAATCAATAAGCATCTAATAGCTTATGAGAAGCAGTAGAATTTGAAGACATGGGAAAGGCTCTTAAGCCGGTTCTTCTGGTGGTTCTCTTCATCATTGCATTCGGTAAACCAATCACAATCCTAATCCTTTTATGTAGATATATGTGACTCTTCCCATAGGAAAAAGAAAATTAACTAAGTTGTTTTTAATTCTTTCCATGATCCTTATATGTGCATTTATGATTTTGCAATAAAGCATTATTAACTAACAACTGATAGAGCATTGTGAGTCTAACCAGGTTCAGCACTGCTGAGAGAAGCTGGAACTGAAGCGAAGCCATTATATAAGTGTACCAGCCCATATGACTGCAGACTAACAGGTTGTCCTTGTGTGAATGGAAAGTGTCAATGCCGTGTAACCAGCGAGGCAGCAGAAGAATATTCAAGGAAGCCAACACAACAAGCTAAAAAAGCCGGACTTCAATGTTCTGGTGACTGTAATTGCTAGGAAACCAACGTTGAAGCAGAACTGCGGAAGCACATCACACATAATAAAGCATGCATATGTCATATGTTCTTGATATTATATCAATTATAATATATCTCTTCAGTAATCTTAATTTACACCTTGTTAATGATAAATTAAAGTGAAGTCTTCTCGGTATAAACATCACTGTAATAAAATTACTATCTGTGTGTTAATCAATATAAGTTTAAGAAGCATGGTTTAGAAGTGCAAAACAGCTATATATATTCAGATAGAAAAGTTTGTGAGGACAGGAAGAAACATAGCCGTTTCCATATAAGAAACATTTCCATAATCATTATACAAAAGCATAGCATAACAGGATATATGTACTCACGATTCATTCATCCACTCCGAGTTCAGAATAGAGCAGGACAAGTTCACCAGGAGTAGAATCTCCAAATTCCAATGCATGTTACAGTGCAAGTAGGAATTTGCATGACTGTACTGGATCAAAGTAACCTTATTGCCTCAGCAGTGAATCTTACAAGGGGCAAAAAATCAATGTCTGTAGTTACAGTTCAACTTATAAACTCGAAAGTTTTCTTCCTTCAAATGAAAACAGGCTTCAAGCAACTTCTAACTCGGACACTTGCGGGTTACAAGTAAGACCAGGTTCCCAACATTTTTTTTCCTGAACGAAGGGTGGCCTGGGGCACTCAAAAGTAAGAAAGTACTCTTGGTGCTACTCAGTTGTGATCACTAGAAATGAAATCAACTTCATTAATCTTGTCAACAAATGCTAACAGTGCTTAAACGCCAATATAACACGACTCACATTGTCGTCTTAGAGGAGCGATCCACAGTTGCTTTTGCTCCTCATTTAGGCCCTGTTCTTTTGAGCTTCTTTTTTTTTTGGTTAACAAAGATTCTTTTGAGCTTTATTCAGCACATTTCACTTCAATTTAGGAAAATCAATTTTAGTTCATTTCAGCAAAATTAATTTCAGTTCTGCAAAACTAATTTCAGTTCTGCAAAACTAATTTTACAAAATTAATTTCGATTAAACAAAATTATTTTTGATTAAACAAAATTATTTTCAGTTCAATTTAGCACATTTTAGCTCAGAACAACAAGGCCTTACACAAACATCATCTTAGCACAGAAACAATTAGTGTTTGGAAATAAAGACGTTTTGAATACGAGGAAATCTCAAGCTCGGTCATATCTGTGTGCTCCAATTTAGCACATTTCAGCTCAGAACAACAAGGCCTTACACAAACATCATCTTAGCACAGAAACAATTAGTGTTTGGAAATAAAGACGTTTTGAATACGAGGAAATCTCAAGCTCGATCATATCCGTGTGCTCCATTAGCTTGAAATCGGCTAGAACTTGTAAAAGTGAACATTATAGAAACGGGGGACCCCCTTAGGTCTTAGAGATTTTCGTACGTCATAAAGTAACAAATCTTTCAAAGACAACCTATACATTTACCAAACAAGGGACTAGCAGCACTATCTTATTAAATTCCAATGCCCCAATTCCCAAATTCTATCACACCCATTAGTCCTTAAATTCTAATTCCTACATACCAAACGCCCCGTCCCAAGTATGCTGCTTATCTTGCATTGCTATAACTATAGTTCCTATGAGAACTTCATTTTAGGGGGATGCATCATTTGCCCACACAATTATCTGCTATTTAAATGATACCAAATTCCTGAGGATATTATTAACAGTCAAGCATCGTATAATTTTCATATTCTTCTTGTCAGAAAACAAAAGCATGCCCTTAATTGAAATTTAGGTTTGTAACCCAAGCATTACAAAGTAATTAATTTGATGGGGATGATAAAGATATCATCTTTTTCAGCATCATAATTTCTAAATAAATTTGGGGTTAAAAATCCTTTTAATTGTGTTGATAGAACCCACAATTGCAAGTGGGTGAACAATTTAAGGGTTGCCAACATCAAATTGGAAAATAAATTAGCTAAGATGGTGAAAGAATGCATCTCCTAAAGCAAATAACTAGTGGATTAAGAAATTATGAGATGGGAAGAAAGGAGATTTGCAAATTGAAAGGTGTATGATTAAACATTTGACTCAACTCGAGAAATAGATTATCAAAATGAAAAAAAAAATCAGGACCCTAAAAGACAAAATAGATTATGTCCAGGTTACTCACCAAATAGCAACGATTCATCTACTGCGTCACCTATTGTTTTTCTGAGTTCATTGCTTTTTCACAGATCACTAAAAGGTTGTTTGGTATACATGGGAAATTTCATTTCCTATGAAGTTATTTCCCTTATGTAATTTTTTTGTTTTTTTTAACCCGTGGTAAGATAAATTTCCTCGGGTTCCTCATACTGAGTCACTCACCCGTGAGGCGCAATGCCTCCAAACCCCTCCTCCCAACAATATTGAAATTTTGCTTCCACCAAGATTTGAACCTTGGTCTCCCATGTGGGAGATAGGAAGCCATATCATGGAACACAAGGGTCATTGGTCATTTCCCTTATGTAATTACTAGGAAATTAATGGACTTACTTGTATTTGGTTGACATGAACGAATTTGTACTTCCATCAATTGATATGGGAATTTTAAATGACCAAAGGAAGGTGGGTGAATAAATGCCCATGTTTTGTGGGAATTTCAATTTACCAGGAAATTTCATTGCCTCCATTTTCCCCACATCTTGTCAACCAAACAACTACCCAAATTAGAAAATCATAGGAAATTATATTGCCTAAATAATTTCCTGTATACCAAACAACCACTAAACTTGTATGAAATGTAATCGCACTTTAGAAGCATGCGTAAACAGTTCATTGCTCATCGTGCATCCAATAGATATAGACAATTTTTTTAACGCATTTACGAGTTACGACGTATGTTCTTTTATTAATGGAGATTAGCCATCATCTTGGATTTTGAATTGTGTGTTCTTTTCATTAGAAGATGTTCATATGAGTTCTATGTTGTTTGCTATACGTTCTTTTCATCATGATCTATGTTCTTAGATGTGTTAGTTGATCTTGAATTGTGTGTCCTTATTACCTAGACTGCATGTTTATCTTTTAATTTAAATTGTATTGTATGTTCCTTTAGTTTGGACTTGGTGGACAATGTATATTATTTTAGTTTTGGGTTGGATGTATACAATGCATGTTCTTTTAGTTTGGACCATGCCCATGTATGTTCTTTTAGTTTGGACTGGGTGCACAATGAAACTAAAGCATACAGATGGAGCAAATTGTGCTATGGTATTCATCGAGGTCTGGAGATGTTTGGTATTGATTGGTTATCCAACTTCATTATTTAACATAATTTGGACGACAAACACAATGTCGGAAGAGAGAAGGAAAGGTACATCATATGCATTGGTGTCAATTTACGAAAACAAAGGAGATAGGATATCCAAGACTACTCAAATTATCGGAGAATAGACCTCATGAGTCATACCATCAAAATTGTGGGGATAGTACTGATAAAGTAAAATGTACGAGCATCTTGAAAAACCAATTTGGGTTTATCTCAGAATGATCTAATCTAGAGGCCATGCATGAAAACTTTTCGGGCACGAGTTAAGGATTTGCCTAATATGATTATTGAACTTGAGAAGGCTTTTGATAAGGTAACAAAAGACATATTTTGGTGGAATATATCAAAGAATGGTATACCTTGAGTTATTTAAAACATTATCAGGATGCGAAAACAAATATCGAGACGTGTGAGGAAATAACTGGAAATTTTCCCAATTAGAATAAGACTAGGGATTTCCCTAAGTACCTTCGGTCGATTTTACAAAGTGACGAGGATTTGACCTATACGACTCATATTACATGTACGTTAAGTTGGCTCAATTGGAGAGGAGCATTTGGTATTTTGCGTGATTGTAGCATACCTTTGAGGTTGAAACAAATTTTCTTTTATCAGCAAACATGTTCAGTATTTCGAAACTGCTTAAAATTACCAAAAACATCAATCGTTCCCATCATTTTTATGCGGATAATGTGTTCCTATTTGGGAAAGTTTCAACTTCCAATCTTGAAATTAAACCATTATGAATGTTCTCAAAGAGTCTCGAGAAATGTCAGGGTTTTGCTTAATATTAATAAATCCACCATTATTTTCCTCCTAAAAGGTGTCATTCTATGAAATCCTCCATAGACTCTCATAGTAAACTTAAGTTTTCTTCTTCTTTTGGAAGATATCTTGAAGTTGAGAGTATTCCTAATAAACTTGAAAAGAATGATTGCTTCTAGAGAAGACCAAAGAAAGAATTAGAGAATAGCAAGTAAAACTTTTAGATATGGCTGGAAAATGTAACTTAATTAAGTCTTTGCTTAATTCTTACCCAGTCTATGCAATGCAAACTAATCTTCTTCTGTATTCTCTTCTTCTTTTTATCTCGAGAGACATGAAAAAAAAATTGAAATGAAGTTGATCAAAGTCATTACATAACTAGAACTTCTTAGAGTGTTATTTGCCATCCTATGAAAGGAGGAGGGCCAGGTATTAGGGATTTAAAATGTTGGAATCTTGCTTTTATGACAAAATTGGACTGAAAAATTTTGACCCAACCTCACAAATAGTGGGTTCGAATTTTTTCTGAAAAGTATTTTAATACTAATTTGTTTGATGTCTTTCCTAACTCAGCCTCTTCCTCCATCTGGAGAGACATTCTAAAAGGCATAGTAATGCTTAAGAAAGGAACTACTATCAATATTGGGGATTGCCTTACACTTTGTTGTGGTTTCATGATTGGTTGGGAATTAGTCCCCTCTACCAGATTAGAGAAGTCTCGTTCCCTTACTCTATTGGTCATCGCAGTGTGTTTGATATTATTCGTAATGGCATTTGGGCAGTTAAAAGAATCAAAGATTTTTTTTCCAGATCAAATTTGCAATCTCCTTAAAAGTATCACTCATTCAAAATTCACCACTTCTAAAGATAATGTCAGACGAAAATTTTCTAATTATGGCTCACTCTCCATCAAGTATGGCAATTATTGTTCCTCCATTACTCCTAAGTCCTAATATTCAAAATCCTTCAAATATAAAATGCTTTTTTGGAATGCCCTCCACTCTATCCTCCATGTAGCCACTAATAAGCTTGTGGAGAAAATTCCAAATTATAATCCAATTTGCATCAGATGTCATATACATGGTGAGGATCATCTTCATCTCTTTTGCTCTGATTCCAGGGTTCTGTGGACCTTTGTCTTTGAAAAATTCTGATGCAGGAGCTTAGCTTCCGGCAACTGATAACTGTATTCTAAGAGTAATTCAGACAAACTGAACTAGAAGAGAAAAGATAGGATTCAGACATAAGAGAGAGAGAGATAGAAAGATAGAGAGGGATAGACAGAAATAGGAGGGAGAAAAGTGTATGATTTCTTTAATAATGCTTCTATTACAACCTCATCAAATATCTATAGGCATTCTTTACATGTAACTGAATACCCATACTAATTCCAGCTAGTTAGTTATAAGCAACTAATAGAATTTTAACAAACTGACGCCAAACTTAACCAACTTTTAACAAGTTAGTTTTACAAGTAGTTTGACCCCATATCATACCTTCCCCCGGCCATGAAAAAGACTTGACCTCAAGTCTAGCATGACATGAAAAACTATACAACAAATGTAGGAAATTGTAATAGAAACTCAGATGCAATCTCCCATGTAGCTTTATGAGATGGAAAATCATTCCAATGAACTAAGTACTGTAGTTGATCTTGACCCTGGACTTTAATTGTTCTCTGAGCTAGAATAGCAGCAGGTAGGATAGGAGAGGTAGGAATTTGTCCTTAGAACCAAGATTGAATGTGGGATGTCATAGGAAGAGATTCTTGGAAGGTTTTCAACTGAGAAACATGGAAGACATTATGTATTTTGGCTTCAGTAGGTAGCTTTAATCTGTAAGTAACCTTTCCAACTGTGTCTAAGATTTGAAAAGGCCCAAGTACTTAGGACTGAGCTTTTGATTACTCCTAGGCTTCACAGTCACTTGCCTATAGGGTTGTCATTTAAGCCAAACCCAATCACCCACTTCAAAGCTTCTCTCTGACCTGTGTTTGTCAGCCAAATTTTTCATTTTACACTGAGCTCTAGCCAAATGAAATTTAACCAAGGCAATCATGGCTTCTCTTCTCACCAAGCTTATGTCTACTTCATCATTTGATGAATCACCAGCCAAGTAAGGTAGGTGTACAGGAGGAGCTTGGTTATAAACAACTTCATAGGGTGTGAGTTGGATAGAAGTGTGAAAATGGGTATTATACCACCATTCAGCCACTGGTAACCACATACACCAATCCTTTGGTGAATCTCCACACATACACCTCAAATAGGTTTCTAAGCACCCATTTACTACTTCAGTTTGCCCATCTGTTTCAGGGTGATAAGCAGATGATAGAAGGAATTCAGTACCATGAAGAGAAAATAAACCCTTCCAAAAATTACTGAGGAAAATAGAATCCCTGTCACTAACAATAGACTTGGGCCAACCATGTAGCTTGAATACATTATCTAGGTAAGACTGAGCTACATGTATTGCTATAAAGGGATGGCTTAATGCCATGAAGTGTGCAGCCTTACTGAATCTATCCACTACTACAAAAATGACTTCTTTTTCCATAGATTTAGGCAATCCAGTAATGAAGTCCATTGAAATGTCTACCCACACTTCTTCAGGCACATGTAAAGGTTGTAAAAGGCCTGGTTTTACTGCATTGTCATATTTAGCTGCTTGACAAATGGTACAGTCCTTGACAAACTGCCTCACACTCTTGGACATACCTTTCCAATAGAAAAGGCTTTTAAGCTTCTTCAGAGTGGATTCTCTTCCAGTATGGCCACTTTCAGGAGAAGCATGTTGCCATAAAAGTATCTTGGCCTTGATTGTAGGGTCTGGACCTACCACAATCTTGGCATCTTTCCTCAACAAGCCATCCACCAATGTATACCCAGCAATCTAGATTCCTTGTTGTAACTGAACCAAAATGTCACTCAAGAGCTGATCTTGACTATAACTGGCTTGGATGAGTGAGCTCAAATCAGAAGAAATGAGAGAAATTGCCATACACACAATTTCAACACTTGGAACTCTAGACAATGCATCAGCTGCTAAGTTTTCCTTCCCACACTTGTATTGAATTTCATAAGTGAAACCCATGAGTTTGGATAACCAAAATTGTTGGAAAGAAGTTGAAATTTTTTGTTGTAGTAACCACTTCAAACTTTTTTGATCAGTTTTAATCACAAACTGATTACTCATCAAGTATTGCTCCCACTTTTATACTGAAAAACTATGGCTAAGAGCTCCTTTTCATGCACAGAAAGAGATTGCCATCTAGGACCCAATGTTCTGCTGATAAAAGCTATTGGATGGTCCTCCTGCATAAGCACTGCACCAATTTCACACTTGGATGCATCTGTCTCAACAACAAACACCTTGTTAAAATTAGGAACAGCCAACACTGGTGTTGTAGTTAAAGCTAATTTTAAAGCTTCTAATGCATGTTAAGCATATTTTGTCCACTGGAAAGCTCATTTCTTGAGTAAATTTGTTAAAGGCGTGCTAATGAGGGCAAAACCTTTTACAAATTTTCTATAATATCCTGCTAAACCAAGGAAGCTGCGCAAATCCTTGACATTAGTAGGTGTAGGCCAACTAGCTATTGCTGCAACCTTCTGAGGGTCTGTTTCTACACCTTTGCTGGAAATGAAATGGCCTAGGTACTTAACTATGTCAATAGCAAATGTACATTTGCTAACGTTGATGTACATCTGATTCTTCTCCATGAGAGTAAAGATCTCCTCTAGATGTGTCCAATGATCTTCCAGTGTACCACTGTACACTAAAATATCATCAAAAAATACTAGGACACTCTTCCTTAGTAAGGGTTTGAAAACCTAGTTCATCCACCCCTGAAAAGAGGCTGGTGCATTTGTCAAGCCAAATGGCATGACCAATAATTCATAGTGACCTGTGTGTGTTTTAAAAGTTGTTTTAAACACATCACCATCATGCATTCTAAGCTGATGATAACCAGCTCTAAGGTCCAGCTTAGTAAATACCATAGCACTTGAGAGCTCATCAATAAGTTCATCCATGACTGGATTTGGGGACTTATTCTTGATAATTCTTCTATTTAACTCTCTGTAATCTATTCATAGGCGCCAAGTGCCATCTTTCTTCCCAACAAGTACTACTGGAGAAGCAAATGGGCTGGAGCTGTTTTGAATTATGCCCATATCATGTCTAGCATCTCTTGTACAAGCTGCTCTATCACATCCCTTTGCTTTAGAGGGTGTCTGTATGGCCTAATGTTCACAGGGCCTTTTCCTTCCTCCAAGACCACCCTATGATCAATTAAAGACACCTCTACTAGGAGGCAAATCTACTGGATCTGCAAAGATTGTTTTATATTTCTGCTTCAAATCTTCTAACTCAGGGTATATTACAGACTGAGTTGCTGCAACCTTAATAGAACAACAAGAAGTGTTTAACACTTGTAGCAAGCAAACATGGGCTGCTGTAGCAAAAAGTTTACTAGAAGGTTCACCTTCTACTATTTTCAACTTGTTTGGTGCAATGCCTTGAAGTGTAAACTTCTTACTATCCATAACAAATTCCATAATCAAATTCTTGAAATCCCAGCTAATAGGACCTTATGTACTCAACTATTGAACTCCTAACACCATATCACAGCTTCCCAAAGAGATCAACAAGGCAGCAGTGACAAACTTCTTGCCCAATAAACTCCACTGGAACCCTTTACTCATGTGTGTGCAAGCTATTTGATTTCCATCAGCTACAGCCACTGATTGAGGGTTTATTTCACTCAAAGAGCAACCTAGTCTCTTGGCAATAGTAGTGTCAAGGAAGTTGTGAGTACTCCCTGAGTCAATAAGAATATGTAAAGGCTTACCATTCACTAAGCCTTGTACTCTCATGGTGTGGTAACTCTGATTACCAGATAAAGCATTCACTGAGATTTGTGGAGACACTTCAGGAGATGAAGCTACCAACTGCTCATCTTCATCACTATCATCATCATCTAACAACTGCTTCCCTTGCTTGTCTCCCTCTCCTAAGAATTCCACTGTAAATAATTGTGGTTCTTTAAACTGACACTTATGCCCTCTCTCATAGGCTTGATCACAATAATAACATAAACCTTTAGCTATCTTTTCGTCTCTCACACCGGTAGGTATATGTTTCAAGGGCCTATGTTGGTATCTAGTGAGGGTCTTCTCTGTGTTTACAGGGGTGGGTAGTAATGGTGGTTTATTTGCATTTTAGTTATAAGGGGTTGATTGTAATGGTTTTGTTGTAAATGGTTTGCTTGTTGATTTGTGAGCTAACATAGTATACTGCTCTTCAGACAACCTAGCATGCTCAATAGCTTCAGAAATATTGTTAGGCTTAAAAGCTCTTACAAATGGTTTACTAGAATTCTTCAATCCACCCACAAAACTATCTAACAGGTAAGAATCAGGTAAGATATGACCACTTTGCATCATAATGGCCTTCAAACTTTCAAACTCATTAATATAATCCTCTAATGACCCTGATTGACTCAACTTATTAAACTGCTCTACAACACACTAGTATAGAAATATCAATTTGTGTCGGATCTAGGACCCCTATTTGCGTCGGACATTGGTCCGACGGCACAGGTCTCGTCGCAGATGAAGAAGACAGGATCTGCGTCGGATAAAACACGACGCAGTTGATTTCCTATTTGCGTCGGACACTGCCAAACTTCTACTATCTTTGAATCTTGCTGCCAAATCAATTATAAAATCATCCCAATCTACATTTTCCCTTACTGACAGATAACTTGTAACCCAACTTTCAGCTCTATCTCTCATATAAAGTGAAGTTAGATTAACCTTATGTTCAACAGGAATTCTACATAATGCAAAGTATCTACAACACTTCTTGATCCAGTTTCTTGGGTTAGACCCATCAAACTTGGGAAACTCAAGTTTCGGATTCATACCTTGATTTCTCAAATTATTGTTAACAAATGTTCTTGGACTTGTTTCAGAAGAACTATTCTCCTTCATTTCCCTAATCATTTGCATCAAATCTTGCATAGTCTTAGCTTGTTCTTCCAATTTCTTCTCCAAGATTTTGACTTGTTCTTCTATAGCTTGAGCTTGATTCCTTCTAGTTACAGGCATATGCAATTTTTAGAAGAAATTTATTCTCACAATTAAGAATAAAAACTCTCTAACAGGTTTTTCTACAAACACCTTTAATGCAGTACATCCATTGCATCTGGAAAGCTTACTATAACTATTTTAATGGCGGAAGAATAGTAAATGGAGACGAGCTATGATACCACTGATGCATGAGCTTAGCTCCCGGCTACTGATTACTGTATTCTAAGAGTAATTCAGACAAACTGAACTAGAAGAGAAAGATAGGATTCAGACATAATTAAGAGAGAGAGATCAAAAGATAGAGAGGGATAGACAGAAATAGGAGGGAGAAAAGTGTTTGATTTCTTTGATAATCCTTCTATTACAACCTCAGCTAATATATAGGCATTCTTTACATGTAACTAAATACCCATACTTCCAGCTAGTTAGTTATAAGCAACTAACAGAATTTTAACAAACTGGCGCCAAACTTATATAACTAACTTTTAACAAGTTAGTTTTACAAGTAGTTTGACCTATATCAAATTCCCTCCGAAGAATAAGTTTAATCTTCAACTCTTTTTCAATTTCCCCTGGTCTTGTTGGATAAATTTTGTTATTGCCCAAAGTTTGAATTGGCTTTGTCTTTTTGTGGTTACTCTTTTGTATTTATGAATCACAAGGAACAAAATAATTTTTGAAGGCTCCATGCTTCATTCTAAATATGTTTTCAACCTTTTTTTTTGCTGACTATTTAGCTACTAATCATTTGTTACAGCTAGATGTTCCTTCTAGCAGTCAAACTCAAGTTCGAAAACACTACCACCCACCCAAGGCTTTCTTAAACTCAACACGGATGGAAGTTGGAAAGAGTTTGACAAACCTAGTGGAGGTAGTGTAATAAGAAGAAAAGAGGGACTTGGTACATCGATTTTCAAGTGAAATTCAAGGTCGCTTCTCATGTTGCAACAGAATCGCTCACCATTATGGAAGGACTTGCTTTGGCTAGGGATATCAACATTAGTCATATAGAGCTGGAAATAGATGCATATGCCCTGAAAAATATGCTTGACAAGGTTGACCACTATCCTCATCATGAACTATCTACAATCATCAATGATTTTGCCAAACTCCTCAATAAGAACTGGACAATTATGGTTATTCCTGCCAAGAAGGATGTTAATGTAGTAGTGATAAGTGAGTTTCTAACTCACTTTAGCCTCCTATTTCCCATCATTTCTTGTACATATTTCTTTATTTTCATTAGCTTTACCTCCATTTTGCTAACAATCTCACTTAGTACCTTTTCTATGACAAGTTTAGGGTTTTAGGCATTTTTTCCTCTATTAGGACCCTATTTTGCTCCTTGTTTTGGTTTCCTCTTTCTTGCAAGTATTCTTAGTGCTTTACAAAAGACTCAAGGGAGAAAGATCGTGGAAAGTCGAATTCAAGGAAGAGCCTACACCCCTAGCCCATTTGGAGGACTCATTCGATTGCCTAAGAGGAGAGCACGCCATTTTATATGGAGCGGGCGCTCCATTGTTTCCAGCGGGGGCACTCCGTTCATTTTCACCGAGGCAGGAACTTTTGAAGTTGCAAAATTTGCATAGCGCGAGCGCTCCAGAGAATATGGCGCGGGCGCGCCGTTCATTTCCCCTGCACCCAGCACTGACTGGATTTTACACGGAGCAGGCGCTCCAGAGAATATGGCGCGGGCGTGCCGTTCTGTTTTTCTCGCAATTTCCATTTTTTCTTGCGGAAATGTAGGGGTATAAATACCCTATTTGTTGTCGTTTTAGGACATCAACTTTTAAACCTAGCCACTTTGTTTTAGCCTAAGGATTATTTTACTCTAATCTAGAAAAGTTTGAAGCTTTTGCAAGGGAATATTTTGGAATTTGAAGTTTGAAGAAGAGACCGAGTTAGGTTTATCTTTGTTAGGCTCGACGATGGCCTATCAAGTAGCTCATAGCTAAGCAAAGTTTGGAATGGATATGGACACAGAGAAGAGAATCCATTTTACTCCTCCAAAGATGCTCTATGAAGGATTACATCAAGAATCTCAAAGATGGCGGCTTAGCCTTCCTTAATGAAGACCTTTAATTTGTTCTTTGTGTTCTAATAGTTGGCCATGGTTAGATCACCATGGTTTTTATGTTTGTAATGTTATTTTATGTCCTCTCGTTTTCGTTAAACTCTTTGGACCCTTGTGTATTGTTTATAATCCCTAAGTATTATCATATTCCTCTTTATGTGTTAAAAAAGAAGAAGACATGTTCGGTATTTTGGAGGTTCATATAGAAATATAGGGGCAGCAACGATGCGCATGTTGAGATAGATGTGCGTGAATATCTTAAGTGATACAGTTTGGAACAAAGATGTTCGGAAGAGGGTCAGAATTGCATGTATTGAGAAGAAGATAATAAGAATCAACTATGGGGGTTTAGGCATGTATGAGTCAACAATATGATGCATCGTTCAGAGTAGTAGAGAATTTCAATATTGAAGATTATAAAAGAATAAAGAGGGAGGTTATATATTATTTGGATATAGGGAATTGAGAACTTATTTAAATGTACCAGGAAATTTGCACGAGCTATAGAGTGTGATAGAAGAATGATGAAGGATGTTATATATATTCACTCTTAGAGGTCATTAGGCTTGTGCATTTTAGTTGATTTTCTAAGACATTTTTGCATATTTTCTTTCACTTGATCAAAAGAATTGTCTTTCAATCTCGCTAGAATAATGTTTATTTACATTATTTTATTACTCCCCTCAAAAAAGAATGTCACATTTTTTTTCTTATGAAATGAACAAAGTAGGACTAGTATTATTGTTTCAATAAATGAAGTTGTATTATTCCAACATGCAACCACCAAATAACAGGGGGCGTGCAGTGCACCTAACATATGGGCTCCTGCCTTATGAAATACATATATTTTATGTCTTTCCTTATAGACAGGGTCAACATACATGAGGTTACTCGTATTAATTTTACTGGGTCCATGCAAAACCTCCCTCCTCACTCAAAGAACTTCACGTTTGCATAGATTATTTTAGTATACAAACCATAAATCTGGTCAATACTTGTACACTATAATCTATATCATATAGGTAAATCCAGCCGATCACATCAATTATATAAATTTCCAACAACACGCACACAAGCAAGCTAATATCTGCAACATGCAACGCCGCTGAGTACTTTAAAGGCACATTTGCGGTCCTTTTCTTGGGTAGCAATGCCCACTTTGAACGCTTGGATTCTAGCAACATTCAAACCGTGTTCGCTAGCTTCTACACATAGCAATCCATCACTGAATCCATTTCCTCTTATTAATATATTATATTATTTGTTTTAGTAGTTGGGTGATTGTAATCCAAAATTTTACTCTTCATAAAGATATATATATATATATATATATGATGCAGTCGTATAATATAAGATAAAAAATAAAAATGCTTTAGAGCCTCCAGTTAGCCAGTTTACGTCGACCATGTGAAGAATTAGTTGGCTCAGTCCAATAGTCCATCTTACATCTATGAGGACTTATTTTATAATTCTATGCCTTGCTGTTAAAGCCTTTAATACTTTTTGACTTATAATTATACAAGTTGATATAATATTAACACAGGATAGTGATAATTAAATGACTAACTTCTAGCTAGTTAGTTATACTTTTAGTCAAGACTACTACGGTTTTTTCACCATATACCCCTGACAAATTTTTTTTTACACCGTATACCCTCGCAAGTTTCCAAATTCACCATATACCCTTGACGTTTTAAAAAATACATCCACTTACCCTTAATGACTAACGGTGTTAGACTTCCATTAGTCATTAACCCTTAAACCCCCCTCTAACCCTAATTCCCCCTCTAAACCTAATTAACTAACCTAAACCTAACCCATAACCCTAACCCCAATCTAACCCTAACCACCCTAACCACCCAACCCCTCTCCTCCCACCCCACCCCATCCCTCCCCTCACCACCCCGAAGCCCCCTCCCCCTCCCCCGCATCCCCGCAGCCGCTCCCCCCCTCCCCCGGATCCCCCCCCGCCCCCCTCCCCTCCCCCTCCCCGGAGCTCCTCGGCCAAGCCCTCCCACGCATCCCCGCAGCCCAGCCAAGCCCCTCCCACGCATCCCGCCCCATCCCCCCCTCCCACGCATCCTCGGCCCTCCTCCCACGCATGTGGGTTCGAAAACTGGGTTCGAAAATTCCGGGTTCTTCGAATTTGGGTTCGAAAATTCCGAATTCTTCAAATCCGGGTTCGAAAATCTGGGTTCGAAAAATTGCGGGTTCGAAAATTGGATGCGTGGGAGGGGGGATGCGGGATGCGTGGGGGGAAGGGGAAGGAGGAGACGGGATGCATGGGAGGGGGGAAGGGGGGGGTCGAGGGATGCGTGGGGGGGGGGGGGGTTGTGGAGCTTCGTGGAGGGGGAAGGGGGAGGCGGCTCGGGGATGCGGGGAGGGGGAATGGGGCTTCGGGGGTGGTGGGGGATGGGGAGGGGCTACGCGGCGCGGAAGGGGGAGGGGGAGGGGGCGGCTCGACGGCGGGGAAGGGGAGGGGGCGGCGGTGGAGGGTGGAGGGTGGAGGGGGGCGGGTGGTGGGGCGGTGAGTGGCTAGGGGTAGGGGTGGGGGGGGGGGGGGGGGTGGTGGGGGGGTGGGTGGCTAGGGGTAAGGAGTGGGGGAAGGGTGGTGGTTAGGGTTAGTGTTAGGGTTAGGGTATTAGATTAGGGGTTAAGGTTAAGGTTTGACTTAGGTTTAGGTTAGTCAATTAGGGTTAGGGGTTTAAGGGTTAATGACTAACGAAGTCTAACACCGTTAGTCATTAAGGGTAAGTGGATGTATTTTTTAAAACGTCGAGGTATATGGTGAATTTGGAAACTTGCGAGGATATACGGTGCAAAAAAAAATTTATCAGGGATATATGGTGAAAAAACCGAGACTACTATTTAGAACTTAGAAGTATACGACTTTCACATATTTTTCAAATTTAAAATATCGTATTCACCTTGTTTTGGATGAAAGGGAATATATGAGTGTTAATATAATAATCTTGTATTCGTATTTCACAGCCATATCTCTAAGTTAGTTCCATAAGAGACTTAATTGCAACGAAAGAAGTTAGTTCATGTGAATTTTTCATGATACCAAATGAAGTTAGTTGTTCTATTTTTGGTTTGCCACCATGTAGTAGTTATTAGCTTTATCAATTCCCATAGAGGATGTGGCAAAAAAGGGTTTTATATTGTGAACCAAAAACTACTGCATAACCTACCAAATGGAACATATATATATTTTTTTGAAAGGTAAGAAAAGAACATTAGGCTACCCTCCTCGCGAGGGGAAACCAAATGGAACATATATGATCAGATGCGTTACTACTCGTATAAATTCTACTATTCAAAAAATTAAAGATCTACTTTCTCCGTTTTTGTAGGTTCAACTTATTTACTATTTAAGTGGTCAAACTTATAAAATATTAACCATTTTTGTTGATTAAAATATCAGAAAAAATAGAGGGAGTACCATATATGATTTTGTTATATTCATTTTGACGTGCATTTGTATAATTTTAAATTTTTATGCTATTCAGTACTATGTAATTAAAGGTATGATGGTCAAAAATGTGCATAGAGACTGTATAAAGTACAAGTGAGTAGAAATTAATTAGGAAAATGTAGAGAGCACATGTAAATGATGTTCAATTATTAGGGTGTGTTCTATTCAATTATTTTTACTTTTCTGAACTAAATCAGAACTTAACTGAACTTATTTGAACTAATTTGAACTTATTAGACCTTATTAGTCATTCGTTAAACTTATTAGACCTTAATTTGTAAGAGTGTCATACCTTATTTTTGCTTGTTAGACCAATTAGTCTTTATTTAAAAATCTTTCATTGCTTATTAGCAAATTATGATGATTGAATATTGATGAAGTATTCGTTGAGACGAATCAAACAAAAACACATGATTTCATTTATTCTTATACTGACTAAAAAGATTATCTCTAATTATAAACAGGATCAAGATTCCAAATGAGAATAACAAAAGAAAATACACAAAGTACAAAATAACACCATCGGTTTGGTTTGGTCTTATGCCTACATAGTGCATAGTTGTTTTTTTCTATTAATTTATGAATTTACGAGCTCCACAACATTGATAAAATCTACAAAGGCAGGCAGCCAGCAATAAGCCAGTAACATATCTGTCAGCATTGTGGTACGTGAAGTGCTATATATTAAGCCAACTTATTGGAGAATTTTGCTTGTCCTTTTCAAGAAAAATCTTACTAAAATGCTACTAACCAAATAATGAAAGATGCCACAAGGCCCACATCAGACACTAACAGTAATTAATGATAAGGGTTACCGTTGATTAATAGTAGTACTAGTACTAAAAAAAGTATTACCAAATCATTAAACCATGTTAAGAGACAAAAGTTACCCTTCTTTTATTCTTACAAAGCTTGTAAATTACTGAACTCTTATTGTATAAAAGAACAAAACACAACCCACCACCGACACCGCACCATTTCCCACAATCAGTGTCTACTTCATTATTTCTTAATATGAAATGACATTCTTTTGTACTACCTGCCAATTATTTGAGTTATGTCCTAATCTCCATTTTCTAATATCCATCATGCATCCATATCATTGTTCAATTTTACCATATGATAAATTACTCCATTTGTTAGGGAGATGTCTAGTCTAGTCGGAACACATATATTTGTGTAAGGGTGTTCTATGGAATCGTCTTAACTATACATTTTTATTAGAAGATGGATGACTATCTTTTAAGAAGAGTTTGAGGGTTGTGAAATAACGTAGAGTGAACTACCCCAAGTGTCGAGGGTAGATGAGGGGGTGTCTGGCCATCAAAGACAAGTGACCCCCAAAATTATGAGGGCCCTAAAATATATTATTTTTAAAAAAATTAGTTCATATTTGAGGAAATTTACCTTGTTTTCCACCCTTAATAAATTTCTCAATTATCAATCTTTAATTTTAAATTTTCCATCTTTAATACCCCAACCTTCCATCTTTATTTTTTATAAATTTGAGGGCCTAATTTTCATGTTAGAACAGGGGCCCCAAAATCTTCAAGACGGCCCTGCCCAGTGTAGTCATACAAAGTGAAATTAGAGATAAAGGGTCCATAAAGTTAGCAAAAGATTAGAATACTTACTTGTGCTATAATATGATATTTATAGTAGTACTATTAATTGTAAGATCAACGTATTTGTCTAACTAATGAGAGGTATTTACATAATAAAAAGTATTAAGTGTCTTGTTAAAGTAATGGCTTGAATATGTAAATCCTAACTTTTAAAGATATAATTTATTGATTTGATCAATTATATGTTTTGGACTTAGACTAATTCAAACAAGTTGGTTGGGAAATCGCCTTGTACGCTGAGGTCACAAGATCCTCCCAATCGCAAAGACATGGGGATGGGGGTAGGGATTCTCCTTATTTTCCCCCCCTACTCTCAAGTGTCTGGCCCACGAAATGCTAGACTAAGAATGTCATGCGACTATGCGAGTTGAAGTCTAGACAAAGTTCTTCTGCTTACCATTTAAATAAAAATAAAGAAAAATATATTTTTGAACTATTTTCATGTACTAAACTATTTTTATAGAAAATTTAGGAAGGCATAACTTAGATTAATTCATCAAACTATTACTTTCTCCGATTCAGTTAAATGGTAGTTTTTGTTATGTACAAGTTTTAAGAAGTTGCATCATTATACTGGCATTTGGAACTCACATTGACCATTTGACTTCAAAAATGAACTACATAACAAGGGTGCATCAATATTTGATGTGACAAATATTATAAACTAGAAAATCAATCAAGTAAATTATCAGATAATGTGAGAAGGACTGAGTACAAACTTGAGCCCCTTCATTAATCATACTCCAACTAACATAAGTATAGTCAGTGAAGGAGGTCACCACTCACCAGAAGTGTACAAGCATTAATGTCCATATATAAGGTCATTAGTAAACACAAGAGGACACATTTTCAAAAATATATCTGATATACACTTTACCATATAGAATAAACTTTCCAGTATATCTCTATTATACTTCCTCCGGTCTTTATTAGTTTACCCCTATTCCTTTTAAGGGTGTCCCTTATTAGTTTACCTCTTTCTTTTTTTGCTATTTTTGGAATGGGCCCACTAACTTTCCATCACACATGCATTCAACTTTAAGTATAAATTAATCTTTTATCTCTCCTTGTATGCCCCACAATACTATTCCTCCTAAAACTCTGTGCAAAAGAAAGGGGTAAACTAATAAAGACCGGAGGGAGTATAAGTCAAGGGAGGAGCAATGGTGTCCTCTTTCCCCTCCACAACATAAATACTATTAGATTCCAAATTTCCACACACAGCTTCTAACAATTAATCAAAACCAATTCACCACATAAATTTGCCAAAAAAAATCAATCAAATCTATATTAAACCCAATCAACTCATATAAAAGATCAATCACATAAACTTGCCAATAAAAAAGATTCAAAAACCAAGAACATACCAAACATTAATACCACAGACAATAACAAAAAAAAATACACAACATTCTCATTACATAGACAACTCAAATTCAAACTCAAAATAATTTTTCCATAACACAAACACAATTATAACACACAAACTCCAAACCAAAAAAAAATCAGTTCTGATCTCTTCATAGATTGAAGCTTCACGACATTCTCAAATACGTCATTCTCAAATTTGCGGATACTTTACTGTTAATTAGGTATGTTGTTCGTTATTGAAAAATAAAAGTAAGTGTAATGTTCTATATATGTTCAGTATATCTTAAGAATTAATATATCTAAATTCATTTACAAAAAATTAATATTAAAAATCACTCACAACCTTTGTTAGTTTTTTACATTAGCGAATTAAGATATCTAGATTCATCTAACTATTAATCTTTCACATTTTAAGAAGTAATCATAACTATAAGATACGGATGAAGGATATAATAACAAGTTTTGAAATTAACGCACTCATCGCGTGAATATAAGACTAGTGTTCTTATAAACAGAGTGCGACGAGTGCCAGAACATAATTTGTGAGTGCTAGTAAACATTCTTTTTTCTTTATCACAGTTTGGCATTCACTACTTTTTTTTTTGTGAGGTTTTTTCAATAGACCTTGTTCTTTTCATCTAAATGCACTTCTTAGATTTTGACTAAACACAAGTAAATCTGTTGTTTGGAGTGAAACTTAGGTAACGCTTATGACCCTTATCTAGACTAACTGAGGCATTAATTTGATCATTTTATGAGCTTTTTAAAGTTATCTATAACAAATTATTATAAGTTGGAGTACTTTATTACAAGTTGTGAAAACATATGTTAGATATTTTACTTTTAGCTAAGGTGATTATATATACTCTATTTTTTTTCTCAAAATAATTTGCAACCTAGATGATACGCCATTAACAATAATTTGAGATGTCCTAATCAGGAAATTCTAAAAATCTATCATTGATCAACATTATTGTCCCTTCACCATTAGGATACCTACTGCCTTAATGATGAACATGCATTGTGTCAAGCAGTCCAAGACATTCACTTAAGACATTTGAAATAAAACGTATTTTGGCCCGGGCAATACCCCGGATCAATTACAATCATCAAATAAATTCATAAGTTTCATAATTAATTTTATTAGTTTTTCGTAATATTTTGTCTTAGTCGAAAATTGAAAAATGGGACATTATGGCGTGATAAGTTGCTTTTTTAAAAAAAAACTTCCAAGGAATTGGGGATAAAAATAACAATTTCAATGAAATTAGGGTAAGAGAATGTTATTACTTAATAAAAGTGTTGGACATCAAAAAGTTTATCTATGTCTTTATAATTACATATAATTATAATACTTTATTATATTTTAGTTTGAAACATTAATAATACTTTATTATGTTTTACTTTGAAACATTAAGCATTGAAATTGTAGTGGATTAGTGGTTGAACTCTCACATTTCATTTCAAATTAAGGTCATGTGTTTGAATCACATGTGTTCGGAAAATATACATTGGCATCGAATCTAACAAAGATCCCACATGAATATGTTTTTCCTTAACTATAAATCAACAAAGATAAACTTAAGTAGATTTGGTGAATAGTGTAAAAATCAAACCGTCTGCAACTCGCAAAGAAAAAGTAAACGGAGGAAGTATATTATTATTGACATCTGTTACTTTATAATTGTTTCTCTCTTCTTAACTTTACCTTTTCCATTTCGTTTTCCCCATTTCCAGCACTCCGATGGCAATCGTTCCCAAGAGCTAGCAAGACTAAGAAAAATACACATTCATATTATACTTTTTGGGGGAGGAGGGGAGGTTACATCTTAATCCACAATAATCCTAACTTAACAATTTTGAGTATCTACCTCTTTCAAGTCTTGAGTCAATACACTGAACAAAGAAAAATCATAAAAATACTAACATCTAGCAACCCAAAAAAAATAAAAATACTTACACTAATAATTAATTATATTACTTTCATGAAACTTGCATGATCATATCACGTGCTCCTAGATGCTTCCACCTCCAAGATCTACCAACAGTTAATTTAGTCAAACCCCCTTAACATCTTGCAAACAAGATTTAATTAACATCAACGATGATAGACACCATTAAGCAAATCAAGTACAGTAGGCTGCGTAGCAGAGGATCACAACTATTGACTGCTCTACTAGTCCACTACCCTCTTTAGTGCATTGACAGATTGGCATAATAATCCACTCACACACTACTATTTTTAAATTTTATTTTCTTTCCATCTTTCTCATAATTATAAAAATTCCTCTGTTTTGAAACTTGAATTTCTTGACCCTCTTCCAAAAATATTTTTTGGCATTTTATAAAATTCATGTCAATGTTTTTCTAGGAAAAATAAACTTGGTTAGTTGTCTCTTATAATAAATGTTCATATATGTACATCAGCTATAGTTGGTTGGCTCATTTACTTCTTAGCCATCATACTCAAACGTTCATTTCTGGGTTTTTGTGTCAAAGTTCTGATCAAAAACTTGTGTAGGAATTTTTGAAGCATTACCCAGATTTTCTTTTTTACAGATTTGAGAGCTCTTGAGTTAAAGGTGACATCTTTCATCTTTTCTCGATTTTTTTTTCCTCTGTTTTTTTTTTTCCATTATTACATGGAGATTTGAGCTTTTCTGTGAAAAACCCACAAAAAAAAACCCACAAAAAAAAATGAAGAATTTCAATTTCTGGGTTTGCTTTAGTTTCTGTTTTAGTGCTTTGATTTTAGTTGGAATGATTCCAAGATCAGAAGCACAGGTTAATTCTGCAGAATCAAGAATTTTGTTTGAACTTCAAAAACAACTTGAATACCCAGATGCTTTGCAATCATGGCAAAAGTGGACTGATTTTTGTTATCTTCCATCTTCATCTTCTGTTATTGTGGTATGTTCAAATGGGCATGTAACAGAATTAACTGTCATTGGTAATAAAACTTCCCCTTCTCACTCTTCAAACTCTTTAGTAAAAGGTAAATTTGCTGTTTCTGAGCAAACTTTGTCAGAAAAATTTTCCGTTGATTCTATGTTTACTGTTCTCACAAAACTCACAAACTTGAAAAAACTGTCACTTGTTTCATTGGGTATTTGGGGAAATCTACCCTCAAAAGTTAGTAGATTTCATTCACTTGAAATGCTCAATATTAGCTCAAATTTCATATATGGTGAAATCCCATCTGAAATTTCCTCCTTAAAAAACTTAAAAAGTCTTGTTTTTGCTGATAATTTGATGAATGGAAGTGTTCTTGATTTAAGTACCTTACAAGCTCTACAAGAACTAGACTTAAGTAACAACCAATTGGGCCCAAAGTTTCCTTCACTTGGAAGCAATATAGTGAGCATTATATTGAGAAACAACTCTTTAAGGTCTCAAATTCCTTCCCAAATGAAGAACTTTAATCAACTTCAAAGATTTGATGCATCTTCAAACAACCTTGTTGGACCACTCCCACCTTTCCTTTTTTCTCTTTCTTCACTATGGTACCTAAATTTGGCTGAAAACCAGCTCACTGGTGAGCTTCCTAGGAGCACAAGCTGTGCAAAGAGACTGTGGTTCGTCGATATATCTCGAAACTTGCTCGTTGGAAAGCTTCCGAGCTGCATTGGTTCGGAATCGAATAAGTATAGGAAGGTGTTGAGTGTGTGGAACTGTCTTTCTGGTTCCAAGTTTCAGCACCCTGCTTCTTTTTGCCAAACACAAGCTCTTGCTGTGATTCCACCCCCTAAGAAGACTAGGGAAATTCAGCAGGATTCTGGGATGAAGTTTGGGCTCATATTTGGTATCATTGGTGGCACTATTTTGTTTGCTGGTACTGTTGTTTCTTTAATCTGGTTGATTTGCAAAAGAAAGAGATCAGGAGATGCTGAAATTTACAGCAAATATGATAAATCTGGTGGTGGGAAGTTGACGAATCGCCCCTCGCCCATTGTTGATTCAAGTAAGACCTCTCTCTTTTTGAAAACTAATCATGTGTTTTGCAATTAGATCATGCATTCGTTTATGAAAATTATCAGATGATCATATGAAATATGAACATGGACAATGTTGAGGTACAGAATGTTTTTTAGAATTGAATTTGTGGGTCCATAATCATTCTGAATCGCTAGATTTCCATGGTTTAGAGATGAGCTAATAATATTGTCAGTATCATTACTTGTGTTAAAACTCTTGAGTTGAAAATTCATCATTATCGCTGAATGATACCAAAAGACTACAAAGGAGTATAATGGGAGCTTTCATTAAATTGTGTTGTTTTTTCCTTACAATAAAAAACCCATGTATTTAACTCAGTTCAGTGCTTTTATGCGTGCTTGATTGATTTGTTTGATCGAAAATGAGCACATGATTGACGTACATGATTTGGTTTTCACAGAGTATGGGCCAAAGTCGATGAGAATGCCAACCCTTGGTCTTCCATCCTACCAAACCTTTACCTTAGAAGAGCTACAAGAAGCAACAAACAACTTCGATGCCGTGAACTTGGTTGGCGAAGGGTCTCAGGGACAGGTAAATTCACTCCCTAGGTTCGTGTTTTGGCTTCGGAAATAGGAAAATTGAATGATCACTTAACATGAAAAAACCATTGTTTAATTTTACAGATTTACAGAGGTTTGCTTCAAAGTGGATCAGCAATTTTAGTCAGATGTATGAAAGTGAAAGAGAAGCACTCAACCAAGACTCTAAATCAGCATTTGGAAGTGATATCACAGTTACGGCATCAAAATCTGGTCTGTGTTCTTGGACATCGTGTTATTACATATAAGGAACGTCATCAAGGCAGCACCATCTTTGTTGTGTTTGAGCATGTAACTAATGGTTCATTGAGAGAACATTTAACAGGTAAAATCCAAAAATATTTCTTTCAATATCTACATAAAATACAATAATTTTCTCAAGACATTGTGGCTCATTTGGTACAATTTTTTTCGGGCAGATTGGAGAAGAAAAGATAGACTGAAGTGGCCTCAGAGAATCACAATCTCAATGGGAATTGCAAGAGGAGTTCAATTTCTGCACACAGCTATGTCACCAGGAGTATTTGGGAATGAATTGAAGATTGGGAATATTTTGTTGGATGAGAGCCTCACACCAAAAGTCAGCAACTATAGGATTCCCTTGCCTTTCAAGGTAATTCTGACTACTTTCCAGTTTATATCCTTTAAATTTATGTTATTCGGACTCCCTATGTCGAATCCTTAACACTCTAACATAGTATAGACACTCGAAACCTTCATTTGGACCAAGATCATGGAAATCTTTTACTGAAAAGCCGTATTAGACATTAACTTGGTCCAAGTATAAGCTAAGACCAAGTATTTGTTAAGCAATGAAAAACATGTGAATATTTTGTTGGATGAGAGCCTCCCACCAAAACCAGCAACTGTGGTATTTTCTTGCCTTTCAAGGTAACTATGACTACGTTCACTTTATTTTTTTATTAGAATTATGTTGCTCAGACATTCCATTTTATCTGAAGTACTCATGCCGAATCCTTAACACTCCGATATGAGTATAGGCACTCGATACCTAATTTTGGACCAATATCATGGAATTATTTCGTAAAAAACCGAGTATGAGCTCTGAATACAAACCCGTATCTGACATGAATACCCGAGTACAAGTAACATAGGCTATGAAAATTGCAGTTTCTAGTTAGATCCTATTAATTCCAATAAATAATTGGTTTTTGCTTCTTCGAGTTTACAGGTAGAGACCTCAAATGGTCAAAATGCTTCAACTTCTGCAAACCCAGACAAGGATGACATCTACAATCTGGGTGTGATCCTGCTTGAACTACTAACAGGTAGACAGATCACATCAGACAACCAAGTAGATGAACTAAAGCGAGAGGTACTTTAAGGCCCCACAGAACCTTCCATTATCAGATGCTCTTTTCTATGACCAAGGATTCAATCATAACCTACTAACTTTTTTTATCTTTTCCTTTTGGTTGGGCATCTTTGAAATTGTTTGCAGCTGGAAAGGAGTTTAACAGAATCAGCATCAGCACTTCAGCATACAATAGACCTGGCAATGAGGGGTACATACGCGTACCAGTCAATCAAAACTGCTGTCGAACTTACTCTTAACTGCCTGTACAACGACCCTAGCAGACGGCCTCCTATAGAAGACGTTGTATGGCATTTGCAGTACTCAATTCAGGCACAACAGACATGGGCTAGCAGTGGAAATCTCGCCCTCAATAGCGGAAACCTTGGGTTGCAGAAGTGACGTACACCATAGTCTGTAAATGCAGTGGCTCGTGGTCGCCTTCATCTTCATATCCCCTTGTATTATAGCAACTTTTTTCCAAACCCCCACCCCCAAAAAAAGAAGCAAGAAAAACCTTGTTAAAAAAGTTGATACTCCTACACTTATTATTAATCGTAATAAAGAAGTTAATAATAAATAAACCCTGTATTCGTTCAGGAATTGTCAAAGATAGAACAATGTAGTCAAATTCAAGAAAAACAAACTCATAATTACTCCACCGAATGTAATTGAAGCCACATCTTTGGATATCAGTGAGCTTGATGTTTCAAGATTTTCCAGAAATGAGACCTTGAAAGAGAATTTACGTTTCAATAAGGAGTCTCTTTGCTTTCGCCAACCACTCCACTGATGCTTTGGTCTATAGGCCTAGTGGTAAAAGTGTCTTGAGTCTTCACAGAACCTAGAGTTAACGAAAGTACAGAACATACATGCTCCCTTTGTTTCTTTTTGTTCAACCCACGACTTTCCTCACTCAGCATACGACTTTCTGCATTCATCTTCTTTCTTTTTGTTCTAACTTATACTTTGTTTCTTATTTTGGTTATGTTTTTCCTCATATTCCGTAAATAAAGTCTTTGTGATCAAGGTCTAGTTTCACATTTTTTTACACTCCCCCTAAAACATTTCCCCCTCCTTTTACCCTGTTACTAAAAATTGACAGTACAGAACTTATCTGCATATAATGACTGCTGTTATAAACTATATCATCTAATTATCTAACATAGGATGTGCTGAGCCTTTTTCCTTCACTAGCCTTTTACAGGGGATAATGAATGGTGATTGTAGAAATGAAATTATGGTATGAAAGAGGTCCCATGCCAAATGCTTAATGCGGATTCCTTTTAGATTTGTATTGACTACTTAGTAGAAACGAAAATTTATGAAGACAAATACATATTTGGACTTTTGGAGATGAATCTCTACTACCATTGGCATCAACTCATCACAATTATGACCATTTATTACCAACCACTTCCTCCATCCTGTATTAATTGATACAACTGGACTATTTACACTATTCACATAACCTACTTTGACCATATCTTATATTAATATATAAAGACATGTTAGTATATAAGATGTTTATGAATTTGACTCAAAAGTATATTTTCAAAATGTCACTCTTTATAAGGGTGCGTTCTCTTCAACTTATTGGACCTGAACTAAACTGAACTTATCTGAACCGAACTTATTGGACCCGAACCGGATTGGAACTTATTAAACCCCGATTGGACCCGATTCAACTTATTGGACCCGATTGAACCCGATTGGAACTTATTGGACCCGATTGAAACTTATTGACTTGATTGGAACTTATTAGACTTTATTCCTCGATTCAAACTTATTAGACCCGATTGAAAACTTATTAGACCTTATTGGACCTAATTGGAACTTATTTGACCTTATTAGACAAAAAAATTAATGAGTAATAACATAAATATTACCCCTAACGTAAATACTACCCCTCAAAATTTATTATGAAGTAATAAATATTAAAATTCGCCCTTTAAAAAAATAATAATTATTAATTATCTCTTATGATAAACAATTTAACAAAAAAAAAATACTATTTATATACTTGTCTATACATAACTTTCACCACTAATATATCTAATAGTCTTATTTTGATTTCATAAAGACTAGTAGAAAACCAAAAGTTGATTAACATTTATTGCTAACAAGTGAGAAATTGCCACATATGGAAAAATTTATCTCTCACTCCACTTAGTTTTATGACTAAAGTAGTAGAACTCATTGTTATTAAGAACTAAAACACGTTATCTCTAGTTATTTAAAGACGAATTGCAAAATATTGTAATTATGATATTATTATTGTTAACCTTATTTAACCATGATTATAATATTTTTTAATAATAATATAATCGCCTAATAGTAATATGAAAAATAAAATAATAGACAATAATACAAGTATAATACGATATAATCATTGTGGTACTTTAATTAAAATTCTAATAATAACATAATCAGTTAATAGTGATATGAATAATAAAATAATGGACAATAATACAAATATTTATTGATCATTGATTATTTGGACCTTATCGGAACTTATTGCGACCCGATTCGACTTGATCAAACTTATCGCACCCGATTAGAACTTATTGGACCTTATTAGACGCGATTGGAACTTATCGCACCTTATTAGCACGATTGGAACTTGTCGCCCGATTGGACCTAATTGAAACTTATCCGAACCGAACCGAACTTATCTTAACCGAACCGAACTTATTGGACCCGAAACTTAATTTTTAAGGCGCAAGAGAACGCACCCTAACTTGTACTCGTACAATATTAAGGATGTTTATCGTCAAAGTCCACAGACCGACGTGTGTAAAAATCAAACTATATAATTAATATAGGGCAAAGGGAGTACTGAACCTATTGTTAAGAAGTTGAGATTTGTTTACATTGAATTCTTTAATGATTTTATCATCAAAGATCTCACGCCAAGGCAATTCACAGAGTACCTCACATCAAAGCAATTCACGAGTAAGGCCGTTCGCCAATCCTCAAATAATCCAGCCCCCCAATACTTGCAACTTTAGAGACCCAATATAAATTCTCAGATACAAGACAGAAACACCGAGATTAAAATCTCATAGGGAGCAATCAAACATAATTTAAAACACGACTTACATAACTTGCAATGTTAAGTTCAACACTGACACAAGGATCTAATATCCCTTTCTGAACAAGCGAGTACTTCAGATATTATAACATATTCAAACAGTTGCAGGGTAAATTGTTTCGTTTTTTTTCTGTCCATTTCCCCCCATTTTTCTAGTCTCGTGTTGTTATTTCAGAAGGGACATTAGACACTATCTTCACATGTACATTCCAAAGACAGGATTAGTCAGCAGTCCAACTCTGCTCAACAATCTCGCGCACTCTCCTATTATATTCACGCTTGTTCTCACTGAACATCCGTGCAGCTTCTGAATTTGCAGGAGAGTTTGGGTTTGGGTCACATAGCAAAGACTGTAGAAAAAAATCAATTCAAGTAAGAGATAGGAAGCCATGGAACACATTTTTACAAAAGCATACAACAAAAAAAATATGTTTAGGATGCTAAAAGACAACAGAACATAAAGTTAACCACCGGTATTATTGGTGCTTCACTAATCAAAATAAGGCACCAATCTAGCTTGAAATGCAAGAACTCAAAGAAATTAAAATGGCACCAATCTAGCTTGAAATGTAAGAACCTCAAAAGCTAAAATAGCACCAAGATTTTGTTATTGAAAATAAACCACAATAGATGTGCAACAGATCCTATAGAACCAGCTTTATGTCTGTCTGGGTCGGATGGCAGGTGGAACAAAAATGTCCCGCTTTATGTTCTCAAATACTGCGTACCAAAAAAGTGTCCCTCGTAATCACCAGTCAAAGGCATAAGCTACTTGGGAGTAAACAAGTGAAAATCTCCATGTTCACTGCGAGAAAGCTTGGCCTCCTCATTCCAAATTCTCCTTGAATGTTGGCCTGTAGGCTGTAGGACTGCAACATTCTCTTACGAACAGATCCAGAAATTTCTTTAATTTTAGCAATGATCTTTCCCCTCAAAATATCCTTTCTCAAGAAAGGGTGTACCAGATTTGGCCATCAAAAAGGAAATTATGGATAGCCTGTTTTCCTCAAAAACAACATTCAAAGGGCAAAAGCCAATTCAGATAGAGCTAGGTTAAAGGCACAAACCTCAGGCGTCCTGGTCCAAAATTCTTCCAATGTTGACTAATACTACCTCGTCTCAAGATCACAGACCATTTTAAGCTTCTAGTATCAAACCTAACCAACTTTGGCCATAGATAGTCAATGTATAAAGGTATACCTACAAAAGATAAGCATCTACAGAAACTAATACAAGGAATAAACGGTGACTTGCTCTTCCTCCACAGAAACAAAAAAGGAGAAATCTCTAAACTGCTCAGGGTTAAGTTATCTCCTGAACCAAAAAATATTCCTGCCCCTTCCAGCTCAAGATCTGCACATCAAATGCCTACACCCATCAACAGCTGACCCTAGCCATCCAAATTCCAACCCATTTACGAACCGTCGAGGTCCCGTTTGAGTTCTTATACTTTCATACCTATACCTTGATTCATCCAATACTACAGCGATGAGCCTATTCCATAATATGAACCATAAAAGAAAATACCTATTAAACCTATCACAAGAATGCCGGCTACAAGACCAAATTCGTTGAAAACTATATTGAGATTTATACTTCCAATCTTGCTCCAGAGCAATGTCTCCTTTCATTCAAATCCACCAGGAGGACTCATTATGCTCTTATCCCTAATAAAACCTTTTATAGAGTACGTAAATCATGTACGTGAAAAGAAAAATGTAATGCAGTGCATCTACTCGGAAAAAGAAAGTTTGCCTTGCCTTCTTGCTAGTATCCCAATAAGATTTTCATAACTACTCCAACCTCCCATCCAAAAGGAGCAAGTAAAAATGAGGTGCCATAAGAAACTGATAGTATTTGATAAGGATTAGAGCTACTAGGATAGCAAAACAAACCCAATAATTGACCCTTAATCCCTTTAATTAAAACGGAGGGCGCATATAATGAAAACAAAGTTGTCAGTCACATAAAGGTTGTTTCCAATATAGAAATTAAACGTGTCATTCCGAAAGTTGCCGTGCGTGCCATCCATTAGGGACCCTTATTTTACCAGAATAGTAATCATGGTATGTTACTAAAACCATTAAGCATACTAAATAAATTGGAATTTACATGTAAGATAAAAAATTACGCATATTGTGGTCAACATAAATGTTCGGAACCTCTTAGTTCAAGAAAAAAATAAGGTTCTAAAAATTAATATTTCAAGCTACAATCTAAAAAGTGCTTCCTAAAATCATAAGAGAAAGGAGGCAATTAAAATGATCTATTCAGCCTCCTCCAGCTCCAGGCTTCATTTTTCCTAAAATGGTAAGAGTCCTAGGCGAGGACATCAACTCCCTAGAATTCCCTAAAACAGCCATACACATATCATGGGCCAGATGTAATAGAGCTTACTTAAATGTGTTCAAATTCCAGTAATAAGTGATCTTTATCAATTAGCCAATTCACAGTCATAAATGTGAAGCGCATAGCAGCACCCATGAGATGCCGCTTCCCGATACCATGATCGCTACCTAGAATACAATATATACAAGGATAACTCCATAAAGATATTTATGCCCCCAAACAAAGTGTAGAAACTACTAGACATTTAGGATGCAAAAAGTGAGTGTAATGGCTAAAACAACCAATGTCTTCTATTTCATAGGAAACACTATTCACCCACTTAATAGGAGGCTACTCCATTCGAGCATTATAGGATACTACAGATTTTGATCAAAATCCTACTCCATAAATTTGCACGCTCAGAAAATCCAACAAAAGGAGAGAGACTCGCCGAGGCAGGCAACATGAACCACTAGATCTAGACCATAGGTTGCCTACACCTAAAAAGTGTCGCCTTCACCAAAAGCAAACATAAGCACTTGATTTCACAGAAGAGCTATGGGGGGAAAATAAGAATGTTGTGTGATCAGCCCTGTACAAGCCAATATGTGACAATCTGCTAGCGACACGAATCAACCTTCTGGGTCCAATTTGATCACTAAATGAATCAGTTTATCACGTTGATAAATGTACTTCCTCTAATTCTGATGGCATGGTTGCCTTCGGCACAGAGACTAAGAATAGTGAATTCAATATGACTACAACATATGACAGTAGCCAGAAGAGAGGGAAAAAAAAGGTGAAAGTGTAGAGAGAAAAAAAACTGTAAAAAGAAGGTAGAGAGAGAACCATAAAAGAAAGTGCAGCTTATTTTAGGACATCCAAAGTAGGAAAGCATGTAACTTATTTTGAAATAAAGGGAGTCACGAAGTCCATGGATGTTTAAAAAGCTGAAAACATGCAACTTCTCAGAAGTTGTGGAAGGACACAAAGCACATAGGAATTAACATAGGGACCAAAGCAACACTGGTTACATCGGTGACTCCAACAAGCTCTTAGGACCAATCTCATCCCATCTCCAATCACCAGCTTTTTTGAAAGGTGCACTTCTCGAAAAGACGCAGACTTAATACTGCCAGCACAGATTATATAGTTTCCGCCAAAGCCTTAATCCCATATAACGGGGTCGACTGCATTAACCAATAAATATCTCCTATGATTATCCATAAGATCACCTTCCTCCATTCATTCCTAGCTAGTGTTATATGAACCTACAAACTCATTTCTTCATACCATTTTTAACTCCCTGCATCCAAGATATCTTTGGTTTTTTTCTTCAACTTCTTCTAAAATCCCCATAAGACCAACTCTCCACTTTCCTTATTGGTGCATCCTCTGATCGAGGTTGCAGATACTGAAACAAACGTAGTCAGTTCTTCCTTATCCTATCCTCAATATCTACAACTCCAACCTGTTCCCTAATATACCCACTCATCAATGACTAAAATATACTCTCTTTAAGTCTCTAACCCCCCATAAAAGTATAAGAGGCTAAGAGCACTTACAGTTACCACTAGGACTCTAAAAATACCAAGAAGAGTCATTTATCTGCCTACCAAAAAATGAATCTTTAGCTCTTTCTGTTGATTCCCTCTTTTAGAACACTAGACTAGATTGAACAGATATCAAGCAGCAGCACAAATAAAAAAATAGGAATAAATGAAATGTTTTTAAAGCACATATTCAGTGAAATGTTGCCAACATAAATGCTGATAGTTCTATAGCATCATATGCGTCAAAGAGAGGCGTTATACTGTCTTCCAGTTTGCCACAAGAAATACGCAACAGATATCACCAGCATAATGAGGAAGATATCAATTACACCTGTTCAGCCAATGCATTTACAATCACTAAAAACTCGTTACCTGAATTGAGGTCAGGATAGCAGCAACATCATAAATAGGGCTCCACTGGTTTTGTAAGATATCGAGACAGATGCTTCCATCCGCATAAACTGATGAAACCCAATAAAAGAAATCGGAAAATCAGAACATTCAGATACACTGCATAATTAGAACAAGAAACGGGCAGCTTTTATTTGATTATTTACGACTCGAGATGCACACAACCAAATACAACTAATAAGTAGTCAAAACATCAATAAAGAGTCAAGTTATGGATAGAAGTACTCCTCTTGGACATAGAAATTCAAACTTCCACAGAATAATATTCATGGTATTAAGTCTTTGTGCCTAGAAAATTCCATGGTATTATGTCTTCTGCTGGTATGAACTTTACTCTTAAAGCATTGTTTTTTAAGTCAACAACTATAGTTTAGTATTTTTCGGCACATATGGAATAAAACGTATTATACAGATTCGATGATTGATATCATTTAAAAAAAAAAAAAAAACGCCAGTGGATCTAAGCAAATAAGCACCAGCATGCTGAGCTGTTAATGCAACTGCAAGCTGAAGGGCATATTTCAGGAATAAGGCAACAAAAACAGCTGCAACAACTTACTGTTAGGATGGAACATCCGAGAGACAAAGCGCACTGTCGGGGGCTTATTCGGGTAATCCTCAGAGAACTGAAGCGTCAATTTGAACGTGCCTGATACACCCAAATTAAATTATAGAGTATAAGTTAAGCATATAGAATCATAAAGTCATGCCAATGAGTAAAGAGCAAAAGAATATACATAAAACAGATTGCTTATAGGAAAGGAAGGTATACAGGAAAGAAGAACAATATGACGGGAGGCCCTACAGTAAATATCTCTCCAAAAGCATATTTCTGGATATTATCAAGAATGAAAAATCTGTATCCATGCATCTATAGCAAACATCTTACATTGCTACCTCCCTACATGTAGTATTACTTGCTAAAATGCGGTTCGGCGCAAGATTCTAGGCGATGGATGTGGGGGATGTTGAGGACCATATAATTATTAGTAGATGTCTAGATGACACAAAGACGGGTAAAGTAGGTAGAGATAGTATAAGCCATATGACAAAGAGGAGGATACAGCAATTAGAAATATTGAAATAACATGGGACCAGATGCAAAAAGGAAATGTAGCAAGTAATTTGGGACATCCATTTATGGTAGATATAGTAAGAGAAAAGACGGAGGGAGTAATATAGAGGAAACCAGTATAATTTAAAATAGGTATCAGAGCAACATAATAGCCAGCCAGAAACACCCCGCCAGCAATACAACACCACCATATAAGATGAAAGTAATATATGAATAGGGCAACGTCGCAAACTACATAGACCATATGTTTCACCAGGAAGTGACGCATTCAGTCTGATGCAGTTCAATATCTATATTGAAGTTTGATCATTTCAAGAAACTAGATTTAGAAGAAAGGTCAAGTTCGGAAAATGATCCGTGTGTTGAGGTGATCGTGTCATAATAAGCAAAGACATATAATCCGCATTGGCGAGATATAAGCAGTGGGTCAGAATAGCAATGAAAGAGAACCAACAGCAGTTGGATATTGAATATAATAAAAGAAGTCAAGATAGACAAAGATGAAGCGGACAGAAAGGGTAAAGAAAAGGATCAACAATTGGGTCTCTAGAATCATATTGCATTGGAAAGGAGGGAGTGAGTGGAGGAAAATGATTCATGTAAATGAGTCATGGGGATGAAATCTTGAATTGTATAGCCAACCCCATCCTTTTGTATTGTAATCAAGGCTTTGATACTGTATTATTGTTGTTGAAGAGTGAGAAGAAACTTTCTACATAACAGAACTCACATCAGCAAGAAGAACATTGACAAATGGAACAAAAATTGAGAACAGCATATTCGGCATGAATGATCGTGCAAAGCATGAGCCAAGGCTAAAATCCCACAAACAAATAAAGAACCAAAACCAGACTATGATATGAAGCCAAATTGCTAGAGTTTCTGATTACCTCCATCCCAAGGGGTGTCATCAGGACTGCAGTAAAACCAAAGAAAAAGAGAACATAATTAGACCAATATGCATGCTTCCTTTTCACAAGTAAAAAGATTAGCCTGACACGAGTCTAAATAAATTCATGCCTACCCAAATATAACAGCATTCCAGAGCATAATGTTATTGTCTTGAGGAGCACCACTAATTCCAGCTGGTGGGTCTTGCTGCAGGCGCTTGAAATCCCTCATCAGTCTCTTTCTTGCCGGTGTCGACATCCTCACCGCCTATACATCAAGCAAAGACATAACTTCAGCACAACAAGTACATACGCTACTCAAAATGTGCAAAGAGACACTTCAGTTTAACAAAAATCATCACTGAGGTTATAACCAACCATAATAAAAAGCATTACACATCATTTAATAGTGACTATTCCAATGCACAATCACAACATTAGAACGAAACAACCCCAGCACAAGCTCAAATCGTAACTATAGAAAAGCTTCAGCCTTGGATCATGAGTCATGACAGACTACTCATATTTACAATAAGTACGAAATCTTGCTCGCCTTCCGACCGGCCACTCTTTTCAATCACTCTCTATGAAAGACTATTCAGTTAGATTATCACAATTGTCAAACAACAGAAACCTCAAAACAAGCTGAAGAAAATGTAATAATTAAATAAATCTTCGAGCTCAGCTCACAAAAGACTAATTAAATTACAATAATTACACCGAAATTTTGCTAATTTCCAACTGCCAATTAATTTCTCATTCAACAAATATCATAGCAAAACCACAAATTTTACTTCACATCAGAAAAAAAATTAATCAGATCTACATCACGCGTCAATTTATATTTCCTGTTCAACACCAACACGCATCAATTATTAGGAAAAAAAGGGGGAAAACTTGCAAAAAAAAACTAATTAGGGTTGAACCAGACAAAAAGAAGAATCAATCATAAACCTTGAACAACCAAGAATCATCAAAAACAAAAACAATAACAAAATCAAGACAAACAAAATCAAAAGAACATCCAAAATTCAATTATACCTGAGAAGAAAACGCGGCGAGAAAAGCGGTAAAAGAATCACCCGATGAACCTTAAAATAAAGAAAAATGGCGGAAAAAAAATTGGGGAAAAATCAGGAGAGAGAAAAAACGAAGCAGAAGAAGAAGCAGTGGAGATTACGCGGTGTTAGAAGTAGTAGAACATCATCGGAAATTGATCGATTATTAGATTCGGAGAGAGAGAAAGAGGAGAGAGAAAAAGGGTTTATAAAAAATGGAGAAAGTATACAAGCATGGAATAGTAGTAAAAGAAAATAGAAGGAAGGAAGGTTCAGGTCAGCGGTCCCCTTATTGTTTTTTCTGTATATTTTGGTTTTTTGACAGCCTTTTTTGCAATTTGCAAATTCTAGCCGAACACCTAGCTATCCACAATTTTGTTCTACTTTTTTGTATTTTTTTGGGTTGGGGTCGGATAAAATATTGGAGTTATATTTAATTCTACTGCTATCGCATCATTCCTACGAGCTACGACTATGAAATATGCACATTTATTGTCTCTTTCATTCATTATTGTGGCTTCTCATTCGAGTCCTGATAAATCCATATCAGATATGGGCAACTTTGCCCATATCAGCAATATAAAATTGAAAAAGTAATGTTGTGAAAAGCTGCAAGTACAAAAATAATGTATTAAATTCAGAAAACATATTATATTCAACTTTTTGAATTTGAGAAAGGGAATAGAAGGGAATGGAAGGGAATGGGAAAAAGTGGCTTCCCCTCTCTCTCTCCTCTACAACAATGGGACTGACGCAAGACGAAATTGCAGAGGAAGATTTTGCTGAGGAAGAACTCAAATTGCAGAGGGTATAAGATTTTTTGGGTTTATAAAACCCAGTGACTTGTCAAATCAATTTAAAGCTGGACTTTTAGTTCATTTCTACACGGCTAATGATGATATCTTCATCAATATTGGAGGAAATTTCAAGTTTCCAAATGCAAATTTCAAGTTTCCAAATGCAAATTTCTGTATTGGATTAAATTACTTTATTAATATTGGAAGAAAAAAACCTTAACACATATTTTAATGTGAGATTAATAAGTAATTTACAACGTGTTTTGTTAAAAAAAAGACATGACTTTAAAAATAAAAATAAAAGACATGAGTGGCGGTGTTTACATGAACACCATTTCTGTCATTTTTGACAACATATGGCAACGCAGAAACACAATATGTTACTACATTGTACATAACATTTTCGAACTTATAAAGTAAAGCCACCTTAACACAATCACATATGTTGTTCATATATAGCATAACTGATAAACACAATACCATGCCTTCATTTTCATTAGTTAATAAATCAATACTAATAACACTAAGCATATGAATTAAAAAATGTTCACATGAACACCATTTCTATCAATTTTGACAATACATGACGATGCAGAAACACAATATCTTGTTGACAAACACAATACGATGCCTTCATTAGTTAACAAACCGATACTAATTACACTAAACATATGCATGAGAAAACTTAATTAATGGTTGTCAGTTTTTTATACACCAAAACCATCATTTCTTCAAGAAAAACAATATCTATTAGTGTATACTCTTAATTTGTGTGACGTATCATCCAATAAAATCATATATATACTAATAAACCTTATAACAAGGATAAATTACCCAAAACGAATATTATATTGAACGTTAATGAAAAAAAAAAGAAGTTAACGCATATTAGTTTTTTTTTCACATCTAAATGATTGACTACTAATAACACTATTTTAACGTCACATTAATAAGTAATTTACGACGTGGTTTATTAAGAAAAAGGCATGCGTGGAAAATGTTCACATGAACACCATGTCTATCAATTTTGACAATACATCACAATGCAGAAACACAATATCTTATTGACAAACACAATACGATGCCTTCATTAGTTAACAAACCGATACTAATTACACTAAACATATGCATGAGAAAACTTAATTAATGGTTGTCAGTTTTTTATACACCAAAACCATCATTTCTTGAAGAAAAACAATATCTATTAGTATATACTCTTAATTTGTGTGACGTATCATCCAATAAAATCATATATATACTAATAAACCTTATAACAAGGATAAATTACCCAAAACGAATATTATATTAAACGTTAATGGAAAAAAAAGAAGTTAACGCATATTACTTTTTTTTTCACATCTAAATGATTGACTATTAATAACACTATTTTAACGTCACATTAATAAGTAATTTACGACGTGGTTTATTAAGAAAAAAGGCATGCGTGGAAAATGTTCACATGAACACCATGTCTATCAATTTTGACAATACATCACAATGCAGAAACACAATATCTTATTGACAAACACAATACGATGCCTTCATTAGTTAACAAACCGATACTAATTACACTAAACATATGCATGAGAAAACTTAATTAATGTTTTTTATACACCAAAACCATCATTTCTTGAAGAAAAACAATATCTATTAGTGTATACTCTTAATTTGTGTGACGTATCATCCAATAAAATCATATATATACTAATAAACCTTATAACAAGGATAAATTACCCAAAACGAATATTATATTGAACGTTAAAGGAAAAAAAAGAAGTTAACGCATATTAGTTTTTTTTTCACATCTAAATGATTGACTACTAATAACACTATTTTAACGTCACATTAATAAGTAATTTACGACGTGGTTTATTAAGAAAAAAGGCATGCGTGGAAAATGTTCACATGAACACCATGTCTATCAATTTTGACAATACATCACAATGTAGAAACAAAATATCTTGTTGACAAACACAATACGATACCTTCATTAGTTAACAAACCGATACTAATTAAACTAAACATATGCATGAGAAAACTTAATTAATGTTTTTTATACACCAAAACCATCATTTCTTGAAGAAAAACAATATCTATTAGTGTATACTCTTAATTTGTGTGACGTATCATCCAATAAAATCATATATATACAAATAAACCTTATAACAAGGATAAATTACCGAAAACGAATATTATATTGAACGTTAATGGAAAAAAAAGAAGTTAACGCATATTAGTTTTTTTTTCACATCTAAATGATTGACTACTAATAACACTATTTTAACGTCACATTAATAAGTAATTTACGACGTGAATTTATTAAGAAAAAAGGCATGCGTGGAAAATGTTCACATGAACACCATGTCTATCAATTTTGACAATACATCACAATGCAGAAACACAATATCTTATTGACAAACACAATACGATGCCTTCATTGGTTAACAAACCGATACTAATTACACTAAACATATGCTTGAGAAAACTTAATTAATGGTTGTCGGTTTTTATACACCAAAACCATGATTTCTTGAAGAAAAACAATATCTATTAGTGTATACTCTTAATTTGTGTGACGTATCATCCAATAAAATCATATATATACTAATAAACCTTATAACAAGGATAAATTACCCAAAACGAATATTATATTGAACGTTAATGGAAAAAAAAGAAGTTAACGCATATTAGTTTTTTTTTTCACATCTAAATGATTGACTACTAATAACACTATTTTAACGTCACATTAATAAGTAATTTACGACGTGAATTTATTAAGAAAAAAGGCATGCGTGGAAAATGTTCACATGAACACCATGTCTATCAATTTTGACAATACATCACAATGCGTAAAACACAATATCTTGTTGACAAACACAATACGATGCCTTCATTAGTTAACAAACCGATACTAATTACACTAAACATATGCATGAGAAAACTTAATTAATGGTTGTCAGTTTTTATACACCAAAACCATCATTTCTTCAAGAAAAACAATATCTATTAGTGTATTCTCTTAATTTGTGTGACGTATCATCCAATAAAATCATATATATACTAATAAACCTTATAACGTAAAGCCACCTTAACACCATTACATATGTTGTTGACAATATAGAGGAAACGATAAACACAATATGATGCTTCATTTTTAAATACGAAATGATTAGTTCACATATTCATAAAACCATAATTATAGAAAGTACTTAAAATTATCCATACAACCATTATAATGCTAAGTGAGGTACTTAAAATTACACTTGCATTAGGTAGATCATTACAAAGAAAGCAATCCGACGCGAAAAATACGACGAACATGTCATCGTTATCCATTTCACTGTGAAATCTTCCTCCACCACCCCTGACTTGCATTAAACTATCGGCTACAATTATGAAAAAAAATTTGTTAGAATTAAAATGTAACTCATAATCTTAAAAGTAAAGACAATATGTAACTCAAATTACATACAATTAAAATTAATATGGTAATACGAAATTAATAATAGTGGAAAAATTTACCCTAATTGTTGCATGCAGTCTTGCCTTACCCCGGAACTGAAACCGTGATGTTTGCTCGGACCTTAGTTTCACACCACATTAGCACAATACCACTTCTCAACCCAGCTCCCCTAACACATGTATAAGTCAGTGTTGTATTTAGATCCGTGTGGATCACATCAAATTGATAATCTGAAACCCTAGCCTCAAGCAAAACTATCACATGTGGTTGGTGTAAGTTCACCATCATTTGAAAGTGTCGAAGGAAAGAAGGTCTTGAAGCCCCCCTAACACTCCATACAATTATTGGAGTGTGAGGTGCAAAAACATTTGGGCCATCCAAACCACCCATAACCCTGAACCAATTGAGTGCCCTATTTTTTTCGTTTACCAACCTATCCAATACCGAAACACCTATATCAAAATGAGACAATGGGGTTGGCGCCAAAAAATTTCCATTATTGTGGGTACATATATATTACTACATGGCAAACAAACATGAAAAAAACTAAGAGAGTTAAACATGGTGCACTTCTTTCTTCCAGCCACCATGTTGGTACCCCACGAAGTGAAGGAACGAAACTATCTCCTTCCACCAATACAAGTAGCTTTCACCACCACTCTAAAACTTACCAGCGTGAAGAAGAAAGAGTTCATTATAGAATATCCAACTTACCCTTCAAGCACAGTTGGAAGAGCCTACCAATTAGGGTCCTCCAAGTATGTCATTCGAGTGGAAATCATAAGGATTAAGGAATTGCAACTGTCAATCACTCAACCCCACCGGAGTGAAGAAGACAAACAATCGGCCTTAGTGGAGATAAGTAAGGATTTCGGACTAACTCCTTTTAACACCCGGACCTCGGGGATGTTGCTCACTTGGGTAAACCTTTTAAGGTTTTTCTAAAATGGCTCATAGACAACTCCTCCAGGGAAGAGTTGCAAAGTAATATACACTTGCTAGATATTTTATGCCCACCGACCCTTCCAACTCGTAGAGAGGTGTATTTACTTGGAGAAGGTGTTCAAGAACTGGTAATAAGAAGCTTTGCTAATGATCTCAAAGTTGTTCAAATTCGAAGTGAATTGGACGGTTCCTACCCCGTGATAGGGTTGTCCGCAAGCATAAGTAACACGACTTCGGACATACGTGACGGTCGTTCTTTTAAAATATCGTTCAACTACAGGCGCAACCAAACGTAGGCCGGCAAAGTGGAAACGCAAACCTCCAACTATGCGTACAATAATAATATGGAATTGCCGTGGCATGGCGAGGAGCTCTTTCCCCGCACGATACGCTCACATCATCGACTGCCACAGACCACATGTGGTTGTTCTATCCGAAACCAGAATAAATTGTGCAAATGACTATCTAACTTTAGTAATTCAAACAAAGTCATAACTCAAAATAAAGACAACCATTATGTTTGGCGTACATGTAGTTATGTTCTAAAACACCACAACCACGATGCAAACAATAGAAACATATACTATTATATATGTCCATTACAACAAATAAAGCATGAATATGTTATAAGCACTTTATGGCAAGCCTATAACTACCTGTTTCTTGTGCATTTTCAACCTTCTAGCAAGGACTTTCCCAACTTCCTTCAGCCTACCACCTACGCTTAGTGAAATCAACTTACATGCTAACACCAAGACGTGTTATATGCTCGTAAACATGGTTAAATAACAACTATACCTTGGTTTTCTTCTTCTTCTTTTTACATTGTTTCAAGACTTTTGATCTCTTCATTGCCCTATTGAAACAAGAGTGTGAGTTTGGCAAGATAAAAGTAGTGGCTTTTTTGGGACATATAATTTCAGTACAATAACCAAATACCCATATAATTTCACTCACATGTTAACAATAATCCCTAACTATCAAATTTATACAAACTATTGAGTAAATACTACAAACTAATTTCATAAACTAGAATATAAACCGATAAAAATCAACTTCATAAGATGAATTTGAAAACCAATTCAAGTCTTCAGGTGGTCTTTGTTCAGAAAACCAATTCATATAAGTAAGTCACAGCAACATAGACAACCATATACAAGCAAAATACTGGTGAGGAACAAACACAAGAAGACAAAAAAAAGAGAAGAAAAAAGGATTATAAATATAGGGAAAAACCAATCCTAGTATGTTCAGATTCCTTGAGGTTCTACAAATGGTGAATATGTCCAAGCTAGAAGTCTCACTCACAAAATGATACAAGAGCTTCAATTAAGGTCTCCATGAACAAGAATCAGCCATTCATTCTCTGACCACCATTACTTATACTGCAGAATTAATCTAAACTCTCAAGCATGGAGTTAAATCTCGTCCGCATCAAAGCATCAGCCACCAACCACATTGTTAAGGTTTTTGAGGTCACAGTGGCCAAGATATAACCATCCGCATTATGCACAAAAATGGTTCCCCAACATTACTTTGATCCTGAGTGCATCCAAGATTTAAGACCATGCTCTCAAATTCAAGGGCCAAGTTAGGTTGTAAAATTATGAGAGACATGCCACTTCCTTGAGCTAAAGTACTGACTCAAATATGTAACACAACAACAAAAGCTTGTCTATACAATAGATATCTGATACTAATATCTTGCAAGACAGCCTTCCGAAATCTAATTCCAGACTAAAATACACCGTGTACCAAGAAATAGAACTCCCAACCGAAAATTCCACATCAACATCATCAACTATTAGACCCATCTAGAAAAATATAACATGCCTCTGTTGACACGCCAAATGTGCCACATGCTTGAAATCTAGAATTGTTGATACGAATTTGACATGTTACCTAGGTCCATTCTCATGTCACCATAGGCTCCCAGGAATTAACTTGTCATTGTTGATACGAATTTTTAGTCTATTACAAGAATCGACCATGAATCCTTCTTGTACCTTTCCATGTTGTTTGCTCAAATTTGAGAACAAAAATTAAGACATCAAAGAACTCGTATCAAATTTCAGAGCATAAAACCCACTCAATTTGGTCTAACACCACCATAAAACCCACGAATGGAAAAGACACGAAATTTCATGAATTAAACCCACGAAATTTAACAAAACCCACGAAATTTCATGAATTAAACCCACGAAAATTTAACAAAACACATGCAATTTTCATGAATTAGACCCACGAAATTTAACAAAACCCACGAAATTTAACAAAACCCACGAAATTTCATGAATTAAACCCACGAAATTTAACAAAACCCACGAAATTTCATGATGTAAACCCACGCAATTTTCAAGTAATTAAACATACCTTCAATTCACGAAAACCACCGTTAATTCCTGCCTCTTTCCGGCGAATTTTCCGGCATCAAACGGTGGGTTTGGAGAGAGGATGGCAGGGTTGAAGAGTGAGGTTGAAGAGTGAGGTTTGGAGAGAGGATGGCAGAGTGAGGTTTGGAGAGAGAGGATGGCACAATTTTGAAAATTATTATTAAACTAGCTTATGGAATGAGAGGGAATAGTTCATTCCCATGCTTTTACATTCCCATCTTACTAAATCACTTGAATTGACAAACTTACCCTTGATATGGGCAAAGTTACCCATATCTGATATGGATTTATCAGGACTGCTTCTCATTCACGCTATCTCTCTGGGTATTATGGCTACTTGGTTGAATTCCAGGGCGTCTTTGATATAATTACTACTCGTTTTGAAGCCCGTGCGTTGCACGGGTTATTGTTTATTTTATTTTTTTACAAATTTTTTGTTAACATTGTTGATTTTTTGTTGTTGTAAAATGAGATTTTTCAACACCATTGTATTTATATAATTTCTTCATTCTTTTTCAATTGCAACAATTACCACTTTGGGTAGTTTCATCTATTGAAGCCATTCCACTTTTGGTGAAAAAACAACTATAGTTGACAACATTGCATTTACTTTATGTTAATAAAACCATCATTAATTACTCAAATTGCCTCATAATGTTGCGTTTACTTTATTAAGGATTTACTTATCCCCTACTCTAGTTAACCCGTATATGCTAAACTACCCTTTTTTTATTTTTCTTAAAAACCATGCCCAAACCCATTGTTGCAGTAGAAAAAGACAGAGAAAGTAATTGTCATTATACTTTAATTTTGAGATTTGTTATTGTGATATATAAATTTTATATTTTTAATGTTCTATTAAATATTGTAGCTAAGTCTATAATTAAATAGTATCCCAATAATTGGTTTGACTAACAACAGCTAACACAATTTTAACATGGAAAATACCCGAATGATACTTTAAGAAAGTAGAGGGTAATAATTTAATAGATGCAGGACAGAAAGAATAGAGAAAAAAATATGAGTGTCAGCCACAACTTCAACTTTTAATATAGCACATAAACATCAACGCGTATAGAATAGAAGATGGGAAAGCCAAAAATAATATCATAATGATGGTATCATGAATAAAATAAATTAAATATAAAATTAACCTCTATTAATAATCGAAAATACTATTTAAGAGAAAAAATCTCTTCATCAATCATGACCATATCAAGACTTATCAAACTTCCCTCTTTTTTATGATCTGCGACCTCAAACAGTCTAGAAACTCGAACCTTGATTTCTCAATTAGTTTTAGTAGAATTAAGTTCATTGAAAAAAGAATAAGACCTGACATATAGATATATGAAAAAGAAAACCATAAATAATTATTTATACAACAAATATTCTAGGAATAAAATAATTAGTCAATTGCATAATACCTCTGCAATGTCGTTGACAAACTTTCATTTGATTCTTCATGTAATGTCATCATGCTATGCTATAGGTTCAAAACTATATGTATGTATTTTTTTTATCTTTATATAACTCAATTTTTAAAATTATGATTTTGAAAGACATAATTGCTATTGTTACATAAAATACGCTATTTTTATAGTTAATTTTATATGTATTTAAAATAAATAATAAATAATACGTTATTGTTCATCTAAATAAATATATTTTCATAAGTTGTAAAACTATATTGTATATGAAACTTATTTTGAAACATATTTTGAGCAATCTCTGATGGAAAAAAACTATAATATTGCGAATTATGAAGCAAAAGTTATATTCAATTTACATAATTGAATAATTTAGGTTGTTTATTTAAAATCAGAGTGTAATCTTCACTTATTAAAAACACGCCTTATATGTATTTATATCTATGTTAAACACTATTTTTAAAAAAAATTAAAATTAAAATGAATAACATGTCATGCTTAGGTGGAACTCTCTATAATATTCTAGGTTGTTTTTTAAAATTATACTCTAATTTTTTCATCATCAAAAACTCTAATATGTATATATATGTAACTTTATCGCTATAGATCTTAATTTTTGTTGTAACAACAAAATTTCCATGATAAATTTTGTTAGAATACTAAATTGTTTTGGTTCAGTTGAGTAAGACTGGTGTTTGGATCCTCTAGAGTTCTAAAAGAACTCTACAATGTAGAGTTTGAGCAATATCAACCATTGAATAAAAAATCAATAGCTCATATATTATCTTTTCAAAACCCCCTGTATCTTTTCTCATCAAAATCTACCCCCTTATTTCCCCCTTTTCACCAATACACGCCCTTGATTTTAAAATGTATGGTTCATATACAACTCTACCTTGTAGAATTTTATTAAAACTCTAGAGGATATGGACTCGTAAGACTGAGGTTTTGAAAGATAATATGTTTAATCCTGTAAATTGGACCTATGATAAAATGCTATAGTCAAATATAGTACACTATAGTTATAACAATTATTATATTTATCTAAAAGAAAGACTAAACAATGCCTTACATTCATCTAATTCTCGTTATCCAAAACTCCTTTTATGTATTTAAATATATGTAGAACTCTATTTTTTAAAATATTTAAAATAAAAATTAATAACATGACAATCCTACGTGGCGCTTTCTATTTCATAAGTTTTAGAACTATATTGTAAATGAATCTTATTTCGGAGCATATTTCGAGCACCATCCAATGGAACGAAAATTAAAATATTCCGAATTACGTAGCAAAAGTTATACACAATTTACATAATATAATAATTTAGGTTGTTCATGCAAAACCAAACTCTAATTTTAGTTTATCTAGAACTCCTTATACGTATTTAAATCTATGTAGAACTCTTTTTTTGTAAAAAATAAAAATAAAATCTGATGACGTGGCAATCCTACATGGCGCGCTCTATGGCCTCGAAATCTTGAGGAGCTCCCTATGCTCCCGAAAAGTTCCTCCTTTATTTATATATATTGATTAGGGCCTGTTCGATATTACGGTATGTTTTCAATTTTTTGTTTTATGAATATAAAAGTAATATGATATAAGGGGGGTAATAAATTTAAAATTAGTCATACTTATATATTAAATATGTCAATTTTGAAAACTGACAACTAACAACTGGAGACTACTTTTTCTGGTTTCCATATTTTTGTTTTTGGTTTTCAAAAAAAGCTGAAAACTGGAAACAAAAAACGATAACGAACGAGCCCTTAGGGCCCGTTCGTTATCGTTTTTTGTTTTCAGTTTTCAGTTTTTTTGAAAACTAAAAACCAAAAACACGAAACCAGAAAAAGTGGTTTTCACTTTTGAGTTGTCAGTTTTCAAAATCATCATGTTTTCAATAAATTTGACTAATTTTTTATTCATTATAGGACATATATCATATGACTTTGAAAATCAAAAAACCAAAAAACAGAAAACCACAGTAATACCGAACGGGCCCTTAGTTTTTAGTTTTTAGTTTTATGATTTAAGATATGATATAGAGTACATGATTAATTTAAATATAATCACGTTTAGATTATCATAGTTTTGGCTGAACTGAACTAATTTGAGTTGAACTGAACTGATGATTAGCTACCTTTCTTAATTTTTTGTATATGTAACTATCATTCTTGTTGCAAGTTATTGGTTTTGCTACTTGTGAAGTTGTGATTGACTTCGTCCAACAATCCATTAATGGGCCAACATTTGTGGCCCATTTCCTTGTAACTCTCACTCGATTGTACCTCTTTCAACCCATTCTTCCTTATTCAAGCATTATTTCTTTAAAATTGATTCAAACAATCTCTAAAATCTTGAATTGCGAATCTTTGGAAAAAATTTGCTTCATTTGCGAAGAAGATAATAAAACAAATTTCAACAAATCGATATAAGATTTTTTTGTTTCAATTTTGTGGGTTAGGTTCTTATCAAATTGGGGATTTTGGAGATTTGGGTTTTTTGCAAAAAAACCTCGATTTTTTTACAAATAAATAAATAAATCAATTTGTAGGAACCCTAATTTTCGAACGGGAACTTCAATTTTACCTTGAGCGGGTAAAATTAGTAAGGAACCTGACTTTATATTGTAGTGAAATGTAAAAGCTCCTAATTTATATTTTTGAAGATTGGTTATAAATTTTGAAATTGGATGAAAGGGTTTAGTTGTAAATAATTCTAGTGGAAGGTGTATGAAAATAGGAAAAAAAATCGAGTTTGGACCCCACTTTACAGAAAAATGGATGGAATATGTATGCAGGTAGCAAAGCCAATAATTGAGGAACAAAAAACGTAGTTTAGTTTCTATTGCCTTCTCTTCTTGGTGGTTGTTCTGATGTTGGTTGTTATGGTTTCAGGCTTCAACGTTATTTTTGAGATTTAAGCTCCTCATAGTATATCCCCAAGTTTTGTTTTAGGCTCTATTCGATAGTAGAGTTTTGACTGGCTCGAAATATATCCTGAAAGAGTAGTAGTGGTTGTTAGTTGCGGAACATTAAAAGATTACGTTTGATCTTCAAAACATGTTGTCCAAAAACTTAATCCATTTTTTTCCTCTTCGATCATTAGGTTAATTAGGGGTTAATTAAATTATTGAGAGGGTAATGACTATTGAAGTTAAGGGCCATTATATAGTAAGGGGTGTGTTGTGTAAGAGTCAGAGGCATTTGATAAATTTCCAAAATGTGGAAGGTATATATGATAAATGTCATGAAACTAGCTCGGATACATTTGGTGAAAAAAAGTTGAATTTAAGGTCACGTGATAAACATAAACTTTCTTAAGGTACTTTTTATATCTAATCTAATTTATATATTTAAAGGAGGCTTTTTTCAGGAGCATTCGGAGCTCTACGTAGAATTGTCATGTCACCATATATATTTAATATTTTAATTTTAAATTAATAAAGATGGATTGTTAGAGTTTTGGATAATTAAAAGATATAATCTGGTTCTCAATAAACTACAAGGGACTATTATATTATATAAATTGATCATAACTTCAATTATACAATTTAGAAAATTATAATGTCTATACTATTGAATTCGATTCAAAATTTACTTTCAAATGAGACCTATATTTATATACTTATACTATGATTACATATATAGAAGCGTGGAAAACAAGATTATTATATTATATAAATTGACCATGACTTCACTAAATAATTTAGAAAATTATAATGTTTATAATACTATAGGATCCAGCTCGAAATGTGTTTTAATATGAGACCTATATTTATATACTTATATTATGATTACATAGAAATGTTCAAAACCGAATATATTCTTTGGCGGGTAAGTTGATAACAAAATCAAAGTCAATAGAAGTAATAGTATCAATCTTTAATCAAAATCTAAATTTCGATGTTGCATCTTCATCATATAATCTCTCCAAGTATTTATTAATACATACATTAACATAGATATCGTTGAATATATCTAATATATATTAGTTTATTATAAAAAATGTTACTACATACAACCGTGCATCGCTCGAGCTTAAACCTAGAGTTGTCAAATAGGTCGTGTCGTGTCTATTTTGTGTTCGTGTCATTTAATAATCATGGCAAAAACCATTGACACTTATTTGTCTCATTTAACTAATCGTGTGAAACCCCTTGACACTAACCCGATCCGTTTAATTAAGCGGTTACTCGTGTAGACCCATTTAACCTATTTATTCAAAATCTCTAAAACAAATGAATAATAATTTGATTTTTATGTCCAATATTTATCGATCCATGTTTATTTAGGTAATAACTTGCTAGCATATTAGAGAGATTCTAAAAATTCATTTATGTTTTGCCAACTTATATCCTAGATGGTGCTAATATTTTAAATTTTCCTATATATTTATGTTAAACAGGTAAAGTTATGTCAGTTTCGAGTTGAAAGTCTCAACATTAACCCAATCCTTTTTTTTTCTTTTTCGATTCGTGTTGCCGTGTCGGATTTTGACAACTCTACTCAAATCTAGTTCTAAAAGAAAGAAGAAGATAAGGCATACTCTCAAAATTAGCGAAATATTACCCTTCTCTCTTTTAGGGGTTGTCAAAGTTAGGGGTTGAGATTTCCCAAAATATTGGTTTATAAACTCATAAAACCCTAGTTGTTTCACAAACTCTTTCTTTCTGTTTCAAAGCGCCAAAGTTTGACGAGCATTCACTCAGGTTTTATTTCCAACATTCACATGCTCCAATACTCCACTGTTTATTGATTATGATTATGGATGTCACTTTTTCGATCTTACATGTTAATATGTTATAGTATTTTACAATTAGTTTGCATAAATTTAGTGTTTGGTTTTGAAATAAGTTTATATTTGCTTGAAAAACCATTATATTCCTGTACCAATTTGTTATGATCCTGGCTGATGCCTTCAAGGCTTCAATAATTCCAGATATCATACCGTCTCTATCTAACTGGATTTCATCTTGGATTTCCATACAAAGCTTGGTTATTATCATCTCACTCGTTTTATGAAAGTTTGATCTTCAGTTGTTACAAATCTTGTTTTCTACGATAATTTATTCTTGGTCGGATTTTGCACCCGTTAAGAGTTTTAGTAGTGGAGTGTATTAGACATGTTCAATGGGCCGGGTCGGGCCATGCTGTATAAGGGTCGGGTCGGGTCTATTGTCGTTGTTAACGGGTCGGGTCGGGTCAAGGGCTAGATTGACCCGACCCTGACCCTATTTTTTTTTGAGTAAAATTAGAATAAGCTTCCCAACTACTACTGAAAGTATATAACTAGAAAGTGAAATTCGTGATTCGTGAATAGTGAGGAAACCAGCTGGAGCACAAAAAGAAGAAAAACAAGGCATTGGATGCACCCAGGAAAAAAATAAAAACGAGGCATTGTAAAATTGACTAGATCAATTAATTAAGGCTTTTGAGTTTTGATTATGAAATCTCATTATTGTGAAGTGATAAACCTCGTATAAGCAGAAAAACACAGTTATATTGTGAAGTGAAACATAAGTAAAATCTATGATATTATACTGTATTGTACTAACAGAAGAAAACAAAACAGAAATTTCAGATATCAGAGAGAGGAGAGAGAAAAAGATTGCAGAAGCACATGGTGTAGAATCAATGCCGAAAGAACACTCATTCCCAGAATAAATTCAAAAGTAGAAAGAGTATTAGTTAGATGAAGTGAAAAAATTAATCCCTTGAATCAGTTACCGATTATTGCCCAAGTATTGAAGATTCTCCAAAGTCACCGATTGAGTTCTTGAAGATTCCCTCATCCTTTGGGTGTCAATGCCTCCTGCGACTTTTCTATTTCAGCATCCATGGAAAATACAGGAAGAAGAAGATGATGATGGAAGTTGGACAAAAGAAAATGAGGAGAGAGAAAGAGGAAGTGACCCTTTTTTGACCCGACCCGACAATTCATCATTAGGGTCAAACCCTATACGACCCGACCCTATTTTAATTGGGTCGGGTCATGACCCTCTAATATAGGGTCGGGTCAAGGGCTTTTTTTGGGGACCCGACCCATTGAACAGGTCTAGAGTGTATGCATATTTATGGTTCGATTATGAAGTTAATAAGTCTAACTAGAGGTATGCAAAGGGTAGGGTCGGACCGGAATTTGGACCGGACCGGACTGGTATGAAGATTCCGGTCCCCGGTCTGCCGAAAATCAGAATTCCGGATTTCTGGTCCGGTCCGGTCCGGTCCAAACCCGGAAAATTCCTGTCTGGACCACCGGAATTTCTGTATTTTTAGTAAAAAATATTAGTTTAAAGGTTAAAAATAATTTCAAAGTTATGAAGTTTGAAAGCTAAAAACCTACTCTTTATTAACTTTAAGATTATTGTTGTTATATTATTAAATTTTAATGTATCTAATGTATAAATATGTATAAATCTAAATAAAAAAGATTTTTTTCTTAAAATGCAGATTCCGATCCAACAGGTCCAAAACCGGACCTTTTTCTACAGTAGGAATGGCTCTTTCTCTACAACGTTACAGATGGACATGGCTTTTTTGGAATGATATTGATAAGATAACAACCATCCTAAGGAAAAGGTGAGTTTTTTAAATTTGTTTTTCCCATCTTTGCTTGTACCAAGAAATATGATTGTTGAATTGTTAATATCCCGATGTGGATGAGAAAACTATAGTGTGTTATGATTATATAATTGATTTACTATCTAAACATCCGAAGAATTTTGCAATGATAAATAATAATTCGGTTTTTTCACCATATACCCCCGACAAATTAAAAAATTCACCATATACCCTCAATGTTCCAAAAATTCACCATATACCCCTGACTTTTCAAAACGTGCACCGTATGCCCTTTTTCTAACTTCCGTTAACTCACCGTTAGCTTTATTTACGATTTTGCCATCATTAAGCCCCAACCCTAATTCTAATCTAACCCTAACCCTTACCCTAATCCTAATCTAACCTTGCCCCTCCCACCCGACCCAACCCCCCACCCCCTCCCCCCCCCTCCCCGCATCCCATGCCCCCCACCCCCTCCCCCCTCTACTCCACCTGGCGCTGGCCCCCACCCCCCTCCCCCTCCCCGTCGATTCCCCCACTCCCTTCCCCCTCCCCAGTCGATTCCCCCACCCCCCTCTCCGTCGATTCCCCCCCCCCCTCCCTCCTCCCCGTCGAATTCCCCTAACCCCACCCCTCCCCTCTCCCCAGTCGATTCCCCTAACCCCACTCCCTCCCCTCTCCCCCAGTCGATTTCCCCACCACCTCCCCCCTTCCCCGTCGAATCCCCTAACCTCTTCGATTTCGAATTCCCCTAACCCCACCCCTCCCCTTCACAAACGCAGTAACACGGCGCGAGTGCGGCCTCTCCGTGGAGTAGATCGGACAGAGAGAAGAGCGAGGGAGGAGAGAAAAGCAAGGTGAGGGCTTTCGAAATTCCGGGCGTTCTTGGCGCGGGAGGGAGGGAGGAGGGGGGGGGGCTGCGACGGAGGGGAGGGAGGAGGGAGGGTGGGGGGGGATGCGGGTAGGGGGTTGCGGGGCAATGGGTTGCGAGGGATGGGGAAGAGGTTGTGAGGGAGGAGGGGGAGGTGGGTTAGTGGGGCTGCGGGCGGTGGGGGCAAGTGGGGGCCGGGTCTAGGGTGGAGGGAGGGGAGGGGGTGGGGGAGGGGGTGGTGGTTGGGGGCGGGGGGGCGGGGCTGGGTGGAGGGGGTGGATGGGGTGGGTTAGGGTTAGGGTTTAGATTAGGGTTGGGGATTAGGGTTAGGGATTAGGTTTAGAATTATGGTTAGGGGTTAATAATGGCAATATCGTAAATAAAGTTAACGGAAGTTAGAAAAAAGGGCGTTTGGTGAACGTTTTCGAAAATTCAAGGGTATATGGTGAATTTTTGGAACATTGAGGGTATATGGTGAATTTTTTAATTTGTCGGGGGTATATGGTGAAAAAACCGATAATAATTCTTACATGTTTAGAGTGTAACACTTGTTTCGTTGAATCAAAAGCATAACAGAATAAACCACATTACTGGCAGTGGCAAAGATCCAATTCGTGGTTAGTGGTAGTATTGGCTTATAAGTTCGATCCATTGATGACAGTTGCAATATTATTCTAGGAAGAATGTTTGTAAAATGTTCACAGAATTCTCACCAACAAGCTGACCTTTTTCATTCATTCATTTTGTGATACCCTACACTGATCCTAGCAACTCCTATTTATGGAGATTAACACCTTAGAAAACAACCCTAGGCAAATCAATCTAACGGATAGTATTTCATCTACCCATACACAGCTAGCATGCTACAATAAGACAAGATAGAAAAGGACATGACTCATTACTAGATAGTACTAGGTAGTATCATCCTAGGATCTGCTGTAGAGTGGAGAGCAAGGAAAGGTGAGCAGCACACCAAACCAGGCACATGGGCCATTAGTTAACTTGGGCCTAGTATCTTAACACTCCCCCTCAAGCTTGGAGGAGTAGAATGAACTCCCAGCTTGCTAAGAAGCTTAGATTGCTGCTCAACAGTAAGGACCTTAGTGAGAACATCAGCCAGTTGCTGTGAGGTGTGGACATATGTAGGAGTGACAACACATTCCAATGCCTTCTCCCTGATAAAATGGCAGTCTATCCCCACATGCTTGGTCTTCTCATGGTGGACTGGATTGACTGCAATGGCCAAAGCAGCTTGATTATCACAGAATATGCTTGTAGAGCCAAGATGCTTCAACCCAAGCTCTTTCAAGAGCTGCTTCACCCATATAACTTCACAGATTGTCATAGCAAGTGACCTGTACTTAGCTTCAGCAGTAGATCTTGCCACAACAGATTGCTTTTTAGATTTTCAGGCTATAGGTGAGTCTCCTAGCAAAATGCAAAAGCCAGATGTTGATCTCCTGGTGTTGGGGCACCCTGCCCAGTCACTATCACAATAGGCTTGTAGAAGAGCCTTTGAGTGAGCTGCTAGTAAAATCCCTTGAGTTCTGGTCCCAGCTAGGTACCTTAGAACTCTTTTAGCTGCCTGAAAATGAACAGTAGTAGGATTCTTCATGAATTGGCTGAGAACATGGACTGTGTAGGCAATATCTGGCCTTGTGATGGTTAAGTAGATAAGTTTGCCTATCAATCTCTGATAGATATCAGGATGTGAGAGAGGATCTCCTGCATTTGCAAGTAACTTCACATGGGTGTCCATAGGCAATTTCAGGGGTTTGCAGTGAGACATGTTGTATTGCTGCAACAATTCAGTGATATATCTTCTTTGAAACAGGAAGATACCTTGTGAATTGGTATCCACCTCAATACCCAGGAAGTACCGAGTTCACCAAGATCTTTCATCTTGAATTCTCTATGAAGAAAAGCTTTTCCTTGCATTTATCTTCTTCATGCAATTGCTCGTCAAAATCAAATCATCAACATAGGCCAAAATCACCACAAAACTATCTTCTTCTTCCTTGATGAAAAGAGAGTAATCTGATTTTGATTGAGTGAACCCATTGCTCTTCAAAACTGTGCTCAGCTTGGCAAACCATTGCCTTGGTGCCTGCTTGAGGCCATATAGAGACTTGTTTAGCTTGCACACCATCTGATTTGTAGTCTAGGAACTGACTACTTCAAGGTTGTAGGTAGCAGGAAACCTGAATCCTTGGCCTTCATAGCCTGGAGGAAACTTCATATAGACAGTTTCTTCCAAGTCTCCATGAAGAAAGGCATTCTTCACATCCATTTGATGTGTATGCCATTTCTTGAGTGTTGCAACTGCTAAGAGAGATCGGACAGTTGTGAGTTTAGCTACAGGGGCAAATGTCTCTTCATAATCAATTCCATACTCTTGTCTGTTACCAAGTATGACCAGCCTTGATTTGCATCTTGTGCTCTCTCTTTGTGGATCAAACTTAGTAGTGTAGAGCCATTTGCATCCTATGGCCTTCTTCCCTTCAAGTAAATGAGCAATCTCCCATGTATTGTTGCTCTCAAGAGCCTCCAATTCTTCATTCATTGCCACTAGCCAGTGAGCATGCATAGCAGCTTCTTTAAAGTGTCTTGGATCAGACACACTTGATATGGTGCTCAATAAACAAGTGTAGTGAGAAGAAACAGTAGTTTCAGCAACTTTTTGAACACAGTTGACACTCACTTGATAGTCACTATACCATTGAGGTGTTTTGTGCACCCTGGTAGACCTCCTTACTTGAACAGGAGAGGGTGGTCTTGCTTCTTCATCACTTTCAATTTCAGTTGCATCTTCATTATCTGCTTCAACTGCATCTTCCTCCCATACTGTCATATTTCTGCTTGCTTCAGGTGTCTTTATCATGGATGTTGTGTGAAAGACATGATAAGGGTAGATAGATTCATAGAATCTAACATGCCTTGACACAAAATACACCCCTGTGAGCATGTTATACAACTTGTATCCTTTTTGGGTCACAAAATACCCTACAAAGATACAAGGTACCCCCCTTGCATTGAACTTATCTTTCTTTCTTTCTGGATTGAATGCAAATGCAAGGCATCCAAAGCATCTCAGGTTCTTGTAGTCAGGTAGCTTTCCATTTAGAACAAAGATATGGACATGACCATCATTCACAACACTTGGTAGCTTTGTTTGTGATATATGTGGTTGTAAGCACACAATCACCCCAAAATTCGAGTTAAGCCGCATGAAATCTTAGAGCCCTTGCCATTTCAAGCACATTCTCGTGCTTCTCAGCTCTACCATTCTGCTGAGGTGTGTCACTGCATGAAGTCTGATGCACAATGCCTAATTTCTCAAAGAGAGTTTTGCACTTCCCATCAACCAATTCTAATGCATTATCAGACCTAATCACTTTGACTTTCTTCCCATATTGTGTATAGGCCATATTGACAAATGTTTCTACAGCCTCATATGCATCTGACTTCAGCTTGAGAAGATGCACCCATGTTACCCTTGAACAATCATCAACAAGAGTCAGGAAATATTTGAATTTTCCTTTGTAACTAACTGATACGCTCAAGTTATACGGTGTTCATATTATATTTTGGGTGCACTTTGCTAGGGGTTTGATTGTAATTGTTAACATTCGTGTTTTATTTAGCCCTTAGCGGAAGTTCGGAGCTTTGCGAGATAATTTGTGTTAACGTCATGTATTCCGAGCTTTCAAGGTGAAATGCATTTGAATGATGTTGTGAGGTGAAGTTGTCTTTGGAGTGCTCGGGAAATGTAGCATCGTAGCATAATTGCAATCATCGCCAAGCTCTCGTGAGCATCGCATGCCCAAGCCGGCCTCGCCTGCAAGCACCGCAAGCCCGGCGCTCATCCCCAGCTCCGAGCGCATGCTCGCCCGGCTCCGGCGCATGCTCGCCCAACGAAGTCGCACCTCGCGAGCTAGGTCGCACCTCGCACACCGCTTTGCTCGCGACTCGCGACATCCTTCGCACCTCGCGACCTGCGTTGCCCAGCCAAGTTTGCGGAAGGCAGATTATCCTTCGCACGGTGCGACCAGACTCGCACCTCGCGACCCCTAGGTCGGTGTAATTGTCGGCTGATTTCCGAGCTTTAGTGTAAATACTAAACTCTATTTTTGGACGTAGGGGGCAGCAGCCACAAGGAGAGGGAGTCTCCAAAACTCCACTCCTCTCTTGTTGTCTTCTCTTTGTAGTTTTTATTTTCTAGTTTAGTTTTTGTAGATTTCAATTATGGGATTGGCTTATGCTATGCCGATTGTAGCTTGAACCGTTCTTGAACGAGATTAATATGGAGCTTCAAGCATTATTGTGAGATCTTTCCTCTTTATTTAGTTTCTTTGATTATGGTTTAATTTCTATGCTTGCTTTCTATGATTTTTGCATGATTATGCTAGGAACGTTACTAGTTTGATTGTGTTATTAATCTAATGCTAGATTTAAGAATAGAATCGGATTGTTTTATTCTTTTATCAATTAGTAGCAAACTAGGAAGTGACTTAGATGCAGATCGTCTTGGTTATTTCTTGGAGAAATTGATTCAACTGTTGAATGTTTATCGCTTGTATGACGTTAGCAGGTCTGTTGGTTCTCTGTGTTTATTGCTGATATTGGATTGAACTTAGACGCGATCGGACTAGGTTATCCTTTAGTTAGGGTTTTATAGTCACGCTGATCGTGCTATTCAACTAAGAATAAGGAGAATGCGAGATTAATTCTCAACAATAGATAATTATGGAAATAATTAGAGTGGAGGTTCAAGGATCGATAATGAATTGAAGTGGATGTTAATCGGATTCAAGATCTTCCCATATTGATTTCTCATCTTGTTTATATGCTAGTTAGTTGTAGTTTAGTTATAATCTACTTGAAACCCCCCTTTGTTATTATTATTAGGTTTCTCGGCCCTTAGCTTAATCTAGGTTTTGAATCACGCTAAGTATTAAACTCGTCCCTGTTTCCCTGTGGATACGACCCCAACTTCCATTATACTAGCTTAGTGTAAAAGAGAGTAGGAGAAATTTTATCTTTGGCCTGGTGCGGTGCACAACGACACATCCGCGCCCGCCACTAACCCTATATGGCCCCCATGTGTCCATATGGATTAGTTCAAATACCTCTCTTGCCTTTGATTCACTTTTTCCAAATGGAAGTTTAGTGAATTTTGCCAAAGGACAAGACAAACATTCTTCTCTGCAATCTCCTGTATCCACAATCAAGCCCACCTTTTTCATAGGTGTGTGTCCTAGCCTGTGATGCCAGAGCATTCCCTTGCTTAACTTTTTCACATTCTCCACCACAGTAGGAATAGTTATGCTTGCATTGGCTGTCATAGCTTGTTTCAAGCTCCCACATTTGTTATGTGAGTTTACAGCCTTGACAACAACATCTCTCAAGTTTTTCAGAACAACATTCAAAGGCTCATTCAAGAGATAGTATAATCCTTGATTACCTTTTTCTATTCCTATGATCTTGCTTGAGTTTACATCTTGTATTATGCAAAAATTATCATAGAACACAACCTTACATTTTCTGTTTTCACATAACTTGTTTACAGACAACAGATTATGTTTGAATGCAGGAATATACAAGACATTTTCAAGTTTCAAATCATTTTTAAGATAAACATCTCCATTATGTGTTATCTTAGAAGTTTCACTAGTAGGAAGATTGATTGAACTTCCATCTTTGCACATCACAACATTTTTTAGACTCTCATATGATCCAGTCATATGATCAGAGGCCCCTGAGTCTATAATCCATCCAACATTCTTCACATTATCAGCATAATGACAGGAAACCATACCTGAATAGGAAACATCCATTTCCTCATCAGTATCACCTCCTTTAGAGGGAGTAGGCAGAAGTCTGAGGAGCTGTTCAAGTTGCTGTGCAGAGATGACAGCATTGCTGTTGCCTGAGTTGGAACCAGCATCACTCATCTGACTTCCTTGAACATTGGTTGCCACTTTTGTGGTGTTTGGTTTACCCTTGTTCCATCTTGACCGAAAATTCCCTCTATTTGCCTTTCCTCTTCCCTTGAACTGATTCCCTCCTGTATTTTTGTTCTTAGGATGACCAGCTGGGAAGCCAACAACATACCAACATGTATCTGCTGTATGTCCACTCTTTCTACACACACTACACTGTAGTGAAGGTTGAGCATTCATCATTGCTCCCCCTGTCCCTTTGCTGAACATTGCAAGATTTTACGGCTCCTCCTTCACTTCGTCCAAGGACTTCTCTCCGAGACTCCTCTTGCTCCAGGTGACTACGGGCGATCTCTAGAGAGGGTAGAGGTGACATCATTAGGATTTGACTCCTTTGTGTATTGTAAACTTCATCCACTCCATTCGTAAAACCGAAAGAGTTTACGCTCCTCTTTTGTTTTTCTATGGCTTCAATGAAGCTAGTCACTTCGATGGCAGATTGTTGTGATGGCGGGGAAGAGTATCAAGTGACTCAAGTTCTTCCCATAGTGATCTCATTCTTTGTATAGTAGTCACTGATCTTTCTTCCTTGTTGTTTTTCTTCATACAAATCCCTGTTGAGTTTGTATTTTCTTGAACCATTGGTAAGGGCAAACCTTTGTTCCAGTTGCAACCAGATCTGTCTTGCATTACTTACAAACAACACAGATTTTTTAATGGATTCTGAAACAAACCCTAGCATCCATGAGATAATCATACTATTACAGGTTTCCCATGCTTCACTCTTTACAACATTACTTGTTTCTTTCTTCACAGAACCAGTTACAAACCCCAATTTTCTCTTGGATGCCAATGCTATTTCCATTGACCTCTTCCAGGTTCTATAGTTAGATGAACCTTGTAGTTTTTCAATAACCATAAAATTATTTCCATCTGAGGGATGGAGATATAAGGGGCTAGTAGGTTCTATGGTAGTCATTTTTCTTTTTCTAGCTATTTTTGGCTAAAGATGAAAACTTTAAGAACAAAAGAAAGATTTTTAAACTTACTGCGTAAGGTGAGAGTAGCTAAGACTGATTTCCAGCTCTGATACCATGATGACAGTTGCAATATTATTCTAGGAAGAATGTTTGTAAAATGTTCACAGAATTCTCATCAACAGCAGCCTTTTTCATTCATTCATTTTGTGATACCCTACACTGATCCTAGCAACTCCTATTTATGGAGATTAACACCTTAGAAAACAACCCTAGGTAAATCAATCTAACGGATAGTATTTCATCTACCCATACACAGCTAGCATGCTACAATAAGACAAGATAGAAAAGGACATGACTCATTACTAGATAGTACTAGGTAGTATCATCCTAGGATCTGCTGTAGAGTGGAGAGCAAGGAAAGGTGAGCAGCACACCAAACCAGGCACATGGGCCATTAGTTAACTTGGGCCTAGTATCTTAACATCCATTCACCAGAATCCGTTATATATTCAACTTTTTTTACTTATCTAATCTTATTCCTATAAAGACTGAAAATAAGGTTAAAAGAAAATACTAGTGTCACCAACCCAACGTTATGTATTCCCTTGGATTTGGTCTCATTGGCTTATATGTCACCCTAATTATGACTTAAAAGCTTTATTTGGCCTCATCAGGGACGATGTTGTACATATACGATGTGGAAAATTTTATATTCAACAATTTTTTAATAGTTGTTTTTAGACTCCTTCATTATTGCAGTACTCGAGGATTGCATGTTGTTTATTTTTTCATTTTTTAATAGGTAAGAAGAAATCCCCAGGGCTTCCCTTGTACAGAACCCCTACCACGAGGATAGTTACAAGCCAATAAGCCATACTCCACCAACCACCCCTCCCCCCTAAATCCCAAGTAAATTGCTTGGGATAGGAATTGAACCTTAAACTTCGCTAGAGGAAATGAGAAAGCTCACCACTTGAACCAACTCTAATTTCTAATTGCATGTTGTTCATGTGTTGTTAATTTTCAATTCTTTCGTATGTGGACTTCACTTACAATTGAGACGACCCGACTTGAAGGATGTGATTTTGCAAGCATCATATCATCTTCTGTGACCCAAAAATTTGCTCGTGTCCTTCAAAATGCTTCTTCAACCTAGATGTCCACCACCACAATCAGCCTTGACGAGTCAACTCTTCCATCCGTCTTCCATCGACGACATTCGAGCCAACTCAGCCGTGTTTTATCATCAAAAATCTCAGCCTTTCCTATGAATATCACCTCTATTACCAAATTAACGTCTTTTAGAAATAGAAATATAAAATTGTGAATTTACGTAAATTGAAATTTTGAAAATGTGGAAGAAAAAGAATCATGGCAGTCAAGTAAAGAAAAACAAGAACGATGATGTTATTTGGTTGAAGATACTAATGAAGAAGAGAGGAAGAGAGAGTGATGATGCATTAGGAGGACATTTAAGGCTGAGGAATAATAATTTTTTTTATAAACAATCAATATGAAATGGTGGAAAATATCAAGAATCAGTCGTACTAAAAAAAGTTCAAGCGCTTACCAAAGAAGCTCCACCATAGGCTCAGGCGTCCATAATAGGTGTCTGCACCAAATAACATCATCGTCACTATCATGGTCGCCTTAGCCTATAGTGGCCGGTGTCTATATATAATAGGTTCCTGATCATATTTTCTTTTTTAAAAAAATTTCATTAAGTAGTCTCATCTCCACCAAGTGGTAGGAGGAAGGTTGGTGGTCGTTCAATGGAAGGTGAGAAGTGAGAACTTAGGGAAGGCAAGATGGAGGAAAAGGAGTGCAAAGGAGAGGGGATAAAGTGAAAAGGAGCATGAATGAGAAGGGGAATATGGGTATATATTGGGTGGGGTCATTCTGTTTATAGGACGTTTATAGGACAATACCTGGAAAAAGCTAGGGTAATATTTAGTAAAAAAAAAGGACAGAAATTGGGAGCCTTTTCTTCAAAGATAAAGTACTACTTTAATATAAAATAGGTGTATAAGCTGAAATAAAACATGGATAGACTGCAACAACATGCATAAACTGATGAACATATTCTTAAACTAATTAAAAATTGTGCATAAACCGATATTATAAAATCCACAAGTTATTGAAAAATATGCAAAAATTGGGTAAAAACTATGAAAAAAATGAACAAAAAATGAAGGGAAAATGTAGTTTTAACTACCTTTCTTAGATAATGTTTTTGAAATAACTACCTTTCTTCAACCTTTTTGTTATTTAACTATCTTTTTGTTCCTAAACTATTGGTTTGTTTCGAGTAAAAAATTTGGATATGGTATTTGGGGAGTCGTCTAGAGTTGTGCCCCAGTCTAACCCGAGCAAGTCTTGTTTGGGTCGGCTAGAATCCTACAAAATAAGGAAATCTACCACGGGGTGCCACGGAAACGCCCTACGACACTCAAGTCGGTATGTAACTTTGTGGAGGGAGAAAGCGATGAGAGAAGTTCGAGTGGTGGATATAGATACACGAGTTATGGGGTTGGGTTCCCTATTTATGGGGAGGCGATTAAGATGTGAATTGCATGTGACTTGTGCGCCAACAAGGGTATTCTCGTCCCTTCGGTGATTATGTACCTAACAAGGCTATAGGCTAATATGTAAGGCTTACTTCCCGGTAAAGGGTATTTTTGGCTTTTGCCTTGTCACATGTTATTTGGTCATCATATTATGGGCGAAACAATTTTGCTACCTATAAATGAAATTCGTCCAACTTTCTGTTAAGTGGCACCACAATTTTTTTTTTGCCATTTCCTTTCCATCTGCCCGTCGATTTTTCAGCATTTATCCCTGAAATTCATACTTCAAACATAATTTGCTTCATTTCTCTTCAAATTGATCTTCATAAAATTTGAATTCCGTATTTAGGGCTAATCTTCGTTGCATTATGGAGGTAAGTGATTCATCAACTTCAACCTTTAAGGTAAGGTTATACTTTCAGTTTGTGAAATAGGAATCTTATGAAATGGAGCAGGCCGTCCCCGAGCCCCCGGCGCGGGGGGGCGCCCCCCAGGCCTGGAGAAAAGGCCCATGTTGGTTTTCTACGAGTACTTGTAATAAAAGAAATCGCATGCGTTTACTCCATGAAACAATTGTGTTGGCTCTTTGGTTTACTAATTGTCATATTCCATCTCTCAATCTGCGGTTCGAATCCCACTACAACATTTTTTATTTTCTTAGCTTTCTATTTTTTCTTTTTGGGTTTTCTTTTCAATGATTTTCTTAGCTTTCTATTTTTTCTTTTTGGGTTTTCTTTTCAATGATTTGAATTAGTTTCAGTTTCCTATTCTTTCTTTTTTGGGTTTCAATGATTTTAAAGTGCTATCAATTCTTTAGTAAGTGGGGTTTTTTTCCTTCTCATATAGAGTAACTACGTCCCTTTTGCTATTTCATAGCCCCGGACTTTATATAATTGTTCACTTTTTATGTTTACATTGTTCATTTACCCCACTTCGACTACCAAGTTACTAATATATAAGAACAAATGTTAGTATGAAATATTATTAAATTTCTCTCAATGTATGTTAACTTTAAAATATTATATTTTTACATAAATTGTATGAATCGATAAAGTAAGATAGTTGAAGATATTAGATGTTAATAAAGTAGTGCATTGGTAGAAGCGAATGTCATAGTGGAACCGTTAAAAAAGGGATGGGTTATGTGGTAGCCTTTTCATTTTTCACAATTCAGACCCAGAAAAATATTAAAAAAAGTAATCCAAATGGTCAAAGAGCTTACACAATTTCGTAATCCAAAAGGATGACATGATAAATTTAAGAAGCAATATATAGGACATAATTTAGGAAGACATGGCATATATAACCATCAATCGAGTGGGTGTCTTATAAAAAAAAGCAAAAATAAATCCAGGTTTCATGAGCTAAAAATTAAAAGTCATATTAAGCAGAACTTTAACCATAAATTAATATTTTTAAATCAATACATGTCAAGAATAGTAGTTGAGATCGAGGAGGGCCATATTTTTTAGTTGCCTGAGGCCTCCAAAATATCGAGAACGGGACCGAAATGGAGGTTTTCTAATTTGTAGGGTACGTTTTTTTGTTTTTTTTTTTTTTGAAATTAAGGCTTCCAAGCGAGTATTTTCGCTTAATTGCATAAATAATTAAAGATTGAGCAAAATTATCTCAAATTCATTCGAATTAGTAGCCATGATTTGAAAAACCCTCATTTTTGTTAAAGACTTCAATGGCTAAGAAAGGTAGTTACATCATTAAAAATTAAGAAAGGTAGTCATGTAAAAAATTTGATGTAAGAAAGGTAAGTAAAATCCGAATTTCCTTAAATTATGTATAAATTTATATAAGTTTTTGGGGTGATGTTTCTCTTACTTTTCTCATACTTCCAATGACTCTAACCTGTAAAATTGGTTGAATATACACACCAGAGGTCTCGGGTGAGTAGGCCATTCTCCTGAAAAAGTATACACGACGTATTCTGTTTTTTTAAAATGTTTTCTTCGGAAGAGAGAGGTCTCAGTTAAGTAGGGTCATTCTCCTAAAGAATATACCAGACCTATTATGTTTTTTTTCCAATGTTTTCTTTGAAAGAGAGGTTGTAATGTTTTGTCATACGCTTAACTAGACTCTGATTATGATTATTACTAGTAATTTTGCAGAATGCAGAGAGAACAAAAGAGATCATTTGGAGATTCGTTAAAGAAAATTGGAGATTTTTTCCCTCTACATTTGATAATGGAAATTTTGTCTCGGTTGCCTGTGAAAACTCTTTTGCAGTTCCAAGTTGTTTGCAAATCATGGTATGCTATCATCAAGAGTCCTTATTTCATTTTCAAGCATCTAAAAAATCACTATATTAGCAACGACGATTGTGGTGGCTGTCTTATTGTTCAATATACGGCAACTCAAGCAGGTGAACTTACAGTACGTGAGTTTTTGGTAGATGATAAAATAAAGAAGTTTTTAGCATGTGAAATATTAGAAACACCCATATATAACACATATATTTGTGGTCCATGTGACGGAATATTTTATCTATGGCGTTATTATAGTAATGAACGTTTTCTATGGAACCCTACTATTAACGAGCTCAAAATCTTACCTCCAATAATTCCGAATCCTAATCTACCATCCCATATTAATTTTTATGGCAAAGACTTCTATGGATTTGGATACGATTCTTCTACTGAAGATTACAAAGTTATTGTTATCAAGAGGTACAAAGACACATCAAAAGATCCATATCATGCTGAGTGCGTTGATTTCCCTTTATCGATCTTTATTTACTCGTTAAGGAATGATTCTTGGAGATATTGGGGAGATCTTCCAAAATTCTACTATTTGAGTCACAATACATGTTATGTTTTTGTTGACAATAGTGTTTATTGGCTAGCATCGCTTGATTCGGATAGTATTTTCGAGTTCGATGTGATAATCTCTTTTAACTTAGTGAGTGATAACTTTGAAGAGTTGCAATTACCAAATTATGAAGAGTCAGTTGAGGAACGTCCCACGCTTGGATTATGTCAAAACTCTTTATCTCTAATTTTTGGTTACAAGGAGAAGAAATGTTTTGTGATGTGGTCATTCAACGAAGGGTGTTGGACCAAGAAATGCACACTTAATATTGATTTTGAGCATTATTGTCGACCCCTTGGTCATTGGAAGGATAACAAGCTTTTATTTTGTGCGGATTTGAAACTAATTTTATATGACATTGAGACCCATGAAACATGGTATGTGCATTCGACCTTGGGTGAATGTCCGGTAAATATTTCTGTTTACAAGGAAAGTCTTGTTCGAATCATTGACCAGAAGATGTGGGCGCGGTAGTTCGTCGAAAGTGAAAGCATAACTTGATGGCATAGTGGCAGTCTTTAGATAAGTGTGTGTTTTTTTTTTTTTATAAATTAGCAAGAATATGTACAATATATTGTGCTATGCATGGCTGTTATTCATGTATAATTTTTTTTAGGTACAATAATTTGGTGAAGGATAAAATTCATAGTTGTTTTTTTCCCCGATTTGGGTGCCATTCTCTAACACGTCTTTATGAGTTCTCAAGAAATTAGTGTGATAAAAACTTATAAGTTTTAAACTCATGAACTGAAAAATATTATGACATTGAGTTGGAAATTAGGTGTCCTTACGAATACCATTTTTTTTTCGTTTATCAAAATAGTGATATTTTTAATTTATAATTAAAAGTATCATAATGAGAAATTCTTTTTTGACTTTATGATGCTAGATTCATATATTTGACATCGATCTTTCAATTTTTTGGGTACTTATGGCATATGTTATGGCAGGAGACCAATATGTATGTCTTGGCTGAGAGCTTGCTGCTTGTGAGTTGTGATCTTTCTATTTTGATTAGTTTAATTTTCAATGCAATTATTTAGCATTAATTAATAAAAAAAATCAAATTCAATAATAATTTATCTAATGCTTATTAAGACCGGTAATTAAATTTTGTTTGATAAATGTTTGGAAGAAAAAAACCAGCTGAGAAGTGGCCTTTGCTTTATTATTGGTGCACTAAAAGAAGAGCATACAGGTTGAAGAAAATTGTGAATAGCATATATGGAGCGTCAAAAGTTTTGTTATTTATAAACTTTCTTTCTATTTGGTACATTGGATGTGAAAAGAAACAAAAAAACATAAGCAATGCCAAAAGAACTATTGAAGTATTTACCCATTACATTCCCTTTATCGCTTGGGTTTTTATGATTATGATTGCAAATGAAAAACAATGCTTCGCCTTATTTATCTCCATCTTCACCATCTCTTGCCAAACACATTTTTCAATCTTACAACTTCAGGCTCCTCCAGTTTACATTAATTATATTGGTTATATTGGTATTGGGTTGTGATCATCCAGTTTCAAGGTTGACAGGGAAGATGGCCAGGAAAATCACGTAAATTCTTGATTATATTGTGTTGTGATTGAGATAAAGAGGTTAATAATGAGATTATCAGCAAAAACAAGATTTTGAAGTAAGTTTATATTTCGACTCCTGGAATACCTACCTTCTATGTCCTTGGTAGCAAATGGAAAATTTGTGAGAGTACTAGTACAGTAGTACTAGTATTAGTTAACTCTTTCTATAATTTAGTTGACACCAATAGTCCAATCCAGTACTTTTAACTTTTTTTTTGGAAGAATCTAGTATGTACTATTAGTCAACTCTTTCTATTATTTAGTTGACACAAATTAGTTACTGCTTTGTTTTTCTTTTTCTATATAAAAAGTTAAGTTACTCATTAGTTAACCATTTTCTACATAGCTAACTTTAACGGCCCGTTTGGTAGTCGTTAATAAATGATGGTAATGGGAATGGATTTTAAGTGTAATATTACAAGGGGAGCACACTTAAAATCTCCATGGGGAGGCAATTCCTACCCACAGTTTGTCTTTTATCTCGTGGGGAATACTATCCTTAAGCTTGTTTTTTTCTCAAAGGAAGAATTTTCATTACCACTCATTACCACCTACAAGGTGGTATTGGATGGGAATGAAAATTTAAGAAGAAAAATAGACACTTTAGGATAAATGAGCATTACCATGGGAATGAACAATGATTTTCCTCACAAATTTACATACAAATTCATTCCCATTACCACCATTTATAACCAACAACCAAACGGGCCGTAAAAGTATTTAGTTTTAGAGCATCACCAATGGGTTGGTTGGTCTTTGCTAATCTTTAAGTTTTTGTCATTCTCTCTCATTCCTTCCTTCTTACACCTCACATCCCACTAAACTCCCACCAACTCATCTTTTTTTCCTCACAATGGGTGAGCTAGTCTTATTTGGTTTTTTTTATTTCTCTCTCCTACTTTTACCATACCCCACCTACTCTCTCTCCTACCCAATGTTTATTTTTATATGAAATAGATGATTTAAATTAAAAAAAAAAGCTAATTAAATTACGTTAAATTACATTATTGGCTCAGTATAAGTAATTTTAGATAGGAGAGAGTAATTAAAAAAATAGGTTGGAAAAAAGTGTGGTAAAATATATGAAATTTGGGCTCATTTTATAGATAAAATTATGTTATCGCCGTTACTGTAATTATTTTTAAATAATTATTAGCTGATTTTTTTTTATATTAACATAACAATATTATAATGTTGAAATGCCGTTAACAAAATCAGCACAAGAAGCCATGAATCTGCACAAGTAATGTACGTGGCAGCCCCCTACTTGCTGTTCAATGGGCCTCTGACGCACGTCAGGGCCACTGACAGCAAGCTGGCAGCTTTGGGCCCATCATTTTCTTGAGTGTTGCGTTTCCATGGCTCGCTTCCGTCTTTCTTTCTCCCCTTTCTTCAAAGCTCTGCGTTTCAATTGGGCCCATTATAATTTTTTCGCTAGTTTCTTTGCCACGCGTATGAGATTTATTGGTCTTGTGGACTCCATCCTAGGTGCATATGGTCTGGAATTCCAGACCAACCAACCCCAAGGGCCAAGTTCCCCAATAACAAAACTAAGTAAAGGACCTATAACTATTTTGTGCACCATTCAGGACCTGTGGACAACATTCCGGCAAGTTAACTCATTGTTAACTCAACTGAGGTTAACTACACCAAAAAAAACTATTAAAATAAAATAAATAATACTTTAATATCCAAAAAGTACAAGAACACCTCCAAAAATAAACTCCATTACAATTTCAATCTCCATTCTCATCTTCTCCAAAGCTTCAAAAATTAGTCCCCTGCAAATAGTATCACACCACCTTTGCTGCACTAAAAAAAATAAATGATAAACCCCATTTGCCAAATTCACATTTATCGCAAGCCCATTAGAAAAATTTGAATTTACTGCTTCATTCTTGAAGATCTAAAGAATTCGAACAACAAAACAAAACAATACGACTCAAAAAAATCAGAACAATTCAAACAAAAAAAATCAGAACAATTCGAAATAAAACCCAAAAAATCAGAACAATTCAAACAAAAAAACAGAACAATTCGAAAGAAAACCCAAAAAATCTAAACAATTCCAACAAAAAAATCAGAACAATTCGAAATAAAACCCAAAAAATCATAACAATTCAAACAAAAAAAATCAGAACAATTCGAAAGAAAACCCAAAATATCTAAACAATTCCAACAAAAAAATCAGAACAATTCGAAATAAAACCCAAAAAATCATAACAATTCAAACAAAAAAATCAGAAAAATTCGAAAGAAAACCCAAAAAATCATAACAATTCAAACAAAAAAATCAGAACAATTCGAAAGAAAACCCAAAAAATCTAAACAATTCCAACAAAAAAATCAGAACAACCCCAACAAAAAATCACAACAAAAATCATACCACAAAAATCGAACATGCCTAGAAAAATTCGAACAATACAACAAATTCAAAAAACGAATTTTTGGGTTTGAAACTTTTAGATTCAAACCGAAAAAATTCGATTTTTGGGCTTGAACATTTCTTCTTCCAATTTCGGATGTCTTTGCTCAAAAAAATCGAAATAGTAACCCACAAATTAATCGATCCCATTAATTTGTGATAAAAACCGAACATGTTAAAACTACCCAAAAAACCGAATATGATAAAACGAATTGTTAGGTAAATTTTGGTAGAAATTGGTGAAGAAATGAGGTAGATCTTGGAAGAAAGAGTAATGGAGGAGAGAGAAAAAATTGGGTTAGGGTTCTTGAGTTCTTCAGTAGAAATATGTTAGGAGATAGATGAGAGAAAGAGTGAGAGAGGAGAGAGAAAATAAAATTTGAGGTTGAGAGTATATGGAGAGAGAGAAGAGGAGAGAGAGTGGGACCCATGCTTCACCATGGTTAGAAATTATCACCGAAATATGACTCTAGGTCCTAAACGGTGCAAAAAAAACTAATGGGTCCGAACGGTGAAAAGTGTGAAAGTTCGGGTCCTAGTCAGTCGCCTTAACTCCTAAGCTTTACTATTTCTTTAGACCAACCAAAAATCATCCCATTGTACATGTTCTAACACTTTTTCAATAAAGTTACCCATTAGTTAACTGTTGTTCCCTTATCATTCCCTCTACTCCTAAGGGCCTTGCCTGAAAACCCGGGTCGGATTGACCTGAGCAAGGTTTTGGTCCGATTAGAACGCCTTCTCCTTACCTTTTAAAAAAAAAGTATACTGTTGTTATTGAAAAGGCACAATTCCACTCTCCTCCAGAACCTTCCTCTTAAGCTAAATTGAAATTCTAATATCGCCAGTGGCTCGTCGACGACTTCATCTACACCGGTCACCGGCAAGACCCCGCTCTGCCCGATTCTATCTCCTTTTTGTTAATATTTCTACTTTATCACGACTTCAAGGTCTGAGATCTTGTTTTCTTTATCTTCTCAAACTTGCCCAGAAATAAATAATCTGGTTGGTTTGCCGATCGAAGCCAAAAGGTTTGCTACTACACATCAGTGTTTTACGCTACCTTCTTGTCTGATTTGCAAGTTTTAGGGAGTCTCCCCTTTTGTCTCTTTTGAGCTAATTTGGTATGAAGGTTGTAGACACATAATTGTGTCTCCGCATTTGAGTATCATAGGATGACTAATATCCCGTTTTAATTGGTCCTAATCGAAGAAAGAATTAGAACGAGTCTAAAATAAAATGTTTTAAGCCCAAAACCATATGCTAACTCTTTTTATTAACCCATTTCTGAAAACCTTTTTTATAAATAGTTTACTAAGCCCACTTTCTAAATTATTTTAAAATAACTTTTAAAAAAGCTCATGTTTGAAAAACCTTTTAACAATATTTTTTATGAAAGTCCAATTTCTAAAACCCCTTTTCTAGCCAAATTTAATTAATAGAGTTAATTAATTATATTAATTAGTTTTATTGATAAAAAATATCTTTTATAAAAAAGCATCTTTCTCCAAAGTGTTTTCAAATATCTCTTACTAAAATCCTTTCTAAAATATTTTCAATAAAAATCTTTTAGAAAACTACTAGTTTTTGGTTACCTATTGCTTACTAAAAACCTAAACCTATAAATACCCTCCTCTCCTCTCCTTAGCTTTGGTGTATCATGTTTTAATATAGGTTTTAGGTGCATTTAGGTTGCATTTTAGGAACATTGAGGTGCATTATAGTTCATAATTGCATACTATTACTTAATTTGCGAAATATTACTCCTTCTATGTGTTTTTGGTATTCTTTGATGAATTTCAGGTATTGAGAACATAATTGGAGTATTATTGGACAAGCTTGAGTACTTAGGAGAAATTGGAAGGAAGCTACGTTGATAAGGATCGTTACAAATATATTTGAGTGCAATTTGGAGCTAAATTGGGGATGGAATTCATTGAAAGAATTGTAAAAATCGAGTCATGTTCACTCTTTTATCCATAACTTTTGACTCGTTAGTGATATTTGGATGATTCCAGCAGCATTGGAAATTAGGCTTGAAGAGATTTCCAACGATAGATTGCACGGCCCAAGGTGAGTTATATTATGGGAGATATGGGCTAAACAAGTTGGCCTTGTTTTTCTGAGATCTCCTACGCGCGCACGGATTTGTCAATTCTGGCCCTTTAGTGTTTGACTTTCCTTATCTTGTAACTTGATTTCCTACTAGTTTTAGGAGATACAATTTAATATTAGAGGATCTATTATCTATTCATTCTAGTTGCACATTATTTTTCTCTCTAGATTTTCCTCTCTAGTTTTGCCCTAGTTTATTTCCTATTGTTATTTAGGAGATTCAAGATTGTGACTTTGATCAAGATTTCATATTCTTCTCCTATTTAAGCATTTTGTTTTAAGTTTTATACTTTCCTTCTCTTTATTTATTTTAGTTATGTTTTGAATTAGGGTTTTGGTTTTATTGCCATGATTAGTGAGTAGTCTTTTTTATCTAGGATTGAGTTGAGCCATAGTATGGATTGATTATATGATTTTTTTTCTAATTCCCATGTTGTTGAATTATATGCTTAGGGTTTGATGAGATTGTTCTTGTTGTCAATTTTGCATCTTGATTTAGCCCTAGTTTTATATTATCAACGAAAGTTGGAGTTGAGATTAGGATTATTTGTTTGATGTTAAATTGTTATTTTATTATTTGAGTTCATCAACGAAAGTTGGGTCTTAATTTAGAGAATCTTGTCATTGATTTGAATTCTCCCATGAAAATAGGTAAGAACTAGAATGGGGAATTATTTGACATTGGTTCTTACACTACAAGAAAATCACAAAATAACGACGGCCTATCAGCGACGGCTAGGAAAACCGTCGGCAAATCCATAGTAAGCGACGGCTATAAGCCGTCGTTGATTACCGTCTGCTTTTGTATCATTTAACGACGGTTTAGCTGTCGTTGATAAATAACGACGGCTAACAAAGTGGTCGTTGATTTTGTGGAATTAAAAGCGAGAATTTTTTTTAGCTTGGGCGACGGTTAGAAACGGTCGTTGATTTCTGAAGGGGGGGGTTTTTAATTGAATCTGGTGTTTCATCGGGTTTTATTTTCAACAAAAAAAAAAGTAGGGAAGTACTTTGGGCGACCACAACAGCGACGAAACCACCTCCACCTGCCTTTCCTCCTTCCTCCAGCCAACGGCAGCGACGAAACCCACCTCCACCTCACTTCGCCGGCGGTAAGCTTTACTTTCTCCTTTTTTTTTAAAATTTTTGTACTCATGAACCAAACCCTAACAATTGGGTTTTTTCCTCGTGAGAGAAGTGAACTTCAGGCGACGACCTTGGGCGACGAAGTTGCATCGACTCTTGCCGGACCTACATTTCGCCGGTGGTAAGCAGTGCCAATATCTATTTTTTTTTAATAATTTGTGTACTCATGAAACTAAACCCAGAAAATTTGGTTTTTGCTAATTCTTGTTATTTCTCCTAAAAATTCGAATCTTGTTTTTGTCAGTTTTTTACTCACATTTTGTTAGTCTTGCTTTATTTTATGTATATTTCTTCATTTAAGTGTTTGATCTTATAATAAATCATTTCTTTAATCAAAGTTCATACTACTTATTATTTTTTCATATAATTTCATAGTCAGATTTTAGTGATTTGGTGAGTGAAATCAGTAACAAGAAAGAGCATGTGGGTATTTTTGTTTTCTAACATTTGGTGGAAAAAAAGAATGGGTGAAAGTAACCCAAAATTGTTGGACTTAATATCAAAGGAAAAACAAAGGATGATGAATAATGAAGAAAGAAGATATGGGTGTTGTTCATCTGATGAAAACAAGCTTGAACTTAGGCTATTATTTTTTATTTTAGAGATGATGCATCTATGTGTGTTCTCTATGGATAATGGTTTACATTCATTTAATTTGTTTGTTATTTGGTAATGCAAATGTAAACGTTTACGTTTTTTATCATATGCATTGTACTTTACGGTGAACATGTTGAGAATTTGGAATTAAGTTTGTTCACGGCGTTTAAAGGTGCCGTTGAATAATTGATTTTCTACATGATGTAGGATTACGTAGCACTTTGGTGTTTCTCTTTGGCTTAATTGTAAGGTTAGTAGCAATTTTTTACCATATTTTGTCTTCAATTTATATTGTTTTCGTTCATGTAAATTCTATATTTTAATTTTTGTGTAAGTTTTTCATCATGAAATATAATGTATTAAAAAACGTTTGTTTAGAGAATGTTAAAAACTATAAATTTTTTTTAGTTTATATTACTTTGAAGATTAAGTTACTTTAATTGTATAAGTTTAAGTTACTATATAATTATCACAATAGTTTTTATAGTGGTTCGTTTATTAAAGGTTATAAAAGTTAAAAACTATATAATTATGACAATAATTTATTTATTGCACATTCCTTTATCTAGTTTACACTATTTAAATTGTTTATATTGTTTTTGACATATTTGTTTTCGTGGAAATAGTTTGGATGAGGTTATAAATTAAAGTTAAGTGTTTAAATAAATATGTTTGCATCATCATGTGCATAGATACCCGTTCAAGGTATACTCATTAGGAGTATATCTTGAATAGTCCCCGATTGGGGCTTGTTCTTCGACGTTTGACCTCACTTAGGTGGTGAATGTATGCCTTTTGTTCTATTCTATGTAATTTTAGGTGATGTTGTTTCTCTATGTTGTTCTCTGGTACATATGTAAGCTTTTACGAAGCCGACATTGTGTACTTGGAGAACTCATGGGAAATTTGCCGGGAATTTACGTAGAAGCAAATAGTTGGCATACATTCACTAGTGGGTTGGACGTCGAAGAATGGGTTAGGTTGGAGTGATAAGGACCTTTGGACATCATTTTAGGCCCTATATGTATTTCACAAATATGTTTTAATTGTACGTATGTTGGTTGTTAATGAGTATTGTCATTGAAATGGTTTAGAATTGTAGAATTGGTCACCATGAAACGGAAGGAGCGTTGGTGGATGTATGATAGATATGACAATGTGCGTAACTTGAGGCCCGAGTTCTTGAGGGGGGGTTGATGAATTCATTGATTTTTGCAAAGTAAATCCCGAAACCCCGGGTAAGGATGAAGTTAGATGTCCGTGTCCGAAATGCAAGAACAGGACGTATGCATGACGCGAACACGGTTAAAGTGCATTTGTATAGCAAGGGCTTTATACCGATTACTACGGTTGGTATTCTCATGGTGAAGAGTTACCTCAACCCGAGAAGAGCTATCTAATCCGTGCAGTGAAATGGTTTTCGATGCTCTTGGGAATAACCCGGAACCGTCCCTTTGTTGAAGAGCCTAGTGGAATGGAGGAGGAGCCTAATCCTCAAGCAAAGGTGTTTCTTGACCTATTAAAGGCTTCTGAGGAACCGTTGTACGACGGGAGCTCCATGTCTGTGTTGGAAATGGCATCTAGAATCGTATCTTTGAAGTGTGAGTACAATTTGCCACATAGGTGTGTTGATGCTTTTGCTTCATTAATGAAAGAAGCAATACCTAGCAACAACAACATGAGTAACACATTTTACGATACGAAGAAGATCTTGGAGGGATTAGAGCTTCCCCACGAGAAGATTCATGCTTGCCCCAAAGGTTGTATCTTTGTTTTGAGAACCGATGCACACTTGGACGGATGTAGAGTGTGCGATAGCAGCAGATACAAGAGGACTTCTAAGGGGTCTTTAGTTCCAATGAAAGTTTTGATTTATTTCCCAATCACACCGAGATTGCGAGAGGTTGTATGCAACAAAGAAGCGTTCTTTGAAGAAATGACATGGCATGCCAAAAATCCAAGAGTCGAAGACAAAATGGCTCACCCTAGCGACAGTGAAGCTTGGAAGCATTTGGATAGATCATTTGGCGAATTTGCATCTGAGCCTAGGAATGTTCGGCTCGGTTTGTGTACCGATGGGTTTGGTCCACATGGAAAGTTTGGGGGTCAATATTCATGTTGGGCGGTCATCTTAACCCCGTACAACTTGCCGCCATCGATGTGCATGAAAAAACCCTTCATGTTCCTTTCGTTGCTCGTTCCTGGTCCTAAAAATCCGAAGGAAACTTGGATGTGTACATGCAACCCTTAATCGAGGAATTGAAGCAATTATGGGATGTTGGAGCAACTACTTATGACATTTCTAGGAAACAAAATTTCAATATGCGTGCCGCCATTCTTTGGACAATAAATGATTTTCCCGCTTACGGTATGCTATCCGGGCCGGTCTACCTTGGGAAAAAGGCTTGTCCTTATTGTATGGATAAATCCAAAGCTTTTTGGCTCGAGCATGGGGGTAAAGTTTCTTGGTTTGATTGTCACCGTCAATTCCTTCCCGAAGATCATCCTTTTCGTAAAAAACAAAGTAGCTTTTTGCGAAATAAGGTTGAAAAAGGGTCTCCACCACACATCATGTTCGGGGGAAGAGTTGTGGTCATGTGTTAAAGACTTGCCAAAGGCTACGGATGGACCGAGATGCACTTAACGCTTTGAAAAAGTTGAAAAATGGGTGGTTCAAACAAAGGTTGTCTTTGGGAGCTCCCATCTTGGAAAGATATGCATCTTCGTCACAACCTTGACGTCATGCACATTGAGAAAAACTTCTTCGACCAACTCATTCACCACAGTTATGGATGTGAAAAAACAGACGGCGGGACACCGTTGCATCTAGAAAAGACATTGCTAAATTGTGCAAAAGGCCTCAACTTCATGTCACCAAGGATGCAAACGGAAAAGAAACTCCACCAAAAGCACCTTTCGCCTTGGACAAGTCCCAAAGGAAAGTATTATGCAACCGGGTCGGAGATTTGAAATTTCCCGATGGCTATGCTTCCGACTTAACAAGATGTGTGGACATGCGATCCGGTAAGCCGCACAGTATGAAAAGCCATGACTGTCATGTCTTCATGGAAAGATTATTGCCGATTGCATTAAAGGAGTTGCTTAGGTTCATGTGTGGAAAGTTGTTCACGAGATTAGCCTTTTTTCCGTGATTTGTGTTGCTCCACCATCACGGTAAGTGACATGGAAAGGTTGGAAAAGGACATAGCCGAGATCCTTTGTAAACTCGAAAAGATTTTCCCACCATCATTCTTCAATTCCATGGAACACTTACCAGTTCACCTTCCACGCGAAGCTAGGCTATGTGGTCCCGTGCAATACCGTTGGATGTATCCCATTGAAAGGTACCTTATCCTTCATTTTCATATATCCTTTTTTATTGTTGTTCGCAATTGTGTAACTCTTTTTTATAACCACCTTCTTAGGTTCCTCAATCATTTGAAACTCAAAATTGGTAACAAGGCTCGTGTGGAGGGTTCTATTTGTAATGCGTACTTGTGTGAAGAGATTGCAAACTGTTCAAACTACTTTCAGCAAGGAGTGGATACTAAGACACGAGATTCAGGCCGTAATGTAAATGATGAACTTGATAGGATGCTCGACGAAACTGTCCCGCAGCTATTCGGGGTTAATTGTGGTCGGCTGTCTAATGCGGGAGGAACACGATTTTTAAGCGAAGTGGAACTACAACGTGCACACCTATATGTGTTAGCAAATACGGGCATCTTACAAGAATTTGAGAAGTAAAACACTTGTTATTAATCATATTATTTATAAATTTAACTTTCATTTTAAATTTAGACATTAACAATTGTATTGTTTGTAAGGGATTTCGAGGACCACATTCTTCAAATTCGACCTACTCTACGTAGGGAAGATGTGTGGGTGCAACATGAAGCGAATACCTTGATTGGTTTAGATCGAAAGTGAGTTTGTGTGACTATAGGTTATTCAATAGGTTATTCAAGAAATGTTAATGTATTAACAATATGAATGAATTTCAATAGGTTATTCAAGACAAACCCAATGATGATGTACTTGTTTGCTTTGGCAATGGGTCCTTCGACATTAGTTCGCACTTGGAATAGATACTATGTTAATGGATACAATTTCCAAACAAAAGCATCAAGCAACCACAAATCCACCATGAATTATGGAGTGTGTGTGTCTAATGACGGTGGGAGTGATTTCTTTGGGATTCTAGATGATGTTATAGAATTGAAGTTTACCGGTGCTCGTAGTCAATATAGCACTGTTTTGTTCAAGTGCAATTGGATGGACAATGTGAGGGGAATGAACATCGATCAATACAAGCTAGTTGAAGTCAACCACACCAAGAAATACCCCAAGTTTGATCCCTTTGTGCTATCATACCGGAGTTAGCCAAGTATATTTCGCACCGTACCCAAGCTTGAAAAGAGATCGTGCTCAATGGTGGGCCGTGTTTAGGACAAAGGCAAGGTCCGTGATTGATGTCTCCGGTTGACTTCGACTTCCTTCAGGAGACAAGTGTTGGGACTCCAACGCTTTGTGATCCAAATGATATTCCCGATTATGAAGGTGGTAATGATGTCGAGTGTGTTGAAGGAGATGACGAAGAAATTTTGTTTGAAGCCCCATCAGGTGATGATGAAGAAGAGTCTAGTTTCGAGTCCGGAGAAAGCGAGGATGATGACGATGACGATGATGGTTTTTGGGATGACGATAGTGATGATGAACTAAGCGAGGATGGGAATTCACTTTGATTTGTTTGAGTATATCATAGCTTGTATTAAGGACAACATTTCAATAAAAATATAGGACTTTTGTAATGAAATGTTGAAGATTACTTGTTATGACATTTCCATCTGTAGTTTTTCTTACTGTTGTTGAGTAACATGATCCATTCTGCACCTGTGGTTTTTCTTAGTGTTTTTCTAATATTTAATTAGTACTTGCTTTCTCCCCACTTCCCTTTTCGCATTAATATTTATGTTTCCTCTAACAAGGCCCATCTTTGTTTGCTTGCCTTTAGCTAAGAACGGACCCTACAGGCCTACCTGTTTGAGTAACCTAGACATTGTTATTCTTGCTTTTGAAAGGTTTATTTAATTACGTAATTAGTATGTCTAGTAATGTGTTGTGTAGACATACAAGGGACTCTATATGAATATGATCTATAATTTTATAACTTTACATTATGTCAATGGATTTTTTTGATAAAATCTCATATATGCTCTTTATTTGTATGGAGTTTATTTGTGTTTATTGGTTCTCCCTATTTCACTAACATTCTAACAAAAGGGGGAGGGCGGGGGGGGGGGAGGGGGCGAGCCGGCGGGGAGGGGGGAGGGGGAGGGCTGGCAGCCGCAGCGAGGGGAGTGAGGGGGGAAGGGGCGGGGGGGGCTGCGGCACAGTGAGGGGGAGGGCAGGGGAGGGAGGGGGCTGCAGCGCCAGGGGGAGGGCGAGGGGGAGGGCGGGAGGACCTGCGGCTGTGAGGGGGAGGGCGGAGGGGAGGGGGAGGGGGCAGCGCCGGGGAGGGGGCGGGGGGAGGGCGGGGAGGGCCCGCGAGCCGCCAGGGGGAGTGAGGGGGGGGAGGCGCGGGGGCTGCGGGGTCGGTGAGGGGGGGAGGGGGGGAGAGGAGGGGCCTCCCGGGCAGGGGGAGTGAGGGGAGGGCGGGGGGCTGCGGGGGTCGTGTGGGGGGGAGGGCGGGGGGAGGGGGAGGGGGGCGCAGCAGGGGGAGGGGGGAGGGGAGGGGGACTGCGCAGGCCGCGAGGGGTGAGGGGGAAGGGCGGGGGGAGGCGGCCGGCAGTGAGTGGGGGAAGGGCGGGGGGGGAGGGGAGGGGGAGTGCGAGCCACGGGGGTCGGTGAGGGGGAGGGGTGGGGGAGTGCGAGCGCCAGGGGGTTAGTGAGGGGGGAGGACAGGGGTCGGTGAGGGTTCGTTGTTTCTAATATCTTACATTTTATTGTGTTTTTTTTAATCTTGCGCGTTTCTACTTTCTTGCATTTTAGGTAATCATGTCTAATCCTAAGGGCGCGGAGGTCGTGGGACTTTGACTCCGAGGGAGCTTTTTGATCACGAGATGTACAAGGAAGCCGGAACCCTATGTCGAGACACACGGGAGATGATTCACGGGCACGTGACATTGGTGACCACGCACGGAGACTCCGATAACTCATACGGAGGAAGGTGAAGGTTCGAACCGTGCACCAAGAAAGGTTTTAAGCCCTACTGGATTGTGGTAAGTTCGTAAGCCTTCATTTCATGATATTTGTATGCAATGATATTCACAATTCACGTGTTTGTTTGGTTTTCAATTCAGGTTTGATGATAACAAGGTTAGTGGGTCCATCACCGACATTTTCCGGGGGCCATTTTCGACAACCTTGGTTCAATTACGGTGAGGTCGACAATGCAACAAAGACGCATTGGTGGAACATTTTCACGGTATGTATGAATCGAATTATGAAAAATTTCATTGATTATATTACTTTATTAATATCTTTGTTTAATGTTTGACTAAAGTGTATTTACGAATGGGCTCCTGAGTTAGAAGGCCTAGTGAAGAAGGATTACAAGAAAAAAGCTTCATCTCGTCCGAGAGACTTGCGATCTTGGGTGGTTAAGAAAGCCAAAGAAAGGCCGAAATGGTTGGGGGAGACGATATACGAAGACATGAAGAAGAGAAGTGAAGACCCAACATTTCCGGAAAAATCTGAACAAGCGAAGAAGAACCGAAGAGGTGGCTCCCTGTCTAATCCAATTGAGCCGTCACACTTTCAGGGTTCTATTTCGGGCACGACAAAGATGCTAGGAAGATGGTAAATATGTTTCATATCTACTACTTAGTGTAATTTACATGAATATGTTCCATAAAGCCTTTGTTAATTCAACAATGTCTACAGCAAAGAGTAGAGGAGGAGTACTCCCTACTTGCTCCCGAGTTGTTCTTGAAGACTCATTTCAAGACGTTCCTGGAAAAGGAGAAATTCCAAAGCAAACAAGAAATCAAAGCAAATCTCGGTACATACTTCTAAACATATATTTATAGGCAAATATGATTGAATCAAATATAGGCCATTTTAGGTTAAGTAGGAAATTGAATGAATACGAGTAGTTTGATGCTAGTTTAAGTTATAACCACCTCAAACATCATATATGTAGTTAGTTTAATGTATTTATAAGTTGTTTTGATTGAAAATACACAAAGTAGGAAAGTTAGAACCAAATGTAGGCTAATATAGGCCATTTTAGGCCTTTTTACTTGAAATTGAATGAATACGAGTACTTTGATGCTAGTTTAAGTTATAATCACCTCAAACATCATATATGTAGTTAGTTTAATGTATTTATAAGTTGTTTTGATTGAAAATACACAAAGTAGGAAAGTTTGAACCAAATGTAGCCTAATATAGGCCATTTTAGGCCTTTTTACTTGGAAATATTTGAATACGAGTAGTTTGATGCTAGTTTAAGTTATAACCACCTCAAACATCATATATGTAGTTAGTTTAATGTATTTATAAGTTGTTTTGATTGAAAATACACAAAGTAGGAAAGTTAGAACCAAATGTAGGCTAATATAGGCCATTTTAGGCCTTTTTACTTGAAATTGAATGAATACGAGTAGTTTGATGCTAGTTTAAGTTATAATCACCTCAAACATCATATATGTAGTTAGTTTAATGTATTTATAAGTTTTTTTGATTGAAAATACACAAAGTAGGAAAGTTTGAACCAAATGTAGCCTAATATAGGCCATTTTAGGCCTTTTTACTTGGAAATGTTTGAATACGAGTAGTTTGATGCTAGTTTAAGTTATAACCACCTCAAACATCATATATGTAGTTAGTTTAATGTATTTATAAGTTGTTTTGATTGAAAATACACAAAGTAGGAAAGTTAGAACCAAATGTAGGCTAATATAGGCCATTTTAGGCCTTTTTACTTGAAATTGAATGAATACGAGTACTTTGATGCTAGTTTAAGTTATAATCACCTCAAACATCATATATGTAGTTAGTTTAATGTATTTATAAGTTGTTTTGATTGAAAATACACAAAGTAGGAAAGTTTGAACCAAATGTAGCCTAATATAGGCCATTTTAGGCCTTTTTACTTGGAAATGTTTGAATACGAGTAGTTTGATGCTAGTTTAAGTTATAACCACCTCAAACATCATATATGTAGTTAGTTTAATGTATTTATAAGTTGTTTTGATTGAAAATACACAAAGTAGGAAAGTTAGAACCAAATGTAGCCTAATATAGGCCATTTTAGGCCTTTTTACTTGAGATTGAATGAATACGAGTACTTTGATGCTAGTTTAAGTTATAATCACCTCAAACATCATATATGTAGTTAGTTTAATGTATTTATAAGTTGTTTTGATTGAAAATACACAAAGTAGGAAAGTTAGAACCAAATGTAGGCTAATATAGGCCATTTTAGGCCTTTTTACTTGAAATTGATTGAATACGAGTAGTTTGATGCTAGTTTAAGTTATAATCACCTCAAAAATCATATATGTAGTTAGTTTAATGTATTTATAAGTTGTTTTGATTGAAAATACACAAAGTAGGAAAGTTAGAACCAAATGTAGGCTAATATAGGCCATTTTAGGCCTTTTTACTTTAAAATGTTTGAATACGAGTACTTTGATGCTAGTTTAAGTTATAACCACCTCAAACATCATATATGTAGTTAGTTTAATGTATTTATAAGTTGTTTTGATTGAAAATACACAAAGTAGGAAAGTTAGAACCAAATGTAGGCTAATATAGGCCATTTTACCCACTTTCTTTTACTTGAATATGAGTATATTTAACCAAATGCAGGAGACGTACAAGAAGAAGCTGGACCATTGTACCACTCAGGGGTCACAGCCGAACCCTGATCTATTGTATTGGGAGACAGTTGGGGGGAGGAACCGAGGAAAAGTTCAGGGGTTGGGTCAGGGAGATCATTTGTACTACAACTCTTCATCGGGCGAGGGAGATGGCGGCTCTTCACAACCATATGAGCCGTCCATTTTATCTCGGGATTGAGGCGCAGTGGATGCAAAGGTCGGCTCGCGCGGATGGAAGAGGTGGAGGCAATGGTCGCAAAGACGGGTGGAAGCGTCAAGTCGGGCCATTGTTGAGGAAATGATGAGGAACATGTCAAGTTTCGGTCACATGTCCTCAGGTTGCAACCCAGGCCCCCCTCCACATCGCAGACCAGATGATGACCCAGGGTTTGGTGGTGGCGGTAGTGCTACAGAGACACCCTTGATAGTGTAGTGTTTTTGGTTTCGGCAACTAGGTTACTAACTTTTATGCATTTAGTGTCAATATTTATCGGCATCTCGCTTTGTTTCTAGATGTGTCGGGTTATTTTTTTTGGAACCCGACTTCTACTTTATTTCTCGACACCGGGATCTATTTTGCGTACATATATTTAATCTAGGTAGTTTGTCTAACTATAGACATTTAGTGTCTATATTTATCGGCATCTAGCTTATTAGTTTCGACTTTGTCGATATATATTTTTTGTAAACACGAGACTTCTACTTTATTTCCCGACATCGGGATCTATTTTGTGTACATAATTGTAATCTATTTCATGTAATTATACAAGTATCAATGCAAATTACAAGTATCAATGCAAATTGTAATATATATCAAAATTGCATATTTTTGTAATTGAATGCGATGGAGGAACAACTTTAGTGTGGTCCACAAGCATGCAGGTGTGATGGTACAGGTTTAACAACAAAAATATTCTAAATAATATTATTTCAAAACAACAACGACGGCTAAACATTAAATCAACGACGGCTAGGCAGTCGTTGTAAGGTATACTATGCATCCAAGGACTTCCACTTCAACGACTGCTTTTACATAATAGCGACGGTTTATAACGAGCGTTGATGTGGCCCAAACAACGATTGTTTATAACCGTTGGTGAATTACCGACGGTTTTTAACGGTCGGTAAATCAACGACGGTTATAAACCGTCGTTGATTTAACGGCTGTTTAAAACAGTCGTTGGTTTGGTGCCAACGTCGGTTTTTGGAAACGGTCGCTGATTACAAGGAAACCGTCGTTAAATTATTTACCGACGGCTTAGCGGTCGTTGATTCCAAATTCAGCGACCACCTGTACACCGACTGCCGTTTAACGACGGCTTAGCGGTCGGTGATGTTTTACCGACGGTTTTTCCAAAATTACCGACGGCTTTTAGCCGTCGTTAAATACGACCTTTCTTGTAGTGTTAATGCTTCTAATTATGTGTGTAAGCCATGAAAATAGGAGATACACATGTTAGTTAGGCCTTTTGCTATCACGAAAGTGAGCTCTAGGTATTGAGGAATGACCGAGGATTTAGTTTCGGTTCGCAGCTGTGCTTTATCACTGAGTCATAAGGGAATGTCAATCTCGTCTAAGGTATAATTGAATAACTGGGATGTGAGTTATGGTTTGATCAATTCATATTAGTGGTGAGCTTTAGTGTTTTAATTATCATATTCATTGAGTTTGTCATATCTTGTTATTAGTTTAGCTATTAGTTTATATGAATTGTGTAGCTATTTCATAATCTAAAATTAATCAACTAGTTGTAGGCGTATTTTTATTTCGCCTACGCGGTGTGAGCGCGTGTTATATTTGACTACCCCACTGTTAAGGTTTTGTTGAAAATTGTATTGAAAGAAGTCGCCAACAATTCTTTTTAGGAAGAATCATAAACCTAATTGGATATAGGAAAATCATAGGGACAAATTATGCAATGTAGATTTCCCCGTCCTGACTCCATGATGGTCAAAATGAACCAAAGATTGAGTTCGGGGGTGACGGTACAATACAGTCAGGAACCATATTGCCCATTGCTGGCCTCTACTAAATATTGATTCATTGACAGACTTTATGCCAAAGAATAATCAAATAATGTTTTAAACACCCTAAAAATATTTAGTCTAAGTAGGTTCAGGAAACACATAAAAATACTATTTTTTAGTGATATGTTATTATGCAATCAATATTACAGGGAACCTAGCAGGTTGTCCAAATTAATCTGATTAATATTAGAACAGTTCTTTAGGTCTTTATTAGCAAAAATAACATGTGGGTGATAAATATTCATGCAGGCAATCATATAATATGAATAGAATGATCGAGCAAGCATATAATATACAAAGGCATGAATAATATGAACATAAAATAAAGTATAGAAAAGAGGTTAGAATATACAGTAGAGCGATTTTACATTAAAGATCTACATCAGGAAAGAAAACTGTTAGTAACTTTAATATAAAAATAATTTATTTAAGGACCCTCAGGATTATACTGTGGCTTGGGCCTGAGAGATTGACAACCTTCGGGACGAGTATTCGTGAAGCCTGAAAATCTGAATGTATGAAAGTATGTAGATTGAATGTACTTGTGTTTGAAAGTATGAATTTTGCAGGGAAGTTTTGTAGTTCGTAGAGAGGTTCGTAAAGTATTCGTCGAGTGTTACGTGAAAAATCCGTTCTGAAATTTGTTCGAAAATCAGGCCTATTTATAGGGAAAACGCACCTTTGCGCTCTCACGCGCCTGGCCGTGCCGCCGCAATGACGTGGCAAGCGCATGACGCGGCATGACCTAAAAAAGCGTACACGTGGTACGCACTTTTGAAAAAGATAAGAAACAAATTCCGCGTCTGCGCAGAACTGCGCTGACGCGAGACTCAACATGAAACAAGTCTACGTGGCGCTTAAGTGCGCAGCACAGGCTGTGCGCTAGGCGCAGCTTACGTGGAAGTCCACGTGGCAGGACACGTGCGCTCGACGCAGGCCTTGCACTCGGCGCAGCAACTGCGCTCAACGCAACACTTGTTTTTGACATGTTTTGATAGTTTTTTGATAAAAACGCATTCTAAAAGATTTTCTTTTATCTTTTAACTACGGATATTTGATTTTACGGGATAAAATCTAATTTTGACTTAAAAAATATATCTTTTGAAAATATTTATTTATTAAAATAAATCAATTAATTATCAATTAATTGGGCTTTTCAAATAATTGGGCTCAAATACAATTAATTATCATGAATAATTAATTGGGCTTTAAAATAGGACTTTAACACTTTTCAAAATGGTTTTGAATGGCTCTTCGGACTGCTCTGCCCTTGGGTCGGACCAATTAAGACCACAATATGTTTCATCATCGGATCCTTAAATGGGGAGACACGATTATGTGTCTACAGAAGCCCCCACTTTGACTGAGGTTCAGGAAACCGATAGTCAAAGTATACGGTGTCGGGACGGAGAACGATTCTAAACGCTCTGGTTTAGAACCGATCTATAACCGCCGGTCTCTCGCAAAACAAAGTTAGTATGCGGGACAATAACTACAAGCAATGACGATTCCGCAGGGAAAGATGTTAGCGAGATAGGTGCAAACAACTCACATAAACACATAGTGATGCAACAATGCAAACTTACACTCTCTAAGGATGCATGAGACGCGATGCAAAGATTAAGGTTATGCAAAGCTAAAGGGTGACACGTCATGCAAGGTCAGGGTTATGTAAATGTATGAAATGCAATGCAAGGTCAGGGTTTTGCAAGGCTGCTATGCAAGGTCAGGATTTTACAAGGCTAGAAGATGTATAGAATGATAGAATGATAGAATGATAGACTAATTAGAAATAGATAGAATGATTTTCGAAAATCGTTTTTAGTAAATGACTGGGGTCCGTAGACGAGGTCCGCAGATTACAACACTTCGGGGGTTTGATTTGAATTGGAGGAACCACCACACGTAGGAAGCCCCCACTTTGGGTGAGCTTGTCTTGAATTTGTCATGTACTTGATTTTATATTGAAATGATGTTGATCTGTAATTGAATCGTTGAAAGTTGTCACTGGGGATTGTACTGGGGATTCTTCTTTGGGAAGTTGATATAGGCAAAGTCAAGTATCGCTGGAAATCATGGAATTGTCGAAGAGTCCTTCGGGGAAAAGGAGAGCTTGGATTGAAAAAAACAAAAAGTTAAAATTTGTGACTCAAATGAATGTAGGTGGGAAAAGGCTTTGACAAGGCTAGGTGTAGACTCGAGTCCATGTCGGGATCTAGAAAGAGTATGCTCCTAAATTCTAGAAAGTCAAATCATTAGACCATGACTAATTTTATTTTGTTGAAGCGGTCGAACCTCGAGATGAATATTCCTACGTATCCTTACGGTATCAGACCATTCGTAGTTCTCGATCTGATTTTTTTTATTATTATTTTTTTTTGTGCCCTAACTTTTGCCTAGGTCGCCCTTTCGGATTTTCAGCCTAGAGGGCTTGGACATACCTTGAAAAAGGAGTTATGATTAATGAAAGGTTGAAGGGTTGATTTTGATGAAGGTTGAATTGGTTTGGGAAATGAAGGGTCTTGGATTTGGATTATTTAAGGGTTTTGAAGGATTTTAATGAGGGGTAGAACTTGTGTGCAAGCCCCTTAGCTTGACTTTTTATTTCTTTGCCTTGGGCTTTTTTTTTTTGCATTTTTTTCTTTTTGTCTTGTGCGTTTTCTTTTGCTTTTTTCATTTTTCTTTATTTTTTATTCAAATCTCTTTTTTTAATATTAGTCAAAGTCATTTAGGTGATTTGAGTTTCATCATTGAATTAGAAGCATAGATAAAATGATGGAAGGCCAATGAAAATGAAATTCTTTTATTAATCAAAAATAAATAGAACAAGGCTTATTAGAAATAAAAACCTAAATGACATAGACTCGACAAGAAGAGAAATGAAGGAGCTAGGGGAGGGACTCTCCGACTCAACCAAGAAAACTAGAGTTAAATGACTAAGCCCCGGCGTTGTTTAGGTGCTACCTAAGGGGTTGCTGCTGTTGCTGACTTTTGCTGCAGGTGGAATTGGCAATCTACAATCTTCAACTATATCCTGCAGGTGATTCTATAAGGTCCAACACACAGATGTTGGGTGTCCATTCCCTTGGTGGTACTTGCAGTAAGCATTAGCATCCCACCTCTTGGATCTATTCTCGGGAGCAGGATCTAGAGTAGGGCCAATAGGCTGAAGTGCTCCCTTTGCATGAAGTCTAGTGAAGGCTTCTTCTAAGGACATGCGTAAATGTGCGAATGTTCTTTGAGGCTTTTGATAGCCTCTCTTTTCAGCAGCTATGGCATTAACCTCATTGCTATTGGAGCTAGAAGGGCCAATGTTACTCTTCTTGAATGAGTTGCTGTTGTTGTTGGAACCCTTGTTCTTGTTGGCCTGTACTTCTTCTTCAATCAGCAGGCATACCTTATAGAGCTTCGTGAAAGACTCTATAGGTTGGAACTTGATATGATCCCCATACTTCGGCTGCAGGTTACGGATCACCAGTCGGACTTGATCCTCCTGAGATGGCCTGTTAATCATTTGTGCAGCTTTATCCCTCCATCTGTTAAGGAAGGTGACGAAGTCTTCGTTGGAGTTTTGTTTAGTTAACTCCAACTCACGAAGGCCAATAGGAAGCTGAGTATTGTATATGTGTTATTTGTGGAACTCTTCTCTGATATAGTCCCAGTCATTCAGCTTGGCTTTTTTTTCAGTGACCTGAACCATTTGGATGGATGTGCATCCAAGGTTAAAGGAAAGACATAAGCAAACAGATCCTTCCTCATGCCCTTGAGAGCCATAGAGATGGAAAACGCTCTCAAGTGATCATCTGGGTCTTCGACCCCCTTGAATTTTGGGAGGTCACCCAATGTTACCTTTTTAGGGAGTTTTTCCCTTAGTTCAGGATCAATGATGTAATGGCCACGAGCCTGACTCTCGAGCGTAGGAATTGACTGGATCAATTGCTCGAGTTTTTCAAACCTCTGTTCTGTGTTGATTTTGATCGGTGGTGGAGTGTCGCCTTGCTCGTCTTCCTCAGTGAGCTTCTCCCTTAGTGCCTTGATCTCTTTGTCTTGTTCCTCAAGACGAGAGTTCATTAGTGTGAGTTGAGCCATAATGGCACTAAACTGTTCATTAGTGTTCCCCATTTCGGATGATGATTCAGAAGAGTCGTAGGATTCGTCTGAAAAAGTTAGGATGCGCTTGATGAGTCTGAGAGTAGGTCGACCTTGTTGCCTCGCAGTTGGACGTTCCCAAGTTATAATCTCATGATCCGTCCTGAACAGAAATAGAGTGGACCTCGTGAATTTATAGAAATGACGCTTTCGAAATGAGAAATGGAGATGAGAAATGGGAGATGGAAGTGGAAATGGAAATGAAAATGGGAAATGAAAATGGAAAGTGATTTTGAAATGGAAATGGTTATGGGTTTTGGACTGGTATAGACTTGACCATGATGGAGACATGGACCTAACTATATGCAAATGCAGACATGGACTGGACTGGACTGTGCAAGCAGACTGGACTCTACGATTGGGTTTAGGAGAGACTAGACTTTGAATTTACGGGTGAGCAAGCAGGCTAGACTTTAAGGAAGGATTGACAATAAGGGAGACTAGACTCTTAACTTAAGGCAAGCAGGCTAGGCACCAAGACTTTGAACTTACGGGTGAGCAAGCAGGCTAGACAACTAGACTTCCGAACTTACATTAGACTAAGCGGGCTAGACTCAAAAATTGCCTATGGATTTATGGGATGCTAGACTTTGAACTTACGGGTGAGCAAGCAAGCTAGACATTAAGGAAGGCTGGACAATAACGAGACCAAACTCTTAACTTAAGGCAAGCAGGCTAGGCAACTAGAATTTGAACTTACGGGTGAGCAAGCAGGTTAGACAACTAGGCTTCGAAACTTACATTAAACTAAGCAGGCTAGACTCAAAAATCGTCTATGGACTTAAGGAATGCTAGACCTTGAACTTACGGGTGAGCAAGCAGGCTAGACACAGAAATTGCCTATGGACTTAAGGAATGCTAGACCTTGAACTTACGGGTGAGCAAGCAGGCTAGACACAACAATGCCTATAGACTTAAGGAATGCTGTACCTTGAACTTACGGGTGAGCAAGCAGGCTAGACTTTAAGGGATGAACTTTTATAGTCCTAAGACTGGATTTTTATAGTCCAGAGACTGACTAGGTCCTACATGGAGATGCCAACTGGACATAGGATATGAATTGAGCCTAAATGGACCTAAGATTTGGATTGGACAAGACTTAGACTTAGATTGGAATTGATAGACTTGGACTGGACTTCACATAAAGATGCAGACGGGCCTAGCTTTGATTTGAACTAGATTTATATGGGCCTAAGATCGACTCAATGCTAGAGAATGTATGGACTTAAATGCACATGGGCCTGAATGAATGCAAAATGGATTCTAATGCATATGGGCCTAGAATGAATGCAAATGAATTGGATTGAATTGGATTGGATTGGCGAAGGTATTTGGAATGGCCTTAGAATTTCCGAAATTCATTTTTGAAAGGAACCCCTTGTTTTATCTTTTGCTAGGAAAAGATGATGGATTGATTTGAAAATTATATATATATATATATATATATTGAAATGTCGTGTATGATGGTGTTTAGTAAATGCTTTTGAAAAAGAGTAGAATAGAAATAGGTGCAGGATTGATTTTTAAAAAATGTAAGTATTTGAAATTGATGAATATGGAAAGGTAAGATTGACAGGGATAGCAGGGATGAAATAGAAAAAGGTAGACATGCATGACAACTCTAACTCTATAATGACCCTTTAGATGCATTTTTTTCTAGGACAGACTTAACCTTGCATGATAAGACTGATTTTTATATGTTGAATTAGGTGATAAGCCTAAATGACCTAATTACGCGAATGCATGCAGAGCGTACGCACATAGATCGAACATGGGATCGACAATTACGACGGCTAAATTGACGAAAAGCGTGCGATGCACAGACTGCGTGCCGCGCGGCATTACTGCGCGCGGCGCCCAGCCGTGCGTCTGGCGCGGGAGTGGTGCGCCAGGCGCAATTCAATGCGCTTGGCTCACTATTCCCCGACACGTTTTTCGGGGATTTAGGCGACGAATTGGCCGATTGACGAATTTTTTCTTGTTCGTTAGACGCGATTTTAGGAACAACGCATAATAATGACAATTTGACAAGATAATAACAGGCAAAAATTGCAATCACAGGCAAATGTCATATAACATGGATGCAAAAGTTCTAACCTAAAGTCCAGTTCTATGTTCAACTATTGGTCAGGTTTAGGTTCAGTCTGAAAGGGTCCATGACTGAGAGATTGATCCCACGCTTCGTACCCCTGCTTAAAGGGGTGGCCACGTGTAAGACGCACTCCAGCCTCAAGTCAGGAACAAGAGAACAATGCCATGGTTGGGTAGGTTTGCTTATGACTAAGATCCAACACTATCGCTCAGGAAGCTTTTTGGAAGGACAAAGCGCAAACTCCCCAGGGGTGACCTCACACATAGAACATGTGCTAATGAGGCAAGGCCGATTGTCCTTATGATGGCTGAACAGTAGCCATGCATATGCAAAACCGTATATTATTCAAAGGCATAAAAGGAGAATGAATCGTATGTTTCAAGTTTCACCCACTCATTTAAAAAAAAAAATTTTTTTAAAATCCTCCCCAGTGAAGTCGCCAAATTGTAGGCGTGTTCTCATTTCGCCTATGTGGTGTGAGCGCGTGTTATATTTGACTACCCCACTGTTAAGGTTTTATTCAAAATTGTATTGAAAGAAGTCGCCAATAATTCTTTTTAGGAAGAATCATAAACCTAATTGGATATAGGAAAATCACAGGGACAAATTATGCAATGTAGATTTTCCCGTCCTGACTCCATAGATGGTCAAAATGAACCAAAGATTGAGTTCGGGGGTGAGGGTACAATACAGTCAGGAACCATATTACCCATTGCTGGCCTCTACTAAATATTGATTCATTGCAGATTTTATGCCAAAGAATAATCAAATAATGTTTTAAATACCCTAAAAATATTTAGTCTAAGTAGGTTCAGGAAACACATAAAAAGACTATTTTTTAGTGATATGTTATTATGCAATCAATATTACAGGGAACCTAGCAGGTTGTCCAAATTAATCTGTTTAATATTAGAACAGTTCTTTAGGTCTTTATTAGCAAAAATAACATGTGAGTGATAAATATTCATGCAGGACAATCATATAATATGAATAGAATGATCAGGCAAGCATATAATATACAAAGGCATGAATAATATGAACATAAAACAAAGTATAGAAAAGAGGTTAGAATATACAGTAGAGCGATTTTACATTAAAGATCAACATCAAGAAAGAAAACTGTTAGTAACTTCAATATAAAAATAATTTATTTAACGACCCTCAGGATTATACCGTGGCTTGGGTCTGAGAGATTGACAACCTTCGGGACGAGTATTCTTGAAGCCTAAAAATCTGAATGTATGAAAGTATGTAGATTGAATGTATTTGTGTTTGAAAGTATGAATTTTGTAGGTAAGTTTTGTAGTTCGTAGAGAGGTTCGTAAAGTATTCGTCGAGTGTTATGTGAAAAATCCGTTCTGAAATATGTTCGGAAATCAGGCCTATTTATAGGGAAAACGACACTGCACCTCACGCGGTGGCTGCGCCAGGCGCAGCTGACGTGGCAAGCGCATGACGCGGCATGACCAGTAAAAAGCGTACACGTGGTACGCGCTTTTGAAAAAGATAAGAAAGAAATTCGCGTCTCAGCGAGAACTTGCGCTGACGCAGACTAAACATGAAACGTAAGTCTACGTGGCGCTTCAGTGCGCTGACACAAGGCGTGCGCTAGGCGCAGCTTACGTGGAAGTCCACGTGGCAGGACACGTGCGCTCGCCGCAGGCCTTGCGCTCGGCGCAGCAACTGCGCTCAGCGCAACACTTGTTTTTGACATGTTTTGATAGTTTTTTGATAAAAACGCGTTCTAATAGATTTTCTTTTATCTTTTAACTACGGATATCTGATTTTACGGGATAAAATCTAATTTTGACTTAAAAAATATATCTTTTGAAAATATTTATTTATTAAAATAAATCAACTAATTATCAATTAATTGGGCTTTTCAATGAATTGGGCTCAAATACAATTAATTATCATGAATAATTAATTGGGCTTTAAAATAGGACTTTAACACTTTTTGAAATGGTTTTGAATGGCTCTTCGGACTGTTCTGCCCTTGGGTCGAACCAATTAAGACCACGATATGTTTCATCACCAGATCCTTTAATGGGGAGACACGATTATGTGTCTACAGAAGCCTCCACTTTGACTGAGGTTCAGGAAACCGATAGTCAAAGTATACGGTGTCGGGACGGAGAACGATTCTAAACGCTCTGCAGTTTAGAACTGATCTATAACCGCCGATCTCTGCAAAACAAAGTTAGTATGCAAGACAATAACTACAAGCAATCTGATTACCTGCAGGGAAAGATGTTAGCAGATAGGTGCAAACAACTCACATAAGCACATAGTGATGCAATAATGCAAACTTAGACTCTCTAAGGATGCATGAGACGCAATGCAAGGATTAAGGTTTTTCAAAGCTAAAGGGTGACACGTCATGCAAGGTCAGGGTTATGTTAGACTAGAATGTATGAAATGCAATGCAAGGTCAGGGTTTTGCAAGGCTGCAATGCAAGGTCAGGATTTTACAAGGCTAGAAGATGTATAGAATGATAGAATGATAGACTAATTAGAAATAGATAGAATGATTTTCGAAAATCATTTTTTGTAAATGACTGGGGTCCGTAGACGAGGTCCGCGGATTACAACACTTCGGGAGTTTGATTTGAATTGGAGGAACCACCACACGTAGGAATCCCCCACTTTGGGTGAGCTTGTCTTGAATTTGTCATGTACTTGATTTGATATTGAAATGTAGTTGATCTGTAATTGAATCGTTGAAAGTTGTCACTGGGGATTGTACTGGGAATTCTTCTTTGGGAAGTTGATATAGGCAAAGTCAAGTATCGCTGGAAATCATGGAATTGTCGGAGAGTCCTTCGGGGAAAAGGAGAGCTTGGATTGAAAAAAACAAAAAGTTAAAATTTGTGACTCAAATGAATGTAGGTGGGAAAAGGCTTTGACAAGGCTAGGTGCAGACTCGAGTCCATGTCGGGATCTAGAAAGAGTATGCTCCTAAATTCTAGAAAGTCAAATCATTAGACCATGACTAATTTTATTTTGTTGAAGTGGTCGGACCTCGAGATGAAGATTCCTACGTATCCTTACGGAATCAGACCATTCGTAGTTCTCGATCTGATTTCTTTTTTTTTTATTATTATTATTTTTTTGTGCCCTAAATTTTGCCTAGGCCGCCCTTTTGGGTTTTCAGCCTAGAGGGCTTGGACATACCTTGAATAAGGAGTTATGATTAATGAAAGGTTGAAGGGTTGATTTTGATGAAGGTTGAATTGGTTTGGGAAATGAAGGGTCATGGATTGGGATTATAAGTTAAGGGTTTTGAAGGATTTGAATGAGGGGTAGAACTTATGTGCAAGCCCCCTAGCTTGACTTTTTATTTCTTTGCCTTGGGCTTTTTTTTCATTTTTTTTCTTTTTGTCTTGTGCGTTTTCTTTTGCTTTTTTCATTTTTGTTTATTTTTTATTCAGATCTCTTTTTTTCATATTAGTCAAAGTCATTTAGGTGATTTGAGTTTCATCATTGAATTAGAAGCATAGATAAAATGATGGAAGGCCAATGAAAATGAAATTCTTTTATTAATCAAAAATAAATAGAATAAGGCTTATTAGAAATAAAAACCTAAATGACATAGACTCGACAAGAAGAGAAATGAAGGAGCTAGGGGAGGGACTCTCCGACTCAACCTAGAAAACTAGCGTTAAATGACTAAGCCCCAGCGTTGTTTAGGTGCTACCTAAGGGGTTCTTCATTCGTTGTCGACTTTTGTCTCGGTGGAATTGGCAATCTACAATCTTCAACCATATCCTGCAGGTGATTCTTTAAGGTCCAACACACAGATGTTGGGTGTCCATTCCCTTGGTGGTACTTGCAGTAAGCATTAGCATCCCACCTCTTGGATCTATTCTCGGGAGCAGGATCTAGAGTAGGGCCAATAGGCTGAAGTGCTCCCTTTGCATGAAGTCTAGTGAAGGCTTCTTCTAAGGACATGCGTAAATGTGCGAATGTTCTTTGAGGCTTTTGATAGCCTCTCTTTTCAGCAGCTATGGCATTAACCTCATTGCTATTGGAGCTAGAAGGGCCATTGTTACTCTTCTTGAATGAGTTGCTGTTGTTGTTGGAACCCTTGTTCTTGTTGGCCTGTACTTCTTCTTCAATCAGCAGGCCTACCTTATAGAGCTTCGTGAAAGACTCTATAGGTTGGAACTTGATATGATCCCCATACTTCGGTCCGTAAGGTTACGGATCACCGGTCGGACTTGATCCTCCTGAGATGGCCTGTTAATCATTTGTGCAGCTTTATCCCTCCATCTGTTAAGGAAGGTGACGAAGTCTTCGTTGGAGTTTTGTTTAGTTAACTCCAACTCACGAAGGCCAATAGGAAGCTGAGTATTGTATATGTATTGTTTGTGGAACTCTTCTCTGATATAGTCCCAGTCATTCAGCTTGGCGTTTTTCAGTGGTCTGAACCATTTGGATGGATGTGCATCCAAGGTTAAAGGAAGGACATAAGCAAACAGGTCCTTCCTCATGCCCTTGAGAGCCATAGAGATGGAAAACGCTCTCAAGTGGTCATCTGGGTCTTCGACCCCCTTGAATTTTGGGAGGTCGCCCAATGTTACTTTTTTAGGGAGTTTTTCCCTTAGTTCAGGATCAATGATGTCATGGCACGAGCCTGACTCTCGAGCGCAGGAATTGACTGGATTAATTGCTCGAGTTTTTCAAACCTCTGTTCTATCGGTGGTGGTGTGTCGCCTTGCTCGTCTTCCTCAGTGAGCTTCTCCCTTAGTGCCTTGATCTCTTTGTCTTGTTCCTGAAGACGAGAGTTCATTAGTGTGAGTTGAGCCATAATGGCACTAAGTTGTTCAATAGTGTCCCCCATTTCGGATGATGATTCAGAAGAGTCGTAGGATTCGTCTGAAAAAGTCAGGATGCGCTTGATGAGTCTGGGAGTAGGTCGACCTTGTTGCCTCGCAGTGGAACGTTCCCAAGTTATAAACTCATGATCCGTCCTGAACAGAAATAGAATGGACCTCGTGAATTTTTAGAAATGACGCTTTCAAAATGAAAAATGGAGATGAGAAATGGGAGATGGAAGTGGAAATGGATATGAAAATGGGAAATGAAAATGGAAAGTGATTTTGAAATGGAAATGGTTATGGGTTTTGGACTGGTATAGACTTGACCTTGATGGAGACATGGGCCTAACTATATGCAAATGCAGACATGGACCGGACGTGCAAACGGGACCGGACTCTACGATTGGGTTTAGGAGAGGCTAGACTTTGAACTTACGGGTGAGCAAGCAGGCTAGACTTTAAGGAAGGTTTGACAATAAGGGAGACTAGACTCTTAACTTAAGGCAAGCAGGCTAGGCAGCTAGACTTTGAACTTACAGGTGAGCAAGCAGGCGAGACAACTAGACTTCGGAACTTACATTAAACTAAGCGGGCTAGACTCAAAAATTGCCTATGGATTTATGGGATGCTAGACTTTGAACTTACGGGTGAGCAAGCAAGCTAGACATTAAGGAAGGCTGGACAATAACGAGACCAAACTCTTAACTTAAGGCAAGCAGGCTAGGCAACTAGACTTTGAACTTACGGGTGAGCAAGCAGGCTAGACAACTAGGCTTCGAAACTTACATTAAACTAAGCAGGCTAGACTCAAAAATCGTCTATGGACTTAAGGAATGCTAGACCTTGAACTTACGGGTGAGCAAGCAGGCTAGACACAGAAATTGCCTATGGACTTAAGGAATGCTAGACCTTGAACTTATGGGTGAGCAAGCAGGCTAGACACAACAATGCCTATAGACTTAAGGAATGTTGTACCTTGAACTTACGGGTGAGCAATCAGGCTAGACTTTAAGAGATGAACTTTTATAGTCCTAAGACTGGATTTTTATAGTCCAGAGACTGACTAGGGCCTACATGGAGATGCAAACTGGACCTAGGATATGAATTGGGCCTAAATGGACCTAAGATTTGGATTGGACTAGATTTAGACTTAAATTGGAATTGATAGACTTGGACTGGACTTCACATAAAGATGCAGACGGGCCTAGCTTTGATTTGAACTAGATTTATATGGGCCTAAGATCGACTCAATGCTAGAGAATGTATGGACTTAAATGCACATGGGCCTGAATGAATGCAAAATGGATTCTAATGCATATGGGCCTAGAATGAATGCAAATGAATTGGATTGAATTGGCGAAGGTATTTGGAATGGCCTTAGAATTTCCGAAATTCATTTTTGAAAGGAACCCCTTGTTTTATCTTTTGCTAGGAAAAGATGATGGATTGATTTGAAAATTATATATATATATATATATATTTTGAAATGTCGTGTATGATGGTGTTTAGTAAATGCTTTTGAAAAAGAGTAGAATAGAAATAGGTGCAGGATTGATTTTTAAAAAATGTAAGTATTTGAAATTGATGAATATGGAAAGGTAAGATTGACAGGGATAGCAGGGATGAAATGGGAAAAGGTAGACATGCATGACAACTCTAACTCTACAATGACCCTTTAGATGCATTTTTTTCTAGGACAGACTTAACCTTGCATGATAAGACTGATTTTTATATGTTGAATTAGGTGATAAGCCTAAATGACCAAATTACGCGAATGCAGACAGACAGATGCACATAGGACTGAACATGGGATCGACAATTACGACGGCTAAATTGACGAAAAGCGTGCGATGCACAGACTGCGTGCCGCGCGGCATTACTGCACGCGGCGCCCAGTCGTGCGTCTGGCGCGGGAGTGGTGCGCCAGGTGCAACTCAATGCGCTTGACTCTCAATTCCCCGACACGTTTTTCGGGGATTTAGGCGACGAATTGGCCGATTGACGAATTTTTTCTTGTTCGTTAGACGCGATTTTAGGAACAACGCATAATAATGACAATTTGACAAGATAATAACAGGCAAAAATTGCAATCACAGGCAAATGTCATATAACATGGATGCAAAAGTTCCAACCTAAAGTCCAGTTCTATGTTCAACCTGCTTTGTCAGAGTTTAGGTTCGCTCTGAAAGGGTCCATGACTCAGAGATTGATCCCACGCTTCGTACCCCTGCTTAAAGAGGTGGCCACGTGTAAGACGCATTCCAGTCTCAAGTCAGGAACAAGGGAACAATGCCATGGTTGGGTAGGTTTGCTTATGACTAAGATCCAACACTATCGTTCAGGAAGCTTTTTGGAAGGACAAAGCGCAAACCCCCCGGGGGTGACCTCACACATAGAACATGTGCTAATGAGGCAAGGTAGATTGTCCTTATGGTGGTCGAACAAAGAGCCATGCATATGCAAAAACCGTATATTATTCAAAGGCATAAAAGGAGAATGAATCGTATTTTTAAAGTTTCACCCACTCATTTAAATTTTTTTTTTTTTAAAAATCCTCCCCAGTGAAGTCGCCAAATTGTAGGCGTGTTTTCATTTCGCCTACGCGGTGTGAGCGCGTGTTATATTTGACTATCCCACTGTTAAGGTTTTATTGAAAATTGTATTGAAAGAAGTCGCCAACAATTCTTTTTAGGAAGAATCATAAACCTAATTGGATATAGGAAAATCATAGGGACAAATTATGCAATGTAGATTTCCCCGTCCTGACTCCATAGATGGTCAAAATGAACCAAAGATTGAGTTCGGGGGTGAGGGTACAATACAGTCAGGAACCATATTGCCCATTGCTGGCCTCTACTAAATATTGATTCTTTGACAGAACTTATGCCAAAGAATAATCAAATAATGTTTTAAACACCCTAAAAATATTTAGTCTAAGTAGGTTCAAGAAACACATAAAAAGACTATTTTTTAGTGATATGTTATTATCCAATCAATATTACAGGGAACCTAGCAGGTTGTCCAAATTAATCTGATTAATATTAGAACAGTTCTTTAGGTCTTTAATAGCAAAAATAACATGTGGGTGATAAATATTCATGCAGGGCAATCATATAATATGAATAGAATGATCAGGCAAGCATATAATATACAAAGGCATGAATAATATGAACATAAAATAAAGTATAGAAAAGAGGTTAGAATATACAGTAGAGCGAATTTACATTAAAGATCTACATCAGGAAAGAAAACTGTTAGTAACTTTAATATAAAAATAATTTATTTAAGGACCCTCAGGATTATACCGTGGCTTGGGTCTGAGAGATTGACAACCTTCGAGACGAGTATTCGTGAAGCCTGAAAATCTGAATGTATGAAAATATGTAGATTGAATGTATTTGTGTTTGAAAGTATGAATTTTGTAGGGAAGTTTTGTAGTTCGTAGAGAGGTTCGTAAAGTATTCGTCGAGTGTTATGTGAAAAACCCGTTCTGAAATCTGTTCGGAAATCAGGCCTATTTATAGGGAAAACGGCACTGCGCCTCACGCGGTGGCTGCGCCAGGCGCAGCTGACGTGGCAAGCGCATGACGCGGCATGACCAGTAAAAAGCGTACACGTGGTACGCGCTTTTGAAAAAGATAAGAATGAAATTCCGCGTCTCAAGCAGAGAACTGCGCTTGACGCAGGACTGTACATGAAACAGAAGTCTACGTGGCAGTTCTGGTGCGCTTGGCACAGGCTGTGCGCTAGGCGCAGCTTACGTGGAAGTCCACGTGGCAGGACACGTGCGCTCGACGCAGGCCTTGCGCTCGGCGCAGCAACTGCGCTCTGCGCAACACTTGTTTTTGACATGGTTTGATAGTTTTTTGATAAAAACGCGTTCTAAAAGATTTTATTTTATCTTTGAACTACAAATATCTGATTTTACGGGATAAAATCTAATTTTGACTTAAAAAATATATCTTTTGAAAATATTTATTTATTAAAATTAATTAAGTAATTATCAATTAATTGGGCTTTTTAAAGAATTGGGGTCAAATACAATTAATTATCATGAATAATAATTAATTGGGCTTTAAAATAGGACTTTAACACTTTTCGAAATGATTTTGAATGGCTCTTCGGACTGCTCTGCCATTGGGTCGGACCAATTAAGACCACATTATGTTTCATCATCGGATCCTTAAATGGGGAGACACGATTATGTGTCTACACTAGTGTTTAATCTTGCACCTCCCCAAGTTCGATGAATAACAAAATCCAATTGATCAACTTCATTCAACAAGATCAGTTTAGTGGCAGTCCTATGGAGAATCCAAATGAACATATCAACTCTTTCCTTGAGAAGTGTGATATTGTGAAGATTAATGGGGCCTCCGATGAAGCTCTTCGCCTACCTTTGTTCCCTTACTCCTTGCGGGACAGAGCAAAAGAATGGCTCAAGAGTCATGAGGCGAACAAGTTCACAACTTGGAATGAATTAGCCACTGCTTTTTGTCAGAAGTACTTTCCTCCTGGGAAGACTGTCAAGCTGCGCAATGCAATCACATCCTTCACTCAGTTGGATGGTGAATCACTCCATGAAGTTTGGAAAAGGTACAAGGATCTACAAAGGCAATGTCCTCATTATGAGATCCCAACATGGCTTCTTATCCAGATATTCTATAGTGGGTTGACTCATGAGGTCCAAATCTCTATTGATGTTGCGGCCGGAGGTTCTCTCATGGGTAATACAGTTGTTGAAGCCAAGGCCTTGCTCGAGGATATGGCTGCTAACAGCTACCATTGGTCTAGTGAACGAACTCCATCTAAGAAGGGTGACAAATATGAGGTTGATGCAATAACTTCACTCTCCAGTAAGGTTGATGCTTTGTTTCAACATATCAAGAATATATCAGTTGGTGCTAATGCCGAGATGAATGTTTTCCAAGGGAATAATGAAAATTCTATGTCTGCAGATATGAGTATTGAGGAGCAAGAGCAACTAATGCTGTGTATGGAAATGCTAGACCTAGAAATGATCCATACTCGAACACGTTCAATCCAGGTTGGAGAAAGAATGAATGCTTCTCTTGGAGGAACAACCAACCTCAGACACCACAAAATTCAAACCTTCTGGGTTCCAACAGAAGCAACAAGGTCAACCTTCTCAACAACCTCCTCCAAAATCATACACTGATTCTTTGCTAGAAAAGCTCCTGGTAACTTCCGAAGAAACTAACAAGAAATTGGATTGAATGGACGCTCACAATTAGATAATTGGCACTCAAATTGCACAGCTAGCCCAACAAATCTCTCATGTGATCCAACAGGTAACCCAACTTCAAAAAGCACAATCCCAATTCCCGGGGCAGCCGAAACCAAATCCTAAGGGTCACCAAAATGTGTGTGCAATTACTTTGAGGTGTGGAAAGACTTTAGAGGAACCAAGCAAACTAACTATGGCACCGTTAAAGGTTGTGGGAGATAATTCTAAAAGTGTTGGTGATATGGTTGACAAAGATGATGTTATTGAAGAGGTTGAGAAAGCATCTAAGCCTTCCAGAGCTTAGGTTGAGCCGACTCCTTTTCCTCATCGATTGGCAAAGGCTCGAATTGAGATGATATACGGGAAGTTCATTGAGTTGTTGAAATGTATGCATCTTAACATCCCGTTTCTCGAGGCCATTTATGAAATTCCTACATATGTTAAGTTCTTGAAGCAACTCTTGTCTGGTAAGAACAAGATTTGTGAAGCAGCTACAGTAGAGCTCTCTCAAGAGTGCAGTGTTGTTCTTCTTAATAAGCTTCCTCCAAAGTTAAATGATCTTGGAAGCTTCTCCATTCCATGTTCCATTGGGGATGTGACTATTCAAAGGGCACTCTATGATCTTGGAGCCAGTGTAAGTCTCATGTCTAATACTATTTTCAAGAAGCTTAACTTTGGTGATCTAAGCCCTACTCGCGTCTCACTACAACTAGCGGAATGGTCTATCAGATATCTTTTGGGTGTTTTGGAGAATTTACCTTTCCAAGTTGGCAAATTGAGTATCCCATGTGACTTCTTTATCATGGAGATGCCGGAAGATGTGCGCACTCCGATCATACTAGGTAGACCGTGTCTTGTCATGGCTGGAGCTTTGATTGATGTGAAACGCGGTAAATTGTCTCTCAATGTGGGTGAAGACAAGATGGAGTTTGGACTCCATAAAGCTTTAAATGCTCCTTCTTTTGGAGATACTTGTTATCATGTTGATTATGTTGAGAGATGGGAAGAAGAGTCATCTATGGATAGTGGAGATGATGATGCTCTAAAATGCTGTCTAACTGACGATGGGGCTCATGATAAATAGACTACGATTTATGAGAAGATGTTAGATGATGCACTAGTTTGTGAGAACGACAATCCGCGATTAGAGGTCCTACAAGTTGAAGCCATGACTAAGGAGTGTTCTAAGCCTCCTGAGGTAGAGTTGAAACTGCTCCCCTCTAATTTGAAATATGCTTTTACGGGTGAAAATTCGACCTACCCCATTATTGTCAATAGTACACTTAATGACTCTCAACTTGAACGGTTGATATGTCTTATTCGCAAGTATATTAGTGTCATTGGGTATACTATTGACTATATTACGGGGATAAGTCCATCTTTTTGTACTCATAGAATTTTGCTAGAACAAGAAAATGCTTCATCTATTGAGTCACAGCACCGCTTTAATCCTAACATGAAAGAAGTTGTGAAGAAAGAAGTCTTGAAACCCCTTGCGGCCGGCATTATCTACCCTATCTCTGATAGTAAGTGGGTAAGCCCAGTTCAAGTTGTTCTCAAAAAGGGCGGCATGACGATTGTGAAAAATGAAAAAGGTGAACTCATCTCCACTCGCACTATCACTGGATGGAGAATGTGCATCGACCATCGTAAGTTGAACAAGGCCACTTGTAAGGATCACTACCCTATCCCATTTATTGATCAAATGTTGGAGCGCCTAGCAAAACATTCCTTCTTTTGTTACGTGGATGGATTTTCTGGTTTTTTTCAAATCCCCGTCCACCCAAGTGACCAAGAGAAGACGACTTTTACATGTCTCTATGGCACCTTTGCTTATCGAAGGATGACATTTGGACTATGTAATGCTCCAACAACTTTTCAACGATGCATGATAGCTATTTTTTCTGAGCTTATCGTACACTCTATGGAAGTTTTTATGGATGATTTCTATGTTTATGGCACGTCTTTTGATGAGTGTTTGGAAAATCTTGAAAAAGTACTACATAGGTGTCAAGAAGTCCATTTAGTGCTCAATTGGGAGAAGTATCATTTTATGGTGTAAGAAGGGGTAGTCCTAGACCATGTTGTGTCTCATAAGGGTATCGAGGTCGATAGAGCAAAAGTCGAGGTTATAGAGAATCTTCCACCTCCAATCAATGTAAAAGGGGTGAGGAGTTTCCTTGGTCATGCGGGGTTCTATCGTCGTTTCATCAAAGATTTCTCTAAAATCTCTAGACCCTTGATCGAGCTCTTAGCCAAAGATACCCCGTTTGTGTTTACTGATGCTTGTCTTGAAGCTTTTCACAGGTTGAAGAATGCATTGACTTCAGCTCCTATTATTCAACCTCCGGATTAGAACCTTCCATTCGAGTTGATGTGTGATTCCAGTGACCATGTTGTTGGCGTTGTATTGGGGCAAAAGCGCGATGGCAAGATGCATACTATTTACTAGCTAGCAAAACATTAGATGGAGCTCAGATGAACTACACCACCACTGAAAAGGAGTTGCTAGTGGTTGTGTTTGCGGTGGAGAAGTTCCAATCTTATTTGGTGGATCGAAGGTGATAGTGCATACGGATCATGCGGCACTCAAGTTTCTATCACTAGTGGAAAAAACCTCATCCGCTCCGGTTAAAATAGGCCTTATTGATCTGGAAATGGACCGGAGCGGATGGGACCGCAGTTGTTAGCAAATGTTAACTTATCCGATTTACCACCGGATCAGTTAACAAATAACTGACCCGATTGTGCTGGAAAACCTGACCAGTTAGCATAATAAACTGATCCGAACCGGATCGGTTGAGTATGCATTTGTATTAAAAAAAAAGCCACGCACTAGCATACATTGCAGTACGTTTCTTATACAACATAAACAACCAATCGGTTAGCAGATGGATTGCAATTTTATACGACGAATTGAGTACAAGAAAAAGAGAGTACTGAGGAAATTATAACAAACCAAAATGATAAAAACGAAATGAAAACAAACTAATTATAAAAAATGAAATTATACAAACGAAATTACAAACACAACAACGAAATTAAAAATGAAATTAAAAGGAAGAATATGAAACTGATACCAAACGAAACTGATACATGAAATTACTGGTGTTCGTATACAAAGAATTTAAAACTTACAAAGATGAAACTTATACAAAGAATTTTAAAATGAAAAAAAAACGAAATTGAAACCCTAGATCTATAAAACTTATATACTGGAGTTCGTTGATGGCATGGGATGGCGGTGGCTCCGGGTTGTGTGGCGGCGGAGGCGAATCTAAGTTATGCGTCGAGAGCATTGAAGCGGCAGAGAGCATCGAAGAGAGGGGCGAATTTGGCGACGATGACTTTAGTTCAGGTTGTGAGAAACGGCTTTGGCGATGGATGTGAGGGACGACTTTGGCGATTTAAGATTAGGCCTGGTAAAATCTGACCCAACCTGATAACTCAACCCAAACCCGACCTGAGTTGAGTTTTTCAACCCGATTAGCTAAATGGGTCGACCTGAACCCGACCTGAAAAATAAATGGGTCGAGTTCGGTCGAAATTTCCAACCCGAAAATGACCTGCTCGACTCCGATTTTTACATGGGTCAAATTTTATGAAAATTCGGAAGGGGGGGCATCCAGCCCAAATCCTAACTAGCCCAATCCCTTTTCTTTCTCAACCATACATAAAGTTAACCTAACTAACTAACCCTAATTTTTCATTTCTAGGATTCTAAAGCAATCACTCTCTCACTTTCTCCTCTCTTCTTCTTCTCATCTCACTCTCAGTCAGTCAGTCTCTCTCCTCTTCTTCTCATCTCACTCTCAGTCGGCGATTCAATCAGGTAATTCTTTGCTCTTCTTTTCTTCGTTTCTTTACTTTCTTTGTTTCGTATTTTATATTTTCGTATTTTGTTTTTCGTATTTTGTTTTTCGTATATATTTGCTTCTCTTCTCTTTCCTTTTCGTATTTCTTTGCAATTCATCCTCCTCTTTGTTTCTTAACTTAGTATTTTCGTACTTATTAATTATTTGCTGCTTCTCTTTCTTTTCTTTTCTTTTTTTCTATTTTTCTGTTGTTCAACAAGCTTTTTCCTTTATTAAATATTCTGTATTTTTTTTTTCTAAATTTCTATTTTTATTTTCTACTCTTATTTTTTATTTTTTTGTTTCAATTATTTTTGTTTTTAAGCTCTTTTTGCTATGTCTTCATTTTTTCAATTTATTTATGTATTTTGTTATGCCTTTATTTTCTGTATTTTGTAATTTAAAGTTCATGTCATCTGAATTACTGATTTTTTGATTTTTTGTTCATTTTATTTATGCTGCCATGAAGCTCAAGGTGGAAGATGAAGTGCAGTCGACCTTAACAATGTTTGCTTGATTTTTTGGTTGTATTAAGGCTACATTAATCTTGTTTAATTTATGAAACTTAGCTGAAATTTGGGTTGTAATATTTCTATGACTATTTGTTAGCTTAAAGCTAGCCTTGAACTATGGTTGCCAACTGCCAAGTATGAACTTGGTAAACTAAAACTTGGTGGTTTTCAATTTAGTGAAGCAGATTCTAAAGTCTATGTTCTATTTTCATTTCAAATATCATTTTGAAAAAAAAATCAGGTTATGTGGGTTCTGGTCAACCTGAAAAAAGCAGGTTAAACAGGTTCAGGTTGACCCATTTAAAAGTTGTTAAAAAAAATCTGGTTAAACAGATCAGGTCAGGTTGACCCGATAAGTTTCAGATTAGATTAGGGTTAAGGATCTTGACCCGAATATAAAAACAGATCAGGTTCAGGTTAGGGGGTATTCAACCCGATTATAGGTGACCTGAACACGAACCAGACCCAACCCGACCTGATTGCCAGGCCTATTTAAGATTGAGGAGTAACTGATGGGGAGGAAATGGTGGTGGTTGTTCGTGTAGTGGTGGTTGTTCGCGTCAGTGAGGAAAGGAAAGAGGATAGGTGGTTCGTGTGGGTGAGGAAAGAAGAGAGAGAGGATGAAGTTCTTAGGGTTTGAGAGATGGTGGTGGTTTTAACGGGAATGGGCCTCAAGATTTAGGGTTTGAGAGATGGGTTGGAAATGGTGGTGGTTTCAGCGGGAATGGGGGGGGATTAGAGTGGAAGAGGGATATTAGGGTTTGAGAGATGTAGGGAAGAAATGGGGCGCATGAATTGAGAGCTAAAAATATATAGCTGCACGCGAAGTTTGGGCCTCAAGATTTTGTGGGCTGGATTTGAGCGCTCAACATACAACCATTAACTGATTCGGGTTTTTGAACCGGATCAATTAACAAAAAGGACTAGATCCTTTTTGTGAACTGATCCGGCTTAATACCCAACCCGATCAGTTAATTCCCCATTTTTTTGCGCGCAAAATCAATGACTAAACTGATCCGATTTTGGACCCGACCGAATCAGTTTTGTTGTGACATTTAAGCTTTTTTCCACTAGTGTATTGAGCAAAAAGAATGCCAAGCCCCGTTTGATTCTTTGGATATTGCTTCTCCAAGAGTTTGACATGGAGATTAAGGACAATAAATGAACCGACAATGTCGAATCGATCATCTTTCCCTCTCACCTTAGAAGCTCGAAAAGATGATCTCCCAATCGATGATTCCTTCCCCGATGATCAATTATTTAGTATTTACTCTACTACACTTGGTCAATCTCCTTGGTTCGCTGATATTGTGAATTTTCTTGCTAGCGGAGTTTCCCCTCCTGATAACTCTTCATATCAACGCAAGAAGTTCTTCCATGATGTCAAACATTACTTTTGGGATGATGATGATTTTTTTATTAAACCCCTTCTTAGTATGATGACGATTCACTAAAGGAAACTCTTAGATCATTAATTTGTATACGATAGGATACGTGGAATGACATTAGTGTATTTCATTGGCCAATTTTGAAAAAACTATTCGCATGTAAGGTCAAAATAACCCTTATGTAGTATGATATGGCTATATTATGTATGGATAAAACCCGCTTACCACTATTTTGAGTAAAATATTGTCCAAGAAACATTACTAGTATCTTCTAGGAATGAAATGTATTTTAATTAGCCAATTTTGGGCATTATCAATCTTTTACGACATGACCCAAGTCAGTTTTAGAATATGTCCTAAACTATGATTATTCGGATATTGAACCAACCTCTTATAAAAAATGATCCTTAAGACCCCTATTTATAGTTACCCCGCACATTTATGAAAGGTTAAATGTTTATTTAGTATCAAAAGTATCTTAAATTTATCGAATACCACTAGTGGAAAAATCACGAAATGACACAACAAAAGCGATCCGGTTTAGATAAAGCCCGGATCGGTTTTGGTGGGCTTTTGTAACCAAGCATTCCACAAGTGAGGAGAACCGATCTAGCCGGGATCAAGCCGGATCGGTTTCGGCTCGGCTTTATAAAACAAACGGTCCAAGACGCCGCCTATCTCTCCTCCTTTAGCTTATTACAAAAATCATTTAGGGTTCACCAATACGCGCCTCCACTTTCTCTCATTCCCTCCCCCCCTTCATCCGCCGAACCTTAGCCCCATCTCCTCTCTACATTTTCATTTCCTATATTGACCTCTCATCTCCTCTCTCCATTTTCGTCGATCATCTCCTCTTCTCTCATCATCTCCTCTAATCTCTCTCTCTTCTCCCCTTCAACGAACACCAGTCAGGCACCCATCCCCTCCGCCGCTTCGTTTGTCATGTTAAGTTGTCAGCGAACAACCGAGGCACCAACGAACGAAGATTTTGTCTCCTATCCTTAAACGTCATTCAACGAACGAAGAGTTTGTCTCCTCGTTGCCGTCGCTCACGCCACCACATTTCTCCTCCTCGTCGCCAATTCACCGTCGTCCAGTCACCAGATTTCGTCCCCTCCACTCAACGTTGTTAAGTTGCTCCACTCTCGCCGTCGTTCCAGATCAAGGGTTAGTTCAAGGTTTAGTTTTTTTTTTTTTTTTTTAGAATTCCGATTTAATTTCGACCATATATAGAATTCTGATTTAATTTCAAATCTTTTAGGATTGTAATTTATTTCGCTTTATTTGCTTTAATTTTTCGATTGTAGGTTTTATCGTTTAGTTAATTTCATCCATATTGTATACAATTTCGTTTAAGTTTCAAAATTTTTAGGGTTGTAATTCCGAAGGTTTTGAATGAAGATTTTTTGCTTTTTTTTTCGATTTTTAGTTTTATTTCTATTCGTTGTAAATTCGTTTTAGTTCTATTTTTTTGCCTTTGTTCGTTGTAATCTCATCTCTGTTGTTGTTTTTTTTCAATCGTTAATATGTTTAATTTTGATTGTTAGGTCTGTTAATTGTTTGTATAATAATTTGGATATTTGCCTGATTTTGATGGAAGTTGAGCAAAAAGAAAATATCATTGCTACAAAAATTGGAAAGCTGAGTACAAAGCACAATGTTCGCTGTTGTTTATTGTTGCTTTTGTATGTTGTGGGCTTGTCATCGCTTGTGGAAATTGCCGATTTTTTTATTTACTATTACCAAGAGCTAACTGATCCGGTTGTTTGTGAAAACCGGATCAGTTTACAACTAACTGATCCGGTTTTTACAAAAAAAAAGAGATCAGTTAGTTGTGAACTGATCCGATTTTGGCAAATAACCGGATCAGTAAGTTTTTAACTGATGCAGTTTTGGACCGGATCAATTATGTAATATCCCGAAACTAAAACATGTTTAATTAAGTAATTATGAAGGTTAAAATCTTTGATTAACAATAATTATAAGCTAAATAAACATATTATGAATTTTATGGCTAAAAGAAATTAAATTTTGATTATAACATTACTATAAGTAGAGTTGGACTAACAAATAACAACTAACAAGTAATGAATTACTGTAAGTATAAGAATTTTGGTTTAACATTAACAATAATGAGCCAAATAAACAAAAAAAGAAAAGAAAAGGAAAGAAAAGAACTCCCCCTACTAAAGCCCTAAACCCACGGCAAACCCCGACAACTCACCGCCCCTATTTTTCCCTCTCTTCTCTTTGTCCCCTACACTAGCTATCCTATGAACAAAACCACCACTCATTGCTTAACCCATCTCACTCTTGTTCCCTACAATTCATCTATAAGTATTCAGTGATTTAGAGTTGAAATTTCAATCTCACAACAACAACAAAAATCACAAAAAAATTCATCTTCTCCCACTCCTCCTCTCACGGCACCACCACACCACCACCACTGTGCGCACCACCTCCGGTGCACCGCCGACCAGAGGACACCGTGCCAGCAACCCCGACGCCACGTCGCAGCCCCAGCGCTCCTCCTCCCTTCGCGCCTCCCCTGCTTCGTCGTGCTTGTTGCTGCTCCTGTTTTCTCGTTGTTGCCGGAGCTTTGAGGACCGACGAACGCTGCTGGTCTGCTTCTTCCGTCACGCACTGCCGCCTGCACTCCTCGCCGGAGCTCCATCTCTCTCCCTTGTGTCGTCCCTGCTCTAAATAGCAGAGGTAAAATGAACCTCTTATTTTCCCCCTCAATTCTGAATTTTAAGTTTAGGAAGTTAGCCCAAGGTTGCTATTATTAAGTTAGTTTAGATTGGGCCCAAATCAGTTTAGTTAAACCAACTTAGTTTAATTGTTGCATGTATATTAGTTGGGCACAAATCTGATTTGTTAAGTTAAACCATGTTAGTTTGATTTATGGATTAAACATGCTAATGGGCTCAAATCAGATTTATATAATGTTTAAAAAAAGCTACTTAATAAATTGTTGGGCTAATGGAGACAAACTAAAACTGATTTAGTGTTTTATTAAACTATGTTAGTTTAATTTATTAAGTTAAACATAATTGTGGGCTTAAAAACTGATTTGGTTAAGTTAAGCTACTTAGTTAATTTGGTTGCTTTGATATATTGGGCTTAGGTGGACTGATTTGTTGGATTTAATTAAATCACTTAGTTTAGCTTAAACCTTTAACTAGTTTGGGCTAATATTATATTAAGGATTAGTTAAAAATGTTATGTTAATCTAATTAACTACTAGTTCTTATAATCTGAATTTTGTAATTGAACATTAAGAACACTCTAGTTTGCAAAAATGACTACATTTAGTTCATAAGCTTGTTGACAACTAATGTGGGATATTAATGTTAATAATTTAGATAATTAGATTAATGATAATAATCAATCAAGTTTAGTGATAATCACTCTTAAGCTTATTTAGGAAATAAATGAGTTATTTGATAGTAATAATATATGTCACTCATTAGTTAACTTTTAATCATATTAAGGTTAAAGGATGATAACATTGTCATATTATGAGTTGTGTTAAAGTATAATTATTTAAGTAGCAAGTACTTATAGTCTAAGTTAAAAAGCCTATATTTACAAGTCCTTAACCGTGAATTATAAGTCAAGATTATTATTACCACCTCAATGTAGCTTCCATATTTAAAAGATGTTAAGAATAACAACATAAATTATTAGTTACGACTATGGTTATTATGTTCGTCTAAATATGGCTCTTAAGTTTAAAAGATGTTAACGGTAACAACATAAATTATGATTCAAAATTATGCTTCTTAATTAGTCTATGTATGACTCGTATATTTAAAAAGACTTTAAGAGTAATCACTTAACTAATTCACGGCCTAATGAAAGAATACTTTCGAAAATTCCAAGTCTAAGTAAATAGTAGTAATAAGTTTCATTATTCAACTCTTAATTCGATCAAAGGAAGGGAATATTACGAGTCTCCCTCGGCTATCAAGAAACTTAACTACGATATCAGGTAACATCTACTGCTAGCACCCGCACGCCCTTTCCAACTATGTTTTATGATGCTTTATACGATATTTATGCTATGTTATTTGTGGTGTGCGGGATATGAAATGTTTGCTATGTAAATGATGTTTATCAAATGATTTGATGTTATGAAGTATGATGATTTTGAAGTTATGAAAATATGATTATGATTACGTTTAATGATTACAATTACGTTTCATGATTATGATTACGATGATGTAATGTAATTATGATTACGTTATGATTAAGATTATGTTTTATGATTACGATTACGATGATGTAATGTAATTATGATACGTAAAAGAAACGAAACATGATAAAGTTAAGTGAAAGATGGTTCTTAACAGTATTCTTTGGGCATCGAAAGTGTCACCTTTGTTGTGACCGCCTTTCTGTAGGTACCACAAGTGTCACCTTTGTTGTGGCCACCCTACTGGTTAATGATTGGGCACCGAAAGTGTCACCTATGTTGTGGCCGCCTTTCTGTATGTTCTGGGGAGACGTCTCTGGTTCATAACCTGGGCATCGAAAGTGTCACCTTTGTTGTGGTCGCCTTTCTGTTGGGCACCGAAAGTGTCACCTATGTTGTGGCCGCCTTTCTGTAAGTTATGGGGAGACGTCCATTCTAAGTTACCAATATGATTAACTAAGATGAAAAGATAATGATGAAACTTATGATATGTTTATGAAATGATTTTACTATTTCTCTCCTCCCTGTTTGCTAATAAAATGAATTGCAATGTTTTACGATGTTAGAGTAGTATGTTACTGAGCCTCGGCTCATGACGTTTTGTTTTATGTTTTAGGTACGGAAGAACAGTTGCAGTGTGGCTATTATAATGAGATATGTTGAGGAGATTATGATTTATTTGAGATATATAGGATATTCTATATTAGTGGTAATCAATTATTAAGTTATGATAAGCATTTGTATAGTTGAAATACCATTATAAGTTATTATTTTATTAGTGGACCAATAACCCACAGACTTAAGTTACGATTCCGCTGCCGATTAAGGTTATGTATTTTCGGGGCGTTACAGAATGGTATCAGAGCCGAAACCTAGTCGAAAGTGCGGAGTCTTATACTTTACACAGCCTAGGTTTGTTTAAAATCCCGACCGTTTTAATCACACTTCAGTAGTTCTTATTTTGCAAGACATAAAGGTCAACTCCACCAAAAAATCGCCAATGAGAAATTTCCTGTGCAATTTCCATCATATACTCTGCATAGAACTTTGAAATGGTAAGATAACAAGATGGTTCTTAACTTCTTGTCGGTTTTACTTTCTATGGTTTGTAAGAACTAGTAAAGCTCAGTTAGTGTTTCTTTATTTTTCGTTTCTCGTTTGGATGTTCTATCTGTAGTTGTATTTTAGTTTTTGATTAATGCAAATTTCATTAATGTCAAAAAAAGAAAGTGTGCAAGTAATAAAAAGTACGAAAGAGTTTGATATGGGAATGATTAAGAAGATAAGAAATTTAAAGAGTTGTGGAGTATGTATATACTTCCTTCGTTTTGTATTAGTTATAACATTTAGGCGTTCAACACGATTTATGTACGAATCTTAATGAGAAATTGTTTACTAGCACAGGAAGGCATATATTAATCCTTAAAATGTTGTTCGACTTTTTATAATGTATATCTCAAACCATTAAATTTATAATTAAATTAATATATAATCTAAGACAATAATCGTTAAAGTTGTGTGTTGGTAAACAACTAAGTCAAAGGGGTATTTGGTTGAGAGAGTTTTGAGGTAAAAAGAGAGGTTTGAGATGAAAAGAGATGTTTGACTAGCCCAAACCTCTAATGAGAGTGTTTGGTTGAGAGAGGATTGAAAGAGAGGTTTGAGCCCAAAAAGCTAATATGAAAAAAGCTACTAGTAGGAGCTTTTTGGAAGATAGGCTTGTAATTTAGTTGTGTAATGACTAATATATATATATATATATATATATATATATATATATATATATATATATATATATATATATATATATATATATATATATATATCCTAAAGTTTGTCAAATTTACTACCTTTTACAAAAAAGGAAATTTTATTAATAAATAACATACTTCGGGCACTTTTTGAAATAAATACTTAGGTTGTATGAAATTTTATATAAATACCAACTTTCTGCCATTTCTTTTGGAATCACTACCACTTAGAGGGTGTTTGGTATGAAAAAATTTGATGTAAGAAACGGATTCAAATAAGTATTTCTATTTCTACTTGTTTGGTATGAGAGTGTTAAGTAACAAATACCGTTTCCGAAGGGAAACATAATCCTCTCATGTGTTACCCTTATTAAACTAGTGGAAACAAATCACGTTTACTTCCTCAATCATAAACCTCTCAATTGTTTCCATTCCACTAGGAAACCAAACAACTATTATAAGTAACAATTATTATTTCCATTACCCCTCTTTATCCAAATCCTTTCTATTCTATTTACATTGATTATACCAAACACCCCCTTAATAGATTTTCGCAAAACCGTTAGTTTTGCTTCGTTAGTGGCATGTGAAATTACCTTCTTACCTTCCATTAATCTTCTCCACCACCACCATCACCACCAAACCCCACGAAACTCACTACCGTTGTGATCCCTTTCACTCTCCTAACCACCATTACGAGGTGGTGGTGGTTTCATGTCAATTTTTTGGTGGGTGGAGGTGGTGGTGGTTTCGTTAGGTTAGGGTGGCGGCGTGGGATGATTTTTTAGTGGGTGGAGATGGTGGTAGCTTTATAGTTGGTTGTAGTTGTGGGTGGGTCGGTGTTTGGGTGGGTGGAGGTGGTGGTGGCGGCAACGGTTGAAAGTATGGTTGTTGCATGTGGTAGGGGTGATGGTGGTGGGGGGAAGGGCAAAATTATAATTTCATGTGCCACTAACGATGCAAAACTAACGGTTTTTGCAAGATTTCGTTAAGTGGTAGTGATTCCAAAAAAATTTTGTCAACCTTGGTACTTATATAAAATTTCATACAACATAGGTATTTATTTCAAAAAAGTTCCCAAAGTAAGGTATCTATTGATAAATTTTCCAATAAAAAACCACCAAGAAATTAGGATTTTTTGGTAAAAACTACCTTTCTTTTTGCAAGTTATTGGAATTACTACCTTTATTAATTTTTTTAAAATTTAACTACATTTGTTATTTCAAAAGTGGGATTATTGATACCTTATAACGGATTCCGTCTAATTTCTCATCCAGTAGGGCCCACTCCTTATTTACTATTTTCAATTTATCCCAACAGCTCGAAATTTCCTCATTCTTTTCTTTTCAATCTTCACTCTTCACCTTCATCTTCATTGCCGTTGATTCCTCTCTCTCACCCACCTCCATCTCATTCTCTCTCTATCTGACTAGTCCCAACCATCTTCATCACCACATCATTATACAGAAGAAAGGAGGGAGGGACCACATTATTCTTTGACCCGTCACTGCCATCCTCAAACTAGGGTTTTGACCAAAAATTTAAAATACAAAGTAGATTAATTTCCCCAAATTCCATGAACCCTAATTTGCAATTCCAAAACTTATCTTCACTTTGTGGCAGCAACCTTAATCAAAACAAATTAAATCCCTTAACTAACTAATTGTAGCGACACATAACCCCTTAATTGGCAAACCCTAACCCCAATTGAATCTTTAAAGGAGAATTTGAGAGAGTATAAGAGTGATATTTAATGAAACTTATCAATTTATATTAGTTCAGTTAATTAAGGAATAAATTGAGAAAGAAAAGAGGGAAAATTGGAAAAAAAAAATAAGTGGGCCCCATAAGACAGAAAATTGACGGCAACCGTTACAAGGTAGCAATATTCTAGTTTTTAAAACAACAAAGGTAGTTAAATTTTTAAAAAATTAAGAACGGACGTAATTCCAATAACTTGCAAAAAAAAAAGTAGTTTTTACCAAAAAAATCCAAGAAATTACTCCCATATCCGCAACTTTGCCAAATCTTTCTTTTTTTGAAAGAAAGCCCTCAAGGGCCACTGAATATCATTTAAATAACTATCCAAAGCCAACAAAGAGTCAATGCAAGAAGAAAAATCAACTAACCAAAATTTTCTACCTAAGACCTAAGGCAAACACTTTTGAAGAAATTGCGTTAACCAGGTGAAGACAATAACTTTCCACAACCACATTTAGAAACACGAACTCCACAACCAGTTGAATACCAAACAACATAGCCTTTGCCTCAACAAATAACGGCTCCCAATAGTCCTCCACCTTCCATGTTGCAGCCACCAATGCGCTGCCATCCATATCCCTCTAATTACCGCACCAGCCGACGCACCCAAACCCTTAACACACCCTCTGTCCACATTCAGCTTAACGAAGCCCTCTCTAGGTGGTGACCAGCATTGTCGAGCAGCTAACCCCACGCTCGCCCCATGTCGGTCTTCCACACGAAGCTCCGCAAGAGTTTATGCACGTAGGCCATTGTTTGATGGGGACCACAAACCTCCCCCTCAAGCAACCACCTAGTTGTAACAACCCTGAATTTCCACATTCTTTAGAAAACATATCAGAGTACAAAGCATGGAAAATTCAAGAGCTGTTATGCCGCGGTTATTAAACATTTAATAACAGCAAGGCAAAAGGTACTACTACTAGTACATAAATTAATTATTAACTATTACAACTAAAAGAAAATGTAATTAATTAATACACTCCTATAACAAACCATAATTCTAAACTATTGCGGCAAGTGAAGTCTTAACTTTAATAAGTCTATATCTAGGTGAAGTCAACGCTCTCACCCAATATAAGCTAGTCACCATCAAGCCCCGCACATTGAAGACATGTAATATCGCCCAAAAAGGCGAGCAAGATTTCATACCAATAACAATTTTGAACTATCCAATGTGCGGGTGGAATACATACATAGTATTCCACAAAATCATTTCACTGTACAACATTCAACTTGAATATAATAGACAACCTTCAATAATTCAAATCCACTTTACTTTATTTCTAAACCATTACGTAAAACTTTCAAATATAACCTTTCGTAACTGGTGAGTAGGAAGTAGTAAAAATCCAATGAGCTAGCTAGGCTCACTTGGATAAGGTAAACACCAAAGCCCCTAGTATGCATACCCCTAACTTGATAACGTATCAAGAAGGAAGACGAATGGCAAGAGTATTGATCAATATACTCCCAACTACTAAAATAAATTGTTGAGACACTGTTAACTCAACATACTTCCATACTCGAGGAATACCGCTTACCGGCAACCCCACAATTTAATTAAAACTTGGTAATAATGAGGAACTTCCTCCTTTTCATAATCTCAACTTGTCTCACGAGGAACTTCCTCCTTTTAATAATCTCAAACTTTATTTTGATATAAATATCGTCAAAATAATTAAAAGCTCCATAATAGCATCGTAAAAACGATTCCAAACTCAATATAAATCTCAAATCAATATGAAATACTTTCGAAATAATGCACAAGCTTAGTATGAAATCTTACCTTATTAGCAAGCCACAATCAACCAATCTCAATCACAAGTCAAAAAGGTTCCTTTACGAACCCGGAATCTACAATATAATAATATAGTATAAGTCACTAGACTATACTTCATACAGTTCATCTAAAAATAGCACAAGCTAGTTAAAAGGCTTTCACTAAACTGGAAACAACTCAACTTGTCACAATCTAAGAAGTCACAAATTAAAGTTCATAGATTAAAGGTCAATGGAAGCAACCTGAGCAATAAACCTGGATAGTCAAATAATAAGGATGGAGTTGACTCTAATACTAAAAGTCCATTAATAAAACATTCATAAGAAAACATTGAAACTTAAAACATTCGAAACTAACTATATTTTTTATCAATTTCAGCAGGAACTTAAAATGGACATAACTTCCTCATTCGAACTCCAAATCAAGCGTTTCTTGAGCCTATCTTGAGTAAAATTTCGATACGAACAACTTTTGTGAAATAGTATTTTTGCTAAAAATGCCCAGAAATTGCTTAAAACTGCCTTTTTCGAACTGACGGGTAATTCATACGAGATACACTATAAATTACTTTGAACACACATTCCATTAATCTCAACTAATTACTAAACACCTAAATAAACATCCTATTCATTCAATTACACACCCAAATAATTAAAATCAAAACCCCCAATTTAATTTATCTCAAGAACCCTAAATTAACAAAACCCCAATTCGAAATTACTAAAACTGAAATTAAAACATGGTAAAGAATCTTACTTGATTAAAGGGAAGTAATGAGAGCAAAATTACACTATAAGAGAACCCGAAAATCTCCACTTCGATCCGATTTATGACCCGAAACCCGCGAGTATAAAACTCAATTCTCTCTCTTCGAAATACCCACAAAACTAAAAAAAATATTGAATAAAGATGAACAAGATTGAAGTGATGATGGTTGATAGAGAAACTAGTAGTTTTAATGGAGTTGAAGGTTGGAGAGAAAGAAAGAAAGGAAGATGAATGATGGAGTACAAAGAGGAATGAAGAACGACGTTCTTCTTTCTTTTTCTTTCGTTCTTCTTCTCTCTCTTTTTTTCGTTCCTCTTTCTTTTCTTTTCTTTTCTTCTTTTTTTTTCTTTATAATAATAATATAATTGTAGTTAGGTACTTAACCTTGGGAATTTAGGAATTAACTTTTGACCCCTTTTAAGGTAAAGTCAATTAGTGAGAAGTAAAATATATTTAATAAAAGAATATTTTAGTTTATTTTTGGAAACTATAATAATATAAATAATTACTAAACAATATAAAAATACGGGGTGTTACACTAGTCCTTGCATTCCATATATCCCAGCATATGGTCATCAAAAGCCCATGTTCCAGACGAAGGAGTTGATCCAGACACGCTAGTGCCAAGTCCCCAAAGCTGCGATAAACCCTGATGTGTCATTTTTATATATAGTTTTAGGTGCATTTAGGTTGCATTTTAGAGCATTTATATTCATATTTAGGTTCATTATAGCATCATATTCTTAAGTTATGCTATTCTACTCCTATTTGGTATGTTTCTTGTTTTTGATCAATTTCAGGTATTGAGAACGTAGTTGGAGTATAATTAGCTAAGCTTGAGGATTAGGAGAAGTTGGAAGGAAGATACACTGCATAAGGATCGTTTAGATATGTTATAGTACGAGTTTGAGCGAAAACAAAGTGGAAAATCATTGGAAGAAATGTGAAAAAGAAGTCACGTCTACTCTTGTGATCATAACTTTTGATGTACTTCTTCGAATTTAATAATTCCAGCAGATTTAGAAATTGTACTTGAAGAGTTTTCCAACTATAGGTGGCACGCTCCGAGGAGACTTCTAGTCAAGAAGTTATGCCTTTTCGAAGATGGGACTATTTCTGCTGCCCATTTAATGATTTATTCGAAACTTTTCTTATTTTGTAAATTACTTTCCTAGTCCTATTAGGTTATTTAATATTATTTAGATTAGGAATAACTCCTCTTTCTTCTCTCCTCTCTATACGTTATATTTGATCATTAGTTTACTTTTAGTTTTCTTCCTTTTTTCTCTCAAGCTTTTAGTTGTAAACCCTAGTTTCTCTTCTCTTTATTAATTCATGAGTTCTATTAGTTTCTTTCATTGATTTCTTTAATTATGCTTTTCTTTGTAGATTTAGATTTAATTCTTTATTTCATGATTGATTAGTTTTATTTTCTAGGGTTGGAAATCCATATTTATATACTATGAACCTTGATTGATGTTTATTGATTGTTTGATTAGTCGTTGATATTTGTAATTGATTAGTGTTTTTATTGTTAATCTTGCAACCTAATCATTGTCTGATTAAACTTGCTAATAAAGAGTCATAGATCGAGAGACAGTAATTTTTAGAGGCTTACCAACAATTAGCAAATCTGATTATGTTAGCGACCGTACTGCATATGTTGATTTGAGAGCATTAAGACCGGACCGTAGGATTAACCAGTGCTCTAGATATCTGATTAATTGAACTATTGATGTTATTTTGATAGATTTCGAAATATGAACATGGTGAACCATTGCCCTATATCTTTTTAGTTTGATTTTCATATTTTATTAGTTTAGAACCTTAATTCTCATTTCTTTGATCTGTTTAGTTTTCCCATACCTTAGAAGCTTTATTAAAACGATTTTTTCACCATATACCCCTGACAAATTTTTTTTTGCACCATATACCCTTTCAACTTTCCAAATTCACCATATACCCTCCACGTTTCAAAAAATACATCCACTTACCCTTTTGACTAACGGTGTTAGACTTCCGTTAGTCATTAGGCCCTAATCCTCCCCTAACCCTAATTAACTAACTTAAATCAAACCCTAATCTAATACCCTAATACTAACCTTAACCCTAAACACCCCTCCCCCACCCTAACCCTAATTAAACTCTAACTCTCTCTCTAACCCCACCCACCGGCTCCCCACCCAACCCAACCCCGGCCTACCGGCCCCCCCAACAACCACGCAGCCTCCCCATGACCCCCCCCCCTTCCCGTCGTCGCCGCACAGCCCCCCCTCCCCCTTCCCCCGTCGTTGCGCCCCCCTCCCCCTTCCCCCTTCGTCGCGCAGCCCCCTTCGTCGCGCGGCCCCCCTCCCCTTCCCACGTCGTCGCGCGCACCCTCCCTCCCCTTCCCCCGTCGTCGCTTGGTTTTCGGGCGTTACGTATTTGGCGTTTTCGATTTTTTTTTTTCATTTTAGGGGAGGGGAGGGTTCGGCGGAAAGGGACCGGGAGGGTGCGCGGGAAAGGAGGGGGGGAGGGTTCGACGGTTGCGGGAAGGGGAGGGGAGAGGGCTGCAGGGGAGAGGGGTTGGGCGACTGCAGGGGAGGGGGGAGTGGGGCCGCAGGGGAGGGTGCGGGGGTGGGGGAAGGGGGGAGGGATGGTGGTGGTGACGGGGAAGGCGGCAGGGAGGGGGTCGGTGGGGGAAGAGGGGAGGGGAGGGGGGGGGGAAGGGGAAGGGGAAGGGGAAGGGGGGGGGAGGGGGAGGGGGAGTGGGTGGTGGTGGTGATGGGGAAGGGGAAGGGGAGGGGGTGGTGGTGGTGACATGGTCGTGGTGACGGGGTGGTGGTGCGGTGGGGGTAAGGGGTGGTTAGGGTTAGGACCCAAGCTAGTGGTTAGGGCCCAAGTTAGTAGTTAGGGCCCAAGTTAGTGAATTGGGTTAGAGTTAGGATTAGGGTTTGATTTAAGTTAGTTAATTAGGGTTAGGGGAGGATTAGGGCCTAATGACTAACGGAAGTCTAACACCGTTAGTCAAAAGGGTAAGTGGATGTATTTTTTGAAACGTGGAGGGTATATGGTGAATTTGGAAAGTTGAAAGGGTATATGGTGCAAAAAAAAATTTGTCAGGGGTATATGGTGAAAAAACCGTTATTAAAACGACCATATCTCTGAGGATTCGACCCTACTTACTATACTACATTGTTAGAAGGTTTGTTAGGAATTATTTTTGACAGGTGTACGACAGCCTATCAAACCCCTGCCACTACTTCACCTACACCACTTGAATCCCAAATAAGCCTTGCAATAACACAATCTCGCAAGCAATGTAGCTCTGTTTCATCCTCCACTGCACAAAGGTTACACAATTGTTCCATACTTGCCACACGCTTACTCTGACCCCTTTGTGTCGGCAAAGCCCCACGACAAGCCCTCCAAAAGAAAAGCTTAACACGTGGAAGGGTATTAGCCTGCCATATCTTACTCCATAAATTAGAGCTCATTGATGATGAAGTCGTGCTCTCGCCATCCAACTCACCAAAAATGACTCGGTAGGCCGAACGGACAGAGTAGTCTCCGTCTTTCTCCAGATCTCAACATAAAACATCGTCAGGAAGACGGGAACTAAGAGGAATGCTCAAGATACGCTCTTGTTCAAAAGGGATAAATAGCTCACTTTAGTTTGTAAAAGTCACTTTTACAATAGTTATCAATAAACTTAGGAAAAATTAACAAGGGCGGTCCTAACAATTGCCCCCCTTCCATAAAAGGTCCCAACTTTCAAATACTCCATAGCAGTCCCAACTTTCATGTGTATTTGACACTCGTGGTCCTTACAGGTTTTTCACCTGCTAGAGCCGGTTGGTCACATGAGGTATTAGTTGTTGCACTGCACATGACTTATTTTTGTGAACAGAAGAATTTATTTGTACTAAAATACTGCTTATGTGAGAGATATCTAAATGTTTTTTTCTTGAATTTCTTTTTGCAAATTTGATAAACTTCGAGTCGCAAATGCGCCGCTCCTTTCCAACTTACCATTAACTCTTCCAATACCATCAATGTTAGTCGAATCTGTGACAAATTGATAACTAATTTCTCAATCATAACTAATAAAATTCAGTTACCAAAGCTCAAAATATCAAACAAAAATTTAATAATGAAAAATAAATACATAGCATTCTTACCGATTAATTTCGCCGGATGATTGAATCAATAAACTGAGCTAAATCTGGAAAAAGAAAAGAAGCTACAGAAAAAGTCAGTTGTCCAGAGCTTCTTTAATGAATTAGATTAATTGTTCTGTGATTTTTAGTGAAGAGTGATGATGGAAGAAGAAGTACCTTAGGGGGACAAGATTGTAAATTGGGGTTGTCCCACACTAATCACCCCCTTTTTCTTTTTGATGCTATGAAATTTTTGAGTCCTGTTCCTTCCTTTTTTTTTGACGAGATTCGTGGATCTTTTTGTCTCATGAAACCAAACGAATTGGTTGAGCTATATATCGAGCCTGCGACTGGTTAGTCAAGTATTTACGCTTCCTTCAATTCTTGTGCTCGATGGAACCTATTTCTACCATTTTTTTGAAGAGCTAATTTTTTTCCAGTTTTGCTAGTTTGGATGACAGAAGAATAGAGGTAGGATGTGGGGGTAGGGCATGCTTGTGGTTTCGTGGTGGGATGGGTGGTGGGTGAGAATGGGTGAAGCCGTGAAGAGGGAAGGAGGACTAGTAGAGTAGCAGTAGCCAGTAGCCAGTAGCCAGTAGCCAGTAGCCGAAAGAACAAGGGAGTAAGAAGATGAAAATGGAGTAATATTGATAGTTGGGAGATTTTCTTTACAAAAAATGTAAAAATGAAATTTAACCACCTTAGCCAGTTACCGGTCAAGTGAGACCAAGCATGTCAAATGCATATGAAAGTAGGGACTGCTATGAAGTATTCGAAAGTTGGGCCTTTTATGGTAGGATGTCAATAGTTGGGACCGTCCTTATCAATTTTTCCATAAACTTAATTATCCTAAAACATTAACACTAATATATTACAATAGTTATCAATAAACTTATGGACTGAATGTGAAGTTACTTTTACAAACTAAAGTATGTGAATGATACACTCTCATTAACTTTGCCAAATCTTTCCAAATTCAACTTCGCATTTTCCCCGTTTGAAAGATGAAATACCCAACACACACATTCTCTCTTTCCTCTGGTGCTCTCACTCTCTCTTCCCTCCCTTGCTTCCTCTCTTTCGGTCTTCAATCTTCGTATAACTCTCAACTTCTCAATCTCCTCTCTCCTTTCCAACCTATTTCTTGAACAACATGGAGGATGTTCTGAAAGCTATTGCATCACTTAGTCCTTTATTCAATGTTTTTTTTACAGTTCTAAACTTCTACAAAATATGGAGGGCCTCCTATACCTTCATGTTTAAAAGCATTCTAGGTTGTATTGGGTTCACAACCATTATTGTATTCATTACGCAGTTGATATATTAGGCACATGCAAGATACTCGCGCGATTCAGTTCAAGAAAATGACTAGAAATAAAGATATGAGGTGTTTCTCGAACAATACAATGCAATTTTTCGACAAATTCAGTCGGAGAGAGAATTTAGCGCAGGAATGATGAAAAACGTCGTAGGAATCATGATAGAGAAAACAGACTGGGGTCAAGGTTACAGGCGATACTGATTGCTCACCAATGAACGTTTAATTTTTTTAAGTTGATGTGAAAGTTGTGGGAGCAGTAATGTTTTTTTTTTAAAGGGTGGGAACAGTAATGTTGATAGGAAATGAAATAGGTTATACTTTCTTTTTGTTAGGATTTTCTTGATTTTCTTGTTTTTTTTGTTAATGGTGCCAAGTATGATCATGAATTATCAGAGGTGTATTTTTGTTGAGATCGGACGGTGCAGCTATGATTGTTGGGTAGTTGAAGGATTCATGAGATTAGTGGGTTTTTACTTTTTAGATTTGTGAATTGTGAATATTAGTTTAAGTAAATGAAAGAGAAGAATTAGTGTCATTCGATTTTGTCTGAAATTGTTAGGACTCCTATTATTCTAGATAGATATTATTATTATTATGATGCATTTACATAGCATTAGGACTTTGTCCTCTAGATTGTATAAATAGTTTTTGGTGATGAATGAGAACACAAGACAGATTATTGAATCTTATCATGGTATCAACTATCAAGAGCCAAAAACTGAAAATTCTCTCAAGCAAAATCTGAAGAAAAAAAACGAACCAAGAAATCTGAAACCAAGACTCTATTTTTTCGAGTTCTAAGATCTTTGAATCAAAAAGAAGAAAAAAAAACAAAAACAAAAAGAAAAAAAAAAACAGAAAACAGAAAACACAACACATCAGACGCACCAAATATCCTTGGTTCTTCGACCCAGTTCTTCGAATCTTCGACCCATATTCAAGAACTCTCCCATTAATCATCACAAAATCTACAGCCCTCCGCCACAAATCTGCCTAATATATATGAAAATTTTATTTTTTTTCCTACAAAACTGAACCCAAAGAACCGGGCCATAAACCCAAATTCGAACCATGAACCCAACAAACGCTTCGCCGAGATCTTTGCTTGACCCAGACCATCCACGAGAGCACCGTCGTGGTTGTCCACCCCGCGGTGACAGGCGAGGATGGCCATCCCGCAGGGCCAGTTAGTGCGCACCAATTGACTGCAGGCAGCGGCACCGGTGGTGCCACGATGGCACCGCGACCCACACCAGCGCTGCTGGTCCGACCGGCGCAAGTGGGGGTGGTGGGGCTGCTGCTCCACTGCCTCGTGATGCGATGTCTGCAGGATTAGCAGGCATTACTACTTAACAATGGCAAAATCTTTTGGATTTTTTAACTCTTCCTAAACCCAAAGATCGATTGAATGGAAAATCTTTGTGGATTCTAGATACGGGTGCAACTCATCATGTCACAGGCACTTTCTCACATTTTTGTGATGCGCGGAAAATAAATGGTTGTCCAGTTGGATTGCCTGATGGTAGCTCTGCAGAGGCTACACATGAGGGAGATGTTCTTCTTCCCGGAAACTTGAAAATTACTAATGTTCTATTTGTGCCTAACCTTGATTGTAATTTGATTTCTATTCCACAATTGTTGGATGCTGAAAATTGTGTTGTCCAATTCACTAAAACATGATGTGTATTACAGGATCGCACGACGAGGATGATGATTGGAGCGGGTGAACGACATGACGGACTTTTCTTTTTCCGGGGCGTTCCGACGGTGAAGATCATGGTTGTTGATGGTATGGCATCCATAGATTTGTGGCACAAGCGCTTGGGTCATCCTTCAGAGAAAGTTCTGCGCCATTTACCTTGTGTGAGTCCCTCTAGTAGTAGTAGTCGCAATATAGATGGGTGTGATGTCTGTTTTCGTGCTCATCAACCTAGATTTAGTTTTCCTAAGAGTGATAGTAGAGCTAGTCGGATCTTTGAACTTATCCATTGTGATTTATGGGGGCCATATCGAACTAAATCTGCTTGTGGTGCTTCATATTTTTTAACAATAGTTGATGGTTTTTCCCGCACTGTGTGGATATATTTATTATATAATAAATTGGAGATTGAAATTATGTTTCAGCATTTTGTGGCATTGGTTGAACGACAATTTAATCAGACCATAAAATGTGTTAGGAGTGATAATGGAACGGAGTTTAATTGTCTGAAACCATATTTTCTGAATCAAGGCATTATATTTGAGACTTCTTGTACTAGCACCCCCCAACAGAATGGCACAGTTGAACGGAAACATTGACATATTTTAAATGTAGCACGTGCCTTACGGTTCCAAGCTAATTTACCTTTGAAGTTTTGGGGAGATTGTGTGAATGTTACTTGTCATTTAATTAATCGTACTCCCACTGCAGTTCTAGATTATAAAACCCCTTATGAATGCTTATATGGCAAACCTCCAGTTATGACAGATATTAAAGTTTTTGGATGTTTGTGTTATGCATATAATTTGAATCATCGGGGTGATAAATTTGCTAGTAGGAGTCGAAAGTGTGTCTTTGTAGGTTACTCTTTCACTCAAAAAGGATGGAAATTGTTTGACTTGGAAACTAAACAATATTTTGTTTCCCGTGATGTGAAATTCATTGAGCATAAGTTCCCTTTTAGTTTTCCTGAACCTTTGTCTAATTCGTGAACTGGAGAGATGATGGTGGTTGATGATGTATGTGATGAGGAGTTCGAGACTCCTTGTGTTGCAGTTCCCGCGGGGGTTGAAGGGGAACTGCCCACGGCTACCAACGACGTGCACGAGGGGGAGGTCCCCGTGGGTGCCAGGGGGGCACCGATGGGGGCTGTGCTAGAAACTGCAGCTCGTGTTGTGCCTCCGGGCATGGCTGCGGATGTCGTGCCTGAAAATGATGGGAGTGAGGAGTTGCATGTTGGGGGTGATGGTGTGGAGGACATGGGGCGTGGTAGGCGCACGAAGATTCCTAATACGCGGTTACGTGATTTTGTGACTCATACTGTAGTGAAAAAGAAAAGTTCCTCTGCTCGGCCATCTGCTTCATCAAAGTCCTCAGGTACTCCCTATCCTATTACACATTATGTTAGTTGTGACAAATTTTCTGACAAGCATCGCAGATTTCTGGCAGCTATTACTGCATGCATCCCTCCGAAATCTTTTAAAGAAGCTATGAAACATGAAGGTTGGAGAAAAGCTATGGCAGCTGAAATAAAAGCCCTTGAAGATCAAGGCACCTGGGAATTACAACCTCTTCCTCCCGGCAAGAAGGCCTTGGGGAGTAAGTGGGTGTATACGGAGAAATATGATGAGCAAGGAAAGTTGCAGAGATTAAAGGCCATATTAGTTATATTTGGTCATCATCAGGTGGAAGGTATTGATTATAATGAGACTTTTGCTCCTGTGGCAAAAATGACGACAATTCGTACTTTCTTATCTATTGCAGCAGTGAAAAGATGGGAGATTCATCAGATGTATGTTCATAATTCTTTTCTCCATGGTGATCTGGAGGAAGAAGTATACATGAAAATTCCTCTTGGGTTTCAGGAAAAGAATACTAATCTGATTTGTAGAATGAAAAAATCGTTGTATGGATTAAAACAGGCACCCAGATGTTGGTTTGCAAAATTAGCTACTGCTCTCAAAGCATATGGCTTTAAACAGTCTTATTCTGATTATTCCATGTTCACTTTGACTAGGAAAAGTGTTCAGCTGAATGTGCTTATATATGTAGATGATATGATTATTGCAGGGAATGATCAGAATGCTTTACTGAACTTCAAAACTTACCTTGGTAAATGTTTTAGAATGAAGGATTTGGGTGTTTTAAAATACTTCCTAGGCTTGGAAGTTGCCAGGGGTTCTCAGGGAATATTTATGAGTCAACGAAAATATGCCTTGGATATTATTTCTGAGTGTGGCCTACTTGGTGCAAAACCGGCAGACTTCCCCATGGAGCAACATCATCAACTTGCCATGGCCGACAGTCCTTTATTGGACGATGCTGAGAAATATCGTCGCTTGATGGGCATGTTGATTTATCTTGCCGTAACTAGACCTGATTTAGCATATTCTGTTCATATTCTGTCACAGTTTATGCAGGCACCAAAATTAGTACATTGGGACGCAGCTCTAAGAGTTGTTAGATATTTGAAGAAAAATCCAGGACAGGGTATTTTATTTCGTTCAGATAGTGATCTCCGCCTCGAAGGGTGGTGTAATTCTGACTGGGCTAGTTGTCCTATTACTAGACGTTCCCTGAGTGGATGGTTTGTTCTGCTTGGGTATTCTCCGATTTCCTGGAAGACTAAGAAGCAGCCTACAGTATCACGTTCCTCTGCCGAAGCAGAATATCGTTCTATGGCTGCTATAGTTTGAGAATTAAAATGGCTCAAGCAATTACTGGGTGATCTTGGAGTTCAACATCCTGCAGGGATGAGATTATATTGTGATAGTCAAACTGCTTTGTATATAGCTAAGAACCCAGTTTTTCATGAGCGCACTAAACACATTGAAGCTGATTGTCACTTTGTTCGTGATGCAGTTTCTGAGGGGCTTATTACTCCATCTTATGTTCCTACCAAGTTTCAGCTGGCAGATACATTTACTAAAGCACTTGGTAGGACTCAGTTTGAGTTTTTATTATCCAAGTTGGGTGTGCGGAATGTGCACGCTCCAACTTGAGGGGGGGGGGGTGTTAGGACTCCTATTATTCTAGATAGATATTATTATTATTATGATGCATTTACATAGCATTAGGACTTTGTCCTCTAGATTGTATAAATAGTTTTTGGTTATGAATGAGAACACAAGACAGATTATTGAATCTTATTAGAAATGCACAATGAGATTTTTTTTTGAAGTGTAAAAATGGAAGATGTTTCATATAAAATAAGCAAAATTAGTGAAAATCAATAGATAGTTGGAAAAAAAAATTGTCTGGAATATAGCAAAATGGGTCTCTATGTATAGAGCTTGGAAAAATAGAGCCATTTGGTATTTTTATTTTTATTTTTTACTTTGTATTTTTTAAATATTGCATTTTTAATATTCATAATCATATTATTTTCTCTCTCCCAGCAGAAGTTGACAAATGGCACTATCTTATATGCGCGTCAGATTATACAACTTTTTTCTTGTTTTTCTTGATGTTTGTAATTCAAACGTTGTTTTTTGGAATCAGTAAAGGGGGAGAAAGAAAGAAAATGCATAGTTTTATGTTGGAGAAGGCCAAAAAAATTAATTTATGCGCCCAGATGATGTGGACCCCAGCCGACGATTGATCACAAGTTTGATCGTCCCATGCTACCAAATGACGATTATCATGCCACAATCTTATTTTCAATCATGATTATGACCCAAAAATAAAAGATTGATCCCACAATCTTTAATTTCAGTCATGAGTAAGGATGCTCTTAATATTTTTTGCTTTTTTGGTGAATATTATGGATGAGTGGTGACAAATGTTGATCGGAAATGAAATAGGTTATACGTAGATTTCTTGATTTTCTTTTACTTGACACTTCATTTCCACTGGAGTTTGAAGACTGCTAAGTATGATCATGAATCATCAATTGTGTTTACAATGTTATTGTGGTAAAAAAATTACTACTGAAATTTTGGAGGGTTGCAAAAGTTGTAGAGGAAATAGTCTTGAATGTACTAATAAAATGAAGAGGTGTATATTTGTTGAGATCGGACGGTGCAACTATAATTGTTGGGTAGTTGAGGGATTGATGAGATTAGTGTGTGTTTAGATTTGTGAATTGTGAATATTAGTTTAAGTAATTGAAAAAGATGGATTAGTGTCATTCGATTTTGTTAACTTTGTACCTAATTCCAGCTGAAGTAAATGTAGGAAGATTGCTTTTGCTTTCACAATGACCAAATTATCAGTATTATGGAATCAATGGCATGATTAAGCAATCAATTTGGTAACTACTATTTGTGTCTGTTTGGAGACCATGATTATTTGCATCAATCTCTAATAACAAAACCTACAATCTATGAATGCCTAATTGACAGATAACACAATCAGTCGCAGAGAGCTAGTAGAGTGATCAACATTTAGGAAGTGAAAATGCACATCATTTAATAATAGTAGCACTGTAGCAGTGGCGTCATAGTTTTTATATTCAACTTAATTTACAGGTTATAATTTCTTAACGGTTAGTACAAGAACAATCTTATGACAGCCCCCCACACCAAACTTCATAAATAGATGATGACCAAAACCTATGTTCAACCAAACACTGTTTATCGACCTCTAGATTATGTCGACTTCTGTACAAACTTCAAGACATAACCGGCATAATTTGTATAGATCAGCCAATAAAACAATTTCTGCCAGATACTCTGGACACGCATCTCGAGATTGAAGGCCTCTACTTTGGTTAATGGCCATAAATTGTACTAAACGACACATGATTCAATAATTCCACATACATGCATTCTTCATGCCTTACACATGCCCATTAAAGGGTTTTTTCCCATAGATCATAATTAGGGAAGGTCTACTCCGGTAAACCTGTCCCTGTTTGGTGGGTCACTAGAACATCCTCAACAAAGGTAGACCAGCCCATGTAAGGGTCTCCAAAAGATTTGGACATAAGGCCCTTGTCTGGTTTAATAGACACTTATGGCCTAATGTATCACCTGTAGCCAATGATGAGCTTAGCAAAGTTGCCTCCATGGGTCATCATAAATACATCAGACTTCAAGCAAACCAAGTAGTACAGTGCTGCTAGGCTCGTAACATGCTTTCTAAAGCCATCTAACTCTTCCTTCCTTGCCAATTCCTCCTTCATTACCTGCAGAAGATATTGAAACAATTTCCTCAATGATTAACAAAAACAATAGCCAAGGCAACTACAAATTTCATTGATTGTTTAGAATGGAAAATGTATATTGATTGTATATAACTACTTTGTTTTAGTAATCACACTCGATGTGGAGATCTTATAACTTTGTGGAATAACTATGTTACCCACACACAAGTAGGAATGGTGTGGGGTGGAGGTACATATCCGAGTGTGTATCATGCCAGGGAAGATATATAAGACATGTTGAACACAGTGTTAACAGGGCATTCATGAAACGTTTCACTGATTCCAAGACTTTGCATGTCTATCACATAAGAAACATACATTTACATTTTAGGTTGAGTCGTTTGCTACTTCTTGTCTCCTTATCTCAAGCCTATTTAGGAGCATAGATCGTATACTTTTTCTGCTCCCCCCCTCCCAAATATATTTTTAACATGTGGTTTAAAATAATCGAGATGTCCATGTTCACCTGCACTGCTGGCCCGGAGTATCAAGAACCTACACAGGTACTTAAGATAAAGGGAAGAGTCGATATAAGTCAAATGACATAGTGAATAATAAAATTAAGCTTCCACATCCTCTGCCAACTCCACGAGAAAAGATAGTAATGCAGCTACTCTTGCATAGCGGTATCTTCTGAAAGGAGCACACCATTTCAACACCAATGGAACTTCTTTGATCAGCTCCGCTTTTGCGATAGCTATTAATTAGCACATTAAGTATAAAGGTTTTCCAAGAGTGTACGCAATAGACAGAAATAACTCACCAGATTGGGGAACATCTTCCTGAGTGGTGCCATGTCCCCCATAAACCTACCCAGACGTAAACATATATTTGGGTCTCTTTCGGATAGCCCATAGCATGGAGAATCACAAACACTTCCCCAAGTTCAAGTGGGCATCGACCTTCTTTCCTCTTTTGCAGAGATAATTAGCACATTAAGTATAACGGTTTTTTCACCATATACCCTTGACAAATTTTTTAATTCACCAAATACCCTAACTTTTTTCAAAATTCACCATATACCTCTGACTTTCTTGAAAATACATCAGAATGCCCTTAATGACTAACGGCGGATAACACCGTTAGTCATTAACCCTAATTAATCCTAAAAAAACCCTAAGTAACCCCAATTAACCCTAATTCTCTCATTAATCCTACTTTTCTCTCCCCCACCCCACCCCACCCCCCCCCACCATCACCATCACCACCGACCCTACCCACCGCCCTCTCCCACCCCTTTCGATCTCACAGCCCTCCCCCACCACCCCCAGCTCGCAGCTCCCTCCCCCACCCCTTCGAATCCCGCAGCCCCCTCCCCTTCGAACCCCGCAAGACCGATTGGAGTAATCGTTGGAAGCAACGTGAGAAAGCTCGAACTCCAAGTGCAACAATGGCGGGTTTTATCCATTGATGGTGAAGAACGAGAAAGAAGGCGAGTTTAACACTTTAGCGTGTTGCAACCTGCGACTACAACATTATTTAATCTATTGAAAGCCACGACTTAAGGCTGTGGATTGGAAAGGGGGAGGGGGGGCTGCTGGATTTAAAGGGGGTGGGGGAGGGCAATGGGATTCGAAAGGGGTAGGGGGAAGGGGGGCGGGGGGATGAGGGGCTACGGGGGTCAAGTGGGGGTGGGGCCGAGGGTCAAGTAGTGGTGGGGGTGTGGGTGGGTGGTGGTGGTGGTGGTTTAATGTTGGTGGTAGATGTGATCATGGGTAGGCCTGGGCCGGGCATTGGCCTAAAATAGTAGCCGATTTCGGGGCAAAACTGGGGGCCTGGCCAAAAAATCGGGTCAGGCCCGACCGCGGGCTGAAAAATCGTGCCCAAAACCCACCCATTTTCGGGCGGGGCACAACTTGATCACCTCTAGTTGGTGGGTTAGAGAGAGAGAAGTAGGGTTAATTAGAAAATTATGGTTTAGGGTTTTTTAGGATTAATTATGGTTAATGACTAACGGTGTTAACTGTCGTTAGTCATTAAGGGCATTCTGATGTAATTTCAAGAAAGTAAGGGGAATTTTGAAAAAAGTTGGGGTATCTGGTGAATAAAAAAATTTATCAGGGGTATATGGTGAAAAAAACGTAAGTATAAATGTTTTTAAAGTGTGTACGCAACAGACAAAAATAACTCACCAGATTGGGGAAAATGCTCCTGAGTGTGGTGCCATCCGATTTTGTCCATCATAAACTTGCCCAGACGCAATATATATTTGGGTCTATTTTGGATAGCCCATAGCACGGAGAGTCACAACCACTTCCCGAGGTTCAAGTGGGCATCGACCTTCTTCCGCTTCTGCAAAGATAATTACCATAAATGGGAACCATTCTACAATAAACATTATCATGAGAAACTAAACTTAATATATTCAGCATTAGATTTTAATAAGTGATAATGTTCACAACTATATAATATGGAGATATGAAAATCCATCAGATAGAAAGATAAGTTTCAATTGAAAGCACCTTATAACGCCTTGGCCACTCCTTCTTCCTGTACCCTGCCAGTTTGGCTTTCTCCTCTCTGGTCCCAACGAAATTCCAGAAAGATAAACTGACCATCCCTTTCTCAAATCTAAGATGGAGGCCCTGCTAAAAAAAACCCTCCAATATTACAATAGAACAAATAGCAATTAAAATGTTCCATTGACAACTATTCACTAGAGGAAAAAAGCCCAAGGGCTTCGGTCAAAAGGGGCCCAAGGGATGCAGTTTTTTTACCGCAGCCCTTGACATTTAACAGCAGCCCTTAGAGCGTTAAGGGTTGCGGTCAGGGCAAAAAACGCAACCCTTGCATTTTATCGTCCTAAATGTTCCCAAACAGTATATATATATATATATATATATATATATATATATATATATATATATATATATATATATATATATATATATATATATATATAAGTATCATTTTCCATTGCAAATTATGTTTTTTTACACAAATATAGATTACATTACATGTGTAGAGAACATACTACAAAAATAGATTACCCTTATTTTCATCCTGATCACTCCCTCCTTCAACAGACTCCAATTTTACAGGTCCGAATGTGTAGTTGTCCATCAGGCCCCATATTCGAGAGTTGATAGGGAAAAGCAAGCATAAAGCAGGTAGATAACTGGTAGAGCTTCGCCATCAGAGCCTACTAAACATAAACAGTATTAAGTGATTCCATATTCCATAGTATAAATTAGATATCAGGAAATCAAAGTAACAAACCTCAGATAAGCTACACAGCTTATGCCACTTCTACTTGTATATACTTGTAAGTTGTATTACACAAAAAGCATAACCTCAGAATTTTTAAATCAAAGTCAGCTCACAAGTGATAGATAGAAACCCAAGGTGACGCAGTCGGAAAACTAAAAGAAAAGCAAGCGCTAATCTCGGTCAAGAACAGACAGATTTACAAGCGATAAATCTGTAGAAAATCCGGAATCCACCAGAAAAAGAGTAGAAACTCTAAATATTATTAAAAGTCAAAAACTGCCTCCAAATAATGACCTAATATTGTTTAAATACTCAAAACAAAACCCTAATACGAAAATAAGGAAATAACAAAATCCGAAAATAATTAAAATGCTGTTTTCGGGCCCTAAACGAACTCGGATGGCTTAAAAAGCCTGTACGTCATGGCAAAGCGATGAGTTTGACTCGTTGACCCGTTCCGCTTCCAGAAAGGTATTACAATAAGCAATCAGGCTCCGGAGACCTGATTAGTAGAAATCATTTTAGGCCTTTTGTCGAACTTCTTCATCGAACTTGTTCGCTAACCTTCCTACGTCACAAGGAAAATAAGCCTGGCATGCATGAATCAGTCAGTTACAAGGTTCCACATGAATCCATTCTGCAAGCAAACAAGTAAATCTTTAAAGTTGATAATACAAATTAATTAAGGTTAACAAATAGATGCTCCCCTTCAATGTCTAAACAAGAATAAGAAGACGCCACTTTACTATGTAGTAACTACAAAAGCAGTTGTAATATCAGTTGCGTATAGGACAATGAACAAGGTAATCTCAGAGATGGAGAACATTCAGGTTTAACGTAATGAACATAACACATCAGGGAATTTGAAAAGGGGGAGGGGAGACAAAAACAAAACTAGTTGGTCAACATTTGCTATCTTTGTTGATGTTGCGGTATCAAATTACTGCAGTGGCTGGAGTGTGGGGGGTGTAGCAGGTTGGGGGAGGCTGGGGGGTGGGGAGTGCAGCAGGGGGTGGGGCAGGGGGTGTGGGGGGGAGTGCAGCAGGGGGCGCCGGGGGGGCTAGGGGAGGAGGGGCGGGGGGAGTGCAGAGGGGGGGGGGGAGGACTGGCAAGGGCTGGGGAGGCTGGGCAGGGGAGGGAGTGCAGCAGGGGGGGTGGCAGGGGCTGGGGGCTAAGCACGGGGTGTGCGGGGGGTTACTCTTGTTGGGTCATATAATACTAAGCCATCTCCCACTTTTTGCTGCCGGGTCTCGTTGCTGCAGTAAACCCAATTCTCTCTTTCTAGATCGGGAGCTTCTTCTCTTGATGCCTTTCACCTAAATCAAGGGTAAGCAAATTTCTTATCCATTTGATTTCTTGTTTTTCTTAGTCCACTTGTTATGTTCATTTCTTTTCTTATAAACTTTTAGGATCGTTTTACTTTTACTTTTACTAGTTTCTGATGAATACAACAAGACTGCATTTTGCCTTATTTCTCATTCTGCTGCTTATCCATTGCATAGCAGTTCTAGCAGTAGCGTGCATAAATCATTTTGTTGTGCTGTAGATCTCGATGATCTCTATGTGCCAACATTAATTTATTTCATCTCCTGACATTTAATATGGCTTATTGTGTGACATGATGGTAGAAATTTTAGTATCACTAACAGGACCATTATATCTATTGATAGTGTTTGGTATGAGCTATAGTTTCTATCATAGAATGAAGTTGATGTGATACCATTAACACTTAAACCAGCTACGTAGTGCCAAGCTTGAATTAAGAACTCACTCTAAACTGATGTTTCTTTCTTTTATAAAACCAAACTGCATCATAGAACTAGAATTCACATTATATGTTATTGTTAAACTAAAACCAACTCATCACACAATCATTCCTAAACTAACTCTCGCAACTAATTCAATCAACTAACATATGTGTCCAGAAATGAGTTATATATCACATCTAAAACACAATAAGGTTTCAAATAACATTTCAATCACAAATCACCATTATTATGCAACTTTACAGCAACATCCAAAACTGATATCGAAGTTCCTCAACTTTCTACAAATCATACTCATATTGAAACATTAGTTGTTTCAACAATCACAATTATTTTGCAAATTGATCAGTCAAGAGTTGAGACTAGCATAATATGCAGCATACATGAGACTACTCACCTACTCCAAGAACACCACTGTTAGCACATCTTTGACACGTTGTTGCTGTTGGCGGGGCTGGAAATAGGCACCGATAGCATGGGCCACCTTTGAAGTTGTAAACAGTCAGCTGCAAATGAATTTCTATTAGTTAATAAACATAGCCAGCTAATGTCTCGCATTACATAATGACTTAAGCTATAAAATTGAGTCGAGAATAATGACAATCACATAGCACACACCTGCCCTTCTAATCCTAGCGCGACACCTGATACATGTGGCTGCATAAGCAAAAATATGAAATGTAAAAAATGCAACCATATTGGATGCCCAAGAAGGCTAGAAAATATGCATTTTACAAATGATTCTTCAGTGAGACTCAAATATCAAAGAGAGAAGAGGATGAGAGCACCTGTATTTCTCTCTCCTTTTTCTCCATTGTTCACTTAGTTGAAGAAAAAAATGCACTACTCACATTAGAGATTAAGAAGACAACATCACAATTTATATATTACTAAGAAATTCACAAATTTTAATTCACTGATTCACCAATTTTATTCAATAACAAAGTAAACAAGTTATAATTACCAACACTATAAATTCCCAATTCACAAATTCAAGCTTTTGATTTTTAAGTTCACAAACCCATAAATCCACACAATTCATAAACCTAACTTTTAGTATGCATATAAAACTGAAAAAACTTTACTAAGGGCAGGTTCTCTTCGGCATAAAACAACTAAACTGAACTGAACTGAACTAAACTGAACTAAACTGAACTGAATTGAACTGAACTGAACTGAACTGAACTGAACTGAACTGAATTAAATTATAACTAATTGATAGTAATGATTATCATTTAGGAACTGAACTGAACTGAACTGGAAATAAGCTGGGGAGAACAGGCCCTTATTTTCAGTTCAGTTCAGTTTAGTTGTTTTATCCCGAAGAGAACAAGCCCTAAAATGTATATTCAGAAGTTATAACCAATCAAATTTAATTCCTATCATAACAATTATCACACTCAAAATCTCATCAATTACTAATTATGACTCAAAAAAGGAAATTCAAAAAGGAAAAAGAGATGGAAAATAGAAGCAGAGAGATAAGAGAATACCGTGTGAAGCTATTGCTTAACAAATCGTTTATGCGCATCCAAAGCGTGAGTCTCTAACCCTAAGTCTTTCTCCAGTAACCTTCTCACTTTCTCGAACGTCAACGAACTCCAAATTCATTGCAAATTGCAAAATCTAAGTTATAATTCATACATTAATGGAGGATGAAAAACATTAGATTCGAAAATTCTAAAGAAATAAGCTGATTGATGAGAGAGAAAGAGGTGTACTCGACTTCATCCTGGAAGTAAGAGGAGCGTAAGAGAATTGCGGACTTAATTTGAGATTCCATGTCGTTCGTTTTGTCGATATCTTGCACTTCATCCGCCATTGTTAGCGCCACTTCCTGCTCTTTTTCTCAGTTAGTGCGGTTGAGGGAGACAGTGGTGAGAGAGAAGAGGACCACCAGCTCTTGCGAACCCTAAACCCATGCGAGCCCACGCCGGCGAAACCTAAGCCCTTGCAAACCACTGACCCTTGCAAACCCTCACCGGCGAAGAAGGATGAGAGGAGAGAGATTATGCGGTGAGAGGGGAGAGATGATGCGGTGAGAAGAGGAGAGATGGGTTAATGGGAAATAGGAGGAGAGAGAGAGAGAAATAGGGTTTAGCGAAGGAGACTGCTCAAGGGAGTAACGCGTTTACGCGAGTTATTTCATTTTTGGGCTGTTCAAGGGCTGCGGTTAGTCCAAAAATCGCAGCCCTTAATTTAAGGGCTGCGGTTTTTGAATTAACCGCAGCCCTTTTATCACTAAAGGGCTGCGGTTTTGAGCTGACCGCAGCCCTTCACTATTAAGGGCTGCGTTTTGCATTAAACCGCAGCCTTTGCGTTTTTTTCCACTAGTGAGCTTCCTCCAGGAGTTAAGATTTGTACATGTATGAATTTGAATTTGTTGTACGCTTTCTCATTCTTGGTGCTAGTTGATCAGGCATCTGCTCAATCTCAGGAAGAAATTTCAGAGCATGATAGTTCACCCTACACCTCAGTCTGTTGATTTATCGAGGAACATTGTCATACCTAGAAAAGGAAAGTGGAGACTTCATATGAGGAATGATGTCTGTATTTCTGTAGGATACTGATCAACATCAGCTACAACTTACTCGAGTCTATCAATAAAAGGTTTTAGGGACATTATCTTCTTCTCTCTGTTTCGAGGCAGAACGTTAATATAAAACTGAGCTGAAGCATACTTTGGAATGTTCTTTACTCTGTGCATATCATTCATTAACAAATCCAGAGAGCTAAAATTATTTTCTACCAAATAAAAGTAATAAATAAGGAACAGATAGAAATGACAAGAATTCAAAAGTTTCTGGCAACGAAATGATCTTTGGAGCAGCAACGTGAACTATCAATTGAACAGCTGGGACAAAGATAAATATCATTCTTAGAACGAGAAAGATCCTAACAAACCAAAGAAAATATTGTGCTCCTACATTAAATTCCTTCAAAAACACGAGTTGAAAAAATAACTTACAAACAAATGTCATTACATGTGCAGATGTAATCCAGCTTGTCAATTATAAAGTAATCTACACCCTCCATTCTAAAAACAAGAGTCTACTTATGACTTAATTACCTCCTCTTGATCCGTATTATTTATCACTGATAAAGTCTATACACCACAACTATTAAATTTTATTGAGATCGAATTACTTCTCAGTTCTTAATACCAATGACGTAACTAAACTCTCCTTAATGTGTGAGCATAACCTTAAAAGATTCTCATTTTGAAAGGGAGAGTTTGTTAACTTGGTGGCTGTATATAACTGAAGGGTTTTAGAATCAGATTGCAATTGAAAAACAAATACAATAACATAGTATATTGGAACAATCTAAACATTCAACATGTTCAACATTTACAAATAGCCTCCCTGAGTCCCTGCTAGTCATCTGTTAGACTATACAAAATGTCGTCACTAAAACTCCCAACAGTACACACAAAATTCTAGGAGCAGCAAGATCAATACATGTATCAAAAATAAATAAAAAATACATAATTCAGCCTACTTCAATGTCCAATTTTTATAGCAGTCTTATCAAACAATCGGATATCCTAGGGAAAAGCTGGACAACATATTTTTCAGGCTTGGCTCTTACATAAAACTCTTGCTTTGATAATTTGGAAGCAGGAGACGGATTTTTTAACTAATAATTGATGTTTCAAGCAATTTCACAATAGATTTATTCTATGAAAGCACCAGGGTTCTACAATGTCATAAGGATTCCCTATGACTCTGAAAACTTCTAGAGCTTGTTGAATTTATCATGGATTTTGTCACAAACTTCAGAAGATCTATTAGACCAAATTCCAACCTAGTCACATAGATCTTGAGCTTGCTGGGAGGCCCAAAAGTGAAGCATGATCTGACTAAAAGAACAACAAAGAAACCATGCGAAAAAAATTATTCGCAGTTTCTGAAATATGATCACAAATTAGCCAAATAAAGACAAATAGCCTCATATTTGGTTCTTGAAGAAATAAGAATACATGACAACAAACAAGTGTCAGTCATGTAGGTCTTAGATTCTAGAATCTCCCCTGACACTTCTAAATTTGCTGAACTACAATGTACAATGCAGATCGGTATCAGAGCCAGTCATGATGTAGCTTATTGCTCACCTAAAGCCAGAAGGCTTAAACAACTCAACCAGTCAGTTCAGCATATAATCAAGGACCTACTCCAGGTCAGGAATGGAACTAAAACTGTCTGAACAAGTACTTTGTGCTTAAAGCAGTGGCAATCCGAGGGGGCACAAACTATTAATACTTCGAAGTCCTAACCCACTCTTGTTACTATATAAAAAGGCTTAATACTACTAATACTTCTTTATTTTCTCATTAAATTTTTTTGGTGTGCCGGTATGCAATTTTCAAAAATACCTCTTTAAGATTATTAGTCTTGAGTCTCTTGACTCTTCATTAGTTATAGGTACGATTGGATACATCTCAATATCACCAAAAGTAGGATCCACATTGACATTGATCGTTGACAAAGAAGATAAGACATATCAACGAGCTCCATGAGTGTACATGTGCATCTTTTTAGGGAAGATCAATACAATGCCCTTATCTTTAAGACCAATCAGAAACAGTGTTTGGTCTCTCGCAAATACTACTTTTGCAAACATAGGAAGATTCTTAGGTCTCTTCCTCTCCCTCCACCAATAATGAAAACCGAGCATCATTACAAGAGAAGACACGGAAAGAGATGGGCATAACAACCACTTTAAACCCTTGGCCTCTACTCTACCTTAAGCCTTTACGGAAACAGTTACAAGGAAATCATGACAACGCTCCTCACCATCTTCCCCGAAGTAAAAAAGTGAGAACACCATGAGCCATGTACATACTAGTCAACAAAATTTTAAACTACTAAGCCACTAATGTGCATAAAGAAGCAGAAGTAAAGTAACGAGTATAAGGGTCTCATAAGTAAAAGTTTGGGGGGGGGAGGACCTGCAAACAACTATTTAGTCAACCAGTATAGACGTCAAGAACCATGATCAACAATGAAGAATGGCTAAAATAAAATGTGAAAAACAAAACAACTAACTCCAGTAACTCTATAAATAGACATCCATTTTGCTATACTTTATTCACAATTTCAGTTTTCTCTTCTCTTTCTATTATCACATAATTTTGCTTTAGCTTATAATCTTTTAGAAAAAAAAAACTTCATAATTATGGATTCTAATTATCCTAATTATGTATCTAATCCTAGTAGAAGACGCAGAAATCGTCTAACAAATCCACAACAAAATACGAACTAAAACCCCATAAATTACCAACAAAATCTTAATAATTATCCCCAACCCCCCCCCAAATTACCCACAAAATCCGCATAATTATCAGCAAAATCTTTCAAATTATCCACAAATTTCAACTCAAAACTATCCTCAAAATTACCCCAAAATTATCGCCAGCATCAACAGAATTACCAATATAATTCCACCCCTGAGAGTTACCATAACCCACAAAATTATCCACAAAATTAAGATGACGATGATGATAGTGATGATGATGAAGATGAAGATGATGGTGAATTTGAAGTTCCGTGCACGCAACAAACCTTCACTCAACTTTTGTCTGGACCAACACAATTTTTTGAAGAGAGAGAAAATTTGGTGGGGTAGGAAAAAAGGATGAGAGAGAGCGATGAACCATTATTTTGGGTTCATTGATAAGAATGCTCTTAGAACATCTTTAAGGAAACATATCAAGAAGTTTATTGCTTTAGAACTCTAAATAACTAGACCACAATTGATCGCAAGTACAATGAAATCTTTGTGTGTATCCAAATTATGAATCTCATAATTCCGACAACAAAACCACTGAAAATTAGGGCGTCGACAACGGTGTCAGCTTGAGTTTAACACTTTTATGTTATTATAAATGGAAAACGTGCAGATCCTTTTATAAAAGATCCACGTCTCATTTTTACCTAGGTACAAGAATTTATAAAAAGAATGTTTGCACTGAAAGGCTTTCCAGTCTCATTTTTAATTATTCTTGTATTTGGGATCTTTTTAATGTATTGGATTGAAATGTGGAATCTTTTTATTTTTTACAAGAATAATTAATTGAGGGATCATTTTATGAACTTTGGATCAGTATCAAGCTATGTGTTAGAAGGAATTGTGGCTATTTAAAATGAGAGATTTTGAATTTTGTGTCTAAGGGAAATATGGTTGCCGAAAGCACAATGAGCATTTTATACATTATTGGCAGGCCTTTATTTGGGATGAATTGACCAAAACTTCTTCCTATCATTGGCTCTTCAAGGTTCTATGTGAGGTAGTAAACGAATTTAATTTTACAGGCTTTGGAAATTCTACTCGTATCTTATATAATGGGGCGTCTTTTATAATTAGGAATGGTTGCTTCTGAAGAGAGTTGATTGAGATATATTCTTCTTAGAGAATATGTGTACATGTAAATGTCTTAGATATATGCTTCATAATCTATATTTTGATGCACCTCATCAATATTTGGAGTAATATAGATACTCAGTCTGTTATCATAGCAATATGGTGCATGATGATAATCAGTATGTGCTAGGTAAAACTATGTTTTTGCGTGCATAAGAAAGAATTTTCACATGGTGTATCAGGAGGAAATCATATAGAGAATGAAAAATTATTAATTTCGGTATTCTTTTTTTTTTGAATTGTATTTTTTTGAAATATTAACGTTACAAGATTGTAACACTAATAATAAAAAGGACCAATAGAAATTAAACAAATGGCAGATTTTAAGTGGACAGCAAGGGGAAGGACGCCACCTCAGTGCGCGTCAGAGCCAGTTCTTCTTTTTCGTCTTTTGTGAGCTGTTCCCACGAATAGCTAAGCGACATGTGGCGCTGACCATTGTTTTTTGGGTTTTCTTCTGCTTCTCATTGCCAGCGTGTAAGGTTTGTCACTTTTCACCAACCATTCACCTCGATTCACGCGTGAACGATTCTTTGGTTCATCATTAAGGAAAAAAATCTGGTTCAACCTTATGAACCATTTTTGGGTTCATCATTAAGAGTGCTCTATGGCAATAGTTTATTAAGTTTCACAACAATTAACTTAGTTAGCAACTACAAGAATTGACTTATGAACTCTAATATGTTAACCAACGTCACGCGAAGGAAAAATGAAAAAAAGATTACAAGAAGGTATATTCAATTGTTCTAGTCTACTAATTGGACAAATCAATAATTAGACAATTAAGATGAGAAAACGATACCCCATCCAATATTTTAATCATAGGCCAAGTAACTCTCATGTCATGACAAAGCCTCTTGTCAACCTAAATTGTTGTGCCACTTAGAAAATTTACATCGTAAAATAATTTAAAGAGTAGGTTAATTCAACCTTAAATTTGATAAAATTTGGCAATTTCAGAGAGTAACAAAGAAAAGAAATAAACGAAATAAGGCAAATGGAAGGAAAAACAATGATTACTGAAAAAAAAAAGTAAATTCCATGACATTTTTAAAAGCCTCCCACGCGATCGGATGCGGGGAAAAGCCCAACCACCAGAACTACTTCACCTCCCCCAACCCTTACCCCCACCCCCAACCCACAACGCCCCTAACAAAGAAAGAGTTCAAGCCTGACTCAACATAAAACATAACATATTTCAACTTCATGTTTCTACTAATATATAAAATTAAATATTACTTCCTCGGTTCCTAAATAGTATTACGTTGAGTAAATCGACATTATTCATCAACTAACTTTGACTCTATTTTCTCGCTGTTATATAATGAAAAACATAGTCAAGTGAGATCTTGTTAGATTCGTCTCAACGTATACTTTCAAAATAACAACTTTTTATAATTTTTACTTGTGAGCAACTAAAGATATTAATAATCAAATAAGCAGAATGGGTTACACGAAAAAGTGAATGTAACACTTATTAAGAACAGAGAAAGTATTAATATAAAATTAGCTGAATCTAATCTCATATTCATAATTTAACTTTTATATGAATGGTCAAATTTTCGAACTTGGCAAATGGGATAGCCAAAATGGAATAACTAGATAAAAAGAGGGAGTACAACTTAGAAAAGGATTTGAACTATAGTTGACAGTGCTGGAAGTGGCAATTCGTTACCCTTACTGTTTGGGTAACATAGCCCAGATGGCCTTAGCTTCCTCCAATCTGTCATTGTCTCAGTGCAATACTAGATCCACATGCTGGCCCATGTAGCCATCAGCCCATCATGCAGCCTTGCACTAATATTCGGCATATCAAGCCCTCACCACAGTAAACACCTTGCCCAATAGCAAATAGACCTAAAGTGGGCCACTTACCTGATGTCCAGAGCATGATCCAGCCATACATAGGCCCATATCATGCATCTAACTTTTGGAGCTAACAACTTTGAAAAACTCTATTTGCCTGATGATTTGGCATCAAACAATTCTAATTACCTATTCACACTTGAACATTTTATCCTAACAACAATTTCCCCTCAAAAAAGAAAAAAAAATCCTAACAACAATTTTCTCACGCAAACCATCATACTACATGGTGAGAAAATGTGTCAACTCAACTATTTCATCACCTCTGGAAAATAGGGATTTTTAGGAGGGAAAAAAAGAAAAAAAAAAGTAATTTCAAAGTTCTTTTTTTTCTTTTATGAGGAGAAAAAACCTTAAGTTATCCTCCTTAATCTGGAGGCCAACCTAAAACATCCTCAAGGATGAGAAGGAATTTTAACGTTCTTTATGGCTGTCTAGAGTTTGGTTGTAAATTGTAATACATATAACTTAGAAAAATTGACGTCGTTATTTTTTTAATATTAAGTCAGCTCTTCTTTTGTCACAATGCTAAGAGTGTATTAAAAAAATTTACGACTTATAACTTGTTACACCTGTAAAAAAGATCCTTGTAATTTAGGAATTTGTTTTCCCTTAATTTCCTTTCTCTCCCTTTTTATTGTTACAATTTTCCCTTTCGTTTACATGTTTAACCTGCTAGTCTTGCAAAGTTGCTATGAGAATACACTCTCAAAGTTGGGGCTTGCTATAACTCCAAGAGAGTGCCTTTTTCTTCACCTCAAAGCATACTTAGAGATGGTTGAAATTAATTTTTCCCTCAATCAATTTTTTTATCTTTTCGCTACCATCCCAACACACAGGAGACTTCGAACTTTTTTTTTCTTCTTTTTTTAAGGAAGGAGATTTGGGGATTAGGAGTTTAACAATTGCATGAAAGTACCAAAAAGCAGATATTTTGTTTAAAAAATGAGCATATTACAAATTTATGTGAGGTGCTGAGGGAAGCCAGATGTCATGCTTATATGGAGCATAAGAAATGTGGAATCCAACTTTGAAAGTGACATAACATATATGGCTATGTTTTCCTATATTTGGTACTGCCTCCCATGTAAACGAATATGAATGCACGTAATATGGAATGATTTAACAAAAAATACTTGGTTGAAATCGCCTCAGTTATTGAGACGAGTTTCAACCAAATTCAATATACATGTAAATGATCAGTTTAATTATGCATAATTGTTATCTATTTATGCATAGTTGTTATCAGTTTATGCAAATAATATACTTCCTCCGCTTTTTTAATAAGTGATACTGGAGAGAAAGTGGGGGAATACCAAGAATAGCGCAGAGAGAGAAAGTGGGGGACTACTTGTTTAACCAATAAGGGGTGAGAATTAAGTAGGTGAAACAATTAAATAGGAAAGAAAGATATAATAAACACTAGTAGTGGAAAAAAGGCTAACTAATTTCGTTAAAGTAGGCTTAATTGATCCAGAAATTTCCACCAAAAAAAAGGAGCAAAGATATAATAAACACTAGTAGTGGAAAAAAGGCTAACTGATTTCGTTAAAGTGGGCTTAATTGACCCAGACATGAACCAGATTAGTTGGGGACGGATTTATGTGACCGGATATGATAAAGACGCTCGAATTACAGTACATAACCACATAGTTATAAAAGTTGCTAATAATAAATAAAAAGGTAAATATGAAACTTTGGATGTCGGAGGATGTTACATTTAGCAAATAAGGGTTGCATTCAACTTCCATAATAATATGTCCTAAACTCAAACCCTAACTTTCCCTGCCCTACCCCTTGATTAGAAATTTGTGTGGATGATTTCATCCACAGTGGTCCTTTTCCCTTTTTATTTTCGGTTTTTAGTTCATTTTTTTGTTTTGTTTAATAAATTAGTCTCTCTTTATGAGATTTTCTCAAACCCCTGTTATGGGTTTTTTAGTTTGTTTTTGGAAATCTCCCTCCCCTATGGGAGTTGTGAGTATGGTTCTTTTGTTTTTAGGTATGAGAAATTATTCTCATTGGTTGAAGTTCGAGACTCAACATGAAGGTATTGGAATCTCGGATGCGGTCAACCTGACTCGATCAAGAATGTTCTTCCCACACTATATCAGAAAGATAGATTTCAGCATCAATAGCTGCTTGATATATTCATCAAATACAAGGGGGATGCGCTGTATTGCTCGATCTGGCTCATTGTAGTTTCTTCGAAGACGAATTTGATTTAGTCTTGTTTAATTGTATCTTGTTTTTCTTTAATACCTATTGTAGATGTCGTTTGGCCTTCAATTAATGAAATTTCTCTTTCAAAAAAAAAAAATAATATGTCCTAAAAGATATAAATCATATCTTTACTTTTAAAAAAACTCGTATGAACCCGGTGCATACTAATTAGTATGCACCCAATAGATGTTATATATATATATATATATATATATATATATATATATATATATATATATATATATATATATATATATATATATATATATATATATATATATATATATATATATATATATATATTTTGGGCCTCCATTGGGACCCCTTGGTAAGAAAGACAGTCCTCTTGGACCAAAGACCTATCATGGTCGGTCAGCCCAACTACACGAGATCAACACTTGAGTAGGGGGATATAAGGGAATCCCTACTCCCAAGCACAAGTAGATAGTGAGGTTCGAACTTGTGACCTCTAAAGTCGCGAGGTGAGTTCGCCACCTCCACCAAGCAAGCTTGGTTACCCAATAGATGTTATATAGGTTCTAATGATTACAACTTCTACTATTTTGTTCTTTCTCTCCTCAGATTTCCTTACCTTTTCAGTTTCTCTCTCATAACTATTTCATTTTCTCTCTCTTCAAGTTCTTACTCTATTTTTCAATTTTTGTGATATAGTTGATTGTACAGTTGAACTTGTTATAGAAGATTAGGATTATATTGTCAGTTTTGATATAGTGTGTTTGTGTGTGGTATAGTGTGTTTCTCTGTGCTATAGTATGTTTATTTGTGATAGTGTTTCTTTGTGCTATATTGTGTTTGTGTGATAGTGTATTTCTTTATGATATAGTGTATCTATTTGTAATATAGTGTGTTTCTGTGTGTTATAGTTGATTGTTCTATTGAACCTGTTATAGAACATTAGGATAATATTGCCAGTTTCGATATAGTGTGTTTGTATGTGGTATAATGTGTTTCTCTGTGCTAAAGTGTGTTTTTTGGCAAGAGCTACAATGTTTATTTGTGATAGTGTTTCTTTGTGTTATAGTGTATTTGTTTGTGATATAGTGTATTTCTATCTTATATAGTGTATCTGTTTGTGATATAGTGGATTTCTGTGTATTATAGTATTGTGTGTCCTGATTCACGCGCGTGAGCCTAGTGCACACTAATTTACTGTGAACCGGGTCCACACAAGTCAGATTGATGGACGATGGAATAAAAGTTGCGCCAAACGAATCGCACCACGCCACTTGCAACTAACATAAACATCAAGTAGCTAGGAAGTAGGAATATGAAACTTCTTTATGAACTTTTCTCATGATCTTATGAGGTGAAATCCCACGCACACCCACACATAGGCATGAGGTAGATGGAGTGCACTAGTGGTCGTTGCGGCGTTGCGGTGCTACGTTTGCAAGATTCATTGAACATATCTTTCAAGCTTCACCACATCTCCTTAGAGGTGTCAAACTGGGTCTCTGGGTGGGTTTGGGTTGACCTAACCTGGGTCGGAATGATTTGGATCGGAATAATCTGGGTGAGAGTGTACCATGGGTCGGAACTGGGTGGGTCTGGGTGGACTTGGGTTGGGTCCAAGTGGGTGAGGGAGCTCTCGGAATTGGGTCGGAACTGGGTTGGGTCTAACTGGGTCGGCTAGTGGCTGGGTTGGGTGAATTTGGGTCGGAATGGAATAGGGTGAAGTCGGTCCAACTCGGCTCTCGGCTGGACTTGGGTCGGAATAAATCGGCTCTCAGAATGACTTGGGTTGGAACAAATCGGCTCTCGGAATGACTTGGGTCGGAACAAATCGGCTCTCAGGACAAATCAGCTCTCGGAATGACTTGGTCGAAACAAATCGGCTCTCGGAACAAGGCATCATCGTGTGCGGTTGGGTCCGGTTAAGCTGGCTTTCGGAATAACTTGGGTCGAAAAAAATCGGCATTAGGTGGAGTTTGTTTGGCTGGAGCTGTCTTTTTGGGTGGACCTGGACTCTTGGAGAGTCTAATTTTTACAATTGTCGTTTAGGCGTTTTCATATATATTAAGTTACGAAGTAGGAAGTTATAACAATTAACATGTGATTGGTCATTGACTCATTGTGATAATACATTATTGATACTTATATTACTAATTTAAAAAGTAACTAAACTAAGACTTATATTATTGGCTATTGCCTATTGGGTTATTGCATATTTGCATTATTACATTGTACATACACATTAAAGATTTAAAGTTATTAAATTTGGAATTGATTGGTCTTTAAAAGTTAATGATTAGATTTAATAACTTTAAATCTTTAATGTGTTTGTAAAATGTAATAATGAAAATATGCAATAGCCAATAATACAAGTCTTAATTTAGTTACTTTTTAAATTAGTAATATAAGTATCAATGTATTATCACAATGAGTCAATGACCAATTACATGTTAATTGTTATAACTTCCGACTTCGTAACTTAATATATATGAAAACGCCAAAACGACAATAGTAAAAGACTAAGTTTATTGACTCTAATCAATAATCAGTATGGACTTATGGTTGTTACATGTTAGTTGTCACAAAGAAGTGAAGAACCTAAGTATTAAGTGTCGATTATCGAATGTTCAAACTCCAAACTAGTAGTACCAACTCCAAGTCTTAATCATGTATTCATGTGATGATTTGGTGAAATACAAATACTTATTAACGAATAACTGATAAAGTGATATCATATTAGTCATAATACAAAGATAACACAATAAGTCAATAACAAGTATTTGGTCAAGCCACGTACAATCTCCACCACGTTAAAAGCTTTAAATGTAACAGAACACAATTTTTTCTTAAAGTAGAAAAGAAGCTACAATATTACTTTCTGAAACCGAAAGAATTGACACATTTGTCAGTTTTACTTCTGCAACTTGTTACGTTGAACACTACGCTATTACAGCTTTGCCTTAACAGTTTTACATCATTCATAATCATCTTTACATGAATCTTCCAACTTGTTTAAAATTAATAATACTAATTAAACTTCTAAAGTTCATAAATTTTATTAATTTCTAACAATAATACTAGTTTAGGAAGTTAAGTAGATTACTAAATAAATCAATACTAGAATTACAAATTTAGAATACTTAAGGCCATTGATTTGAGAAAGATCAAAATTGAACCATTGATATTTTTCAATCCATGTGCTTGGTCACTCTCAATGCTCATTGGTCCAAAAAAAATGTCTTGGATCATGAATTGAGATCATGTATTGGGTCGGAATGATTTTGGGTTGGGTTGTATAGGGTCGGGTTGAAACTGGGTCGGGTAGGAACCTGGGTCGGGTGGGAGACGGGTCGGGTGGGAGCCGGGTCGGGTAGTAATTGGGTGGGTTTAACTGGGTCATTGACGGGTGAAGTTGGGTGCGGGTTAGTTTTGGGTCGGAAACAGGTTGGGTCTGGGTTGTTCTTGATAGGTCCAACTGGGCACGGGTCCAACCTGGATCGACCCAGTTCGGTTTGGGTTTTCAATTCCACTGATCCAACCCGGGCACGGGTAGACAGGGGCGGAACGAGGTTGGAGTGCGGGTCGAATGCGGGTTCACCCGTGGGTCGGCCTAGTTTTTGACACATCTACATCTCCTTCTTTCACTTTTTTAAATTCTTATTTGTCTTCTAGATTCAACAATCAACACTTTTGGTTAAGTGCAAGTGTGAGTATTATCTTTGTCCCATATTGAAATACGATATGTCTATTAACAATTACATAACTTATTATGTAACATGTATAAGGGCGTATCTTACTCTAATAAGAATGACATGAACTATACTAAATCCTTGACATGAACTCATGTCATTATGTCATTTATTTCATGTCATTTAAGATCTTTTTGAATTATTTGAATAATAGAAAAAATATGGTATAAAAAATATATGGTTGGCATTTAGAAAATATAGACGGGTAATAGCGTTACACAAAATTTACTATATTTATCACTAGTTTTGAACTTGTGCTATGTAGCTAAGAACTGAAGTATATGGATATGTTATTGCCACAATATCATACTCCTATTCCTTCCTATTATAATTCATAATCCTCAAAAATTAATACATTTTTTTTGTTATAAATTCTTTATTTCATGAGTTCTAGCGCAAGGGTTAACTACTTTCATTCATGTCACCACTCACCAGACGACAATGTACAACTACAAATTACAATGTATAGTGGCCAAAGAGAGGTGTAGCATATTTTTAACTATTAGAAGTTATAACAAGGTGTTTTGGCAATCATGTGGAGAATATGGGGGTTATGGGAAGAGGATTAAAGTTTTTAATTGTAAATTGATTTGTTATAACTTATAATTGTTAGAAATCTAGAGTTTCTCGGACAAACAAGCTTGGAATAGCTTCCTACAAATATGCGGACAATCAAATCAAATCAAATCAAATCTTATATAAAAATAATCAAAATATATCCTAAGCATAAAGATCACCTAATTAAGATATTATTCTAATTAGGCAATTATTTATTTGCTATACCCATCATTGATATATATTTTCCTATTATCTCTAATGCCTCATATCTTAAAACAATTTGTAATAGACAATAAGAAGAAAAAAAAATGGACTCCAAACTATGGCGAGGAGCTAGAGAGATGAAACTTTCAGAAAAACTTTGTAATTTAAAGAGAAATGAGATTTATTGTGTACATTAACCTAAAAACTAATAATAATGATTAATTACAACTAGGGTCTTGAGCTTAGGTCTTAATTATTGTTTATGCTTACAAGTCCAATATGATAGGAATGACTTGTATGAATGGTATGAATTTTCCTTGAAGCTTTTTATGCATATTCTCCTATATATATACCTACTCACCTCACATTATTGATTAAGTCACTAAAAAAGGTATACTGAAGATACAAAGAAAATCTTCACTTTGCTTTTGTTTTCAAGTGGAAAGAAAAAAAGGGGGTAGGAAAAAAAATGGGGAAAGAAGTGAAGTTGTTGGGGTTATGGCCAAGTCCATTTGTGATGAGGCCAAGAATTGCACTTAACATAAAATCAGTAGAATATGAAATGATTGAAGAAAACTTGAATCCAAAAAGTGAGCTTTTGCTAAAATCAAACCCTGTTTACAAGAAAATACCAGTAATTATTCACAATGATAAGCCTGTTTGTGAGTCACTCATTATTGTTGAGTACATTGATGAGGCCTTTCCATCTGGTCCATCCATTCTACCAACTGATCCTCATGATCGTGCCGTCCAACGCTTCTGGGCTTCTTACATTGATGATAACTTGATAAGGTATTATTGATTTATTGTAGTTGGTTAAATATTGGTTCAGTAATAGTATTTAGTTTTAATCAGTAAAAATACGCTTGACAATTTGTTAATATTCCCTTCGTTCCAATTTGATGATAACCTTCCTTTTTTTTGGTTTTAGTCCGTTTATAATTTTTCTCTAGATTGACAACTTTACTTTTGGTTGGTTCCAATTTGTGTTAGCATATGATAAGCATACGACTCACCCTAAACACGACTCTTTGACACTATATAAATATAAGGTGATACCTACATAATATGAGATCTAATATAATTAAAAGATCATCAAATGCTTGTAAATTTTAGGGAGTTTCTATTATAGAAAATGATTTGAGTTGGTTTATTTAATCAGTAGTATATCTTAGGTGTAACATGTTACATTATAACTTATTGTGTAATATGTATAATAATATAGTCTCCAACAAGAATGGTATGATTATACTAAATAATTACATGAATCTCATGTCAGTATGTCATTTATTTAATGTCATTTGAGTTCTTTTAACAACAAAAGCGATAGTTTATGAATATTTACACCATAAATCATGGTGTAACAAACTAACAATCACACCCAAGGATTTGTGTTTAATCAAATATAAGCAAACTAAATATTTTTGTTGAAACAAATGCAGTGTTTCCCTAGATTTCATGATGTAGTCCAAACACAAAGTGAGGAGGAAACGAGGGCAGCAGCAAGCCAGCAATAGAGGAAGTGAAAGAAGGATTGGTATTGTTGGAGGATGCCTTCGAAAAATGTAGCAAAGGTAAGCCCTTCTTTAAGACACAATGGGCTACCTTGACTTCGCCTTTGGGTGCAATGTCGGGTGGTTACGCGCCACCGAAAAGATGTTCAATGTGGCGTGGCTCAACCAGGAGAAGACACCAAAGCTCCTTGCTTGGGCGGAGAGATTTTGTGCTGATGATGCTGTCAAGGATGTTATGCCTGAAATTGAGAAGCTTTTGGAGTTTGCTAAAATTATGAAGGCTAAGTTCCAAGCAGAAGCTGCCAATCAAAGTTAAATGATCATTATAGGTTTTTTTATTGCAAATGGTTGACGGTTTGTTTTTTTTTTTAATTAGAAAATTAAGTCAGCCCAAAGCTCTTACAAAGACTTCTTAGCGCAGTAGGAAACACCAACAACGCGTTGGTAAGACATGACAAGACGTCTTGAAATCCTCAAAGATCTTTGGGGTAAGAGATCGAACCCCGACCTCGGCCAAGGAGGAGTCTTTACCCACTTGAGCTAACTCCTATCCTTAATGGTTGACGGTTTGTACTTCTATATGAGCTAGTTTTAGTCGGCTAAATATTTTACTATTCTATCAAAGTAAAAGACTATCCAATAAAGACTAAAGCGTCTAGACTGGATGGCTTTATTATCAGAGATGGATCTAGAAAATTTTCTAAATGGGATGCACTATTTTAAGATAAAATTGTCAAAAGAATTTTCAAAAAAGAGTGAATGAAAATAAAATTGGGAGCGATTTTGAGTGAAAATAACTTATAGGCTTTACGAGACTTGAACTTGTGACCTTGAAGTTTAAAAATACATCTACTAACCACTAAACCACGGGCGATCGATGTAGTATTTCACAAGGCTGCTTTACTTTTATAATCTGTCAAGTCGGGGCACATGCCCCCACTTCCTTACGGGTGGATTGACCCTTGAACCAGGGTGTTTTTCTAAGATGTGTTGAAAAATGATCTCTTGGTTTTTTGAAAAATGGCGTATTTGCGGCATTCAAAATTAGGCTAGATCTAATTAGCATGTTGAAAGTGAAGCTATGCTCTATGATTTTTTATGCTTGCACTTACAATGTTGGTTTTATGTAGCAAAGCAATTAGTTATTTAATTAGGGGGTACACACACGTTTTAGTTTTCCTATAGTTGTTAACTAAATAAATTGCCACTAAAAATCTGAATTTTAAGATGGAATTTAAATCATAGGATGAAAATGTGGTTTCCGTCGCGATCGTGGCAACGGTCACAGCGATGCGTGAATAGGGATGATGCGTTTGTCAAACCGCCAAATATCGGCCCATACCATGAGATACCCTTGAACTCGCCTAAATTGCGGTTTTTTTTTACACCTTTAAACATGCCGGCAATATTGGTTCGGTAGATTTGAAAACCTTTACGACACGGGGGATATGAACAGATGCGGCTTTGTTTTGACACCAAGATTTAAACAAATCAGGAGTTAGACTGACCTCATTGTTTACGATACGGAGCATGAAATAAATTTTTGAATTAGATACAAATTAGTCATAGGAAAACAAACAATACCCAGATCATGGAAAAGTTGTATATTAGAACTGAAATACTACATGTCCCCAATAAAGAAATAGTAAATCACACTCCACCATTGTCACTTATTAATTAACTGGTTGATCAATTGATACAAGGCCACCACCAAATATTACCAAAGACCAACTTAATTTAGGATGCGTTCTCTTCACCTTAATAAATTAAGTTTCAGGTCCAATCAATTCAGTTTAGTTCAGATAAGTTCAGTTCAGTTCAGATTAGTTTCAATCAGGTCCAATCAGGGCAATAAGTTTCAATCAGGTCCAATAAGTTTCAATTAGGTGCAATAAATTCCAATCAGGTCTAATCAGGTCCAATAAGTTCCAAATAAGGTCCAAATAGTCAATGATCAATAAATTTGAATTAAAATTTTAATTAAAGTACCACTATGATTATTATATAGTATTATATTTGTAATATTATCTATTATTTTATCACCCATATTATGATTAACTGATATGTTATTATTAAATTTTTTAATTAAAGTACCGCTATGATTATATAGTATTATATTTGCATTATTATCTATTATTTTATTACTCATATTACTATTGGATGATTATGATATTATTTAAAAATATTATAATCATGGTCATATAAGGTTAACAATAATAATCATCATAATTATAATATTTTGCAATTCGTCTTTAAATAACTAGATATAACATCTTTTCGTTACTAATAACAATGAAAGATATAAATGTTATTAATTGATTTTTCTACTAGTGCTTTATGAAATCAAAGCAACACTATTAGGTATATTAGTGGTGAAAGTTGTGTATAGGCAAGCATATAAATAGTAATTTTTTTGTTAAAATGTTAATCATAAGAGATAACTAATAATTACTATTTTTTTGAAGGAATTTTTTTTATGATTATTATGTTATAATAAATTTTGAGGGATAATATTTATGTTAGAGGTAATATTTATATTATTACTCATCAATTTTTTCGTTAAATAAAGTCAAATAAGTTCCAATCAGGTTCAATAAGGTCTAATAAGTTCCAATCAGGTCAATAAGTTTCAGTCAGGTCCAATAAGTTCCAATCAGGTTCAATCAGGTCCAATAAGTTGAATCAGGTCCAATCATTTCAGTTCAGTTCAGATAAGTTCAGTTCGGGGTTATTCGGGTAGATAGAACGCACCCTGGGACTACTTCTTCACAACTTGCAAAAACAATTCCTTAGTTCTACTAATATTACCTTTAAGTCAAGCAACAATATTCAACTAACATATATAGTCAAGCAAATTAAAAGATAAAATTATAGCATAAAAATAAAGCATATGATTGCAAGGTGACTATTTGAACTTTGAAGTACTACCCGTCTCCAATTATCTCAGTGAAGATCTGGAGTCGAGTATCCTAATCATCCTTATCCTATGCTACCTGGAATCGTCTAGGAATGTCGGTATGGGTGCGGATCCGAGTGTTCGGTATAATACTTCCAAAAAATCAAGACACAGGGACTCTGTCCCAAATTTAGACGCAGCACCCTAAAATATTGCAATTGTAAGATTCAAATGCTTATGTATTTTCTATTGTGGTTTTGGTTGAATGTAGTTTATGTAGGAGATATATCTAAATTATGATCGACTTAATGTTTATTGGTGGCAGAGTGCCTTGGTAACTGAAAAAAACCAGAAAAGAAAATAGGAATGATCATCAACTTGATATTCAATACTATATGATAGTATGAATAAAAGTTCAAGAGCTTAGATATTTGGGGATCCGAAGTGTTGGTTTTATTACTACTCTAGGATAGTTAGTCTGGCCCATAGACCTCAAGATCCATAGACATGTCAGGTAAAGTTATTGACCAATCATGGGATATCGAAGCAACCTCTAAAAGAAGAAAGATACCAAAACATGATGGATATTTTGAGTTGCGATGACCAGAAAGGACCATCAGAAGTGATCTATATATCCTTTGGATTACACCCAAGGTGAACCATAGGACAGCAGAACATCAATCTATAAGCTTCTCTCAGCACTGCAACATCTGCGGAGTTAGCTGAGCTGGATCGAGGGGATTGGCCAGGTCAAGCTTGGCTCCAGCACAGTTTGATTGGAGCACGAACAAGGGGTTAGGTCAGGTTAGATGGTAGCTCTTCTCTCTCTCTCTGAGCAAATCCAAATCATAAACATACAGTTGTCTATATTTATGGATGATGATTATTGTCAAAAAACTTTTAACTCTATTCAACCAAACAGGTCAAGCTTGGCTCTAGCTCAATTTGATTACACAATGGTACACATCGATTTTATTCCTCTTTAAAACTTCAACTCTATTCCCTTATCTTTAGAGGACAGCTGTAGTATCCCGAAAAATTAAACTTGCGTAAATTAAACAATAATATTTAGTGGTTAAAATTTTCCTTTAATTATAAGATATGAATGAAATTTGTTACTCTACATCCAAGTAATGATAAAAGATATGTAGTTCTTTAAATAAATATATGTTGTATGTATTACAAGAGTTGTAAATAATAACAAATGAATGTTAGATTAAATAATAACATTAGTAAAAGTAAGAAGAGAAATAATTACTAAAGCTTTACAAAGTACTTCTAATATTGAATCAAAATATTGGTGTTAATAAAAAGGAAAATAAAAGGAGGGAAAGAAAGGAAAAAAAAAAATTTAATTTTTTTTTTGGAACAGTGACTTGATTTTCCAACTCCATCTCCATTTTTCCTCACAAAAACTCAACAATGAGTTTTAAATTCAGACTTAATTTTCTTACACACTAAAACTCTACATCAATTAAAAACTCCAATCCAAACCAAACTCTCCCAAAAAATTCAATTTTTCTATCAATCTCATCAACATAATTCACAAAAATTAGACCCCAACTGTGACTATAAATAACCATGTTGCCTCCCTCAAATCACCACCACCGGAATTCCACCATATTCGCCGGAAGCCGCCACCCAAAACACCCCCTTAAGCTCCCCTATTTTCGCCCCCACACCACTCCCTCTCTCTCCCCTGTTTTGAGTTAACCCGCCAACTCGCACCACTGCCACACCACGACCACCTTGCGCCACCTACCAGACTTCCGCCTTACCAGAATCGCCTTGCAACCACCACACCGCCACCTTATTTCCCTCGCTCGCCCCCTCTTTCTCTCGCCCACTCTTTCTCCATCTCTCGCCCAACTCTTTCTCTCTCTACCGAACTGCCGCTACTTGCAACGCCTAGACCACTGTCGTGCCTTAGCCGCCTTGACCACCGTCGCACCCGCGCCTCCCGCCGCTGCCGGACCTCCACCACGCCGCGCCCAGCCGTTGTCTATATTTATGGATGATGATTATTGTCAAAAAACTTTTAACTCTATTCAACCAAACAGGTCAAGCTTGGCTCTAGCTCAATTTGATTACACAATGGTACACATCGATTTTATTCCTCTTTAAAACTTCAACTCTATTCCCTTATCGTTAGAGGACAGCTGTAGTATCCCGAAAAATTAAACTTGCGTAAATTAAACAATAATATTTAGTGGTTAAAATTTTCCTTTAATTATAAGATATGAATGAAATTTGTTACTCTACATCCAAGTAATGATAAAAGATAGGCAAAATTGGCCTCAACACCCTAAACTATAGCGCGGGTGCACCCAACACCCCGAACTAAGACTAGTAGCCAAAACACCTCCAACTATGGGCATGGGTGCAACGTGTCATAAATGGCCTGGGAGCCCATTCTCGCCGGCGACGGGGAATTTTATTATTTTATTAATTTCTATCCATTTTCCCCCATTTTCTCAATTTTTCTTTTTTCACCCTATTTTTTTGGCATCCAGCACGTGATCTTGTTCTCCAACACAACCCTTTCTCCCTTTCTTCACTACTCATCCACTCCACCACCACCACCTCTCTACCCACTTTTCCAGCCAACATCTTCTCTCTCTCTCCCTTCCTTCCTTCCTTCTCCTCCCACCACACCCCTACTCCCCTCTCCCTTCATCATCGTCCTCTTATCTCTCCTCACTCTCTCTCCCTCTTTTGCTCTACCACCGTCAGCATCGCTAGAGCAAACATAATTAATAGATTAACATCTGATTAATAAACCTAAACACATAAATTAACAAGCAAAAAAGCTTACCAACCAAGCACATGTCAACCAATCGAGATAAAATTAGGCAAATTCACAAAACTATCGATAAAACCACCGCCATTAACAACAACCTCATCATCAATGTTCTCTCTCCTCTCATCCGAGGGTTTCTCAACAAACCCTAACTTGTTCGGAAACTCCATTTTGGTATTTCGAAGGAGCTCAAACCTACAGGGCAAAACGACGTCGCTGCGAAGGAGAAGAGGTGTGGCAGACTGAGAAAGCATCCATGGCGGAGAAGAGAGGAAGAGTGGGTCACCTTGTCACTCGATTCAACCCTGTTTGGATTAAATTGTCTCTCTCTCTCTCTTCCATGTTTGCTTGTGCTCTACTGACATTTGTGATTTAATTTGGGGGAAATTATGAGTTTAAAATAGGGTTAAGCATTGTTTCGATTTGTAAAATAGGGTGTGCCGATGACTCCTCAAATGGGTGGTGGAAGAGACGGCGAATATGTGTAGTGGAGGAGATGGCGAAGATGGGTGGCAGATGTGGGGTGGATGAGTAGTGAAGAAATGGAGAATAAGAGGTCACGTGTTCAGTGCAAAAAAAAAGGGTGAAAAAATCAAAAATTGAGAAAAGGGGGGAAAATGGGTAGAAATTAATAAAATAATAATATTCCCCCGTCGGCGGCGAGAAATTGGGGCTCCGGCGTCATTTATGGTACGCGTTGCACCCAGGCCCATAGTTGGAGGTGTTTTGGCTACTAGTCTTAGTTCGGGGTGCTGGGTGCACCCGTGCTATAGTTTGGGGTGTTGAGGCCAATTTTGCCTAAAAGATATTTAGTTCTTTAAATAAATATATGTTGTATGTATTACAAGAGTTGCAAATAATAAAATGAATGTTCGATTAAATAATAACATTAGTAAAAGTAAGAAGAGAAATAAGAATAAACAAAGCAATTACTAAAGCTTTACAAAGTACTTCTAATGTTGAATCAAAATATTGGTGTTAATATAAAGGAAAATAAAAGGAGGGAAAGAAAAAAAAAATTTTAATTTTTTTTTGGAATAGTGACTTGATTTTCCAACTCCATCTCCATTTTTCCTCACAAAAACTCAGCAATGAGTTTTAGATTCAGACTTAATTTTCTTACACACTAAAACTCTACTTCAATTAAAAACTCCAATCCAAACCAAACTCTCCCAAAAAATTCAATTTTTCTATCAATCTCATCAACATAATTCACAAAAATTAGACCCCAACTATGACTATAAATAACCATGTTGCCTCCCTCAAATCACCACCACCGAAATTCCACCATATTCGCCGGAAACCGCCACCCAAAACACCCCCTTAAGCTCCCCAATTTTCGCCCCCACACCACTCCCTCTCTCTCCCCTGTTTCGAGTTAACCCGCCAACTCGCACCATTGCACTGCTGCCACACCACGACCACCTTGCGCGACCTACCAGACTGCCGCCTTACCAAAACCGCCTTGCAACCACCACACCACCGCCTTCTTTCCCTCGCTCGCCCCCTCTTTCTCTCACCCACTCTTTCTCCCTCTCTCGCCCACCTCTTTCTCTCCCTATCGAACTGCCGCTGCTTGCAACGCCTAGATCACCGTCGTGCTTTCGTGCCTGTTTGGTTGAGCAGAGGTATAATATCTCTTCAACTATTATTTTAATTTTACTTGGTGTAAATAAGTCAAGCCCAAATATAGGCCATGTTAGTCACTCAACTTGTTGGGCCAAAATCTGATTTTTGGTTTCAGTTAAACTAATCTACTGAATCCATATAATCAACTTGTTGGGCTTAATAGACTAGTTAATTAGTTAATTTATACCTTTAACTAGTTGTTTTAATCAACCATTAAGAACTAAACTAAGTTAATTATCACCGTTAATCCACCCCATTTTGTATTATGAAATTTGTAAATAAACGTGAGAAATACTTAAATTTGCATATTAAGTTATGAGTACATGACAACTATTTAGGAATACGTTAGAAATTATTATTTTCTAATTTAATATTAATCATAGATAAACGTATGACGTAGAGCTGATCAACTCCAGTCCGGCCTGGCCTGGTTTTTGGGCGGGCTTGGGCAGTTTTTTTGGCCCGGCCTGGCCCGGTTTTTTTTTTTTTGGGCGGGCTTTGGACAAGCCAAAAAAGACGTTTTAGTCTAATTTTTAGGCCCGACCCGTTTTGGCCCGAAAAGCCCGCTCGGCCCGACCCGAAATAACAGGCTTTGGGCAAAATTTTTTGACCCGGATTTGGGCCCGGCCCGACCCGGTCAATGGGCAAATTTTTTTGGCTCGGCCCGGCCCGGCCCATGATCACCTCTAGTATAACGTTATGAAATAAACGCGTAACCTTTAGTTTTAAAATAATAATAATAATAATAGCTAAAGGTCTAAATATGAAAATAAATGAATATTCATATTTTCATTTCCTAATTTATTGGTTAGATTAAAAGAAAAGGGATATTACAGCCTCCCTGGCTTTCAAGATTATTAAGCAGGAATCGAGGTAACATCTTCGAAATATGTTTGTGAAATGATGTTTATAGTTATGTTAAGGATTTTGCGACGTGATTCTTTATATGGATTGTGGGATACTTAAACTGTTTTCGAACGAGTTTCATAAATGCTTACATATATTATGAGTTATTGATGCTCAAGTATGATTCATGAAAGATATAAGACTTATGCCGATGAATGCTAAATCATAGAAACATGATAAATGAAAGTGAAAGAGGTTCTGGTAGTATAATGTTACGCTTATTATCTACTTTATGGTCGTGTACGTACCTTGTACACCCAACAAGGGAGCTGGGCTCCTTGAGGGGTACCGCATGTTATGTTACTACTCTATTTTGGTGCGAGTGGTGTATCCAACAAGGGAGTTGGGCTCCTTGAGGATCATCGCATGGTGGGAGACGTCCTGAATATCTATACTCGCCAGTTACCAAGTTAAAAGATGAAAAAATAATGGGAACTTATGAAGTTTCAAGACGCTACTTATAATTGTTCACCTTGCTATAATTTCATTACTGATTTCTAATTTGTTTTACTATATTCTCTTCTTCATGTTTGCAAATAAAATGAATTGAAATGAATTTACATTATTTGGGTAGTATATTACTGAGCTTCGGCTCACGATGTTGCTTTTGGTTTTAGGTGCTGATGAAGGTGACGGGATGTTGTAGAAGTGAGGATGGTCAACCACTTTACATTTATGTAAAACTATATTGGTCGTGTAATCTAAACTTATGGTCACTAGAACATGAACTCAGTTTAACTATAACTACGTCATTATCTATGCTTAGCTATTTATATCAATATATTTAAGATGCTTATGAGTTTCATTGATTATAATATGTTTAGTTTCATGATGGAATATTTGTCTTGTATTTTCCCGAACGGAAAATACGTCAGTAGCACGCCGACCATCTAAGTTTCGTTGCTAATGATGGATTAATTAACTTAAAAATGATGTTTAGAGATCAGGGCGTTACAAATGCGACTAATAAAAAGGCTTTTTTCCCGAATTACAATGGACAATTTGTGCAAACTGGATGAGTAAAAGAAAATGCAAGCTTTTTTTTAAGAAAAGTATCTGCAAAAGTAATAACGTTGTCTACACTCTACAAAAGTAGCCCTATACAGGAAATAAAGAAAAAAAAGAAAACGCTTCTTCTCCAATCTTCCACCCCAAAGTCCAGAAATTCTCTCTCCTCTACTTATTTAAAGTTTCCAATAATTTCCATAATTTTGTTCAATTTCCCATAGTAATGACTAAATTAAAGGTATTAATTACTCTCTTTCTTCAAGAAATCATTTCATTTCAAATCTTAATTTTTCCCAAAAATACTTTCCATTATATTACTCATTTTAGCAGGGAGAAAAAAATCCTATTTATTTTAAAAGTCTTCAAATTTAAGGTAAGTTTAACTTTCTTTGCCATTTTTCTTTGTTTTGTTCAATTGAGTTTTCATGTGAAATTCAATTTAGGTTATGCTTTTTTATTTTGTTTGACATTCGATTTTTTTAGAAGCGGTAAAAAGGCTAACTGAGTTGTTCAGGAGTCACGACGTTGTTCATTTGTTTGAGTTTTGGATGGTTTTTCTTTCATTCAATTTTGGGAGGGTCTTGTTTTGGTTCATCTGAATGCATTTTTGATTCGGTCAATCTCATTTGGGCTTATGCACTTATGCTATACTATGTTATGTTATATGTATGTATGTTAGTTTTTTTTGTGGGTTTTGTTAGTAATCTCCATATTGATATTTTCAAAGAACAAAACAAGTTTTTTTATTTAATTTTATAATTTGACGATTCCATCTCTCTTCGATTTATGGTGAAATTTTACAATACTTTTTCTACTGTAATTGGTAGTTCTCGATCAATTATTTGAAGGGCCCAATTTTTGTGTCTAGCACAGGGCCTCCATATGGAATGAGACGGTCCTGGTAAGAAGAAATCATAAGAAATCTAACCCTCAAACTGATGTTGGTGTTGCAAACTATGACGGGTAGTTGAGTTGTTGATAGAGCAACGAATTATGGGGAAGAGAAGGGAGAGAAAGAAAGAGCGGTGTGAGAACGAAAGTGGAATGCTGAGAGTAACAGAAGATAGGTGAGCAAAGATTGTACAGCTGTTAGGGTTTGAGAGAAAAAACATAAAAAAAAGGAAAATGAGCCAATTTCCTTAGGAACAGTGAATTTCAAGGTGTTAAGACTCAATTTATTATTGATTTCAACAGTGTTTCCAATTCCAACTTTTAAGGTTACTAGTTGTTGCACCACGCTCCTATGCACACGGTACCCTAAAATGTCGTATTTACGATATTCTAATTAGGTTAGATCTAATTAGCATGTTGAATATGAAGTTAATGCTCTAAGAGGGTTGATGCTTCCTTTTCTAATTTTGGTTTTATCTAAGACATTTTGCTTCCTTCCCCATAACTTGCTTGTCTTTTCTAGTTTTTCATGTTTAAACCTTTTTTAATGAAAGAAAATCATTCCCACCTCAAATTAGAATTTATTTTTCCCATCTTTAATACAGAAACTGAATGAAACTACTCATGTATACCTTTGAATTATAGATGTCAAAATAGAAAAAATCAACATTAACTATATCCCAGGCTTATGATGCACGTTCAAAACCAGCTAGTCGCTCAATTGCTATATTAATTAATGTATTATATAATTACCTTTCTTGTTATCCTTATCGCCTCATCCCTCCGTCAACCTCTCCCGATTTCTATCTTCAACCTCATTCTCATCCTGTCTCCCTCCTCACTTACTTTCCCTCCATCGCTCATATCTTTGAATTATATAATAGGATTTACGATGCGGAAATACAAACAATTTGTACAAATCCTATTCCCAAGAACACCCTAAAATACTATAATGAATCTACAAAAGGGGTGAAGTAATTATACCTTTGAAGCGTGCCTCGTTGATGTTTTAAGAACGTCAATTGAAGTTCCTCTACAAAGGTCCACCACCACAATGTTGATTATACCTTGGTTTACTAGAACCTAAAAACAAACTCTTTTGTTTTTGTATGAATTTTTTTTGAAATAAAAACTTGTGAGAAAATCTCAATCTCACTATGCCTAACCCCACGACAATCTCACGGCAATGTGTACATCTACATATGTTGGTCAACTACTAACATATATATTTGGGCTATAGAATGCTTATAAAAGGAATGATTTGTTTTTCCTTTTAATTAAGATAAATCAATCCATTAATTAATTGATTTTTTCAATCAATTAACTATTGATATCAATCAATTATCCTATAATTGATTTTGACCCAAATAGAAAGATATTACCATAGCCAATTTGTTTTATACACAAAAGAATATATTGGCATTATCACATAATATTAGTCTAAAAGACTAACTAATCAACATTGTAGTTTAGGTGTGACCCTGTAGGTCCAAATAAGTTTAGTAGTAAATATTAATCATTTATTAATATTACAAGTCATGATTGGCTTCTAGCAAAGCATCATGACTACCTAAACTATATTGGATATAATTAATAATTTATAACTTGATTATAAATTGAGTTATGCACTTGATCGTAGGACATGTACTCCTACAATCTCCCACTTGTCCTAGAGCAAGTGGTGCTTTATAAGTCCTTTGTCTCTTATTGTTATGTCTGAACATAAGGTAAGAAAACTTGTCATCCTTATGAAGTCCAGAATATTTCTCAGTCTCCAAGTTCAACTGTCAAACGAATGATTGAATCACAATCCATTCGAGCACGACCATGCATTTTACAGTCTAAACTCTCCGAGAGGCCGAAAACAACATTCCTATGTAATAGGAGGACAATTCCATCTTATTTACCCTCTATCCTTCACACGACTCATAGTAACCTGTACATTGCCTTTATAGTCTCCTTTTACGGCACGACGTTTGACAGTGCCAAAGTGTACTAGTCATCAATGTAAGGAATCAGTGGTAAATTAAACTCAAGTCTGAGGAATCAACTCATTTATATTTTAGAGAAACTTATGACATTCAGTTCTTAAAGATTTCCCTATGTGGGTCAAATCCAATGTGTATTCACCAATTCACATTAATATAATTGATTAGACATCTAATGCCTCTATGATCCATGAAACATGATCATCAATCAATCTATAAACTAATCGTTATATATAGGTCATTAATGTACCTACTTAATGACCTGATTAGGGACAAGGTGATCAATTTTCTTAGTTCACTTAATAGGGTTTCATGGTTGAGTCCTCGCACTCAACATCCTATATAAAACAACTGATTACTTTGGACATTTGTTTAATACTAAACCGAATTTAAACAAATATATCTTTATAAACATAAACCTTTTATTTCAATAATGAACAACATTCAAAATTAAGTACAAATATAGGTCATTCTCCAATGTTTCTAATTCCCATAGCTGAAGTATGACTCTCATGTTTCTGCTGAGAAAGTGGCTTAGTAAGCGGATCTGCAACATTGCTATCCGTATGAACTTTACATATCCTAACATCTCCTCGATCAACTATCTCTCGAATAAGATGAAATCTCCTGATAACATGTTTGGATTTTTGGTGTGATCTTGGTTCCTTTGATTGTGCTATAGCTCCAGTGTTGTCACAATAAACATCCAAAGCACTAGCAATACTAGGAACCACTCCAAGTTCAGAAATGAACTTCTTTATCCAAACGGCTTCTTTTGCTGCTTCTGATGCAGCAATCTACTCAGCTTCAGTTGTAGAATCTGCTGAAGTGCTCTGCTTGGAACTTTTCCAACTCACTGCTCCTCCATTCAAACAAAATATGAATCCCGACTGCGATCGAAAATCATCCTTATCTGTTTGGAAACTAGCATCAGTATAACCTTTTATACTTAGCTCATCCTCTCCTCCATACACTAAGAATTTTTCTTTAGTCCTGTTAAGGTACTTTAGAATATTCTTCACAGCAGTCCAATGGTCATCACCTGGATTTGCTTGGAATCTACTGGTCATGCTCAAAGCATGGGAAACATCTGGTCTAGTACATATCATGGCATACATGATGGATCCAATAGCTGACGCATATGGGATCTTGCTCATGCGGTCTTTCTCATCAGTCGTCGAAGGACACTGAGTCTTGTTTAGACTTATGCCATGAGACATGGGTAGAAAACCTCTTTTACAACCTTTCATATTGAACCTAGTCATAACCTTATCAATATAAGTCTCTTGACTTAGTCCAATCATTCTTTTAGATCTATCTCTATAGATCTTAATGCCTATTATGTATTGAGCCTCACCAATGTCTTTCATTGAGAAACACTTTCCAAGCCATATTTTACAGACTCTAACATGGGAATGTCATTTCCAATCAGAAGTATGTCATCTACATACAAGACCAAGAAAACAATCTTACTCCCACTAACTTTCTTGTAAACACAAGATTCATCTTCATTTATGAGAAAACCAAAACCTTTGATTGACTCGTCAAATCGGAGGTTCCAACTCCTTGATGCTTGCTTTAATCCATAAATGGACTTTTGAAGCTTGCATACCTTTCTAGGTGCATTAGGATCAATAAAACCCTCAGGTTGTGTCATGTACACTTCTTCTTCCAAAAAACCATTTAGGAAGGCGGTTTTAACATCCATTTGCCATAAATCATAGTCATAATATGAGGCAATTGCTAGAAGTATCCGAATAGATTTCAGCATAGCTACTGATGAAAAGGTTTCATCATAGTCTATACCATGAATTTGTTTGAAACATTATGCCACTAGCCTAGCTTTATGGATATATACATTTCCATCCATGTTAGTTTTCAACTTGAAAATCCATTTGCATCCGATAGGTTTAACCCCATCGGGCAAATCAACCAAGTTCCAACCTTGATTTTCATACATGGAATCCATTTCGGATTTCATGGCTTTTGACCATAAGTCGGAATTTGAACTAGCCATAGCTGCTTTGTAGGTAGTTGGCTCATTGTTTTCTAAAAACAATATTTCTTTATTATCAGACACGAGAAATCCATATCTCTCAGGTGCTTAAATTTTCCTAGTAGACCTACGAGGGGCGGGTGCCACAGAGGTAGATTCCACAACAGGTTGTGGAGTCTTATCAGTTTCCACAACAACTTGTGGAGGCTCCTGATATTGTGGCTCATTTTCAGCTCGAATTTCCTCGAGGTGGATATTTCTCCCACTTGAATTTCTAGAAAGATGTTCTCTTTCGAGAAAGACACCAGTTCGAGCCACAAACACTTTGTTCTCAGTTTTATTGTAGAAGTAATACCCCTTTGTTTCTTTTGGATAACCCACAAAGTAACATTTGTCAAATTTAGGTGCAAGTTTGTCAGATTGTAAACGTTTTACATAAACTTCGCATCCCCAAATCTTAAGAAAAGACATAGTTGGAGTTTTTCCAGCCGATAACTCATATGGAGTCTTTTCAACGGCTTTGGTTGGAGTTCCCTTTAAGATTAGTGCGGCGGTTTCCAAGGCATGACCCCAGAATGATATCGGAAGATCGGTTTGACTCATCATTGATCGAACCATATCTAATAGAGTTCGATTTCTCCTTTCGGACACACCATTCCATTGTGGTGTTCCTGGAGGAGTTAGTTGGGAAAGAATTCCACAACTTTTGAGATGGTCATCAAACTCTTGGCTTAAATACTCACCACCTCGATCAGATCTAAGGGCTTTTATTGTCTTGCCAAGCTGATTCTGTACTTCCATTTGAAATTCTTTAAACCTTTCAAAAGCTTCAGATTTATGCCTCATAAGGTAGATATACCCATATCTACTGAAGTCATCTGTGAATGTTATGAAGTACTGATAATTGCCTCTAGCATTTGTACTCATTGGTCCACAAACATCAGAATGTATGAGACCTAATAAGTCACTTGCTCTTTCACTTACACCAGTGAATGGAGCTTTTGTCATTTTGCCAAGTAAGAAAGATTCACATGTATCATATGATTCGAAATCAAATGATTCCAAAAGTCCTTCCTTTTGAAGTTTTGGATACGTGCTCATTTATGTGGCCAAGACGACAATGCCAAAGGTAAGTTTTATTTGAATCATTTGATTTGGCCTTTTTAGTATCAATGTTATAAACTTGTCTTTCTAAATCTAGCAAATAGAGCCCATTAAATAAGTGAGCACTACCATAAAACATTCCATCCTTTTGAAAAGAAAGACATTTATTCTTAATATCAAAAGTAAACCCTTCCGTATCCAAACAGGAAACAGAAATAATGTTTTTAGAAATAGCTGGAATAAAATAACAATTATTCAAATCCAAAACAAGCCCAGAGGGCATTATTAAACTAAAAGTGCCTATGGCTAAAGCTGCAACCTTTGCTCCGTTGCCAACACGTAGGTCCACTTCCCCTCGAGCTAAGCTCCTACTTTTCTTTAGTCCCTGCACATTTGTACAAATGTGAGATCCACATCCGGTATCAAATACCCAAGAATTAGAATAGTGAGACACTACTACATTTTGAAGCTATTGCAATGGTCTAATGCAACGATTAACCCTAATGCAACATTCGAATGCAACGATTGACCATAATGCAACGGTTTATTGCAACGGTGCATGCTAATGCAACGGTTTAGTGTAACGGTGATACTAAACCGTTGCATTAGAGTATCAAGTGCAACGGTCCTTATATTTATGCAACGGTTTTTAAATAACTGTTTGCAAATAGGGTATTGTATGGCGTTGCATAAATGTATTAAATGAAACCCCCATTTCTCTAATTTCCTTCCCGTGAGATTATAATACCCAAAAAAACCCAAACCCTTGTTTCATCCCTTGCTCTCTCCTGGTACACGGCCCCCGATGTGATTCTCTTTCTCCCCTGCGCTAACACTTCGCCGGAGCTATCTCGGCGCTGCCCTTCTTTGTCCCCCTCCTCTGTCCGCATCAATGGATGCTCCTGCTCATGTTCAGCTCCGCTGCTTTGCGGGTACTACTCGTGCATTGTCGCCGTCGCCATAGCTGTTGTCGCCACCACTCCACTGTAAGTTTCGAATTCCTCACATTTTTAGCTTAATTTTCTTATTTTGTTAGTTTGATTTGGTTTACTCCAATATAAAAGCTTTGAAAATTTGCATTTCTTGTCATTGAATCATATAATTGCCTTAATTTAGGTGATTCATTGTGTCAAAATTGCTGCACTTTTCTTATAATACTTGGATTATATCGTACAGTTTGATGTTAGTAATATAATGATTTTAATGAGGTAATTGAGATCTAACAAGAAAATCTAATGTTTTGAGTTCATTTTTTGACAAATTACAACAATAGCAGGCAAGAAGCTAGAGTATATCACAATTCGTAGGTATGAAGAAGAGAACAGGTTTCAAACATCATAAATAATCATACTTTTTTTTGACAGAAATATCATAAATCATACCTACACATAAGAGATATATAATATATATTAGTCTTACGGTTCCATGAAAACGGTCCTTCCCCAGTGTGCAAGGCTTGTAAATGGCTAGCGTTGCTGACACAAACCTCAAAGCAACATTTGCTAGAAATGCATATTTACTAGGAGACGAACAAAGATTCAAACTAAGTATTTAAGGTTCTACATCTCCTCCAATACCATCTCAATAATTTTATGTGGCGATCCTCTATCTTCTTATTAGTGGAAGGGTATTGGAACCACTAAAAAAGTAGATCGTCTTTGCACTTGCTCATCTAGGTTATCTAGCTGATAGGCACTCAGGTAGATTTCAGAACTAGCCAAAGGAGTACCTTCTATCTGCTTGTATCTATGCTCAAGCTACCATTGAACAAACAAATTCCCATTCCTTAAAGTCACGAATAAAATTATAAATACCAATAACCATCCACTGAACTAATATTTAACAGTAATTCACTAGTGTTGGAAATCCCGCTTAAAAGAGTATGAAGTAAATCACATCAAAGGCAAAGCCTCTAAATTCCCAATTCAATTTTACAACAACTACCTTTGCAAGGCATTTCCTGCCAAGTTTAGAAAATGCATGTCATACAAACATTTGACAGAATGACAGCCACGAAAATTGCATCTAAATCATATTAGATAAGTCTATACTTTTTATCCATAGCTTAAAACACCATTATCAAAGTACAAAAAGTGGCTACTCATTGTCTATTTAATGTAAATCTTCAATACCAATCCATTTCAAACGTGCATTTTGCTTCGTCATCTTTTAACAATCATTAAATGACCCATCTTGAGCAATAGTACAAAAGATTTGGTCAATATACCATTTTGATCTTCATGTATAATAATACCTTGACCATAGTATCATAACTCAGGTAGTATCAGAAAACTCCCTACTCAATGGAGTAAATGAATTGCAAATATTGATGGGTTGGCCTTGAAAATTGTCGTTTTGTTGTGTATTCCCTTTGATTGTAGGTCCTTCACTCGTTAGCTAAATATATAGGGTGTATTTGCTTTTCGCATTTTTTGTTAGATCACTAAACCCTCTGCATAATGTGTAAAGTGGACTTGCTTTCCTTTGTTCTTTTTTTTCCTAATTTCAGTGAGATCTTGATATTTATAAGTAATAACCCTCTAAAACTAACTGGGATTTAGAATTCAGTGAGCTTCATTAGTCATCCTACTTTGAGGTAACTGTTATGAATGAATGAAAAAGAGCACACCTTCTCATTTGAAGTTGAGTCTGATGAATTTGGAATTATTACAAATTACAGAAAAAGGACTAAGGATATGGATCATCTGGCATTTTTGAAATTGTCTTACTTTATCTAATACGAATTAGGAGCTCAATTGGAAGTAAAATCTCAAGAGATATCCATCTAATAGTGTCATACTCATACTACAATTTTTTTCCCTTTTAGTTGTAACCTATCTTCTAAGTCATGTATTTTCTTTGCCCTGCATTACATAGAGCTAGAAGTCATTAGGAAAAAGGATGGAGCTAGAGGTTTGATGTATTCTCTTAAGAATGGAGATTATTTTTTCTTTAGCTTAGGAGATTATCCTTCAGCATGGCTTCTCTGATAATGGTGACTTTTGCATATTTTACCTTTCTTTATGCGTATAGTATCTATGAATGCATTTGTATGGAGTTCAATAGTGTATATTATTATTAAGTTACTCTCTTTTTTGGGCTGGAGTTCATCTAATGTCGTGGTGTCGAAGATGTACTTATATGGCTACTAATGCCTGATCTTTTTGTCAACAGGTTATAAGCGCAGCGTTTGTAGGACTCGACACAGATGAAGAATCACTTAGAAGAGCAATATTGACGCGAGCAGAAGTGGACATGGTAAAAATCAAACCAGATCATGTTAAATTGTAGAAAGAAAGTCTTGATGATTCTGTTATTGGTGACACCTCGGGGGATTACAAGAGCTTCTTGCTCACTTTGCTTGGCAGACAAATTTAAGAACAATAATCAGATAACCTTCGCTTGAATAGAATTGAGAAACCATGAATTTTGTTTAGTTTATTAGTTAATAGACTTGTAATAATGTATATTGTGAATTTGCCTATGGGCATGAATATTGTATGCATATTTTTCTATTGGGTATAAAGTTTCAAAATAAGTTTATGAATCTATAGTTATATATATAATAATCTACTACTATTATAGACTACTATGGTATCGGAGTTGCATTAGCTACAGAGGCGTTGCAATAGGTGCCAAAATGAGGCATGATATTAGTAATAGTGGCGTTGCCATAGCTAAACGATGGTGTTGCAATATATATAGAGGCGTTGCAATAGATACCAAAATGGGACAGAATATGAGTAATAGGGGCGTTGCAATAGCTATCAGATGGCGTTGCAGTAGTTATAGAGGCGTTGCAATAGGCTCTATAGCTAATGCAACGACTATTTACACCTATTGCAACGGCTCTATGGTAGCCGTTGCAATACGCCTCAAAACCGTTGCGTTAGATGTAATGCAACGGCAGCAACAGCAACGGGTGTTGGACCGTTGCAATAGCTTTATTGCAACGGTTTTTGGCTCTATTGCAACAGTTTTCAGGGGTTGCAATAGCTCATTTATGTAGTAGTGAGATTAACTTCAATTACATGTATACCTGAGGTAGAAACAATATTGCCATTCTTGTTGTCCTGTAGATACTTAGGATAATTCCTCTTCCAATGACCTGGTTTGAGGCAATGAAAACATTCTTGGTCTGGAGTAGCTCCAGCTTTAGTTTTGACAACCTGTTTGCCCTTACCCTTACTCTGAGGGTATTGCTTTTTATTGCCTTTCTTCTTGAAAACCCCTTTCTTTTTCTGAATCATAAGAACAGGATTCTTATGTGCAACCTTGATACTTGGTTCAGCAGTCTTGAGCATTCCTAGAAGCTCATTCATAGTCTTCTCCAACTCATTCATGTTAAAGTTTAACACGAATTAGTCATACCGCTTATGAAGGGAGTGGAGAGTGATGTCAATTGGTAGCTCATCACCTAAAGTGACACCTAATCGTTCCAGATTCTCAAAATAACCCATCATTTTGAGAACGTGTGGACCAACAGGTTCACTTTCTTCGAGACTGCTCTCAAGGATAGCCTTAACCGTTTCATAGCGCTCAATTCTTGCTTGTTTATGAAACATAGCTCTGAGCTGATGAATGATGTCAAAAGCCTCCATATTTTCAAATTATTTTTGCAATTCAGAATTCATGGATGCTAACATCAAACATGTGACATCAAGAGATCTAGCTACTGCCGTATCATATGCTTTTCGAGTCTTAGCAGATGCTCGAAGGGTAGGTTCAGTAGGGAGAGGGTTTTCAAGAACATCTAGTTTCATTTCAGACTTAAGAACTATTCTCAAGTTGCGATACCAATCCAGAAAATTGTTTCCATTAAGTTTTTCCTTTTCGAGAATATATCGAATACCAAAAGATGACATAGCGGAGTTTGAATTAGGAGTAACCATCTACAAATGAAAAAATTAAGTTTTAGGTTTATGATTATAAACAATAACTTTAAATTTTAACCAAGTTAAAACAAGTTAAAGGCTTTTAGTCTAAAAACGTCCTCATTTAGGCTAAAAGATTCCAAGACCCCAACTCATTTAATCCTAAGCCGGCTTTGGCCGGTCACCTAAGAGATAAATGATTTAGGTAAATAACACTTTATTGGTTATACTCCTATAACTCTTGGTTAATGGGAAACATTGCATGTAAAAGCCCATTCCTATACCCCAAAGCCCAAGTCCTAATTGGATACCTTGTTGAATAAAACCTTACATACTTGTAAATTTCTTAAATATACTCTAAATGTTCTAAGATAAAAAGTAATACCTTACTTTGGTAAGCCCATTACCAATGATCAAAGACATGAATAGAGGTGTGTAAGGGTGGGTATCTAATTTATTCAAAATTTAAAAAAATGAGGACTTAAGTTACTATGTCGATTCTAAATTTAGTGAACTAATAGTAATTAGAACAAGAACATAATAACAAAATAAAAGCAATAATTAAATGCATAATTTAAAATGATCCTAGTATGGCCCCTACACCTTAAACTAAACTTGAAGATGCTTCCTTGTATCTGCCTTTTGATGTCCATCAAAGCTTGATTCTCCAATCATCATACAAGTTATTTGAAATTTAAATAAAATTACAAAAATACAAAACGGCTCGCAGTCCGTATTTAAGATACAAAAATACATAAACGGTATGCAGACCGTATTTTCTATCCTAATTTGGGCCATACTAGTCATCCAACATTCAAGCATAAAATTATTCATTCATTCACTTACTTAGAGTAAGTGACCCAGTTTATATTAGACGATTCTAATACAAAAATATTAGTTAAACTAATCAACAATTTTAATTAGTTCAAATAATAACAAAATTAAATAGTGTATGTTAGAAATTATACTTGGACTTTATATTATCATGATAATAAAATTGCAACTTAATAAACTCCCACTTAGAAATGGATCACCTAACTATTAGGTTGAAAATATGGATTGAAGAAACTTGGGCTTAACAACTTTTAAAACCCAAAACTGAATTTATGTAATGCTGTCCAAACAAACAAAACAAGCCCAAAACATTATTTTTTTAAAAATTGTAGCCCAGGCCCAACAGAGCCACTGTCAGGCCCAGAGGACAGCAAGCCAGATCTGCTGTCTGGCCCAGCAGTCCAGAACAGGCAGAAAGCCCATCCCAAAATGCTGGAAACCAGACAGACAGCAGGCCCAACTTGCTGTTTGTCCAGCAACGTACAATGCAATATTGGCCTGCTATCTCTTTTTTTAACACAAAAATGGAATTATACACGTTGGTAGTTGAGTATGAATTATTTGAAGGGCCCAATTTTTGTGTCTAGCACAGGGCCTCCATATGGAATGAAACGACCCTGGAAAGAAGAAATCATACGAAATCTAACCTTAAAACTGATGTTGGTGTTGCAAACTATACCGGGTAGTTGAGTTGTTGGAAGAGCAACAAATTATGGGGAAGAGAATGGAGAGAAAGAAAGAGCGGTGTGAGAACGAAAGTGGAATGCTAAGAGCAACAGAAGATAAGTGAGAAGAGATTGTACAACTGTTAGGGTTTGAGAGAAAAAACATAAAAAAAGGAAAATGAGCCAATTTCCTTAGGAACAGTGAATTTCAAGGTGTTAAGACTCAATTCACTATTGATTTCAACAGTGTTTCCAATTCCAACTTTTAAGGTTACTAGTTATTGCACCACGCTCCTATGCACGCGGTACCCTAAAATGTCGTATTTACGATATTCTAATTAGGTTAGATCTAATTAGCATGTTGAATATGAAGTTATTGCTCTAAGATGGTTGATGCTTCCTTTTCTAATTTTGGTTTTATCTAAGACATTTTGCTTCCTTCCCCATAGCTTGCTTGTCTTTTCTAGTTTTTCATGTTTAAACCTTTTTTTATGAAAGAAAATCATTCCCACCTCAAATTAGAATTTATTTTTCCCATCTTTAATACAGAAACTGAATGAAACTACTCATGTATACCTTTGAATTATAGATGTCAAAATAGAAAAAAATCAACATTAACTATATCCCAGGCTTATGATGCACGTTCAAAACCAGCTAGTCGCTCAATTGCTATATTAATTAATGTATTATATAATTACCTTTCTTGTTATCCTTATCGCCTCATCCCTCCGTCAACCTCTCCCGATTTCTATCTTCAACATCATTCTCATCCTCTCTCCCTCCTCACTTACTTTCCCTCCATCGCTCATATCTTAGAATTATATAATAGGATTTACGATGCGAAAATACAAACAATTTGTACAAATCCTATTCCCAAGAACACCCTAAAATACTATAATGAATCTACAAAAGGGGTGAAGTAATTATACCTTTGAAGCGTGCCTCGTTGATGTTTTAAGAACGTCAATTGAAGTTCCTCTACAAAGGTCCACCACCACAATGTTGATTATACCTTGGTTTACTAGAACCTAAAAACAAACTCTTTTGTTTTGTATGAATTTTTTTTTGAAATAAAAACTTGTGAGAAAATCTCAATCTCACTATGCCTAACCCCACGACAATCTCACGGCAATGTGTACATCTACATATGTTGGTCAACTACTAACATATATATTTGGGCTATAGAAAGCTTATAAAAGGAATGCTTTGTTTTTCCTTTTAATTAAGATAAATCAATCCATTAATTGATTGATTTTCTCAATCAATTAACTATTGATATCAATCAATTATCCTATAATTGATTTTGACCCAAATAGAAAGATATTACCATAGCCAATTTGTTTTATACACAAAAGAATATGTTGGCATTATCACATAATATTAGTCTAAAAGACTAACTAATCAACATTGTAGTTTAGGTGTGACCCTGTAGGTCAAAATAAGTTTAGTAGTAAATATTAATCATTTATTAATATTACAAGTCAAGATTGGCTATGGTGCGAAAGAGGTACACAACTGAACATTAGCACAAATTTTCAAACTTTTTCGCGCTCTCGTTTTTCTCTCGGCGTATGTTTAGCACCTGCTAATCTGCTCCGTCGTCATGGCAGGATCTTCGAAAGGAAAAGCGAAAAAGCAAGTGAAGGAAAAGCAAAACAAAAAGAGTGGCCCAACTGGATCAACGGAAGGTAGGAAAGACCCTTGGATGAGTTTCTTGGAGTTTCTTCATTAATGGTAGAAACACCCTTTTGTGAAGAGCCGATTTCACCTCGTCGGTCGATTGAGGAATTACAGCAACAGAGGAAGGATAAATACCAACTATCAGAATGGCTCTCAATTATGAAGAAGACGCAAAGTCGAATTGATGCGATTGATAGTGGTAAGCCTCAATCCCGAAGTTTATTCCAAGAATTAGAGAAAGTTCAATCAATTGATGGTGATGAAATTAATGTTGCAAAAGAATCTGAACAAAAATTTTCACCCATTAAAATTGATTTTGATGATATTAAAGATGAAATCAATTACTGGGAAAGTTCAATTGTGTGCTATGTCATTGGTGCGAATCCGCCTTTTTCAGTCATGGAAGGTTTTATCTGTAGAATATGGGGGAAATTGGGAATTGATAAGATTGTTGCTGTGGGTCAAGGTTTATTCATAGTTAGGATGAAAACTATGGAACAACGAGATGTAATTCTTAAGGGTGGTTTTCAGTTCTTTGATAGGAAGCCAGTAGTGGTGAAAGCTTGGCATCCTGATTTGGATTTGCAAAACGAGGAGGTGAAGAAGTTACCAATATGGGTTCAATTACCTAGATTACACTTGAAGTATTGGGGGGAGAAATGTTTGTTTAAACTAGTCTCAGGAATTGGAAACCCAGTTAAGCTGAACAAGGCAAGAATGGAGAAAGATAGATTGAATTTTGCCAGAATAATGGTGGAAGTTGTGGTGGATCAGGAGTTCCCAACAACAATCAATTTTGAAAATGAAAAGGGTCAGATTATAGTACAAGAAGTGGTTATGAGTGGAAACCAACTACTTGTACACAATGTCATGGTCTAGGACATGACATAGTTCAATGCCACCAAAAGAAGAAGAATGAAAAGAATGAAAAGAAGAACCAGATATGGGTTGCAAAGAAGAAGCAAGCTGTTAAGGAAGTTGATAAGGAAGGTTTCCAGCAGGTTACTAAAGGAAGCAATCAAAGAACTTCACCAGTGGTTGCAGTGGTCACAAAAAATTCTTTTGCTATGCTGAATCAGATAGTTACTGAAGTGGAGCATGTTACTGAAGTTGAGCGGGGAAAAGAAGCAGATGGGCACAATTTGGTGCAAGAGGGAGATGGTCTAGGCCAGGAGGGTGAGCCTCCTGACTTCCATGGATAATATATTATCCTGGAACGTGAGAGGGCTAAATAATAAGAACAAACAAAGAGAGGTAAAGAATTTTATCCTTTCTCATCATGTTAGATTATTTAGCCTTCTTGAGACAAAGGTAAAATCACAAAATATGGGTGATTTGTACCTTAATGTGTGCCCTGGATGGTGTTTTTCCACTAATTCAATGTGGAATAATAGTGGTAGAATAGTTATTGCCTGGCATCCTTGAGCTTTCCATGTGAATATTTTGTGTAGCTCTGCTCAGTTTATTCACACAGAAATAATAGTGGTGAATGGTGGTTTGAAATTTAATTGTACATTTGTATATGGTCATAATGATAGGAGGGATAGAAAAGAGTTATGGGATAACCTAATTTCTATAGCTTCCTATATTAGAGGTGCTTGGGTTTTACTGGGTGATTTCAATGCAATAATGGGTATGGAAGAAAGAATTGGACAACCAGTGAGGGACAGGGAACTAGTTAATCTTAAGCATTGTGTAGACAATGTATGTCAGCTGACTGATGTAAAGGCTACTGGTCCATTTTTTACTTGGTGCAACAAACAAGAAGGGGAGCATAGAGTATACTGTAAGTTGGATAGGGTTATGGGCAATGAAGAATGGATGGACAAATGGGCTATGACTGAAGCTCTATTCTTGCCTGAAGGTGACTATGACCATAGTCCATGCTTACTTAAGTCTTACTCCTATGAGCAAAAGAGAAAACCATTTAGGTTTTTTAACATGTGGAGTAAGTCTCAGAGATTTCTGGATATTGTCAGAAGAGGTTGGGAAGCTCAGGTTGAAGGCACTAAAATGTTTTGTTTGGTGAGAAAGTTGAAGCTGTTGAAACCTGATCTGAAGCAGTTGAATAATGAGGAATTTGGAGATCTCAATTCAAAACACAAAGTGTTATCATGCTTTGCTAGAAGTTCAGCAGCAGATTCAAATCAACCCTACAAATATTGAGTTGATAGAGCAGGAAAAGAAATGTAGTCAGGAGTATCATACTGCACATAAAGCTTATCAATCTTTTCTTAGCCAAAAAGCTAAGTTAAGATGGATTGAAGAAGGAGATGAGAACACAAGAGTGTTTCATCAAAGCATAAGGATGAGAAGAGTGCAAAATCCAAGTAATACAATAAAAAATGGCCAGGGAGAGTGGGTGTCCAAGCCAGCAGAGGTAACAGAGGCTTTTTTGCAATTTTACCAGAACCTGTTGGGCAGTATGGGTGAGACAAGATCTCTAAATGAGACTATCATTAGAAGGGGAAAAACTCTCAATGAAGACCAGAAGCAGATGCTATCTCTTACCTTCACTCCAGAAGATATCAAGCAGGCTCTTTTTTCAATCCCAGATGAGAAGTCACCTGGGATTGATGGTTACTCAAGCCATTTTTTAAGAAAGCTTGGGGCATAATTGGAGCTGATGTTACAGAAGCAATCCAAGATTTCTTCAGACATGGCAAGCTCTTATCTAAAGTTAATGTGACTGCTTTGACACTAATACCTAAGGTGAAATACCCAGCAAATGTAGGTGATTACAGACCTATAGCTTGCTGTTCAGTCATCTACAAAACCATCACCAAGCTCATTTGTTTGCAGCTAGGTAGGGTGCTTCCCGAATTAATTGCTCCCAATCAAGGTGCATTTATTACAGGAAGAAGTATTATAAACAATATCCTCCTTTGCCAAGATTTGGTGAAACGTTTTAATAGAAGATGCAGCCAAGATCCAGGGGTTTTGATGAAAATAGACCTAAGGAAAGCGTATGATTCCATAGAGTGGCAGTTTGTGGAAGATATTTTGGTTGCTCTGCAGTTTCCTCCACATTTCATCGGATGTGTTCTTAGCTGCATAACAACTCCCGGAGTTCACTTTATTGTTGAATGGAAGTGCGAGAGGATTCTTTCCTGCTAAGAGAGGTTTGAGACAGGGAGACCTAATGTCTCCCCTTTTATTTGTGATCTGTATGGACTATTTGTCTAGGATTATGGACTACATTGGTGATATGCAAGGATTTCGTATTTTACTTGGGTGTGAACAGATGAAGCTCAACCATTTGTGCTTTGCGAGATGATCTCTTGATTTTCGCAAAGGCAACCCTCTCTCGTCTATCTAATCTTGCAAGGTCCGAAATTATTTTCGGAATCTTCGAGGACTTTGTGCAAACAATACTAAATCGCACCGTATTGCAATGGTTTAGATGATAATGACAAAGCAAGAATTCAAGCATTTTTCGGGGTTTGTGCAAGAGAACTCCGCCTTTTAGATACCTAGGTGTATCTATTTCTTCAAAGAAGATTAATGCAGCCAGATTGTGAAAGCTCTGGTTGATAAAATGGTGGGTAAGATTAAGACGTGGAGCACGAGGAATCTGTCTTTTGCGGGCAGAGCACAATTAGTCCATACTTGTCCCGATGAGTATTCACATTTCTTCGGTCCCGCATTTTTGTTTTGCCAATGGTTGTGATAAACAAAATAAATAGCATATGTAGGTGCTTTCTTTGGAGAGGGAAAGTCAATGATGTGAAGGGGGGTTATGTGAAATGGGATAGAGTTTGTACTCCAAAGAAGCAAGGAGGACTTGGCTTTTGAGATCTCAAAAAGTGGAACAAGGCTGCAGTTGGTAAACTGGTTTGGCATATCACTGTTAATAAAGAAGACTTGTGGGTTAAGTGGATACATAATGTTTATATTAAAACACGTAACCGGTGGAAGTACCAAGCTCCCACTAGTGCTAGTTGGGTTGTGAAACAATTGTGCAAAGTTAAAGAAGAATTGAAGACTTGGAATATTCATACTTGGGATAGCAGTAGTCATTATCAAATTAATAAAGTGTACAAGCTGATGATTGAAACAGAAGCCAGGGTGAATTGGGATCAATGTGTTTGGAATAGAATGTCTCTTCCAAAATATAAATTCATCTTATGGCTAAGCATCCAGCAGAGGCTTTAGACTAAAGCTAAGCTTCATAGCTATGGGGTAAGCTCCGATAACGTATGTTGTATATGTGATCAACAAGAAGAAAGCCACGAACACTGTTTCTTTGATTGCACTTACAATCACCACCGGTGATAAGTATAATAATGAGATGGTTGGGTTTGCACTATAGAAGGAGAACTCTTGGCCAATGGATACAATGGTCAAAGAGAGCTTACAAGGGTTCCAAGACAAGAAAACAAGTCCTACATACTGTAATTGCTGCTGTCACTTATCAGATATGGAAGGTGCGCAATGATGCCTATTGGAATTTACAAGTGAAAAGTGTACAGAGAAGTATAGATGAAATTAAATACATAGTGAAAGGTAGAATACAATTTTGTATACCGAAAAAGTGTAGTGTTGTAGATAAAATGCGGATAGATCTTCTATGTTTTTTTTTTGGTTTTTTTAGACCTTTTTTTGGTCTTGTGTGTTTTTCTTGTTGTCTTAGTTTTCTGCTAAGCACAAGAATTAGGTTGTAAATTGGTTTTTTGGTGAAATATATTCTTTCTTACTTACCAAAAAAAAAAAGTCAAGATTGGCTTCTAGCAAAGCATCATGACTACCTAAACTATATTGGATATAATTAATAATTTATAACTTGATTATAAATTGAGTTATGCACTTGATCGTAGGACATACTCCTACAATCTCCCACTTGTCCTAGAGCAAGTGGTGCTTTATAAGTCCTTTGTCTCTTATTGTTATGTCTGAACATAAGGTAAGAAAACTTGTCATCCTTATAAAGTCCATAATATTTCTCAGTCTCCAAGTTCAACTGTCAAACGAATGATTGAATCACAATCCATTCGAGCTCGGCCATGCATTTTACAGTCTAAACTCTCCGAGAGGCCCAAAACAACATTCCTATGTAATAGGAGGACAATTCCATCTTATTTACCCTCTATCCTTCACACGACTCATAGTAACCTATACATTGCCTTTATAATCTCCTTTTACGGCACAACGTTTGACAGTGCCAAAGTGTACTAGTCATCAATCTGAGGAATCAGTGGTAAACTCAAGTCTGAGGAATCAACTCATTTATATTTTAGAGAAACTTATCCAAATATATACTTAAATTTGGGATCTTTCTAAAACGTTCCCCAGGTCCTTGATTTTGAGATTTCAAGGATCCGACACTCGGGTCCGTACCCGTGTCTAACACTTGTATTATCCCCTGTCCCGTTTTCTGACTACTTGACTGCTACAAATGGCAGTTAGAGGTATGATGTACTATCGAAAAGCTCTAGAGCTTCAAGCCTTCCTCGATATGGCAAATGATAAAGGTATGTAAAGGATCCTTAATATTTCCTTTACTTGAAAGTGAAGTTGTCAATTTTGAACCAATATATTGTTGAATATTAACTGTAGTTTGCTTTTTTGTAGTGTTAATGGAAGGCTACAAGGCTCTTGAATTGAACACTGAAGAGAATTCACAGAGTGAAAGATTGCTGTGTCGAGCTGTTGCTGACATGAAGTTTACGTACGTGGTATCTTGTCAGCGATACAGTATACACAAAAGATCTGGTGATCCGCGTGCACAGGATATCCTAATTCCTAAAGCTAATGACGACGTGCGTGTGCAATGTCTTATATATCTACTTTGTCATATAGATATAGGTGGTGACTGCCTCCCATTGTTCATTTTATTACTGGAAATAATGATGCGTATTTTTTTTATTGATAGATATCCATCACTTCGAGTGGCCTATGTTGATGAGCTTGAAGAGCGTAGTGAAGACTGAAGAAGGGACCAAAAAGACAAATAAGATATATTACCCTGCTCTTGCCAAAGCAGCTCTGGCGTCGTCTACTAATTCAAACGAGGCTGGGCAAAATCTAGATCAGGCAATCTTTCAATATCCCCTTGTATTATGTTACCGGAGGCAGTTATAATCTCTTTCAGATGCAATTATTCAAAGATTAAAAAAGAAAAAAAACAGAATTTCTTTTCAGAGCCCTTCTGTTTTACTTTATGTGTCATAGGTTAGAATAATACGTGCTAAACTTCTAAACCGTGTGTAAGATAATTGATTCCTTGATTATCTCATTAACATAGGAGAGTATGTATACAAGCTAAACTTGCCTAATACAAAATATTACTGAAAATATTCACATCCCTAAATATGAATATTAACATACACAATAATATTTACATATACTCTAATACACCCCCGCAGTCGGAGCGGGAGGAGGACGTACGCTAAGACTGTCCCGAAAATCAGTGAAAAGAATGAGCGGAAGCCCTTTGGTGAAAATATCGGCAATCTGATAACGGGATGGGACATGATGGACTCGAACTTCACCTCGCGCCACCTTTTCGCGTACAAACAGAATATCCAACTCAATATGCTTAGTACGTTGATGTTGGACAGGATTTCCAGATAGGTAAACAACACTAACATTATCACAATACACCAGAGTGGCCTTCTTAATGGGACAATGAAGCTCCAGAAGAAGGTTTCAAGCCAACAGACCAGGACTCGGCAACGACGTTAGCCACACCACGATACTCAGATTCTGCACTAGAACGGGACAAAGTGGCTTGACGTTTGGAGGACCAAGAGATCAAATTATCACCCAAAAAGAGACAATAACCAGATGTGGAACGTCGTGTGTCAGGGCAACCACCCCAATCTGCATCTGTGTAAGAGACAAGACTAGTGATAGAGGAGGGATACAAATGTAAACCAAGATGAAGCGTACCCTGAACATAACGCACAATGCGTTTGAGAGCATGCATGTGTTGTTCCCGAGGGTCATGCATATAGAGGCACACCTGTTGGACGACATATGAAATATTCGGCCGTGTGAAAGTCAGGTACTGTAGAGCACCTGCAATACTGCGGTAATGAGTGGGATCCGCAATCGGGGAGCCAGAATGGGTACCCAGTTTAGATTTAGAATCAACTGGGGTAGCAGAAGGCTTACAGGATGTCATACCTGCACGTTCAATAATATCCTGTGCATATTTCCGCTGAGAAAGGAAAAGGCCATTGGCATGACTAGTAACTGCAATGCCCAAAAAATAACTCAGAGGACCCAGATCTTTCATAGCAAACTCAGAGCCAAGATGAGTAATGATAGACTGACGAAGAGTGTCCGAAGAGGCAGTAAGAATGATGTCATCAACATAAAGAAGAAGATAGGCCATGTCCTGACCCTTTCTGTAGATGAACAAGGAGTGATCAGATTTGCTATGTGTGAAGCCCATAGTGGCAACATAATCTGCAAATCGCTGATACCAAGCCCGAGGAGCTTGCTTAAGGCCATAGAGTGACTTCTTCAAGAGACATACATAATCAGGATGAGTAGAATCACGAAAACCAATAGGTTGATGCATATACACAGTTTCTGAAAGATGTCCATGTAAGAAGGCATTTTTGACATCCAGCTGATGAATACCCCATGATTTAGAAAGATCCAGACTAAGAACGGTGCGGATGGAGGCCGGCTTGACAACCGGACTAAAAGTCTCACCACAATCAACTCCCACCTGCTGAGACCTGCCATCAACCAGACGAGCTTTGTGTCTTTGAAGGACACCGTTAGAATCTTCTTTATGAGAAAAAATCCACATACAACGAATAACATTAACATCAGTAGGACGGGGCACCAACTACCACGTCTTATTTTTAATAAGAGCATCATATTCATCTAGCATGACTGCTTTCCAATTCGGGTCAGACAAAGCTATGAGGGGTGTCTTGGGAAGAGGAGACTTTGTGACACTGGAGGTGAGATTGAAAAGCCTTTTGGGCTTAACAATTCCATTCTGCAGTCGAGTAATCATGCGAGATGAATGAGAAATGGGGGGAAGAGGTGGTTGGGCCACGGGTGAAACTGGCCCAAGGGAAACAAGGGGGAAGAGTTTGGGCGTGTGGGGTGTGAGTCCGCTGAGTTAAAGGAAGGAAGGGGAGTGGTAGTATGTGGCCTGGAGGAGGGAGAGTGGGCCAGGGGGGTAGGAGTTGGGCCAGACGCGGAATTGTGCGGAGGAGAAGGAAGCAACAAGGAGTCCCGCGTGGGGAGAAGACCAGTTGTAGGCGGCCCAAAGGCAGGCCCTGTAGCAGGCGGTCCAGTTGGAGAAGGATGAGCCGAGTCGGAGCGCCTCGGAATTGTGTTTGTGGAGTCAGCCCAAGGGAAAACGAAAAAGGGGGAAGTGCCAGGACCCAAAAACTCATAACTAGAGGAAGTAGGAGTATGAATTTTGGCAAATGGGAAAGATGATTCATCAAAAATCACATGACGGGAAATAATAATTTTTCGACTCGAAATATCATAGCACTTATAACCCCGATGATTAGTAGGATATCCCAAAAAAAACACAAGGAGTGGACCGAGCTTGCAGTTTATTGATTGTAGTGGGAGGGTAGAGAGGGTAACACAAACAATCAAAAACATTTAAATGTGAATAAATGGGATCCTTTTGATAGAGCATTTGAGTCGGAGATTTATTCCAAAGCACTTTAGAAGGTAAAAGATTGAGAAGATATGTGGCCATTTGAAGGGCATGGTGCCAAAAAGAAGGAGGCACCGAGGCATGAAGAAGCAAGGTACGCATCACATTATTAATAGTTCGGATTTTTCGTTCGGATTTGCCATTTTGTGGGGAAGTATGGGGACAAGAGAAACGAAAAAGCATGCCATGTTGCTGAAAAAAGGAGCGAAAAGGTCCATTATCATATTCTCGCCCATTATCACATTGAAAACACTTAATCTCCCGTTCAAATTGAGTTTTAACAAAGGTACGAAAAGAAATGAATAAATATCGTACTCTCGATTTTGTGAGAAATAGGAAATGTCCATAGGAAATTAGTGTAATCATCAAGAAAGAAAACATAGTAGCGATGCCCGGAAGAGCTAAGCACAGGGGAAGTCCACACATCACTATGAATAATATCAAAAGGCATAGAAGTGTAAGACAATGAATCATAAAATGGCAATTTAATATGTTTCCCCAAAGGACAAGAATGACAAAACATAGAATCCGGAACTTTATTACATTGTATGAAATTATCCTTGCTAAGAGAGCGTAAAACAAGGGCTCCCGGATGTCCTAATCTATCGTGCCATAAAGAGGGAGCTAAAGCCGCACAAGTAGTTGGCAAAGATGAAGTGGTCGGAGTGGAGGAGTGGGAAGTAATGGGATAAAGATCACCCACGCTATTACACCTCATGAGAGCCATCCCCGTCCGAAAATCCTTCACAGAAAACCCAAAAGGATCAAATTCAACAGACACCCAGTTATCAAGAGTAAACTGACGGACAGAAATGAGATTTTTGATAAGTTTAGGAGCATGAAGGACATTGTTCAATGATAAGGGAGGGTGAGGGGGAGACAAAGAGGATTGACCACAACCCAAAATTGGAATAGCATGTCCATTGCCAACAATAATATTACGGTTATTGCTCAAATTAAAATAGGACGTGAGAGTACCTTGATTTGCCGTCATGTGGGATGTGGCGCCGGTATCCATGTACCACTGATCATCGGGTGGAGTGAGAGTAAGCGTGTGCATAGCCTGATCAATATCGGTGGGAGCATAAGAAGCTGCTGGGGTCATAGGATATTGGCCCACTGATGCTGCTTGGACCTGAGGTGCACGTTGGCCCAGACCAGTAGGTGGACGCTGCTGGGACAACACTCCACGCCAATTAGAAACCGAAGGATAAGGGCAGGGTGGACTGGCCCAAGGCTGCTGCCAGGCCCAACCTGTCCATCCTTGGTTTGGGTGCCACGAGAAGGAGGGGGTTTGCCCCTGCTGTTGTGGGTGTTGATTTCCACGACCCCCATTGCCACGGCCCTTACCACGATAGCCACCACTGCCACCTTTTCCCTTACCGCCGCCGCCACGATATCCACCACTGCCGCCACCCTTATGTTTGTGATTATTATGGGCACAGTGGGAAGATGTTTGCGGCGGATAAGAAGAGTTACCACCATCAGTTGTAGGAGTGACACTGACCAGAGCCGAATCATCATCCGAGGCGGCCCGAGCCGCCATATTTTGTTCAGCAAGAAGAAGAGTGGATCGGGCTTGCTCAAAAGGAGGTAGGGGATTGCTATGCTCAATAAGAGGAGCCATACTATTGTAGGCGTCCGTGAGACCATCACAAAGACGTAACACCAACCGTTGATTGGTGACCGGAGCACCCACACTTGAGAGTTGATCGAAAAGCGTTTTTAAACGCTGACAATAAGTAGTCATGTTAGGGAAATCTCTAAGTTTAATGGCCGAGAATTGTTGCTCAAGAATCACGGCGCGAGATCCCTTGTTATCGAGGAAAATATTTTCCAATCGAGTCCATGCATCGTAAGCCGTTGAACCGGGCTTGAGGATGGTATGAAGAAGGTCCAAAGAAATGGTACCTGTAACACCCCAGAATTTCAAAGGCGGAAAAGAAGGAAATAATAATATATTTAATAGGACGATGGCGGAAACATCGTCTTCTGGGAATGTCACTACTACAAGAATAATGTTTAAATAACTAAGTGATAAAAAAAAACATAATTAAATACTATAAGTAAATTAATTACTTAGATTAAAATCGAAATGAGAAAACTATCTCAAACTAAAGAGAAGTCTAGAACTAAAACCCTTAACAGATTATTTCTCGCATCTCAACCCGAGCCCAAAATCAAAGAAAATCCCCATCAACAAAACCTGCAAAATATACAACAAATATCCACAGTCAGTGGGGAGTAACTAGCAGTTCTCCCAGAACAATAGCAATCAAAGCACGATTCAGAAGAAGATTATTAAGAAAGGAATAACATGCAATCATTACATCAATAGCATGCACATAGAAATCATAAAGCTATAGATGAAACAAGTGATCATCAACAATAAGTAAACATGATAGAGTGAGTGACATAATTCTAATGTATATAAATAATAATAAATCAAGAATTCAACAAGTTATTGAGTCGAAACCGAACGCCAGGTGATTCGCAAATCACTTCCTAAGGTTTGTCGGATCGCAATCTCCAGGTCGGCCTATGGGCTTACGTTCCCCACCGCCCGTGTCTAAGAATGGCCAAACTCCCGATGCGGGGTAGAACACGCAGAACTCCCCGACCTCTCGGACGACAACAATTAACCCGTGTGTACCCCTAGTTCGCAAAACCGGGTGGTTGGCATGTTCTTCCCACGGGGACTACATCTATCCCACCGGATATTCTTATCTCAAAATACAATCATGCATACAAACTAAGTATCATTCATCAAAAATATTCATAAAAAAGGGGATGCCACCCGGCCTTATACCCACAGTTCATCAAACAGTTCTTCATAATTCCTCAAAATAAATCACTTATACAATAATCAACAAATAACTCTCACAATAACACTTGAACATTCCCAAACATCATCAATGACAATATACTGGTTTTTACAGCAACCACACTCAATCACAAATACATCACCAATTAACTCTAAATCATATTCATTAAAAGAGTAATAACAATTAAATCATTTTATTCCATAAATCAAACCTAAACATGTGGTTACCGAAATGATGCATACTGTATACTACTGAAAATCAGCAACCCAGAATATATTAAATTATAAATTATATCTCGATTTACAAGCCTTCAAACAATTTAAAAGTGTATCCTCAATTTCATCACAAAAACACCATAATAATTATGAAACTAACAAATTCGAGCATTAAAATCACACAAAAATTATCATATAACCCTAATAGCTCTACTGACATGGTACAATTTTTATTTATAATTTTTCTGCCTCTACAAATAATTTTTATGAATTATATACTGACAGAACAGAAATTACAAAAACAGATATATCAATTAATTAAAACAGTAAACAGTAGATAAAAATTATTCTAAGGCATGGAATACATTATACGCATGTTACATGATCTGAGAAAAATGATTTCATCAATCTCAACAGTCGATCAATAATTATTATGAAATTTAGCCAAAAACGCACAAAATACTAATTAAATCAAATAAATATTAAAAATCATGCAAAAAAATATTTTTCTCTACACAGTATTCACATAGCATGTGTCACGTATGTTCATGTAAAATTTCGTCAAAAATCTCATTCAAAAAGTATTTTAGATAATTCCTAACGTATTAATCTAATACCGAATACTACTCTAATCACTATGATTCTAGGATAACAACTAGTTACCTGGATCGTCGGGAGGAGAGCTGAGTCCAAAGATACAATCATGAGTTAAGCATGCAATCCAAATCCTCTTCTAACCCCAAGGCATAACAAACGAGAATTGTAGCAACAAGTCACTAAGCATTTCTTCTTGAACGTTGGAAACTCTTGTTTCGCACTGCTCTGTTACGACCATGATTCCCGATTATCAAAAGCTCCGATTATAAATCTCTCCGGTCCGAATGTATAACAAGATGTTATAAACGTTGAGTCCAAAAATGAAGACGATCAAACGGTTAGATCTCCGGCTACGGTTATTTTCGTGAAGGTGTGACAGGAAAAACCGGGTTGAAACTTCCTATTCTTTTCCTCTTCCTTTTCTCTCTTCCTTTTCTTGAAAAACGGTGGGTGATAAATGCAAATGATGCTGAACTTCTTTGAATAAAAAAAATCAGAATTTTATGGATGTTTAATGGTTGAAATAAAGGGTTTTAATGAAGGAGAATGATTAGGGGGTTATAGGAGTTACAAAGCTACCAAGAGTCACAAGGAAAAATATAAAGAAAAGAAAGAAGAGGAGCTCTCCTTCTCCATCTCCTTGGCCGGCTGTCAAGCCCAACACACCAACAAAAATTTCGGCCCAAATCAACAAGGGTCCATGCTTTAAAAACCCGCTACGCGATAAAACGATTAATTCTTTAATCGCGCCTAAACTTTGAAAATGCTTAATAATGAAAATAATTCTAATAAATTATATTATAAATATAAATATAATGCACACATTAACACACCATATAATAAAATAATAATTCGGCTCCCAAATTATAAAGAATAAAAATCATTGATCTAGAGAAAATAATAAATTATTTATTTTTTTACGAAAAGAATATCATTTTAAAATAAACTAACACCAAAAATAAAGGGTGAAAATTACGGGGTGTTACAATCACTCCCCCTTAAAAGAGTTTCGTCCTCGAAACTTCAAAACAACCAAGAGACAAAAGAAAATACTCTAGATAAAGAACATTAAGAAAACAGAAATCGATGGATTTTAGTTAAGAACTAAACAACTTTGCAGGTTTAAAATTTGATAACTCAAATAATATATATTTTATTTTGGAAGACCAAAAGAGTTGTACAGTAAAGAAGCATGGTAACAACCATCCTTTATAAAATGTGAAAGAACCAAAGATAGTATTAGAAAGTTTAAGGTAAAAACTTTTGCACAATAAACTATAGGTAATTTTGCAAAAGAAGCATGAATAAATATTTACGTAAAATTATAAAAGAATAAATTCGATCATACATAAATATTTTGAGAAAAGAAACGAAGAAGAAAAAGTTCGTAAATAGATAGCCAAACCAATTTAAATAGAGGTAACCACACGGGCTTATACTCCACTTAAAGAGATAAGAGCACTTTAATAAAGAGTAGCTAGCTGCTTTATTAAAATAGCACTTACGAACACAAGTCATGACATATGTTATAAGAGCGTACGCCTCCTAAACACATATATGAAAATTAAAGTTCGCAAAAGAAAATGAAAACTCTAAAATAAATTTTACAACGACAAAACACTAATAATAAATAGGCGATAAAGTAATAAATTATAAACAACAATTATAAAATTTGCTAAGTCGACACAAATGTGCATGGAACCACCCATTGCAACCTAGTATCAACAAAACAATATTTGAAAGCTTTCTTATCAAATCAACATTAAAGTTTAACGGAATCACCCAATATAAACTTAATGTCAACTCAAAAAGGAAGTTAAATTAAAATAGTCAAAATGCGTCAACTTATCAAATTGACATACAAGTCAAAGGAATCACCCATTATGACTTAATATCAACTCAAACAAGTTATAAAATTTAGACTTATCAAATTGACATACAAGTCAAAGGAATCACCCATTATGACTTAATATCAACTCAAATAAGTTTTACAATTTAGACCGAGTATATAAATTTCGTTTTTAAAGAATATAAAACAGATCAGTCAAAACCAAAGAATTAAATAAGAAGTATTGAAAACAACCAAAATTTTGCTATGAAATGAGAAAGCACTAAATATTTAAACAAGAAACAACATATGGTAAACGAGATCCTTTCACACATTTGAGTTTGAAAAATAATGCTAATAAGAAAAGTAAATTAGTAAGTAAAGTAAAAGTTGTTGAATGCTAACCTTTAAAACAAAACAGTTTACATCTACTTTTCAATCTAACACCAAAACAACTCATTAGGGTACTTTTATTTTCAAAGACTACAAAACTTATTACCATAATTAAAGGCTAAACAAGGATTGGCATGAAAAATAAAAATATTAAAAGGAAAATATTTATAACTATAGATGGTCAAAAACGGTAAGAGAAATTTGAAGAATATCTTGAAAGACAATTTCAAACCCCTTTCTTATTCCAAACCATTATAAAACAATTGAAATTAAACGTTTTTCAAAAGAGTATATCAAAATATTAACAATAGGAAAATTTAAAAGTCATAAAATAACTCTAATATAGGTATGAAATTTATTAAGTTCAAAGATCTAAAATATAATTTGGAATATAAATTCAAATTAGAAAGTTTTGTAAATAATAAAACAGATACGTAGTACTCACATAAAAACAACACTCAATTGAAAAAGAACAGAAAATATATACTGTCTCACATAATAACATATACTATCAAGCAACTAGCAAATAAAATAAATGCAATACAACACACAAGACTATATTAAAATAAAATTAAAGTTTATCTTTAAATTGCAAAACACAAAATAAATTAAACACACAACTAGACCGAAGAAGCTATAAATTACTTCGCTTTCGCTGCGCACTCTGATAAAAGAGAAAATAAATTACATGCAAGCGGCCCTGAAAATAAGATTAACAAACTTGGTAGACTAATTCCACCAATAAAACAAGTAACTATACATATAACATATGCTCCATAAGCATGAGAGCACACCACATTCCCATAAGGCTTCCCTTTTACTTACTCTACCCATCACACTCTCATTATAGTGAAACTACTAAACTTAATTCTAAATAAATTTTATATCCTATGGCTAACTAATAATTCTAAAGAATCATTAGCAACTCTTTTTCAGAGTTTAGGAGCGTTTTGCTCTGATACCAACTGTAACACCCCAGAATTTCAAAGGCGGAAAAGAAGGAAATAATAATATATTTAATAGGACGATGGCGGAAACATCGTCTTCTGGGAATGTCACTACAACAAGAATAATGTTTAAATAACTAAGTGATAAAAAAAAACATAATTAAATACTATAAGTAAATTAATTACTTAGATTAAAATCGAAATGAGAAAACTATCTCAAACTAAAGAGAAGTCTAGAACTAAAACCCCTATCAGATTATTTCTCGCATCTCAACCCGAGCCCAAAATCAAAGAAAATCCCCATCAACAAAACCTGCAAAATATACAACAAATATCCACAGTCAGTAGGGAGTAACTAGCAGTTCTCCCAGAACAATAGCAATCAAAGCACGATTCAGAAGAAGATTATTAAGAAAGGAATAACATGCAATCATTACATCAATAGCATGCACATAGAAATCATAAAGCTGTAGATGAAACAAGTGATCATCAACAATAAGTAAACATGATAGAGTGAGTGACATAATTCTAATGTATATAAATAATAATAAATCAAGAATTCAACAAGTTATTGAGTCAGAAACCGAACGCCAGTGATTCGCAAATCACTTCCTAAGGTTTGTCAGATCGCAATCTCCAGGTCAGTCTATGGGATTACGTTCCCCACTGCCTGTGTCTAAGAATGGCCAAACTCCCGATGCAGGGTAGAACACGCAGAACTCCCTGACCTCTCGGACGACAACAATTAACCCAGGTGTACCCCTAGTTCGCAAACCAGGTGGTTGGCATGTTCTTCACCGGGGACTACATCTATCCCACCGGATATTCTTATCTCAAAATACAATCATGCATACAAACTAAGTATCATTCATCAAAAATATTCATCAAAAAGGGGATGCCACCCGACCTTATACCCACTAGTTCATCAAACGAGTTCTTCATAATTCCTCAAAATAAATCACTTATACAATAATCAACAAATAACTCTCACAATAACACTTGAACATTCCCAAACATCATCAATGACAATATACTGGTTTTTACAGCAACCACACTCAATCACAAATACATCACCAATTAACTCTAAATCATATTCATTAAAAGAGTAATAACAATTAAATCATTTTATTTCATAAATCAAACCTAAACATGTGGTTACCGAAATGATGCATACTGTATACTACTGAAAATCAGCAACCCAGAATATATTAAATTATAAATTATATCTGATTTACAAGCCTTCAAACAATTTAAAAGTGTATCCTCAATTTCATCACAAAAACACCATAATAATTATGAAACTAACAAATTCGAGCATTAAAATCACACAAAAATTATCATATAACCCTAATAGCTCTAATGACATGGTAGAATTTTTATTTATAATTTTGGGACTCAAAAAGTATTTTTAACAGTTAATATACAGATTCCTCAAATAAGCCATTATAATAATTAAAAATATAAACAGACGCCCAAAAATTACCAAAAATTCACATAACATGTAAAAACTCAAGAAAATACATATTATTCAAACAAATTAATTTTTCTACCTCTACAAATAATTTTCATGAATTATATACTGACAGAACAGAAATTACAAAAACAGATATATCAATTAATTAAAACCGTAAACAGTAGATAAAAATTATTCTAAGGCATGGAATACATTATAAGCATGTTACATGATCTGAGAAAAATGATTTCATCAATTTCAACAGTCGATCAATAATTATTATGAAATTTAGCCAAAAACGCACAAAATACGAATTAAATCAAATAAATATTAAAAATCATGCAAAAAAATATTTTTCTCTACACAGTATTCACATAGCATGTCTCACGTATGTTCATGTAAAATTCCGTCAAAAATCTCGTTCAAAAAGTATTTTAGATAATTCCTAACGTATTAATCTAATACCGAATACTACTCTAATCACTATGATTCTAGGATAACAACTAGTTACCTGGATCGTCGGGAGGAGAGCTGAGTCCAAAGATACAATCACGAGTTAAGCATGCAATCCAAATCCTCTTCTAACCCCAAGGCATAACAAACGACAATTGTAGCAACAAGTCACTAAGCATTTCTTCTTGAACGTTGGAAACTCTTGTTTCGCACTGCTCTGTTACGACCATGATTCCCGATTATCAAAAGCTCAGATTACAAATCGCTCCGGTCCGAATGTATAACAAGATGTTATAAACGTTGAGTCCAAAAATGAAGACGATCCAACGGTTAGATCTCCGGCTACGGTTATTTTCGTGAAGGTGTGACAGGAAAAACCGGGTTGAAACTTCCTATTCTTTTCCTCTTCCTTTTCTCTCTTCCTTTTCTTGAAAAACGGTGGGTGATAAATGCAAATGATGCTGAACTTCTTTGAATAAAAAAATCAGAATTTTATGGATGTTTAATGGTTGAAATAAAGGGTTTTAATGAAGGAGAATGATTAGGGGGTTATAGGAGTTACAAAGCTACCAAGAGTCACAAGGAAAAATATAAAGAAAAGAAAGAAGAGGAGCTCTCCTTCTCCATCTCCTTGGCCGGCTGTCAAGCCCAACACACCAACAAAAATTTCGGCCCAAATCAACAAGGGTCCATGCTTCAAAAACCCGCTACGCGATAAAACGATTAATTCTTAAATCGCGCCTAAACTTTGAAAATACTTAATAATGAAAATAATTCTAATAAATTATATTATAAATATAAATATAATGCACACATTAACACACCATATAATAAAATAATAATTCGGCTCCCAAATTATAAAGAATAAAAATCATTGATCTAGAGAAAATAATAAATTATTTATTTTTTTACGAAAAGAATATCATTTTAAAATAAACTAACACCAAAAATAAAGGGTGAAAATTACGGGGTGTTACAGTACCGTACATCCATTCAAGGACTACCGCATCAAGGCGGTCCCAAAGGTCTTTGTCCTCCGATTTTGGCGGTGCCGGAGGAGCATCCTCCTTGGTAGGGATGATAGGATCAAGAACTTGATAAACCTTGGCATGGATCTTAAATAATTCTGCCCAAGAAGCGTAATCCACCTTATCAGTTTCAAGAGTGATGGGAATGAAGCTCTTGATGTTGTTGACAAAGTGAGAGCGAGGATGAATAATTACCTTGCCTTCGAGTCATGGTGGAGATCACACGGAGCAACAAGGAGGGGTGGGCGGTGGAGCACAGTAAAAAGAAACCGGCTAGGGTAGGAGGATGAAGGAATTACCCTAGGCAACTGATACCATGTAAGATAATTGATTCCTTGATTATCTCATTAACATAGGAGAGTATGTATACAAGCTAAACTTGCCTAATACAAAATCTTACTGAAAATATTCACATCCCTAAATATGAATATTAACATACACAATAATATTTACATATACTCTAATACCGTGCTTTGCCAGATTCTTGAATAAGTGGATATGAATATACTGTGAGATAAATTGATGTTCTACGTTGGATTATGGATTGAATCTTTTATGTGCTGGTCATCTATCGTATAAAACTACCAGGGCCCCCAATCTTAGGTGAAGGGAAACCTGAAAATCAGAATCATGCAATAATTTTCACCCATGGAGAAAGATTGCAAATAATAGATATGTTCCCTTTCCCACAACCATTGGCCAAAGATTGCTTGCAAATCCATTGAAGTAAGCCCCTTCTCACCCACAACCAACTCTCTTTTTCTATCTCTCATGCTTGATTCCGATTTACATGTTCCCTTTCCCATATCTGTTTTTGAATTTCAACCTCCCTTCCGGAAATGTCAGAAGACATCCCCCCTAAAGGTATGTTACTGTTTAGGCAAGGTTGATTACGAACATTTGTAATGCATGCAAGAGATGGAGGAGCATCAACTTCCTGTAATTTTCACTTAACTTCTAATGGTCGAAGTTGTGTGTTAGGTTAGCAACCATGAGAGTCAAAGCGTTGAAGCTAATAAAAAAAACAAAGGAAATATTTACTAGGTTAAATGATCAGCAATAGCTGAAATCTCAATATTTTCTGCTCTTTTCATTTTCTCAGGGTTCGCTTCCACTATGGTCATCTAGATGTCTTTGATAGACTTTTTCATCTTACTAGAGGTGGTGTCAGTAAAGCTTCTAAGGTTATCAATTTGAGTGAGGATATATTTGCGGGTAAGAAATATGACTTGTTTTATAATTCGTATGTTGCTTATTACGTGATCTTTGTCGATTTTGACTGGCTTATAAGTTTCAACAAGATTGAACAAAGGGTAGGTTTTGACATAATCTTGTTAGAATTCAGGGTTTCTATCTAGAAACTAAGAGGGTTTAATTTGCTTGTTCCCACAAATCAATAGTGCTTGGACCTGTTTTACTGTTGGCAAATTATTATTTGAATGTACATAGAAACAAAAGCTTCTCTTTCATGTCTTTGTACCTGAACTCTGTCCTACGGATCAAGCGCCCGTTCTCTTTATACCATACAGTATTTCCGAATGGAACATCTATTGGTCCATTGACTCTTACAGGTTGCTGAATTGATTGTTCCTTTAGTCGGACCTTAATGCTTTCTGATTCTCATGTGTATTTGTTGCATTTCTATTTTACTGAATGATTGTAGCATGGAGTGAAAGATTGCCAGTATAGTCTCAATTGGACAGCTGCAGGTAATTGTTACTTGAAGTAGCTTTGGATTTCATTTGAACGAGAGCTTGGGCTCTCAACTAGAATTGCTTATTTCTGGACTTATAAAAAAAAAGTAGCTTTGTGTCAAATGTTGCAGCTTACAATTCATTTCATAGCTTGTTCCTTATTGCTTTATTGATCCTTCCATTAAGTTTCTTTCCTTGCTAGCTAGTAATCACCATAATCTATTGGTCAGCCACTAAGTGAAAAGCAATGAAGCAACCAATTCTATTGATATGATTGTGCCCATTCACCTAGCTGGAAGTAGCAACTAGCAAGGCTTGTGACTAGGGAGACCAATATGTTGGGAACTTTTCCAAATGCGGCCCTTTGCAAGTTTGCATAAGAGCAACTCCTTTCTTACATCAATCTATCATACATATTCTTGGCCTCCACTAGTATTTTATGTTACTCGAAACTCAAACTAGCATCATGCTATTTGTTGTAGCTGTTGTCCGTTCTCCTGGATGGACCAGAAGGGCATATGTGAGTTCGTGGTTTATTTGTTACTAGTCCAGGGAACATGTATATATGGAAGAAGTCTATATATATAATTATCCCGCGCTTATCAAATGTATAGTTAGAAGTTACCTATATATTTGAATTACAATATTTGTATGTCCCATTTGAAAGTCGAAAAATAAAAATTTGAGTATTTTAATGTTGATATGCAAACAAAGAGTTGGATTTTTTTTTCTATGTACAATTTTGGAATTTTAGCCACCTTTTGTTTTTCTCTAGGAAGGGGGATTCTTAAGCTTTGTCAAGAAACTAATCAGCACCATTGTTTAATCATGTCAGCAGCATCACCAGACCTATAGATCAGGCTCAACCATGCTAGAAATCTCTACCTAACATAACATATAAGCACAGGACCGTTGGTGCAGCATGATCTACTTGTATAAAGCAACATGTGAATCTGACTATAAAACAGATCATGGAATAGACTAACTGGAAGTAAACACGCATTGCCACTTTTTGTGCTCTTGCTAGTGGGCTGAACAAAACAAAGCTAGAACTAACTAGCTTCGAATCGTGTAAACCTTTCATGCATTGCACCTTTTAATTAGAACACGCAACAAAAGCAGAAGTCCTAGATACAAGGGTGATTAGGATTCGATGTTGCCCACCTTTGAGATAGGACTATCATGAGTCATGACTCCACGATTGCACATAGCAAAATGTATGTATGATAAAGATGTATGTTTGGTATCCTATCGTGTGCCACTCCAATGCAGCATGTATACCTCCATTCTTGGAATTGATGAGATTGTATCTGTTATAGATTCGTTCATTTTTCACAGCATTAACAAGAGTGATATCACAAACCCAAGTGATTCCAATGTTGAGAATGAGGCCCATGTCACTGATCCATTCTCTCATTCTCTCACTAAGTAATATGTTAGTTGTTCTGAAACCTGTAGTCTAGTCCATGTAATTAAGGAAATCTCCTAGTTTGTCTTTTAGCTTATGCTTTGTCCTCTAGCTAGTACTAGGTGTCATGTTGTGTATGGTGTGCTAGAGTGACCTAGGGATTATCATCTACTGCTATCCTATATAAATGTATTGCGCAGCCTTTTGCATCATTTGAGAAAGAATGAATGAATCAATGAAAGAGAGCTACACTGAAAGCTAAATTAGTTGTTAAATGTTTCTTCAAATATCATGACTATAAAAGTCATCATGGTATCAGAGCCAGGTTGCTGTAAACTGAGGATTGAAGAAACAATTTCCTGGTAAAGAAAGTTTATGTCTTTGATTTCTACTGATTGCTCATTCGTCGGTTCTTTCTCTTAAAGTTTTAGTCTTTATCATTTGTTCTTCCTAATTTAGTAAATAAAGTATCATTCTAGTGTAGAAGGTAAAATATAAGCAGTAGTGATGACAACTGCTACTACTATAGAAGCCAATAGCCCACTTTATTTGCACCCATCAGATGGAAGTAACTCTATCTGCGTTGAGAAATTACAAGGCTCAGGAAACTATAGATCATGGAAGAGATCTTTAGAAATAAGCCTTGCATCCAAGAGAAAACTTGGATTTGTGACTGGAACTGTGAAAAGACATAGCACAGACAAGCTGAAACAAGAAGCTTGGGACACATGCAATAGCATGGTGATATCCTGGATCATTGGAAATGTTTCGAACCTATCAAAAGGTTCGTAATGTTTGTGAACAAGCGTCTTTGTGATATGGATTAGTTGGAAACTAGGTACACTTGTATCTAATGGGTCAGAAGTATAGGTGAACAAGGAGATATATAAAGCAAGCAAAGAAGGAAGAGCTATAAATGAATATTATACAGATATGAAAGGAATGTGGGAAGAGCTTGAAAGCCTTGACTGTCTTCCACCCATCACTAACATGACAACTGAGAAAAATGATTTTATAGCAGCTCTAAATAAGCAACAAGAGGAGCAGAGGTTGTTCCAGTTCCTGAATGGACTGGATGAAGAATATGGAGTTCATAGAAGTCAGTTGTTAATGATGAACCCTCTACCTAGTGTAGACATAGCCTGTAGTACATTACAGCAAGAAGAAAATCAAAAGGAAGTGTTGAAGTCTCGTGAAGGAAGAGAATGAGGGAGCCGCTATGCCGAGCAAAGGGAGTGACATCTCTTGTACTGTGTGCGGTAAAACAGGACACACAAAAGAAAAATGCTGGTTTATTGTGGGATTTCCAAGCAAGCATGGTAAAGGAGGAAAAGAGTATAAGGGAAAGATGAAGGAGCAAGGTAGTTTTTCCAAGAGCAACAGATGGAATAGAGGAGCTAAGCACAGTAGAGGAGGAAGAAGTGCTGCAAATGCACAAGCTCACAGTGAGAGTGGGTCTAGTGCAACAACCATCACCCCTCAACAGACTAGAAGCGGTGATGAAACTTCGCCAACACCTTCAAAAGGTGGAGGGTCCGACACGAGAGGAGGAAATGGATTACTCTTATGCTGGAATGGTGTGCTGTAACTTTGCAGACACAGCTGGAAAGGAGTGTATAGTAGACTCAGGGGCTTCATACCATATGACAGGGTGCTTTGAGGTGCTAGAACATCCTGTAAAGCTAAAAAGGGAACATAAAATCAATCTTCCAACAGGGAGCTTCATCTCGTGATCACTCACACTTTGGGAGTGTCATTTTAAAAAACAACATAATCTGAAAAATGTGTTGTATATACCAGAATTCAAGCACAGTTTGATATCTGTGCAGAAGTTCAGTAAAGATAACTCATGCAAACTTCATTTCCATCCTGAGTTTTGTGTAATAGAAGACAACAAAACTTGTAAGGTGAAAGGTGTAGGAAGAGTGATGCAAGGGCTCTATTACCTTGTAAACCTGAATGTGCAGGAGATAAGTGAAGAATTGAGAAAAGAAGGAAAGAAGTGGCTGACTGAGGATGTAATTAAGATGAAGAGGTGTAATGTAGTGACAGAAGGAAGAAGTATAGTTGTGCCAGGAAGTGTGAGTGATGTAGGAAGAGTGACTCAAACATCACTATGGCACAGCAGGCTGGGTCATGCTCCAGTGAGCAAGATAAAGAGAATTAAAGGGCTTGAAGGGCTGAAAGAAGATGAAAGTGAGGTGTGCATCACCTGTCCTCTTGCCAAATTCACCAAATTACCCTACAAGCTAAGCAAGTCAAGAGCAGAAGGGGTGTTTGATCTGGTTCACATTGACATATGGGGGCCATACAAGGTGCCAACAAGACACAAGCAGAGATTATTTCTCACTATGGTTGATGATCACTCAAGGGTGACATGGGTACATCTCCTGAAGCTAAAATCAGATGCATTTGAAGCTATTTAGGACTTTGTGAATATGGGAAAGACTCAGTACAACAAGCAGGTGAAGGTGATCAGAAGTGACAATGCTCTTGAGTTTGATGACAAGAAATGCAGTCCATTCTTCTCAAGCTTGGGCATTATACATCAGACATCATGTGTTGATAGGCCTCAGCAAAATGGAAGGGCTGAGAGAAAGCACAGAAACATCTTGGAGATGGCTAGAGCTTTAAGATTTCAAGCCTGTCTCCCCTTGCAGTTTTGGGGGGAATGTATTCTCACAGCTACTCACATCATTAACAGGCTTCCAATTCCTCTCTTACAACACAAATCTCCATATGAGGTATTGCACAAAACTCCTCCCTCATATGATTATATGAAATGTTTTGGATGTTTTGCCATGGCAAGTAACCCATCTAGGGATCATGATAAGTTTGTTGCAAAAGGAACACCATGTGTGTTCATGGGTTATTCCAAGTCACAGAAGGCTTATAAACTGCTTAATTTGACACCTCATACAATGTTTATTAGTAGGGATGTCAAATTTTATGAAAATGTATTTCCATATAAAGTGTTCAAAACCCACACTGAAATGAAACAAGGAGCTGTGATTGATATAAGAGGAAGTGTAGAGTGTGAGCCTGAACCAGCCCCTAATGAGCCACAAAATGAACCTGAAACTGAAACTGTACCACCTGAAAATACTCATCCAATTCCAGCCACTTTCACTCAACCACCACTAAGACAATCCACAAGAACAAGCAAAGTTCCTGTGTAGCACTAGGACTATGTTACCAACACTTGTGTCACATCAAACACACCCTATCTCATTAAAAAAACCACAAACACACTCCCTAGCTATGCTTTCAACTGTTTTCTCTCACAAAGTATCAAACACCATGAAACCAAACACTCTAAGGAAGCTATAAAGCATCAAGAGTGGGTCACAGCCATGAATGAGGAATTATGTGCATTGGAAGAGAATAATACCTGGGAAATTACTCATCTACCACCAGGGAAACAAGCTATATCTTGTAAATGGTTGTACAAGATAAAATATGAATCAGATGGAACTATAAGTAGATACAAGTCTAGATTGGTGATTATGGGTAACAGACAGAAATATGGGGTGGATTATGAGCAAACATTTGCTCCAGTAGCAAAAATGGCCACTGTGAGGTCACTGTTAGCTGTTGCATCTATCCATGGATGGCATTTACACCAAATGGATGTTAAGAATGCATTCCTTCATGGTGATTTGCAGGAACATGTCTATATGAAGTTGCCACCAGGGTATGGAGGCCTTGAACACAGGTTGGAAGTTCTAGGAGAGGGGGAGTTCCCTAGTCAAAAGAGCAACAGCAACAACAACAATGTTTGCAAGCTCAAGAAGGCATTGTATGGATTAAAACAAGCCCCAAGGCAGTGGTTTTCAAAGCTAAGCAGTGCTCTAAAAGCAAACAACTTCATCCAGTCCAAATCTGACTACACATTGTTCACTAAGACTGAAAGTGGTTCATTTACTGTGATCCTGGTCTATGTTGATGACCTTATTGTGGCAGGAAATCACTTGGATGCCATACATCAAGCCAAAGACTTCCTTGCATCATAATTTCAGATGAAAGATATGGGTCTCTTGAGGTACTTTCTAGGTCTTGAGATTGACAGATGTGCAGATGGGTTGTTCCTCTCACAAAAGAAGTATGTGAAGGATATTCTTGAAGAATATGGGATGGTGAACTGCAGACCATTAAAGCTACCCATGGACTCCCATGTGAAACTCAGGGCAGACATAGGTGATGATCTCCCTCAGCCAGAGGTGTATCAAAAGCTTGTTGGCAAGTTGATCTACCTCACTTTAACTAGACCAGACATCACATTCACTATCCATGTGCTAAGTAAGTTTATGCACAAGCCCACTAATGTGCATATGCAATCTGCAAAGAGGGTGCTAAGGTATCTCTCTGGATCTCCTGGTCAAGGAATACTGCTTGCCAACACTTCAACATCCATCTACAAGCATACTGTGATAGTGACTGGGGTGGTTGTGCATCAATAAGAAGGTCCACCTCTGGGTTCTGTATCCTATTGGGAAAGTCTCCAATCTCTTGAAAAGCCAAGAGACAAACTATGGTTGCAAGGAGCAGTGCAGAAGCTGAGTATAGATCCATGTCATTAACAGTTTGTGAAGTAATGTGGCTTAAGCAATTGCTCAAAGATCTTGGGCTTAAAAATCTTGGCACTACACCTATCCACTGTGACAATCAAGCAGCTCTAGCCATTGCAGCCAACCCTGTGCACCATGAGAAAACTAAGCATGTTGACATAGATTGTCATTTCATCAGGGACAAAACTTGTGATGGGGTCATTGCTCCTACCTATGTGCCTTCTACTGAACAACTAGTAGATGTGTTCACTAAACAACTGCCTACCAGTTAGCATCAACTCCTACTCTCCAAGCTGGGAGTTCAGAATTGCTCCTCACTCTCAGCTTGAAGGGGAGTGTTGAGAATGAGGCCCATGTCACTGGTCCATTCTCTCATTCTCTCACTAAGTAATATGTTAGTTGTTTTGGTCCTGTAGTCCAGTCCATGTAATCAAGGAAATCTCCTAGTTTGTCTTTTAGCTTATGCTTTGTCCTCTAGCTAGTACTAGGTGTCATGTTGTGTATGGTGTGCTAGAGTGACCTAGGGATTACCATCTAATGCTGTCTTATATAAATGTATTGTGCAGCCTTTTGCATCATTTGAGAAAGAATGAATGAATCAATGAAAGAGAGCTACACTGAAAACTAAATTATTTGTTAAATGTTTCTTCAAATATCATGACTATAAAAGTCATCATCCTACACAATACAGGCTCCACTGTTAATTGACATGGAATATAGAGATGCTATTATATAGGGCAACTGAATTAATGAGGAGTATTTACTTTTCTCATTAAACCAAAACTTCTATGCTTGCTGAGAATTTCTATACGCATCTTTCATGCGAGAGGTGGTTCATCAATCATATAAGCGAAGTGTTCATCCCATCGTGGTCTTTGAGTATTCTTGATGGTCTGCAGGTCTTCAACAATCCATGCATCAGAAAAAGAATATTCTAGGATACATATTAAAGTATTCTAATCTTCATTCTTTATCAATAAGATGTTGCTAAGAAAGTGAAGCTTTAACGTTGGCGAATTTTAAAGACATTCGCCTTTGTGTTCTTTTTTTTCACCTCTAGATATAATCTAAGCATAAGGATTGGTGTGATGCTCTCCCTCTACCTCCTTAGCTAATATGACGAAATCAAAAGTGCTCCTCCTTCACGCCTAATCGAGGCATCGCCTATTGCCTTTTCCATGGTGCTTTGTTTCCTCAGCATCAGTTCATCCTTTGGTGCTTCAAAGCTGTCACTCTCCAACTTGAAAAGATCAAAAGTGAACTCAACCATAAGTTGCCCCCTTGGCTTATCATTATGAGTATCTTTCATGTCAAAACTCTTAAGCAAATCAAGGGTGAAAAGCATTGGCTCACGGGGAGCTAGTTGCTTCAAAGGTACTACTTGTAATACTCTGTATTTTTGGGAGTTATTCTTTTATAAATAAGAAAATATAAAGAATAAAGTGAAAGTATTTTTAATACTATTTACAGAAAAATATAGTTTGGATAAGCCTACAATTATAATTTAACTATACAACCTACTTTTGTACCTAATTATATTATAGTTTGGTTTCGTTTTATTTTCCAAATAAAATAAGAAATCGGATTTTGAGTTGGAAACAAATCCTATCAAACCTAGGTTTACCATGCTATAGATAAGAGAAGAGAAAGAGGAAAAAAAATAAAATAAATAAAACCCTACAAACTTTTACAATCAGCCGTGATTTCTTTTTACCCCAAGAGAACTTTTTCTCTCTCCTCCTTCCTTCTTCTCTTCTACTGCGTTCTTCTCTCCCTCTCCCTTGTTGCTTCATCGACCACCTGCTACTTCGTCCACAGTAGCTCGTCGGTTGTCAGGGACTCGAGTGTTGCGCGTCGCGGGGCCGGTGGAGGAGTTTGCTGCAGGCGTCGGTCGATGCGGGCTCGCAAAGGGTGTGCGAGTTGCGAGGCTTCGTGGATGGGTTCGTCTGAGTGGTGGTTCGAGCGTGCTTGTGTCGCGCAGGTCAGCCGACCAGTCGGAGGTTCGAGTGGTGGTCGGCGTCATCGTCGGTCGCTGGTGGTCTCCGGTGGTTATCCTCCCTCTTTTTTTCTTTAAATTAATTTATATAATCTGATTTTTGTAATTCGTATTTATATATCTTGGATTAAGTTGTATTGAAAGTAAAGTATAAAATAAGTAAAAGAAATCAGATTTAGAATTATGTTTTAGTTCTTATGATAATTCTATTTCTCAAATCTGATTTTTATTATACTTGTGTATATAATAGTTTAAGTTTATTTTGTAAATTAAGTATAGTAAAAGTTAAAGGAAATCAGATTCTTGATTATACTATTAGTTATTAGGATGATTTTAATTCTTAATTCCGATTTTATTACACTTATGTATATTTGTGTAAGTTTTATTATTATAAACCAAGTATAATATAATTTACCAAAAATCAGATTTGCAAACATATTATTAAGTCCTAAATATGTTAGTTTCAATAAAGTTTATGAAAAGAAAGTTTAACCAACAAGAACGTTTATTTTATTATTCGAAACACTAAGTTTTACATAGTTAGTTAAACTGATTTTTATTTTAATGATATCAAGGATTTAGCACTGAAATACTTTTATTATACGATTAGGTCTCAATTTCATAAGCGGAACGTTTTAAGTAGTCATCGAATATACGTACGCGTACTAGTTCAATTAGATATGTTAGTATCATGTTTAGGTTATGGATTCTTTCATTGGAACCTAGAATCATGATAGGGAACAATTACATGGTTATGATTGATGAGATCGTTTGGTAACATGAAATCGATTGGAAATCTATATGTATTTCGTTGTTGTATGACTTGTGAGTTGGAATGAATTTTTATTGGAATGCATATCGTATCACAAGCATGAAATGAGTATTGGATTGGAATCCCATGATTTATTGTTGTAGCAAGGATGTTACAAGAGGTTACCTAAATTAAAGACTATAACCTAAGAAGGCAAATTAAGTAATTATATACTTGATGTTGTATGAATGAATATCACTAAGAAGGATATTTGGCGATAAACTTGTAGTTGAAATCCCTACAAGTAGTGAACAATGGGGCCAGAAGAATTGGAAAACTGGGTTGGGGAGTTTGATAAGCTATTCTTTACCCACACCTGTCCAGATGATAAGACTGTGCCCTTAGCAAGCTATTACCTACAGGGGAATGCCCACTTTTGATGGACCCAAGCTCAAGACAACCTCCTCAAACAACCTGACTTCGGATGGGAAACCTTCAAGAAAGCTCTGAGGGATAAGTATTACCCACTATACCTCAAAAAGCAGAAAGCCCAAGAGTTTATGATGCTTGAGCAAGGGAACCTGTCTGTTGAGGAATATTATCGTAAGTTCATAGAACTGATGAGATTTACTCCTGAAATATCCCCTACTGAGGAAGCTAAGGCCTCACGTTTTGAATTAGGGCTCACCCTTGATGTGCAAGGGAGATTGGGGGGAGATACTTTCACCTCGTTGGACCATGTTTTTGGCAAAGCTGCCCACTTATATGCAATAAGGAAACGAGAGGAAGGAGGTAAATAAGGTGAGAAACGAAAGGAGAATCCAAACCCCGAGATTCAGAGATTTGAAAAGAAACACCATGGGAACCAGAACAATCAAACCTCCTAAAGAAACTTTGGTAAGGGACCCAACAACAACCACACTCACCACAATAGCAATAACCGCAACAATAACACCAACAACTGCAGACCTGAGCGTGTGTACAGGTGTAAGAAGTGCCCAAACAACCATCCTGGGAGACATTGCGAGGGTAATAAGGTGGAGTGTCGTGAATGTGGGAAAATGGGGGTATAGAGCGTATGAGTGCTACTCAAAGAATAATGTTAACCCCAACGGTCAGAAGAAAGGGAACTATGGAGACAAGCCTATGGGAATGGTGAAAATGCATACAATGGGTCAAGGAATTCTAATTACTCCAAACCACCAACCAATGCAAATAATCAGGCACCAAATGGGAACAATGTGACCAACAACAATGATAATAAGGGCAAAGGGAAGTTGTATATGATGATGGCTAGCGAAGACGAAGCTCATAGAGATGTTGTCACGTGTACTTTCTCTATCAACTCAATTCCTGTTAAAGTATTGTTCGATTCTGGAGCATCTTTTTCTTTTATTGCCCATACAACAGTTATAACTCTAGAACTGGTCGAGTCCGAGTCAATTTCTATGCCTATAGTTATTCCGTCTGGGGATACTGTTAATTGCTCTAAGAAATTCCTAAATGTCTCGCTGAAAATAGGGGAGGGCTTCTTTCCTTCCGATCTAATAGAGTTTTGACCTATCAAACCTAGACGATATTTTAGGAATGGATTGGCTTGGGAACACTAGTGGAAAAAAGCCCATCCGATCCGGTCAAAATCGGGCTTACTGATCCGGTTTTGGTCCGAATCGGATGGGCTCGCAGCAGCTATGTGGGACAAACTGATCTGGTCCAAAACTGGATCAGTTTGTCACTAACTGATCCGGTTTTGGGTGAAAACCGGATCAGTTAACCCCCCCTAAAAACCAAATTTGTTTCCCATTTTTTCATTATTAATCAATACAAAATCAATAATGTATATAAATACTCATTTTATTAAGCATATTATGCTCAATTGAACCATAAATAATTAGATAAATCTCCTCTCCAATAAGGAAAACAAGTATATCGTCAGGAGGTTCACACATGTGTATTTGTACAACAGTTCGGATAGCTGCCTCAAGGTAGTCTCTTTCATGTGTAAAATAAGTCTATGACGATGTCGATAATGTCTTCAGAAGGATCTATGATGGGGAGCAGCAACAGGACCTGAAGAGTTTCAAAACAATATAGTAAGAGCTATTGTATAATTGATAGCATATGAATTTAGTATAAGATAGGTCGTAAAGACCTTGATATGCAGGAGATGGTGAGGGTGCAGCTGAAGGTCCTTCAGATGGCTTAGTCCTCTACATCAAGTGCTTGGCTCTAGGAGAAGATGATATACAACTGGAAGAGGCTGCAATCCAAAAATTAATTTCAGATATTAACTCAAACAACATGACTTTTGTACAAGAAGGACTTAAGAATAAGAGCTAAATTATCACTTAGAATGTATATGAATAAATTAAAGTTGTCTGAATTTATGTCAAAAAGTCAACAGTCACTGAAAATGACCAATAAACTCTTCTTTTCAAACCCTACGTATGTTTATATACACACCATCAGGCATGCATGGTCTCAAATATGATTCAAGTTTCAGCATAGCTAACTCAAAAACTAGTAGCTATCAGGGTCATGGATGCACAAAAGATTTAAGATAATACAATCAAATTCCCTGTAATAGTGACTGCATGCTTTTACAAATATATACTTATCAATTTCACAGACTTAGGGGATCAGGTCATCCAACCTCTTATTCGCTTCAAAAGTGCAGCACAGGTTCACTACATACACTATGTCTATACAAAGTAATTGATAAGAATTTTTTCAGGTTGCCTACGATAAAGAGTGTATCTAGTCTTACAATTTTTGCTTTTGAGAGTTGCAACACACTATTTTTGCAATGGGAACATAACTTGGGTAATTAATTAAAATTGTGCTTGTTCAGGCTAAAAGTTTTGCTCTAAAAACTTCATTTATAGGTACTGTAGAGCATTTTAGAGTCATACCATGTATTAGATTTCATGTAATCAGCTTGTAAACTTCCCCTTGACCGGTCACCGGTGAATATATGTTCTGCAAGCAGTGAGCATATGAATACTTATTAATTTTTCTAATAAACATCAAACAATAAGTAGTTGAAGGGATCTATATATTGTTTTGCAGAAACAAAAAGAAAACATTAAACATTTTTCACATCCAAATAGACATAGGTACATAGCCTTAGGGAGAAACCTTCATCTTGCAAATGAGTTTCCAAAAAATAAATTAAGCTCATATTCAATCCGTTTCAGCAAGAAACTCCTCTCCCTTAGCGGGAAAAAAGTAAAAGGAATTTGTAGTTTAGCTGTGCACATAACAAAAGCTCCACAAGAAATGGCATCTGAAATCCCTATGTCATACGTTCTTCTCATGTGCTGCCAAATAGAAGTAACTATTAAGCAGCAACAGAATAACACAAAAAACCTCACTATAAATAGCACAAAGGAAGAAGCCTCAGGAAAAAGGAACTTTTAAGTAAAATGAACAAGCATCGAATAGCTTGCGAGAAGCAGTATTATTTGAAGGCATGGGAAAGGCTCTTAAGCCGGTTCTTTTGGTGATTCTCTTCACCATTGCATTCAGTAAACCAAACACAATCCTAATTACATTACTGCTAAGATCTAAGCAGGATTCACACAATTTAAGCAAGAACTATGAAAATTAAATGGACTCAAGGATAGTAGTTGTATTGATGATTAGGGTAACCAACAATTACAACCCCCTCAGATTCGAGAGGTGAAGGTTCTCTCCCACTAAACTGACCTCACTCAATTTACTCAATTTTCTGGATAACAATTCCTTGCTAGTTGCTAGCTATTTATTACAAGATATTTACTACTCAGTGAGCCTTAGTGGCCTGACAGTAAGACAGTGGCCTAACTGCCTAACAAACTCCTGCCATAAAATCCAGTACATTCCCCCTGGTGATAACTGCAGTAGATAAGCATTCTCACTTATCCCCCTATTCTTCCTTCTGTTGTAAGTATAATAAATAGGGGGTTTGGGCTGGGCCTTAACAATACCCCCCACCCAAACTGCCACCTTGTCCTCAACGTGGAACTCAGGGAAACGGAGGTGGATGGCTTGAGCATCCTCCCAAGTAGCATCAAAAGTTGGCAGGTCAGCCCATTGAATCAAAACCTGAGTCACCCTGTGTTGGATTCTCGTGTTGAAAATTTCACCCCTATCACGGCTTGAGGGTAGGCTTCTAACACCAAGTCGGCGAAAGTTGAGCAGGAATAGTAGGAGAAACAGTCGGTCTCCAATAGCAAGCTTAAGTTGAGACACATGAAAACTCGGGTGAATTTTGGCATGTGAAGGGAGCTCTAGTTTGTAAGCTACTGTGCCCACTTTGCTTAGAACCTTGTAGGGTCCATAGAACCGGGGTGCCAACTTTTCATTCATCCGCTTAGCGGGAGATTGTTGCTTGTAGGGTTGTAGTTTGAGATAAACCATGTCTCCCCGGAGACGAAGCACCTCTCTTCGCTTTTGTTCTCCCGTAGCTTCATAGGCGCCGTGCTTGCAAAAGATGGAATTTGAGTTCATCTAAAACAGAATCCCTGTCCAGAAGCTGTTCCTCCAATGATTCTACAGCAGTGCTGCCCCTCTCAAATTTGTGTAACAGTGGGGGTTTCCTCCCATAAACAGCTTGAAATGGGGTACAATTTGTGGATGAGTGGAAAGAGGTGTTGTACCAGTATTCAGCCCATGGTAACCACACAGCCCAGGACCTAGGCTTACCCTAGATAAAGCACCTAAGATAGGTCTCCAAGCATTTGTTAACCGTCTCGGTTGGCCATCCGACCGAGGGTGGTAGGCGGTGCTTCTATGTAGCCGTGTCCCTTGCAACCTGAACAATTCCTTCCAAAAAATGCTCATAAACACCTTGTCCCTATCAGAGACAATGGTAGAAGGAAACCCATGTAATCTGACCACCTCCTTGATGAAAATTTTAGCCACAGTTTGAGCAGTAAATGGGTGCTTCAATGCTATGAAATGGTTGTACTTAGTTAGTCTGTCTACCACTACTAAGATAGCATCCATCCCCAAAGATCTAGGGAGACCCTCCACAAAGTTCATTGATACATCCTCCCAGATTTGAGCGGGTATGGGCAACGGTTGCAAGAGGCCTGCAGGACTGAGGGTAGAGGTTTTTTGTTGCTGACATGTGGGGCATGACTGAACCATCAGCTGAACATCCTTCTTCATACCCCTCCAAAACCAATTGGTTGCCACCCTTTGATAAGTCTTGTAGACCCCAGAGTGTCCCCCAATCGGAGAGCTATGATATTCCTCCAAAAGTACTGGAATGATGGAGCAACCTTTAGGCAAAACCAACCTGCCTTTATACTTCAGAGCCCCATGTTCCAAGGTGAGGCCAGTAAGGGTGTTAGTCCTCTCTTGGATTGCTGTTGTGAGTTGTTGAATCCATGGGTCCTGCTGGACCTGGGAATGAATGTCAGCCCATTTGCAACTGTGAGATGTCAGTATTGCACTCAGCTCCAGGTGTGGGGGAAATCCCCTGGATAAAGCATCAGCAACTCGGTTGCTTGGGCCAGGTTTGTACCTGATTTCAAAATCATAACCCAGTAACTTGCCTACCCATTTCTGATATTGGGCCCAATTTCCCTCTGTTCCAGAAGATACTTCAGACTTTGCTGGTCTGAATGGATGGTGAAATGCCTCCCCAGCAGGTAATGTCTCCATTTTTGGACAGCCAACACCACGGCCATCAACTCTTTTTCATAAATGGACCTACTTTTTGCCCTGGGTCCCAATGTCTTGCTGAAATAAGCAATGGGGTGACCTTCTTGTAACAGTACAGCCCCTAATCCATATCCACAAGCATTTGTCTCAATCACAAAAGGAAGCTGAAAATCAGGCATTGCTAGAATAGGCGCACTGGTGAGAGTCCTTTTCAACCTTTCAAAAGCCTCCGTAGCCTCCTTAGACCAACAAAAACTATTTTCTTGAGTTGTTGGGTCAATGGTAAGGCAATACTAGCATAGCCCTGCACAAACTTCATGTAGTACCCTGTCAAGCCTAAGAAACCCCTTAATTCTCTCAAAGTAGTGGGTAAAGGCCAGTCTAACATAGGCTGAACCTTAGAGATCCATGGCCACCCTGAGCTGAGATTATGTGTCCCAAATAAGCCACCTCTGATTTACCAAATTCACATTTCTTTTTATTGGCATACAACTGATGTGCAGCTAGCATCCCTAAGACCTCCTTCATGTGACCCACATGTTGCATGGAAGTACTGTAGATTAGGATATCATCAAAATATACTAATACAAAGCGCCTAAGAAAAGGCTTGAAAACCTCATTCATGAGGCCTTGAAAAGTAGCAGGAGCATTTGTGAGCCCAAATGGCATTACCAAAAACTCATAGTGACCCTCATGGGTCCTGAAAGCTGTCTTAGGGATGTCTTCATGCCTCATCCTAATCTAATGATAGCCTGATTTTAGGTCCAGCTTGGAGAATACTATGGCACCATGTAATTCATCCAAGAGCTCCTCAATCACAGGGATAGGAAATTTATGAGGTACAGTAGCCTTGTTCAAAGCTCTATAATCAACACGGAAACGCCACGAGTCATCCTTCTTTTTGACTAGCAAGACAGGACTCGAGTAGGCACTATGAGATGTTTGAATTATACCAGCCAACAACATATCTTTAATTAAATTCTCAATTTCATCTTTTTGCACTTGCGGGTATTTATAGGGCCTTACACTAATGGGGTCAGTGCCATGTTTGAGGGTGATTGAGTGTTCACGATTTCTAATAGGGGGCAAACCAGAAGGCATATGAAATACCTAATCATATGCTGTTAGGACTGACAGTAACTCCCCAGGGCAAGAGGGGCTACTTTCTTCTCCTCCTGTACCCTTTCCTTCCTGCTCCAGCTGATTTAGCTCCACTAGAATTCCCCCTTTTGCCTTCCTGATTGTACGAATCATAGCTTTAAGAGATATACAAGCCCTGCTCAAGGCTGGATTTCCCTTTAGAGTCATAACATATTTCCCCTGCTTGAAAGTCAACGTCTAAGTCTTCCAATTAGTCGTCATTGTGCCTAGCTTTTCCAGCCACTGGATGCCCAAGATGAGATATGAGTTCCCCAAGGGTAGGGGTAGATAATCCTCCACCACCACTACTCCCTGCATTTCCACCTTCACTTGCTTGCATTCCCTTTCTCCTTGTACTGCTGCACCAGTTCCAAGGACACGCCAAAGGTCTTGGAAGGGCTAATAGGGATGTTGAGGCGTTGCAGGGTCTCCAAGGAGATGAAGTTATGGATTGCTCCTGGGTCAATCATGACCACCACAGTTTCTCCATTAATGGTGCCCTCCAATTTCAAGGTTTTTGGGCTAGTGAGTCCCATTACAGAATTTAATGAGATCTCTGGGTTTGGGTGTTCATGGGCGTGTGGGTCAAGGTTGTGAGATGTGTGGTTGAAGGAAAGTGGATGTTGGTCATCCATGGCGCTCTCAGCCACCTCAATTTCTTCCCTATCTCTCTCTGCTTCGCATGTGAGAAGCACGCTTAACTCCTTGTGTTTACACCTGTGGCCCACGTGCTATTTCTCATCACACTTAAAACATAAACCCTTCTCTCTCTTGTGCTGTAATTCTTTTTCACTTGATCTTTTTAATTCTCCAATGGGTCTGGCTATGGGTAATGATTTTGTGGTGGTAATGGGGTTGGATTTTTATGGGCTGGCAAATGTGTTTGAGGCTGAGGAAAAAGTTGAGTGGGTAGTTTGGGCTGGGGTAGTGGTTTTGGTATAGGTGCTTGGGTTATAGTTCTTGGCAGACCCGTATAATGAACTATAATACGAAGTGGTTCGGCCCATGGCCTTTTGTTTGTTTTCAATGCGTAGGGCCTGGTCCATAGCAACTTCCAGTGCCCTGGGCCCAGTAACCCAAAGCTCGCTTTTAACTCCCTCTTTCAATCCACTAATAAACTTACCCAACGCCACCTCATCTGTCACCCCCTCCAGTGGTGCAATCAGCTCAATGAATTTTCTCCGATAGTCCTCCACGCTGGCTGTTGGTCGGAACTGCTTTAACAGCAGCGCTTTGACTTCCTCCCAGCGGTGGATGGGGAGACGGCGGTGCTCCCACTGGTACCATAAAAGCGCGTCCCCATCCATCAAAACCACCGCGGCTTCCACCTTCTCCTCTTCAATCAACCGGTAGAAGCGAAAAAACCTCTCAGCTCTCATGATCCACCCATCGGGGTTGGTCCCATTGAAGATGGGTAAGTCGAGTTTCTTTGCTCTCTATCCTCCACCGCCGTGATAACTACCCCCAAATCCTCCGCCTGGCCTCACACCATTATCATCTCCAAACTGATGCTCCAGATCATAGTTTCGCTCCTCCTCATCCGGGTGGATGCTTCCCCGTGGCCGATCCTCTCCTCCTATTCTGGGTCTTTCGCCACCCGCACGTGAGGTTTCCGGCATCTCTCCTCCACTTTTCGTGAGTGCTCGCCGCACCTCTTCCTGGAACTTGTCGAAGTTCCGGCGATTTCCCCCGATCATTTGCTCATGATCTCCTCTAGCTTTGGAAATCCTTCCTTCCAGTCTCTCAGTGAGGTGAGAAAATTCTCCTCCTAGTTTCTCCATCGCCTTGTCCAAACTTTCGACGACCTGAGTGGCGATGACTTGTTGGAAAGCCTCAATAGCCCCCTCAACTGTTGATTCAACTTCCGAAGGAATAGCAGCTCGGAGCTCCGACAGCCCCTGCTCCAGCTGCTCAATCCTCTGGGTGTTTGTTGGAATACCAACCATCTCTCCCAGCTCTAAACCGCAACTTGCTCTGATACCAAGTGCTAAGATCTAAGCTGGATTCACACAATTTAAGCAAGAACTATGAAAATGAAATGGACTCAAGGATAGTAGTTGTATTGATGATTAGGGTAACCAACAATTACAACCCCCTCACATTCGAGAGGTGAATGTTCTCTCCCACTAAACTGACCTCACTCAATTTACTCAATTTTCTGGATACCAATTCCTTGCTAGCTGCTAGCTATTTATTACAAGATATTTACTACTGAGTGAGCCTTAGTGCCTCACAGCAAGACAGGTGGCCTAACTGCCTAACAAACTCCTGCCATAAAATCCAAAGACATTCCCCCGGTGATAATCCGGTAGATAAGCATTCTCACTTATCCCCCCTATTCTTCCTTTTGCTGTAAGTATAATAAATAGGGGGTTTGGGCTGGGCCTTAGCAATTACCTTTGGGAGGATGAAAGGATTTACAACAAAGCACAAATGAAATGAGATATATACATAGATGAGAATTATATAGGAAGCAAAGTTTGAAGAGATCAATAAGCATCTTACATGTCCACCAAATTCAGTGGTTATCCATCTGCCTCGTGGCTTTACACCGTACGATTTCATGTAATGCTCTTGCTCATAGGTGTAGTTAAAAGTAAATGTTGGAAACATGCTTGTGTTGGGATCACTAGACAGTGGCATTACCATCTCTGTACACGCGTACATAGCAAAAAGACATCATACATTAAAGATACTGAACACACATTCATCTACATTATTAGTACATGAACTTCATCTTTCCACAGTTTCCAAGTTATGATATACTAACGTATAAGAGAAATCAACACCTGCCATTGCCAAAAACTCATTCCATGAGGATCATTATCCCATTTGAAGTAGTCGACAGTCCCACTGTAGTTATAATAAACACTGACTCCATTGAAAATGCGATCTAGAACACTAGTACCATCAGCACCACTGTATATCCTTCTGCAAACATAAGATGTAAAAACTTACTTTTAATTACAGCAGCAACTAATAGAAGCAAGAGAGGACTGGTCTGAAGGGAGTGAATTACCTAATCAGCAGAGAACCAAAGACAGAGAATTCCATATTTCTATATCAACATCTTGATCTAGTCTAAAAGAGAAAAGACACTTGGAGTCTAAACTCTAAAGCAATGAGCAGATTTGCTGCTCACATTTTGCCAAAGGTAGTGATAGGTTGTGTTTGCTCTGTTGTTACTAATTCTGAAGTCCCTTTGTACATGGAAGGTTTTCATGGAAACTTGTCTTAGTAGCAAATACTGCTGAGTACAGTTGATTGTAAAACTAGGCGGTAAATTAGGACATGACAGACAAATAACATTAGAACTGACCTTAAGCATGACAGACAGATTCCCACATCAACATATAGTTTAATTGAGAACATGTTAAGGTATGAGAAACTTCTAAGCATTTAGAGATAAGATAGAAAGATAATTAAAGGTACATTACTCAGATCAAAATGGCGTATAACACTAGATTGAATAAAATAAATAAAAAATGAAATAATAGGAAAAGTCAATTCAAGTTCAACATAGAAAACAACTACAAATAACTAATGTCACATGAAAACCCTAGTGTGATAACGGCCAAAACCCTAAATCTAGTAGTTCGAAAAATTCAAAAACCCTAATTTTAGTGGGAGAGCAGTAATTAACTTACATTAAGTTTGCCGTGGAGTTAAAACCAAATAATACTAAAAATTCAACGAGACTGAGATGTATAATTTTCACCTCTTTTAATATGCAACAACAACAACAAAATCAACAGCAAAATCAACAACAACAACAGTAAAAATACTCTTATGCTTGATTATATTTATACTTAGAGGTCTGTCTACTTTATTTTATAGTTCTTACAGAAAGGTATTCACAAGCAGCTTCCAATGGAGTAAATTTGCCTAATGCTTCGTGATAACAGTAATCCGTAAATAAACTACTATTCATCATCTGCATATCTAGAAAACGATGGAGCAAAGTAACAAAAGTAACTCATAACGATTCATCAAGCTTAACAAAGCATCTTAGAATTGCAATTTGATTTGCTTGAAGCCTTCAACAACAACGGAGTTGATCTTAAATTTCTCTTTAATCAATAATCATACTCCAGTTCAGTTGAATAAAACACACCCTAAATGGAGTATGATCCTAAACAAAAATCACTCTACTAGTTCTCCATATCTTTAACAACCTATAAACACCTTTACCTAATCACAAACTAATCTTGGCAAGGAAATCAACTAATGCACCTTAATATATTAAAGTAAACAAAAGATATAATTACTTGAGTAAATCAGTAACAAACCTCAACAATTTCACATGCTCTATCCATATTTCGACACAAAGGCAGATCAAACTAAAAAAAAAAAGTTTTACACGTCACAAAACTTATAAAAAAATAACGAAACCAAAATTATCAAAATCAAGGAAAATTAACAAATAACCAAACTTATAACATAAATAACGAAACAAAAATTAACAAAAAAAAAAACATAAGAGGGGAGAAAAATTAACTAATACGTAACTTATAACAAAATATAACCAAACTTAAGCAAAAATGGAACTTATATAATACAAGTAAGTAAATAAAAAAAAATGAAAAAACTAACCATTAAAGCACGACTGAATGAAAACCAAATCGAAGATGAAGAAAGCACGACCCGATGAAAACCAAATCGAAGATGAAGAAAGCACGACCCGATTTGCGCGAAAAACGAAGAGAGTAATGGCGGAGTAGTAATGGCGGAGTGAGAGAGGATGATGGGGCGTGCAGATTTGAGGAGGGAGGAGGGAGGAGGAAGGAGAGAGGAGGACAGAGGGCTCGTTCAATTAGGGTTAGAGAGGAGGATTGAGGAGGGTTAGAGTGAGAAACGACGTTGAGAGAGATGAGAGGTGGGGGGGTGAGGGTTTTGTGTGTTGAGCCATGCGTGTTGTAATGAAATTGGGCCTTGCGTATTGTAATGAAAATGGGTGGAGGGAAAACAAGGGTTTTTGCTTGGGAAAAAATAACGGAAAATCTAATCCGGTCTTGTGAACCGGATCAAAATTTAGAAAACCGAAGCGGTTTCTAAAATATGATCTGGTTCACTAAAGGATCGGAACAGATTTTTCGCCCAACTTTCCCTCCCATTTTTTTAAATGATTTTCGGATTCGGTTTTGTAAAAACCGAATCTGTTACTAAGTGACGAGATAAGTTTTTTCTACTAGTGTCGGTACAAGGCTAAGATAGATTGTGATGCACGGTAAGGTGGTGGGCGAGAGATCCTTCGGGAAAAAGGGTGTCATATAGGAGAATACCTCGAGAACCTAGGATTAAAGTAATCAACGCCTTGCAACTTAAGAGTTATATAGACAAAGGATGGCCTTTATTTATGTGTTCCGTGAGAAGGGTTGAGGATGATCCATTGAGACCTGATGATGTGCCTATAGTCAGAGAGTTTCAGGATGTTTTTCCTGAAGAAATACCTGGTATGCCGCTAAGGAGAGATGTAGAGTTCACTATTGACCTAGTACCTAGAACTGGACCTATCTCAAAAGCCCCATATCGAATGGCTCCAGCAGAAATGAATGAGTTGAAAAACCAGTTGGAAGAACTACTACAGAAGGGGTACATTAGACCTAGTATGTCACCATGGGGAGCCCCTGTCTTATTTGTGAAGAAGAGGGATGATAATTTGAGGTTGTGTATAGAATATCGTGAGTTGAACAATGTCACTGTGAAAAACAAATATCCATTACCTAGGATAGATGACATGTTTGACCAACTTCGGGTGCGAGGATGTTCTCTAAAATAGACTTAAGGTCCGGCTACCATCGGTTGAGGATTGTTGATCAAGATATACCTAAAAGCGCCTTCGGGACTAGGTATGGACACTATGAGTTACTGATCATGCCTTTTAGGTTAACCAATGCACTTCGTTGTTTTCATGGACCTCATGAATAGGATTTTTCGACCCTACCTCGATAAATTCGTAGTCGTGTTCATAGACGATATATTGATTTATTCAAGGAGCAAGAAGGAACATGAGGGACATTTGAGGCTTATTTTACAGACACTTAGGGAGAACCAACTGTATGCAAAGTTTTCTAAGAGTGAATTTTGGTTAGATAAAGTGTCATTTTTGGGTCATTTGGTCTATAAGGAGGGTGTGTCAGTAGATCCAGCAAAGATAAAAGCTGTGAGTGAATGGCCAACACCAAAGAATGTCATAGATATAAGAAGTTTCTTGGGTTTAGCCGGTTATTATAGGAGGTTTGTGAAAGACTTTTCGAAGATAGCAAAACCCATGACTAACTTAATGAAGAAAGATTGCAAGTTTAACTGGACTGAAGACAGTGAGAAAGCCTTTAAAACACTCAAAGAGAGATTAACCTCAACATCTGTTCTAGCCTTGCCTAACGGGGATGAGGGGTATGATGTCTATAGTAATGCGTCAAAGAATGGGTTGGATTGTGTTCTTATGCAAAATGGGAAAGTCATAGCTTATGCATCCCATCAACTGAAACCATATGAAGTTAATTACCCAACACATAACCTAGAGTTGGCCGCAATTGTCTTTGCCTTAAAAATCTGGAGGCATTACCTTTACGGGGTGACTTGTCGAATTTTACCGATCACAAAAGCCTCAAATACATCTTCACCCAGAAATACCTTATTATGAGACAAATATGAGATGGTTAGAGCTCATTAAGGACTATGAGTTAGACATACAATACCATGAGGGTAAAGCAAATGTTGTTGCTGATGCGTTGAGTCGCAAATCTAGCCATAGCCTGAATACCTTGGTAGTTGCCGACAAACTTTGTGAAGAATTTTCTAAAGTCCAGATAGAAGTGGTTCATGAAGGGGAAGTGGAAAAGTTATTGAGTGCCCTAACCATCCAGCCCAACTTCCTATATGAAATAAGAGAGGGTCAACCTTGGGATGTGAAACTTGAGCGGGTCAAAGTAAAACTTAAGGAGGAAAAAGCAGAAGGGTTTGAAATCCATGAAGATGGGAGTATACCCTACAAGGGTCGGTGATGTGTACCACAAAAATGTGAGGAGTTGAAGCAAAAGATAATGAGTGAAGGTCATAATACGAATTATTCCGTCCACCCAGGGGGGGGATAAGTTATATAAGGACCTCAAAAAGATGTTTTGGTGGCCTGGAATGAAGAGGGCATGGTCGAATTTGTTTCCAAATGCCTGACGTGTCAGAAGGTTAAGAGTGAACACAAGAGACCTCAAGGCAAAATCCAACCTCTAGACATTCCAACATGGAAGTGGGATTCGATATCCATGGACTTCGTCGTAGCCTTACCTAGGAGTCGGGGAGGCAATAACACAATATGGGTGATAGTGGACAGATTGACCAAGACTGCGAGGTTCATACCCATGAATAGGGGTGTAAATGAGACGAGACAACTCGCGAGCTACTCGAGATCGACTCAGTCAAAACTCGGTCAAAACTCGACTCGAGTAGGCTCGACTCGAACTCGAGCTCGACTCGATAACTAACGAGTCGAGCTGAGCTAATACTTACTCGACTCGAAAAGCTCGTGAGAAACTCGAAAAAAATTATATATAATACTTGTAATTTCAATAAATAATTCTCAAACTTTTTCAAAGAATTTAATCCATGAAATAAGATTTTTACTAATATAGAAAATATTTTTCATGGTGGACTTTAATCATAGTTTGTCTTTAGGTGATGGTTAACATGTCGAGCTTAAGATTTTAATGAGCCTTAGCCTTGGCTCGGTTCTAAAGCTCATGAACAAACTGAAAAATTATTAAAAACGATATTTCATGTAAAATATTAAATTTCCCACATTGGTTTTTGTAGTGTAAACAATAGTTTTTTTTTCAATATAAAATGTTACTATTATAACTATCCTTATTATTTAATTTTAGTTGTCCCACATTGGTTGGGAAACAAAAGTTTAAGTTTGTGTTCTTTTATAAATGGAACAAAAATTATTTGTTGCATTTCTTCATTGGGTGGAAACTATTGTTTTCTACCAAAGTTTGTTTCATAAAGTCCCACATTGGTTGGACAATGAAACACTAAGTTTTTTTCCTCTATAAAAGGCTACTCCAAGTACCTAACTCAAGGTACATGGATTGACTCAAGTTTGAGTTGAGCCTTATTGTATAACTTTAGTTGTCCCACATTGGTTGGGAAGCAAAAGTTTAAATTTGTGTTCTTTATAAATGGAACAAAACTATTGTTTTCTACCAAAGTTTGTTTCATAAAGTCCCACATTGGTTGGACAATGAAACACTAACTTTTTTCCCTCTATAAAGGGCTACAAGTACCTAAGTCAAGGTACATGGATTGACTCAAGTTTGAGTTGAGCCTTGATTCGAGTTCGAGTTCGAGCTTTGGGTTCGAGCTTGATTCGAGTTCGAGTTCGAGCTTGATTCGAGTTCGGGTTCGAGCTTGATTCGAGTTCGGGTTCGAGCTTGATTCGAGTTCGAGTTCGAGCTCGAGTTTAGGATTTCGAGTTCGAGTCGAGTTTGATTTTTTCAAGCTCGCGAGTTTTCGAGTCGAGTCGAGTTTGATTTTTTCAAGCTCGCGAGTTTTCGAGTCGAGTCGAGCTTGACTTCGAGTTTTCGAGTTCGAGTCGAGCTTAGCCAAACTCGAGCTCATCTCGCATCATTTACACCCCTACCCATGAAAGACACGTGGAATATGGAAGCTCTAGCCAAAGCGTACATTAAACATGTCATTCGATTGCATGGAGTACCCACGAGTATAGTGTCTGATAGGGATTCGAGATTCCTTTCGAATTTCTGGAAAAAGGTTCAGGAAGCATTTGGTAGTGAACTATTGATGAGTACATCCTTTTCACCCAGCTACAGACGGTCAAACAGGAAGAACCATCCACACCTTGGAAGACATGTTAAGAGCATGTGCCTTAGAATACCAGGGATCATGGGAAGACCATTTGGATCTCATAGAGTTCTCATACAACAACAGTTATCATGCTAGTATTAAAATGGCTCCATTTGTTGCACTGTATGGGAGAAAGTGTCGAAGTCCATTGTGCTGGAACGACATTAGTAAGACTGTGGTGTTAGGTCCTAAAATGATTCAAGAGACTGTTGATCAAGTGCGAGTCATTCAAGAGAAGATTAGGACTGCACAGGGCAGGCAGAAGTCCTATGCAGATCAAACACTAGTGGAAAAAAAGGCAAGGGGTGCGATACAAGGGCCGCGGTCATCTGAAAACCGCAGCCCTTCACACTAAAGGGCTGCGGTTAGCCCAAAAACCAAAGCCCTTCACACTAAAGGGTTGCGGTTAAGCCAAAAATGCAGCCTTCACACTAAAGGGCTGCGGTTTTTGGGCTAACCACAGCGGCGCAGCCCTTGGGCCTGATTAATCCACGTTTATTCTCCCAGCCCCAGTCCACGTTACTCACCTCTCTCATTCTCTCTTTCTCGTGGTCGTGCGCTCTCACCCAAACCCTACCTCCCTTCTTCTCCCCTACCCCATTTCTTTCTCTCATACTCTCTCCGCACAATCCTGAACTCAAAAAAGTCTGAGAGAATCTAATCGAACTTAATTTCTCAAGTTTCCTCCTCCAAGTTTCCATCTTTTGCGTCGTCAGAACAAATTTCACAATCTCAAATTCAATCCAAACCGTAACTTTCTCTCTCCTAGGGTTTCATTCGCAATCTTCCCTCAATCATGGAACTGAAACCAAGCAAAACAGGTGTCGAAAACCCTAGCGAACATCGCAAGGAAGCTGTTACGAAGATGCCATCGAAGGATCCCTAGAATAAGGACGAGAAAAAGGAGGAAGATCTCGTAATTTCTTATCTCTGATTTTCAATTTCAGTCTTAATTTTCGCTTTTTGCAATTTGTGGTGCTTAAATGAATGTGAAAATTGTTATTATTGTGTTTTTTTGGTTAATTTTGATGTTGTGAACAAATTGTTTCGATAAAGGAAATTTGTTAAGAGAGTAGAGATAAACAAGCATGGCTGTATATTCTAAATTTAATTTTTGTAGTTGTAATTTTTGACATGATTGTTTTGAAGTGCAGTTACCTATGTTGCTAATTAGCCATTATAGAGTAGAATCAAACATCCCCTGTTAAGGCCTTAAGAGTGCTGCTTCGAAGAATAAGCTTTTATCACCTGATTGAACATTATTTTTTGGAACTAATAAGCCATCATTTGAGCTAGTTCTATGCACACTCAATAAGTTTAAGATCTGTAGCTAGATTAAATCACCCCTTATGAAATGGTTCTGGGACTTTGCTGATTGTTTTTAATGTGTATCCTTTGCTTAAACAGAGGGAAGAAGGGCATTCTTCCTCATCAGCAATGCAACAAGACATGGTAAATGAAGGAACCACTCCTTCCTTTAGACCGCTTGATTCAGAGAAAATTCCTTTTCCTTGTCTGGTGAAGGTATTTCAAGTTCATGATCCTTTAACTGTAGTTCAAATGCCATCACATTGATACATTATCGTACTGGAAGTCAAAACTATTTCACACTTGTTTTTACTTTTTATGGGCAGGTCTACGACTCCCCTGAGTCTGAATTAAAACTAAATGAGATATTCGAGTTTATCGGAGTCTAGAGTTTTGATTTAGAGTTAGAATTAAACAAGGAGGAGGCTGATCTGCAGTCTAACAGCCTTTATGAAAGATGACTTGATTTAGTTACCCCCGTAGCAAGGTTTTAGACTTCCTGATGTGAGAAATTTGTTTTTGTTGATTTCATCTTTAAAATTACTAAATTGTGATTGTTTTATACCAATGACTGTAGTGCTTACTCAGTCAAGAGACCGGACTAGGGTTTGTTGATATTGCTATTTAAGTAATCAAGCATATATAGGTCTTGCAGTTAAACAATGACTTAGTATCAGATATTTATTTCCCCTTGACTGCTTTCATTTTTAACTCAATTTGATAAACTTGATGCTGTAGGCTTACATAAACTTCCAACTTTTTCGGTACAAGTAATGGAAACCAATCCGATTATGACAATGAATGAGGACATGTGCAATGGTCTTAATGAGAGCTGGTCTTAGTAAATTGTTTTATCACTTTGCAGGTACCTCGTATTCACTGTCTCGTACACAAGAAGCTCTTGGTTCATGATTTTGTCAATGGTTCACCATGAGATCACTACCCTAGAATTCGAATTAGGGATATTCGATTTTGCCTCTTTTTGCTCGAAATTCTTGATTGTTTGTGTTTGTTTTTGATGGCTAGCTCTAGCTGTGCTTTGATTCATTGTCAGGATTTTGCAGTTTTTGTATTTCTAGGGTTTTACTTTTTTTTTTTTATACTTCGTAACCTAAACTTTGAGATTTGAAAATTTGTTTTCTACTGTAAACTTTTCCCCTTAGTTGAAGATGATTGTTCGAGGATTTAGTATGGCCATTGTAGCCCCTTTGGGATCATGGTGCTGGTTTTATTGAATTGTTCTGGCCTTGATTGTTTGCTTCATGCATAAAGTTGGTGAATATTAGTTATTGATTTTGTGGGATTTCTTGGCCTAATATGCATCTAAGTGGTTAAATACAATTGAAATTTTGGTGTCAATTATCATCATCATCATTTGAATTTTTAAATACAATTGAATTATTCCTAGTTTCCTTTTATTTCTTTGAGGTGGAGTTATTCTTAGAATTTAAGAGAAATAAGTTGCTTATCAGTTAGATGTGCTTGTGCTTCAATCCAACTTATTTGTAGGAACTGAAATGTACCTCTGAGTTTTCAGAGTTATGAATCCCTTGCACACCCCCTGCCCGGGTCCCCCCCAAAGCCCCATGCACACCCCCATCCCTCCCCCCCATTGCTGCTTTTTTTTGTGGTTATGTCGATCGTTGTTGTTTTAATCATCCTCATGATCATTCTACTTCCGCTGCAAGATGCAATTCTTTCCATTATTTTTTGTATGATTGTCAATTTTTATTGTTTGATCTTACCTTTTTTTTTGGTAATGTAATTGTGGGTTTGTTGAATGATCGTCTAATTTTAGCTGGGTTTTTAACTTTACAGGGAGAGAAAGTGTGTACCTACTACAATAAAACAGGGTAGTGCAAGTTTAATTTGGGATGACCTGCAAATTTCATCATCCACCTCCTACTAATGTGCCAGGACCTGTCGTAACACCTGCAGCAGTTCCTCCCATTCCTCTGTACAAACTACATAGCATCTATATTTTTGTAAATTTATTATAGTTGTATATAAAACATAATTTGCAATGGAAAATGATACTTATTTGCAACGGTTTGGGGATCATTTAGGACTAAAAATGCAAAAAAAAAAAAAAAAAAAAATTTTGGGTCACAAGGGTTGCGGTTTTCATAAAAACCGCAACCCTTAATTTGTAAAAAGGGTTGTGGTTTAGGCCAAAAACCGCAGCCCTTCCAATCTGGAAGGGCTGCGGTTTTTGACCTAAACCGCAGCCCTTCCATTTTGCCCAAGGGCTGCGGGCCAAAACGCATCCCTTAGGGCTATTTTCACCGCAGCCCTTGACGTTTTTTCCACTAGTGAAAAGCGAAGGGAAGAGAATTATGAAGTTGGTGAAAAAGTGCTGCTTAAGGTGTCTCCAATGAAAGGAGTGATGCGATTTGGGAAGAAAGGAAAACTAAGTCCTAAGTTCATAGGAGCATATGAGATTTTGGCGCGAGTAGGCAAAGTAGCTTATCGCTTAGAATTGCCAAACAAGTTAAAAAGGGTCCACAACGTGTTTCACGTATCCCAACTCCGGAAATACGTACCTGACGAGTCGCATGCCCGAAACCCTAGAGTTAAACGAAACCTTGTCCTATGAGGAGAAACCAATCAAGATCCTAGACCACAAGGTGCATAGTACGATAAATAAGGACGTCAAAATTGTGAAGGTGTTGTGGAGAAATCAGAAAACTGAAGAAGCCACATGGGAAGCAGAAGATGCGATGCGTCTGAAGTACCCTGAGCTTTTTCAAGAGGTAGGTGAGTTACGGGGACGTAACTTTTCTTTTAAGGGGGGAAGAATGCGAAAGAATTTCGCGCTTCCACCCAAAAGTGTGCTAAAGTCTGTTAAGTATGTTATTTATGTGTATTATTGCTTATGTGACTTGAAAAAATTAGAAAACGCTTGTAAAATATTGGGACTTAGAAGTGCAAAAAAGATCGTCTTAAAGACTGGCTACCTCAAAGTTTCGGGACGAAACTTCATTTAAGGGGGGAAGCCTGTAATACTCCGTATTTTTGGGAGTTATTCTTTTATAAATAAGAAAATATAAAGAATAAAGTGAAAGTATTTTAAAATTATTTATAGAAAAAAATATAGTTTGGGTAAGCCTACAGTTATAATTTAACTATACAACCTACTTTTGTACCTAATTATATTATAGTTTGGTTTCGTTTTATTTTCCAAATAAAATAAGAAATCAGAATTTGATTTGGAAACAAATCCTACTAAACCTAGGTTTCTCATGCTATAAATAAGAAAAAGGAAAGAGAGAAAAAAAAAAGAATTAAAACTCTAACTTTACTAAGTCATCCGTTTCTTTACCCAAAGAATTTCTCTCTCCTCCCTCTCCTCTTTTCTCCTCTTTCACGTGAGTTTTCTTTCCTCTCTCCTCTACTTTTCTTTTTCTTTTTCCCTTGCATCTGGGAACCCTTCCACTCGCTGGCGTTCGGGCGCAATGATAGAGGGCGACCGGAGTTGCTAGGCCGTCGTCGGAAGTCGCACGCAAGGTTCGAGGGTTTAGGGTTCGTGTCGCGCGAGGTCGAGGGTGGTGCGAGTGTGGCTGTGTCGTGCAAGTCAGCCGCGTTTCTCGCAGCAGGTCGCCGACAGTCAGAGGTTCGTGGCTCGTCGGTGTTTAACCGTGTAGGGTCGGAGTCGTCGTGGTCGCTGGTGTGCTTCCGGTGGTCCTTTTCTCTCTTTTCTTCTTTAAATTAATTTATATAATCTGATTTTGTTATTCTTATGTATCTTTGATTAAGTTTTGTAATTATAAGTAAAATATAGAAATAGTAAAAGAAATCAGATTTAGAATTATGTTTTAGTTCTTATGATAATTCTATTTCTCAAATCTGATTTTTATTATACTTGTGTATATAATGGTTTAAGTGGTTTTGTAAATTAAGTATAGTAAAAGTTAAAGGAAATCAAATTCTTGATTATACTATTAGTTCTTAGGATGATTTTAATTCTTAATTCTGATTTTATTACACTTATGTATATTTGTGTAAGTTTTATTATTATAAACCAAGTACAATATAAGTTACCAAAAATCAGATTTTGCAAACATATTATTAAGTCCTAAATATGTTAGTTTCAATAAAGTTTATGAAAAGAAAGTTTAACCAACAAGAACGTTTATTTTATTATTCGAAACACTAAGTTTTACATAGTTAGTTAAGCTGATTTTTATTTTAATGATATCAAGAATTGAGCAGTGAAATACTTTTATTATTCGATTAGGTCCCAATTTCATAAGCGGAACGTTTTAAGTAGTCAGCGAAGATTCTCCGTTACAAAGTACGTACGCGTACTAGTTCAATTGGATATGTTAGTATCATGTTTAGGTTATGAATTCTTTCATTGGAACCTAGAATCATGATAAGGAACAATTGTATGGTTATGATTGATGAGATTGTTTGGTAAGATGAAATCGATTGGAAATCTGTATGTATTTCCTTGTTGTATGACTTGTGAGTTGGAATAAATTTTTATTGGAATGCGTAATTCTATCGTATCACAAGCATGAAATGAGTATTGGATTGGAATCCCATGATTTATTGTTGTAGCAAGGATGTTACAAGAGGTTACCTAAACTAAAAACTATAACCTAAGAAGGTAAATTAAGTGATTATATACTTGATGTTGTATGACTGAATATCACTAAGAAGGATCTTCGGCGATAAACTTGTAGTGAGAATCCCTACAAGTATGAGCAATGGAGGGAGTGTGGGACTTGTTCTACACTCATACGCAGGCCTACTGTGACGATAGTAGTGTCCTTATAAATTTTGATAACTCAAGTAGGCAGAAAGTTCCGTACGATCTTGGGGGTATGCATACTAATGTGATGAATGTGGAACAGAACGAAACCGTATTTACATTCCATCTAATAGACCAAGTTGTCTATTAAGGATTAAGTAACCCGTATGATTCTAGAAAGATGACGGTGCCCATTCGATGCCAAATAAATTGTAAAAACGGAATTTAATGTTTGTGTAGTATCATGTTTGGGAATTGTTATTACTCTTATGTTTATGTTTAGTGTACTATTTAACTGATTACGTACGTACTCAGCATAGCTGATTGTTTTTTATTTGTGTTGTTTGTTGACCTGTGATGAACCGTTGATATTTCAATGGGGAGCAGATTAGGTATGCTGGTGATGCTGCATCAGTTTGGGCATACATGGGATACTTTTGATTATGAACTTTTAAAGTGTTTTTAGTGAACCTTCTAGAGTTTGTTTATGATTTACTTAGTTAATAGTTTTAAATAAAACGAGGTCAATGATGATTCCCGAATTGTAGTTAACATTTTATTTCCACTGCAATTTAGTTTTCATAATAAAGAATAGGTTAATGTTTTTATTTCAATAAGCCTTGCGTTTCATCGCGGCGGTAACACTCTCAAAGTCGATGCAACGTAGTTTAGACGTGTATGGATTTTGGGGTGTTACACTACTTGCATCCCGAGGTTATCATGTCTTCCAAACTGCATGCAAAAGTACCACACAAGAGTGTTGTATTAAAGGCGGTACAGTTAAGTAGTTATCTTATTGATTTGACAGCAGCATCTAGAACCATCAAGCATATGCAGGTAAAAGCATCAAAATGTATGGCTTGTGTTAGGTCCATTGAAGATTACTTATGATTGATTATTGCCTTCTTTCATCAAGACCCAAAAAAAGGAGGATTCAGGGAGATATTCATATGTCCCGTCAAAAAATTTCTAAGCATGATTAATGCTATGGGCCAATGGAAACCCTACAACCCTACAAGTCGTTATCATTCCCAAACAATGAACAGTGAAGGGATATAGAGAGAGGGGAAAGAGTACATCAACTTATGCAAATATGATTTCGACGAGGAAGGGGAAAGGAAGTTCTTTATGTTTGTATTTGATACTCTAAATTATCTCTTCTAGATGCAAACTGGCTGATCCATTTCCAATCATATTCTTCTCTAGTTTATTTGTTATTACAAGGTTTCACTATTTCTCTGCCAATGTCGTTAAGTTTGAACAGGCAAATAAGTATTCCTACTATTACTCTCACAACAAAATTAAGTACTCTTCAAGGAAAAATCTTTTCCTGCAACTGTCATATGTGATAGATGATGAGGATGTACAGTGATCTTGATTGATGAAGTTGTAAATACATGAAGTACGGATAATTCTCAAACATTGAGAGCCTTGGGTCTGTCCCAAAGAAAGCTAAGTAGAACTAAAAGAATTCTCACAACATTCAACATGTTTTTTCCCTCTCTAATTCCACTTAATATCAACAAAGTTATTCTCTTACCCCCTGTCCACGCTAGTAACTAACTATCTTCCCCTTCAATTTTCTTTTAACAACCGAATTATGCAATATCTACACTATTCTTCCCCATCAGGCCTACTTATCACATTATCGGCTTCTAGAACGTCCACCTTGACGGCTTGACCTCGACGTTGATAGCAATTAGCACTTCCTTCCTAGCGTTGGCAACAATGATAGGATTCCCACTTCCCGCTACACTTGAAAGTGAGACCTTGTTTTAGCTTACCTTACAGTTCTCATTGATCATGAGTGAGATTCTGATTTTCACCCACGGCTTGGCTATTAAGCAATTGGATGAAGGCAATGGGCTCTCATACCATTGGCTATGAATAGGGATGGCAATTGAGGCGGGGCGGGTGCGGAGGATGGTATCTCCACACCCGCACCCGCATAAAATTCTCATCCCCATCCCCGCCCTCTACCACCCATTGCGGGGGAAATTCCCGCACCTATCCCCGCCCACCAGTACGAATTTATACTCATCCCCGCCCCCACCACCCACATACCGCACCCGCTTCGTAACCGCGTCGTATCCACTTCATCCCAATCCCACCACCCGCATGGGTACCCGCACCCGCTTCGTAACCGCATCTTACCCACTTCATCCCTACCCCACCACCCGCATATTTATATTTTGCAAGATAAAATTATTAATAATATAAGTATATAAATAGAATTTTAATAATATATATATATGTGGGGCGGGCCGGGGTGGGGCGGGGCGGGCTGGGATGGGGCGCGTATAGCATAAAATCCACACCCGCTCCACCACGCATTGCGGGTATAATTTTAATCCCCATCCCCGCCAAACCTAGACCCATCCCCGCCCCACTTGGGCGGGGATGGGGCGGGTTTCCTACTTGACCCGCCCCACTGCCATCCCTAGCTATAAATTGATATATTTGATAAGATGATGAAGAGATGAAAATGGTGATGATTTATTTCTAATTTTTTGATAATCATTTAATTTATGTATGGCTTAAGATCTCAGTCAATAAGAAATCGGTTCATTACAGATATGCGTAACAGACCCCCTTATATAACAAGCTTGACCGAGGAAAAAAAATCCTAAAACATAAACTTAAAATAAAAAAACCACGAATTTGAAAAATAAATCAAAGGGAAATTGAGGAAATAAAACTCTAGAAATCGATTAGAGGAAAGGAAAGGGAATTTACCAACTTTCTAATTGCTAACAACTTTATGTCAAAAGAAATTACCTAAGTCATCTCCTTCCAATTGCTAGCAATTTTTAGTAAAAAAAATTACGTTAAATTACAATACTTTAGATCTCAACTTGCTTCACAAGATCAAACACACAAGAAAAGGAAATCAAGACCCTAACCCATAAATCGCAATTTCTAGAAGAATCCTAACCTAGAATTCGGAAAAAATTGTATCAAAAACTAAAATATATCAAAACCGTGGTCCATTACTTCAATTCAAATTGGATCAAAGACTTTAAAAAGTAAAAAATGCAAAAATCCCAAAGAAAAATCAAGAAACCTAGCTGAAAATATGACGAACGCAAGAACCAAAGCAGAATCAATAAAAATTTGAGGACCTTGCGATCGATAGCGAGAGAGGTTCTGACCTTGCGATCTGGTTCCAAGCACCAAAAAGGAGGTCTCACCTCCTTATTAACCACCACCGGTGGGTTGGCTTTCGGCGTCGAATTCTTAGACTTCGGCTGAAATAAGGTTTTGCCATTGATGGTGAGTGCCAATTCCAATAAAAAAAAGGAGAAAATACCTAATTGTACTTGGCGAAAAACATCCTTGAAATCCTCAGCCCTATCCCTAATTTTCGCCATTGATGGATTGCTAAGAAGTCCTACATTATCAAACCCTAGAAAGTTGACTAAAGACTGAGAGAAACAAAGAGAAAGAGGAGAGAAAATCATATGGTGTGGAGGAAAAAGAAGATGAAGCACAGAGAAAAAGGAGATGACTGAAGTAAGGAGAAAATTTATGTGGATGAGATTGGATGAAGGTTGGATGGCTCAAATTGCCTAATGCTTAAGAACAGTAAATTTCAAGCTTCACTCACCCAAAGCACTATTGCAGTGAATAGTGGAAAACTTCCCACTTTTATAAGGTGTTTTTGTGGTTGTGGATGAGGTTCGTCAAAAGGGGAGGTTGGGAGTCATGTTCAATTTAGATTTTGTGAAGGTATATACGAGGGTAGTTGGTATCTTCTTGATGCCATGATAGAGAGATATTTTTTAATCCTTATCTTTGCTTTTCGTGAATGGGGCGTTAAAAGAGTCTCTCTCTTTGTTATAAGGATCAAGGTAGGGAGACCCTTTTGTCTCCTTTTCTACCATAGTTGCTGGTAGGGGTGAAGCCACAGGGGGGCTGGCAGGGGCCCGACCCCTGTGGCCCATTCTCGTGTCTCTTATTTTTTTAATATGGCTCCTGTAGTATTTTCGAATATATACTGTTTATTTGCAATTAATAGCACAACAACTCATGTGGCTTAGTGGTAGAAACACATAAACATAACCCATCAGGTCACGGGTTCGACTATGTGTAGTAGCATATCCAATTTGTTATACAAAACATATATCAGACCCTTCTTCTTCTTGACTTCTTCCTTTTATTTTTAATTTTATTTTTACCAAATTCTTTAATATGAGATTAAACATTCTTTTACCATAAAGCAAAAGTGGAGAGAGAAAAGAATAATGATATTATTCATTGTGAGGAAATGAAGATATAGGATAGTAGTATATCGAGAGGTTTGTTTATACTAACTACTAATACTTTCCACTAATGAACAAAATAATAAAAATATAAATTACATGTTCAACTCATATATAAACCCTTCTTAAAATCCTTTCACCTCCTTGAATCTTTACTTTTTTTTATTTTTAATGATTCAATTCTAATTTAGTGAATTAGTATGATGCATGTGAGTTTTTTTCTTCTAAATTTAATTTATATTGTTTACTGTATAATTCATGGGTTTGCCCTTTCTATAATTGTTTATTATACTCCATTGAAAATTTTGAAGTTCAATTGAGAAATTATATTTGGTTATTTGTTAATTAATTTTGTCTATTTGTTAGCAACTTTCTTTGCGGGAAATTTGTTTATTAATTTATGCTATACATGAGAATTTGTTGATTTTGTCTATTCATGAGCATTGTCAAACCACTCTTCCAAAACAAATGAATGATGATTTTCTTAGCGAAATTTGGGTAATGTAGATTGAGAAGGTGCTTAGAAAATATTTGAGTTAAACTCTTTTATTGACGATTTCGCTAGTTTGAAAGTACGTAGTATGCAACTTAAATAGAAATTTTTCTAATGTTACTTGGTTGGTTGACAATTGGATTGAGAATATTAGTTTTTGAAGTATATTTTGAACATATATTTTGACTTTTAATTTTCTTGGCCCCGTTAGCTTTTAAATCCTTGCTTCGCCCCTGGTTGCTGGTGTGATTTGTTGGGTGTTGGAGGGGTTTATAAATCAAGGCGATGAATGTGCTTCAGGTGGAAAGGTAAGAGAGATGGGTCTTGTGCTCTGTCTTCTTCATTTTTAGGTGGGTCAATATCTTTGGACAAAGTTGTTTGCTTTGTTTGTGAGATGTAGGTTTACCCTTGCCGTGGTGAAATCGCAGATCCACTTTGTGGTTTAGGGGTTTGCAAGGAGAAGTTATGCACTTCCTCTGTACGACTCTACTATGTAACTTGCTTTAGGATGAACTAACTTGTCTAGCTTCCTTATGGGCTAGGGCAGCTAAGTTATTCAATTTCAATGATTCTGAGGAGTTGGGTTTCTTGATGATTTTGGATTTTATTTGACAACTTTGTCCTTTTATATTTTACTTTTGTGTACCCCCTTGATTTCAACCCTTTCGTTTTTTGATTTCTCTTACTAAAAGAGGGATTTTGCAGCTTCTAACAGAGATCTTGGGATCTTTTTTAGTTTTTGACTTCCCTGACTAAATGTTCTAAGGTGATAACTGATAAACATCCAGTTTTGGGAAGTTATAGAGATAAGAATTAAGAAGAGTTTTCAAGAAGCTATAAGTTGTTACCATTCTCTTGCTTTCACTTTTTTTTTTTGCTCATTTTCTCTCTTCGAAACTTTGATTTACATTGGATTGAAATCATTTTAGACCATAAAGCTGAACAAAATGTTGCATCAAGAAAATGTATAATTCATTCATACTGAAGCAGATTATCCACCATCACCACCACAATATTAGGTACCATTGTGATTATCCGCCATCACCACCACAATATTAGGAACATTGTCATACATTCAAGAGACTTCATATGAGGAATGACTTTACATGTCTATCACATAAGAAACATATATTTACAATTTAGGTTGAGTCGTTTGCTACTTCTTGTCTCCTTATTTCAAGCCTATTTAGGAGCATAGATCGCATACTTTTTCTGCTTCCCCCCTCCCCATATATTTTTTGACTACCAACATGTCGTTCAAAATAATAGAGATGTCAAATGTTCACCTACACTGCTGGCCCGAAGTATCAAGAACCTACACAGGTACTTAAGATAAAGGGAAGAGTCGATATGAGTCAAATGACACAGTGAATAATAAAATTAAGCTTCCCCATCCTCTGCCAACTCCACAAGAAAAGACAGTAATGCAACTACTCTTTGTATAGCGGTATCTTCATAAAGGAGCACACCATTTCAACACCAATGGAACTTCTTTGATCAGCTCCGCTTTTGCGATAGCTATTAATTAGCACATTAAGTATAAAGGTTTTCCAAGAGTGTATGCAACAGACAGAAATAACTCACCAGATTGGGGGAACATGTTCCTGAGCGGTGCCATCTGATTTTGTCCCCCATAAACCTGCCCAGAAGCAACATATATTTGGGTCTCTTTCTGATAGCCCATAGCACGGAGAATCACAACCACTTCCCCAGGTTCAAGTGGGCATCGACCTTCTTTCCTCTTCTGCAGAGATAATTACCATAAATGGGAACCATTCTGCAATAAACACTCTCATGAGAAACTAAACTTAATATATTCAGCATAGATTTTAATAAGTGATAATGTTCACAACTACATAATCTGGAGATATGAGAATCCATCATATAAAAAGATAAGTTTCAATTGAATGCACCTTATAATGCCTTGGCCGTTCCTTCTTCCTGTACCCTGCCATTTTGGCTTTCTCCTCTCAGAAAGATAAACCGACTATCCCTTTCTCAAATCTAAGATGAAGGGCCCTGCTAAAAAAAACCATCACTATCACAATAGAACAAATAGCAATAAAGATGTTCCATTGACAACTCTTCCTCCAGGAGTTAAGATTTGTACATGTATGAATTTGAATTTGTTGTACGCTTTCTCATTCTTGATGCTAGTTGATCAGCCATCTGCTCAATCTTAGGAAGAAATTTCAGAGCATGATAGTTCACCCTACACCTCAGTCTGTTGATTTCTTGAGGAACATTGTCATACCTGAAAAAGGAAAGTGGAGACTTCATATGAGGAATGATGTCTGTATTTCTATAGGATACAGATCAACATAAGCTACAACTTACCCGAGTCTATTAACAAAAGGTTTTAGGGACATTATCTTCTTCTCTCCGATTCGAGGCAGAACGTTAATATAAAACTGGGCTGAAGTATACTTTGGAATGTTCATTACTGTGTTCCTATCATCCATTAACAAATCTAGAGAGCCAAAATTATTTTCTACCAAATAAAAGTAATAAATCAGGAACAGGTAGAAATGACAATAATTCAAAAGTTTATGGCAACGAAATGATCTTTGGAGCAGCAGCATGAACTATCAATTGAACAGCTAGGACAAAGATAGATATCATTCTAAGAACGAGAAAGATCCTAACAAACCAGAGAAAATATTGTGCTCCTACATTGAATTCCTTCAAAAACACGAGTTGAAAAAATAACATACAAACAAATGTCATTACATGTGCAGATGTAATCCAGCTTGTCAATTATGAAGTAATCTACACCCTCCATTCTAAAAACAAGAGTCTACTTATGACTTAACTACCTCCTCTAAAGTCTATACACCATAACTAGTAAATTTTATTGAGATCGGATTACTACTCAGTTCTTAATACCAATGACGTAACTAAACTCTCCTTAGTCCTTAATGTGTGAGCATAACCTTAAATGATTCTCAATTTGAAAGGGAGAGTTTGTTAACTTGGTGGCTGTATTTAACTGAAGGGTTTTAGAATCAGATTGCAATTGAAAAACAAATACCAGAACATAGTATATTAGAACAATCTAAACATTCAACATGTTCAACATTTACAAATAGCCTCCGTGCTAGTCAGGTGTTAGACTGCATACAAATTGCCTTTACCAAAACTCCCAACAGTACACACAAAATTCTAGGAGCTGCAAATCAATACGTGTATCAAAAATAAATAAAAAAGACATAACTTAGCCTACTTCAATGTCCAATTTTTATAGCAGTCTTATCAAACAATCGGATATCCTAAGGAAAAGCTGGACAGCATATTCACTCTAATCTCCTAAAGAATATTCTTTATTCTCCCTTTTAGGCTTTGGCTCTTACATAAAACTCTTGCTTTGATAATTTGGAAGCAGGAGAGGAATTTTTTAACTAATAATTGATGTTTCAAGCCATTTCACAATAGATTTATTCTATGAAAGCACCAGAGTTCTACAATATCATAAGGATTCCCTATGACTCTGAAAACTTCTAGAACTTGTTGAATTTAACATGGATTTTGTCACAAACTTCTAGAAATCACTATGTATTACAAGGGTCTTCAATTATGGCTTCTTCATACACAACTCCAGTTTGATATCAACCTCGTCATCAAATGGGTTTCAGCATGTCACATTTTTTCTAAGCCCAATTTACGATTGGGCCAAGGTGACATATCTATATAATATCATTCGGGGTTTATATGACGAGTACAAAGAATTTGGTCCAAGGTGGAGATTGTTGGATTTTATGATGGCCCGAATTCTATTAAACCCATTTGAAATCAACAATAGGTCGGTGCACAAGTGCTAGATATCTCTAGCACTTTCTTTCTCTAAGTGAACTTAGATTCACTTATGTCAGCAAAGGTGGAACATGGCAATTCTAGAATTTGTTCCATTGATTTCTTGAAGTATTTTGCCAACTTCAATCACCGATATAATGCTCCTATAAATAAAGAATACGGGCATCACCAAAATATCAACCAACACTAAGAAGCCATATAGAGGCATAGACAAAAGACGAGCAATTCCACGGACATAAACATAGCTACTTTAACTATATTTAGTTAACACCTTTTCAATAAAGTTACCCATTAGTTAACTGTTGTTCCCTTACCATTCCCCCTTACTCTCAAGGTGCCTTACTTGCAAACCCGGGCCAGGTTGACCTGAGCGAGATTTTAGTCCAGTTAGGGCGCCTTCTCCTTACCTTTAAAAAAAAGCTAACTGTTATTAAAAAGGCACAATTCCAATCTCCTCCAGAACCTTCCTCTTAAGCTAATCTGGTAAGAAGGTATATTGTTCGCCTGCAATGTTCTTGTGATTGGTCTTTGCTGCTGTTTTGTTGTTAAGTTGGTTTCTAAATCCGAGTTTCTAGTGTTTTCAGTTAATAAATATGGTCGTGTTGAAGATAACGGGGATGAATTTAAACTTTCTTCTATCATATTACATCATATGAATGAGTTAGATGAAGATGAAAAAGATGTGAAGGAGTTCTTTGTGAAAATTTCAGCTCCTGACAGGTTATTCCATTTGTGTGGTCTCTTAAACAAGAAGGGAATTACCTAATTTAGTAATGCATATGCTAAGTATGAAAAAGCTACCAAATCGTTGTGTGTTGTAATGTTAGTAGTTTGTGATGACATTAATACGTGTGATGATAACTCGCTCTTCCGAGAATTAGTTATTTCTCTGCATTTAAATCTTGCAGCTTGTGTATTAAAATTAAACAAGTTGAAAATTGCTATTGTGGTGTGCATTTTCGGATACCGGATCCGATCCGATCCGATCCGAAAATTTAGATTGGAAAAAAGTGATCCGAATCCGATCCGAAAAATCAGGATATTCGTATTTTCGTATCGGATCGATCCGATATCCGATCCGAAAATCCGATATCTGATCCGAAATTCTAAAGCAAGTTGACACTTAATTAATCTTTCTCCTCTTTTATCCGATTCGAAATCGAATTCGATCCGAAAATCCGAATTCGACCCGATATTTTATTTAACTAAAGCTCATTTCAGTAGAATAAAAAAAAGTAAATTTCGGAATATTCGAAATTTAAAAAATTCGATCATCATCCATTCCGAATATCCAATTTTTTCCCTGATATTCAATCCGAATTATCTGAAACTTAAAAATCGGATCGGATATCCGAAATTTCGGATCGGACCGACGGATAAATGGATCAGATAGTTTTGGATCGAATTTTTTTGCACACCCGTAGTTTTGGGGGTTGAATAGAAGAATGTGAAGACGATTTTCAGAAGAGGGTTAGCATTTAAGAAATCAGGGTGTTTGGAAAAGGCTTATGCGGATTTCAGGAAAGCTTGGGAGTTAGAACCAAAAATTAAGGAAATAATCAAAGAAATAGCAAGTTTAGAACAATCCATGTGTCAACATATGGAAGAAGTAGAAGGAGACAATTTGAGTAAGGTCAGAGGGTGAAGGATTTTAGAAACTCAAGCTCAAGGAGCATGTAAATTCCAAAATCAAGACCTCGGATGCAACGGATAGGCAAGACTGGCAAATCAAAAGTTGAGTGTGAAGGAAAGCCGCGAGACAAGGAAGCTAGTAAGAGTATGGAGGTTGATATGATCAATGATTCTCGGACTAATACCACTCCCTATAATGGAGGGCATGTAGGTAACAAGGTTGTAGGTAATGAGGTTACCTCCGTCAATAAAAGAAGACAAGGAATGTGTTTAAAACTTTTCGCAAGCGGATGTATTATTCAAACTTAAGTAAGGGAAGGATTTACATGTTTATCACTCCCACTCAACGTCCTTTATGAAGGCTCATAACCTCATCTCAAAATCAAACATATCAATGGTGGCCCACCGATCAACGCTTGAGTTGCGCGAAATAATGGTCACAGATTTTGCAAGTGATTGCTCCCATGAATTTGGTTCAGAAGACTCTTCTTTGAAGACTCATACCCTCATCTTACAATCAAACAACTTGATGGTAGCCCCCCGAACAACATGCTAGAAGCAGGAAAGCAGAGGTCATAGAAGTTGCAAGTGGCTCCAAGTGGTTGATTCTTGAAGAAGAGAAAGTAGAGAAAACATTTTTTTCCATTAATCAATCAGGGCTTCAGCAGAAGGATGCAGAGATGCAAGAAGTTTTAGCCTATGAAGCAACCCAATATAAGGTAGGCTATGTAGAAGAGCCAATTGCAGGATTAACGAGCAAGGAGGTCATGTATCATCAATGATTCCAATGGTGTTCGCAATAAGGAAATCAACTAGGGAAGCAAGGATAAGAGTAGTAAGGATTGTCAGGTCAAACATGCACAAGGCTTTGCTCAATGTCAGCTCGAGATCACTCAAAGGTCTGTCTTTAGGGAATCCAAGGTCGAGGTGCATTCATTATGCAGCTTCAAGGTCTCGTCCCCTCCGTGTTGGTTGTAAGCGTAAGTTAGTAGGGTACATCCTCTTAGATGTGATCCCCTCCCCCTTTAAGAAGCGTATTACTAGTGTGGTGTCTTGTAGAATATGTTCTAGGCTTAATGTGTCGACCCATGAGAAGACTTGATGTCACTTGTCAGAATTCATGGGTTAGTTTGTATTTTTTTCTTGTGTGTACTTATTGCCAAAATAAAAACTGTCTTTATTATTTAACGAACATCTTTTCTTCAAAAGTTGAGTAATGGTTTTTTCCTTACTCTCTATAAACTAATGTTTTCCATGAAAATATTTTTGGATTCAAATTCAAATACATTAACAAAACCCCCCATTAGTTCCTTCTGGTACTTCTTGTTTGAATTTTTTTGATAGACAAAAGAGTCAAAATAGTAAGAATAATGAAAAGGAAGGGAGAGTGATTTTTTGGTAAGTAGGTAAGTTTTGGTTTATAATTATATTTTTCTAGTTATTAGTTATAATCTTGGGGTTATTATTTGTTGTTTTGAATTAATAGTTTTGGTTTTTTGTTAATATTTTTGATAATGGGGTAAATACTAAATAATTGTTATGTTTAGATAAATAGTAAACGGTTTTGGATAATAACTAGTCATTGACCCGATTGATGCCCCGAATCATTTACCAATGTGAATTTGAAGTATTAAATCAAATACTTGAGAGAAGCGGAAAAAAAGAGTTATAAGAATTGGATTGTGCTCGTGAAATAATTTTCAACAAAAATAAGTTAAATTCAACAAAAATAAGTTGAAGAGAAGATAGCATTATCTATGGCCGATAAGACGCTTTTTACCTCTAAAATATCATTTTTCAAGTCATTTGGGTCAATTTTTATGTTTAAAGGGTCATTTTTAAATAATGATCATCACCTTTTTACATCACTTTAGGATAAAAAGTTAGAGCATCCTTAACCATGAGTAAAATTAAAGATTGTGAACTCAATCTTTTGTTTTTGGGGCCTTAACTATGAGTAAATAAAAGATCATGGCATGATTGGATTGTTTTTTGGGTATCGGATGAGTGAAATGATGATCAATAGTGGGAAGCAAAGCAAGGTGCAAAGCAATTTATGCCAATAAGTGGCTCTCATGTGTCACATGCTAGTGGAGATAGACGAAAAAATGAAATTGTAAATCTTTAAATTGCTATATTTCTAAAAATACAAAGCAAAAAGATTATAAAATGTGCCAACAACTCTATTTTTTCGGTGTCAACAAATAGAGACCCATTTTAATATACTTTGGACATACTTTTTTGGGATATTATCTCAGATAACCCCGACATATATGCCTTTTTCCCAAATAACCCTAACATTTTTTATTTTTCTCAGATAACCCTAAACTTGTATTTTATCATTAAACTTGACGGAATAGGTAACGGCGTTAACTTTTCATAAAACAAAAATAATTAGTTTGTTTTGTTTTTTAAAAAAAAGCCCTAAATCATCTATCTCATCTTTCTCTTTGAAACCCACCTAGCTCAAAAGCCCAGCTAGCTGTGAAACCACCCCCTCCCCACAACCCCCCACCCACGCAAACACCCCACCCACAACCCCCACCCACGCAAACCTCCCCCCCACACAACCCCCCACCCACGCAAACCCCCCACCCACGCAACCCCCCCACGCAAACCCCCACCCACGCAAACCCCCACCCACCCATACAACCCCCCATCCCACCACCCCCATCCCGCAGCCCCTCCCTGACCCCCTTCGAATCCACGGCCCCCCTTCCCGAAACGACCCGACCAACGGCCCTAACACCCTTATCAGTTCTCACAGAGCGCACGAAGTCGAAGCGTTTGGGCTACCCGCGGTTTTGGCACCTGGGTTCGCCGCAGTAAGCGAAGAAGATGGTGACTTTTCGGAGCTTTAAACGACGTGGTTTTGCGGTGATAAGATGGTTGTTTTGGTGGCTGCACTAGGTGGGGGTTCTGATTGCTCTTGCACTGAGTTGGTCCCATACTCACTGCCACCACCTCCGACGCCAATCCAGCCTCCCTAATTTTAAGCGCCTCTTCCAACGCTATCTCACAAAATGGATTCATCGACATTTTCACATTCTTCGTCTCTACACCACTCTATAACAAAATATAACTACAATGAGAAATTACTCCAGTTTTAAAATCAAAATTAAGCTTTAAAAATCATAAAACCTAGAAAATCGTGAAACTGCTACCATTATCTTCATCTTCTTCCCCAATTTGATTTGAAACAGATTAAATTTTTCTAGGGTTTTATTTAGATCAAGAGAGAGGATAGATGAAGATATGATAGGGGATGAAGAACAAAAGGAAGAGGATGAAGAACATCAATATTTTTGTTTTTTTAAAAAAAAAATCGGTTTTTTATTATAAATGTCAAAATAGTTAACACCGTTACCTATTCCGTCAAGTTTAATGACAAAATACAAGTTTAGGGTTATATGAGAAAAATAAAAAATGTCAGGGTTATTTGGGAAAAAGGCATATATGTCAGGGTTATCTGAGATAATATCCCTACTTTTTTTTATATAAATATGAGGATGATCTTTTTCATATTTGGTCATTGTTAAAGAGAATGTTTGGGAAAATATTATGTGATGATATTTTTTTAGAGAGAAAAATTTAGAGAGGGAGTGGGATGATATTTTCTTTTAATTATGGATAATGGTGCTCTAAATCTTCTTACCATAAGTTTTCTCTTCTTATCGTAAATTATGGTAAAATACTTCCTCTGTTTTCTTTTACACCATAAGCGTTTTGACGTTATTCATCAACCAATTTTGTTAAACTATTTTGCATAATTATGTAAGAAAAAATATAGTCAAATTGGGTCTTATTAGGTTTGTCTCAATACGAGGATGCCACATAATTCCTCCCTTCTTTTTCTATTACAACTATGAGTTTGGGCACGGTTTTTAAGGAAGTGAAAAAAGTGGATAGTTTAGCATAAATGTACCCGTTTAATTAACTATAGTAGGAGAGAAATCAATTGTTGCAATAGAAAAAGAATGGAGGAAGTATAAATATTTAGAATTTTGAATTGTACACAATTAACATTTAGAAAAACGTCTCGACAAACGTAAAGAAACAAATGGTACAATTTAAAAAACAAAGGAAATATTTTGTACTACCCTTACATCCTATTGTCAGTTTGCCACACAAGAGGCGGATCCATAAAAATTATTTAGTGGGATCACACTGTAATTATTAGATTTTATTGAGGTTAAATGGTCAGTTTTAAAGATATTTTTTATAAAATCATACTTTAAGAAGGAAGTTTCCTAATTTATCTAATTCAAGCGGAGTTAAGTGACCCCACTTCCTATATGGTGGATACGCACCCGCCACTTAGGCTCTGTTTGGTAAGGCGTAAAACATTTTCCTGGAAAATTGTTTTCCTCTATTTTCAATTTTTCATTGTTTGGTTTGCAAAGAAGTGTAAAACCATTTTCCCTTGGAGTAAAATTGCTCTCCCAATGATGGAAAACCATTTTCCTTTCAAAATAAAGGGAAAAATATTTTCCTTCTCTCTCTTGTACACTCATTTCACTATCTCCTTACTTCCCCTTTCATTTTCCTCTCATTTTATCATTTTTCTTACATGGAACCAACTAACGGAAAACTAATTTTAGAATTGTGTTTTCCATGTAGGATATTTTGGGGTAATAATATGGAAAGATGGAAGACTAATGCTCTTTATCACTCATAAAGTAAAACATAATATAACACTTGGAATTTTTGTTTTACAAACTTACTGACATTCCACTCTTTTCCTCACACATTATTATGAGTTGTTGTACTACTCACAACACTCACTACTACACTCAAGGAAACTCACGGTTGGGCGCACTTTGCCACAAGCAAATAACACTCCTTTTTATACTACTACACCACACTATTCATCTTACAATTTTCACACTAGGAATTGCTATGTGTCAAACTTTCCAACTATAGCATGTAGGGTGGGGGATAATAGGTGGCTTGAAAAATTCACCCAAGCATTAAATTCTTAGCAGCATATTTTTACCAAGTAACTAGTGTATGGAGAGAGAGTGGACGTTATAACTATTCTAACATTCCCCCTCAACGACTACTCTCTCTCAGAGATAGTCTAGAGGTCCTACCAAGTTGTTTACGAAACTTTTCAAACTTTGGTCCTCCAAGACCTTTTGTGACTATATCAGCAACCTGGTATTCTGTATTCACCTGTTCAAGTTCAATCTCACCCGTAGAACCTTTTCTCGGACAAAATGATAATGAACCTCCACATGTTTTGTCCTTGCGTGAAAAACAGGATTCTCCGCTAAACGCATCGCAGACTGATTATCACATGCTAACTTGATTCCCCAATCAATTTGGTTGATGCAGATCCTTGAGTAATTACGTCAACCACACACACTCTTTTGTTGCCATAGCCGCTGCTCGATATTTTGCTTCTGTACTTGACAATGACACTGTTGGCTGTCTCTTACTACACCAAGAGACTACTCCAGAGCCCAGATTAAACACATAACCAGTAGTTGACCAACGTGTGTCAAGATCTCCAGCATAGTCATCATCACAAGATCCGACAAATTTAAACTCTTTATCATTGCAGTACAGGATTCCATAGTCAATGGTCCCTTTCACGTACCTGCTTCAAACCATAAAGCACCTTCTTCAACTTGCATACATAGTGTGGTTAAGACTGACTCTCAAACCCCTTAGGTTGATCCATGTAGATTACTCTATCCAATTCACCATGTAGAAATGCATTTTTAACATCCAAGTGCCAGAGCTTCCAAGAATTACTAGCTGCAAGTGCTAGTAAAACACGAACTGTAGTAATCTTGGCAATTGGACTAAACGGTTCATCATACTCTAGCCCATATTATTGCTGAGAAAATCCTCGAGCTACCAGTCGTGCCTTGTACCTTTCAATGGTACCATCAGGTATAGTCTTCACTTTGTATACCCATTTGCAAGAAATAGGTTGAACTTGTCGAGGCTTTGGTACTAACTCCCAAGTCTCGTTCTGGTGCAGAGTTTGAATTTCTTCTTCCATGGATTTCCTCCAATCTCTGCTTCGAGCTGCCTCATCATAACTACTTGGCTCTTTTACATCCTCAATCATTGCAGCATTTGCATATCTTGGATTTGGCTTTCTCTGCCTTTTAGACCTACGTAGTGCAGGGTGAGGTTCTTATTCTACAAATTCTTCAGTTTGACTTGGCCTTTCTTCTTTAAAATTTCTATGATGTGCTCCTGTTTGCCATGGATTTTTCTCTCTTTCTGTTGATGTAGGTTGAGATATCTCAATCTCAAGACTACCACCATCTTGACTAGACTGACCTTCATCTTTCTCATCTATCCTTTTTTGAAGCTTTTCCTTGATCTCCTTCGAGTCTGGCAATAATACAACTTGGGGTGACCACCAAGATGATGCTTCATCAAACACCACATTTCGTGACACGTGACATTTATCTGTTGTTGGATCACAACACCTCCAACCTTTCCTCTGATCATCGCATCCCACAAAGATGCAATGAATAGCCTTCTTATCAAACTTGCTACGTATATGCTCAGGAACAAAGACGTAGCATACACATCCAAAAACTCGAAAATGGCTCACTGCTGGCTTCATCTTCCTTAGCTTCTCAAATGGTGAGACAAAATCTAGTATCGCCTGAGGTAATCGATTTGTCACATGTGTCGTTGTTTTCATACACTCGACCCAAAAACGTGGTGGCATGTTCTTGGCATGTAACATGCTCCTGCGTGTCTCAGCAAGGTGTCGATTCCTTCTTTCATCTACTCCATTTTGCTGTGGAATATTTGGACAAGTGAGCTAGCGTCATATCTTGCAATCTTGCAAGTACTGGGAGAATTCTCTGGATGTATACTCTTCTCCGTTGTCGGTACGTAGACAACGAATTTTGCCGCCAACTTCTTTTTCTACTATTTCCTTAAATAGCTTAAACTTGCTAAATGCTTCAGATTTCTCATTTATGAAATCGCCCCAAACATATCTTGAAAAATCATCAATGAAAGTGATCATGTAGCGTAAGCCCCTCACTGAATGTTGCTTTACTAGACCAAACACATCTTAGTGAACCAACTCCAAAGGTTCCTTCGATTTGAATTTCGAATCTTCATATGAAAGTTGATGTGCTTTACCAAATTGACATCTAGCGCAAACTATATCTTCCTTGACATCTAGTTGAGGAAGACCCTTGAGCATCGACTTTTTCATCATCACCTTGAGCTTGTTGTAGCTCACGTGACCCAAGCGTGCATGCCATAAATTAGTTGTCTTATTTTTCCTCGCCTTGTCTATATACGTCGTTTGAGCAGACATCAAGTAGACTGATTCAAGACGTCATCCCTCCAAGATAGGAGAAGAATTTCCTTCCATCGTCTTGGACACCTTCACCTCACGAGGACCAAAAACAACATGGTTTTCGGATGCCGTTAGTTGTGAAACTGACAACAGGTTCTTTGTCATACCAGGAACATGGTAGACATTATCCAGCTGAACTTGCTTGTTGCTAAATCGTGGAATCACCACTGCCTTGCCAATATGGGTTATTGACAATTCTGAGTTGTTTGCTGTTATCACAACTCTACCACGTTAGTATTCAGACATGTTCAGAATTTTCTCTTTGTCTCCAGTCATGTGATTGGAGCAATCGGAATAGATGATCCAGTCATCTTTATAATTGATCATCTTGTCGTTGACTACGACAAGTGCAGCTTCCTGTGTTTCCATGCTGCTAGGTGACACTACCTCCATTTTGAAGATCTGCTCCTCTTCAACTGCGTAGGATGCTTGTACATCCCACTTGACTTCACTCTGGCTTTCGTGATCCGCCGAAGTTGCAGCATTCCCTTCTGTTGGTTTAGACCAACAGTCTCGAGCATAGTGTCCCTTCTTCATGCAATTATAACACACGAAATCTCGCCGTGTTTGATTTTTCCCTTCCTTCTCGTCTTATTGTCGATCTTGTCGAGCTCCCCGTCGACGGAAGCCTCCTCTTTGTTGTCCTTTTTTGAATCCTCGTGACTATTTGTTTGACTTGCAGATTGATTACTTGACTCGCCTGTCTTATCACCTCCCTCATTTGACTTCTTGTTGCCAAAAAGAGCTTTCTCTTCATCCTTGACGGAAACTCCATACATCTGATTTTCTATAGCCTCCTGGTTGGCTAACACATTCTCGAGCTCAATTAGAGATGGTTGTGTAGCCCAACCTCGGATCGCTGTGACAAGACAACTATATCCAGGCTTTAAACCGCGGACAATAATCCTGCGCATCCTCGTCTCTGTGATGGGATTTTCAGGATCTAACTTTGTGATTTGCTCACATAAAGTTTTGACTTTGGTGAAATACTGATTCACGATCATGTTATTTTGCTGGATCGACAACAACTCATTCTCGAGAAGCTGAAGTTGAGCATCGTTCTTCTTAGAGAACAAAGCTGCAAGGGTGTCCCACGCCTTCTTGGGAGTCTTCGCATCCTTGATGCGGTATAGCAACTCGTCCTCGACGGTTGCTGCTAGCACGTACATAGCTTTACCGTCCCTAATCTTCCACTTCTTTAACTCTTCTGGATCGGTTGGTATTGTAACTTCACTACCATCGACTATACCCCAAAGATCTTGTCCCAACAAATAGAATTGCATACGTGTGCTCCACATACTGTAATTTCCATTGTTGAGTTTCTCAACATTACTAGATGAACTAGCAATATCCGCCATTTGTGACTTGGTGTTGCCCGGCAATATACAAGTAAGCTTGGTCCCCGACCAACAAGCTTCACAGTCCCGGACTGTGCACTAATGGAAAATCCCCTCGCAATACGGTCCCCGACCGTTAAGATAGCCAAAAATATTTTTGACTATACCACTGCGATATATCGGTCCCCGACCGATAATTTTGCTAAAAATGGTCCCGAAAAATTTAACGGAACGAATGGCTTCTGATACCAATTGTAGGATATTTTGGGTAATAATGTGGAAAGATGGAAGACTAATGCTCTTTATCACTCATAAAGTAAAACATAATATAACACTTGGAATTTTTGTTTTACAAACTTACTGACATTCCACTCTTTTTCCTCACACATTATTATGAGTTGTTGTACTACTCACTACACTCACTACTACACTCAAGGAAACTCACGGTTGGACACACTTTGCCACAAGTAAATAACACTCCTATTTATACTACTACACCACACTATTCATCTTACAACTTTCACACTAGAAATTTGCTGTTTGTCAAACTTTCCAACTATAGCATGTAGGGTGGGGGTGATAGGTGGCTTGAAAAATTCACCCAATTATTAAATTCTTAGCAGCATATTTTTACCAAGTAACTAGTGTATGGAGAGAGAGTGGATGGTGGAACTATTCTAACATTCCATTGTAAATTGTTTTCCATGAAAATCACTTTACACTGAAAATGTTTTACGCCCAACCAAACGGAGCCTTAATTTATTTACCCCTTTTCTTATTCCCTAGTGTGAAAGCTTTAATTCGTTTGTGAAAGCGTCAATACTATTTACTCCTACTAACACTGTAACACAAGCGACTTTCATTCGTTGAAAGCCCCTCAATAAAAGATGAAGCAAGTAAAAGCAACTATCACCTTGTAGGTTCACAGTTTCCTTAGAAAAATTTCATAGTCAAGCTTACATTAATAGAGGTAGATAAAGTTTTTTGGAAAATTTGTCAACGGAATGGAAGTTGCTTGGACTTGCTTTAGTCTTTAGTTCCTAGTGATCTCTCCCGGAGATAGGAAATTCCACTAATTTATGTACCTAATAATATATTCCTCTCGAGATAAGAATTTCACTAGTCCCTCTGTGTACCTCTAAAAAAAATCAACCACATCATAAGGGCTTTAATGAGAAACAATAGCATAGTACTTAATATCACAAGGATCGGGTATATAATATGTATATGTCGCTAAACATATTTTTTTATGGCGACCCCATGGTAAGGTGAAGGGCCCTGCCAGACTGGAACCTCTCGCACGTTAGTCCGGCCTGGGTTTGCGGGCAGACACTTTGAGAGTGGGGGGATGGTAAGGGGAAACCCTCTCCCAAACTGCCCCTAGTGGGGATCAAACCCCCAACCTTGAGGTTGGAAGGTTCTTTCCTTACCACTAGGTCAAGCTTAGCTTAGTATATGTCGTTAAACATAGGTAGCTAATTCTAAAGGTAGAAAATAGAATCAAGTGGTATATTTATACTTATATCTAAAACCTAAGGCAAAAATATATCATGTTGTCACATGTACTCGCCCTTCTCCACACAATCAAATGAGACATACTAAAAAAAAAGCCTCACACCCATGACCTCTCATTTGAGATACAAATACACTAAGGCCCTGTTCTTTTGGACTTATTTTCAGTAAAAATAAGTAAAAATAAGTTCAATTCAGCAAAAATAAGTAAAAATAAGTCCAGTTCAGCAAAAATAAGTAAAAATAAGTTCAGTTCAGCAAAAATAAAATAAGTTCAGTTCAGTTCAACCAAAATAAGTTCAAAAGAACAGGGCCTAACTAACTAATCTACAATCTTTTATTGCTTTTTGCGGGAAAAAAAATACTATATTCAAAGACATTCTCTTTTTGAAATATAAACGCGTGTATTAATACTTATTAATCTGATGCTAACAATAGCGTGTCCTACCTTTTAATACTCCTATATTAAAAAAAGCTCTTGAAATTTTTATAATCTCCACAATTAACATCACTACACTATTTTATTGCATCTGTTATATTCTTACACATTAAACTAAATTTCAAAAAACAAGATTGTATTTTAGACTTTGTAATTAATTATATACTTATATATATATATATATATATATATATATATATATATATATATATATATATATATATATATATATATATATATATACTTTTTTGAATTCAAGGGTTATATTGATCAATAATTCATATTATAATTTACTATGTAGAAAATTTAAAAGCATGTGAAGATTATTTCACGAGCACAATCCAATGTCTAGAACTCTTTTTTTTCCACTTTTCTCAAGTGTTTGATTTAACACTTCATATTCACATTGGTGAATGATTCGAGTCATCCTCCGAGTCAACAACTAATTTAATCTCTAAAATATAATATCTTGGATAGAATAATAAGGGATATTACGGTCTCTCCCTACTCGGGTCACAAAAGGACTATGTTATCGTACGTGCTGATAGGTAAAGGTAACATCTATTACCACTTCCACTTTTTTAACTATGTTAATCTAATCAAATTGAGATTTATTTTTTACGATGAAGAGAATGCACTTATACTTCCTCCGTTTTTTAATAAGTGACACGTTTTCAACGTTTTCTTTTTAGGGAAATGTCACAATAAGTTACGCATAGCTCAAAGTAGTAAAAAATACTTCACATTTATTACATCTTTGCTATTATTTAATTATTTCACCTACTCACTTTATTCAATACTCAAATTTAATTGGTTATATAAGTGGTCCCAACTTTCTCTCTCTAAACTCCTTAGTATTCCCCTACTTTCTCTTTGTGTCACTTATTAAAAAACCGAGGAAGTATATTCTAATAATTCAGTCTCCTACAAAAATTTAGAATTATGTGAAACAATCTTTTTTAGGGTTGGCGACTATCTCATATTGCTCATTATCAACCACCCGCGTATATCTAAAGCGAGAAAGTGCTAATCTCTAACATAGAAGTCTCTAGAGAATGAGGGAGTGGAAGGGTGGTAAGCCCTTTCATCTTCCACCCACAGGTTGTGGGTTCGATTCTCATTGGGGAGGTTTGGGGGCTTTGGGGTAGGTTGTATTTAGGTGCCCTGTGAGAGGGTGTTAATGTAATTTATCTTACCAAAATATTAAAAAAAAAACATAGAAGTCTCTATATCCGGATCTATTAGACATTATTATGCCTTGGAAAAATATATCAAATTGGTATTAAAACTCTTCCAACTAATACTCATACTAGTAATATAATATCTTGCAGCTTTTATTATAGTAGTACCAATTAGAAAGGTGGTAGATAGCTAGTAGAATAGTAGATACCAGTATGCCTGATAAAACTCAAGTGAAATCTATACGTTAGAAGTTTATATAATGTAAGGTGTACCGTGAGCATGGTAAATTCAAGACTATTTTTTCGTTCATTTCTCATTTGAAATCCTCCAAATAAACAAAATATATATTTAAAGGGGAGAGGTCCAAATGAGCAAGATATACTCTAATGGGAGAGCTCCAAACCAGTAGTATTAAATGTACTATAGTCTATATATAATATATGCACATGATATACCTGAAGTGAATGTATATATAATGAATAAACTCATAATAATCCCTCCAAAAAAAACACATAATAATCCCACCCTCGAGAGTGAAGGCACATCAAATGTTTTTTTCCTCATTTGTGGCTAATTCGAAGCTATTTAAATAAGCAAATAAAGTAAGAAGCTAAGAATATTTTTGAGTTGACCTAGTATACCCAGGTTAAGGTACATAATAAATTTTCCAAAGTCTACCCGGGTGCCATTTATTTTTTTGCACAAAAATCTTGACCAAATAGACGCGCCTCAATTACATCTAAAAGAGTTTTATCTCTTTTGTTTGAAGTATTATTTGTCCCGTTGGCTTGGTCCATCTATTTTAATTTCCTCCGCGCTGACAACATAGAGGGTAATGAGGACGTTGCATATACAAGTATATATATAGAGAGAAAGAGGAACTTAATTTCCTCAAGAGTTCTAAAATTCCAATCCTTTACTTATATAAATTTCCCAAGAGTTCTTAGCTTTCTTCATAGTGCCTACGTCATTCAAATTTCAATCACAAGTTCTTTCTAAACATCGCAACATCAAGGTATTTCAACATTTAAGATTTTATTTTGTTCTTTATATTGTGGTGTTTTGATTTCAGTTTGCCAATTGAATCACATCGTATTACCTGATATTTCTTAATATATAAATTTTTGGGTGTAACTGTTACATCATAACTTACAGTGTAATGACCCAAAACTACCGCTTCTTTTGTATAAAAACCTCAAATGACATGAAATAAATGACAAAATAACATCATATTCATGTCATCATTTGTGTAATCCATACCATTTTCTTGGAGTTTATGTCATTATGTATGTGTCAGGTTTTATTACACAATAAGTTATGATGTAACATGCTACACTCAAGACGTACAAACTCTTCTTAATATTAATTAAGTTGTATTTGAATGTTACATAATTCAGCCCTTAAGCTCGTTGTTTACATCTTATGTTTCATAGGACATATTTAACATATAATCTAAATTTATTTTATACTTTTGGTTGCCATATATTTCACGTCAAGGTGTGAGGTAATTTACATTAGAATCTACTAATAATATATAGGACTATTGACTAATATACTAGCATTAAATTGCTTACAACCATGGAATGATAAATTCATGATAATAGCCTGTAAATGAAAAAATTATCATGATAATTGACCAGGTCACTACTCCCATGTACCTTATTTCACATGTTGGACCTTATTAATTTCACACTCTCTAGTCTCTTACAATCACAATTTTTTTCTTTTATTAAAATAAAAAAAAAAAACCACTTTCACCCACTCCCTCCTCTTTAGACGTTACCTTAGTCTATATTGCATTCTTATGAAATTGAAGGAATATAGGTAGAATACATTTAATGAACTCATACTCTTATTTTATATTTTTTAACTATGAATTCAAATTATCAAGTTAAGTTTGGTCTACTGGTAAGAGTTGTACCTTTCAACCTCAAGGTTATTATTAGGGGTAATTTGGGGGAGCAAATCCTATACATTTTCCCACGCACCCAAAGTGTCTAGCTACTAACCCGGGTCAAATTGGCCTGCAAGTCTGGAATGTTCCAACTTGGTAGGGTCAATCTGCTTACCAACCTAAAATTAATTCAATTCAAACTTATTTCATCCATATTACGCTTTTAATGAGGAGTATATTTTTCTATTGATTGCTATTGCTTATTGAATGTTGTTCTAACTCACAATTTCATTTCATTCTAGGAATGTCTCTTTCTCTACAACGGTATGGAGGCACATGTAAGGGTGAATTAGCAATCATCTTAGAGAAAAGGTGAGCTTTTTTCATCTTTGCCTATAGAGTGAAATCCCAACGCAATTATTTTGTGCACGTACTGAAATTATTTGCACAACGATTCGGCCTTTTCCTTTTAACTCTTTTACTTAGTTTACAAGGAATGTTGAGGAAAATTAGGTATCATTAATCCGTTTGGTAGAGCGTAAAACATTTTCCTGGAAAATTTTTTCCTCTATCTTCAATTTTACATTGTTTGGTTTGTAAAGGAGTGTAAAACCATTTTTCCTAGGAGTAAAATTGTTCTCCCCATGATGGAAAACCATTTTCCCTTCAAAATGAAGGGAAAACTGTTTTCCTTCCTTTTCCTTATCTCTCTTGTACACTCCTCTCACTACCTCCATACTTTCCCTTTCATTTTCCTTTTGTTTCTTCATTTTTCTTACATGGAACCAAACAACAGAAAACTAATTTTGGAATTGTGTTTTCCATTGTAAATTGTTTTCCATGAAAATCATTTTACACTAAAAATGTTTTACAACCAACCAAACGGAGCCTAAGTTTACTAAATTATGAAAATGACCTATAAAAGCAAGACGATGTAACATAAAAATGTGGCCCAAATGTTTTACAAGACGATGTAGTGTTTTTTCATACAACTAGCCTGGTTTGTATCATAATTGAAGTATTTGTCAATTTTCAGAATGCAAGGAGAACGAAAAAGATTATCTGGAGTTACAACAATAGATGTTGGAGATTTTTTTACTGAAGATTTGTTAATGGAGATTTTGTCTCGATTGCCTGTGAGAACACTGTTGCAGTTCCAAGTTGTTTGTAAGTCATGGTATGGTATCATCAAGAATCCTTATTTCATTTCCAAGCATTTGAAAAATTATTGTAGCAACAATGATGATCGTGGTGGTTGCCTCATCGCTCAATATGCAATGCCTCAAGTTGGAGAACTTGAAGTCCATGAGTTATTGGTTGATGATAAAACAAATAAAGTTTTAGCATATGAAACAATACGAACACCTGAGTATGGCACCTATCTTTGTGGTCCATGTGATGGAATATATTATCAATGGTGTAGAGGCGAAGATGGACGTTTTTTGTGGAACCCTACCCTCAATGAGTTCAAGGTCTTACCTCCTATAATTATGAATCCTCATTCTTCATTACATATGAATTTTGATGGCATAACAGAGTTTTCTGGATTTGGATACGATTCTGTTACTAAAGACTATAAAGTTATTGTTATCAAGGGTTACAGAGATACAACAAAATATTCCTCTTATGATAAGTATACGGATTACCCTTTATCGATCTTCATCTACTCATTAAAAAATGATTCTTGGAGATATTGGGGTGATTTGCCAAAATATTATTATTTGAGTCACAATACGTGTTATGTTTTTGTGAACGACAATGTTTATTGGCTAGGGTCGACTAAGTCGTATAGTATTTTTGATTTCGATGTAATAATCTCTTTCAACCTAGCTAGTGAGAACTTCCAAGAGCTACATCTACCAAGTTATGATAAGTCAGTTGAGGAACGTCCTACACTTGCGGTATGTGATGACTCCATTACTCTACTCTTTGGTTATAATGAGAAGAGGTGTTTCGTGATGTGGTCTTTCAACGAAGGGTTTTGGACTAAGAAATGCACAATAAATATTGATTTCAAGGTTTATTGTCGACCCCTTGGTCATTGGAAGAAAAATACACTTTTATTTCAAGGGGATTATACACTAATATTGTATGATCTTGAGAACGAGGAAATATGTTATCTTGAATATCCTATGGATGTTTATGGTAAGTGTGTCAATATTTCTGCTTACAAGGAAGGCCTAGTTTCAATCATTGACTGAATGAAATAGTTGTGGTACAATGAGGAAAGCGCGAGTAGATCTTGATCACGTATTGGCTTATTTGGAATTAATTGTATGTGTTCTTTCATCATCAATAGAGATATGTACACAATGCAGAATTATATTATGGTTGTCGTCTACACTTATTTATACTTATACTTATACTATTATTTTTATTTTTATTTTTAAAACATGTCATCCTCTCTCAAATACTAACTTTGCACTACTAGTTCATCTATGTCATGAATTTTTTTATAAAAAAAAAGTGATCAAAAGATTTGTAAGATCATACCACCAACCTAGAGATCCTATTTTCTAAAAACAAAAAAGCCAAATATTGCATCCTTTTTTTTAATTTCAAAGTTTCTTTAAAAAAAATTAAAATTAATAACAAATCTATTAAATTTGTGAACAAGCTCTACAAATCTTAGTTTCAATATTCAATATTAGTATTGAATTAATTTTAGTTTGAAAAATTGGACAAACGACATTATAATAAATTGAGCCGCTCTCGATTGAACTACTCGATGCTATTCTAAATTTTTTTGAAAAATAAAACTTAGTTTTGAAGCTAGAAAGTATGTTAAGAACTAGATTTGATAATATTTTTTTTTGGTGGATAAGAGTGAGGAACAACCTCTAAAAAGCACAACAAAGAAGAACAAAACACTCGACGTAGCAAACTACAGAAGGGAAGAAACAGACTCAACGAAAAACAGACTCAACATAAAACAAACACAACTACAAACTACACTAACACACCAACCTAACTACGACTAAGGGACACCAGAAGTAGCAGGGATCGACCATGCGAGCCAAAGCCAAGCCACCCAAATCCTCCAATAAAACAGCATGAAGGTCCTTCGGGACCGCCTTAAGGATTACCAACTTCTGAACACTTGAAACACCATAATTAGCGAGCCAGTCTGCTGCGTGATTTGCCTCCCGATAACAATGTTAAATCCTAACATCCCATCCACTCCGGTCTAACAGCGCCTTGCATTTTCTAATCAAGTGAATGTAAGGCGAAGTAGTAGAGGGGATTGAACGCAACATGTTAACCACCACCTCAGAGTCAACCGAAAGTAGAACCCTTCGATGGCCACCATTCCAAGCAATCGCAAGGCCCCTAAGAACCCCCAATAACTCAGCACGAGTGCAGGTACATACTCCACAATTTACAGCAAACATCTCAAATAAGTCCCCCTACTTCCTCTAATAATACCTCCAGCACCAGCCATACCCGGATTACCTTTAGCAGCTCCATCAGTGTTCAATCTAACCCAACCCTCATGCGGGTAAGTCCAGCGGATAAATCTCTCAACTCTAGGTTCAACACTTTTACAATGATGTATATCTACTTTCAGTGCTTGCTTGTATTCACCCACCCTTACAAAAATAAAAGCAACCTGATCCAAAGGGATCTTAGCCTCCCTTGCAAAACACCGCTCATTTCTCCACCTCCACAACCACCAATTGGTCATTGCAAAAATAGTTGGCCATTCATTATATTTCCAGTTTGCCTTTTCCTCTATGTTTCTTTCTATCCAACGAGCAACATCAGGTTCTTGCATGAGTTGAGAAGAATCCCACCCTAGGCTATACCACACAATTCTAGCAACAGGGCACCCACGCAAGATGTGGTCTGTGCTTTCTTCACTCGCACCACAAACAAAGCATCGTGGGTCATTCGTAGACTTTCGAATGAATTTTTTGACATTATGCATTATACGGTCTTGCGTTGCCAACCAAAGAAACATCCTCACTCTTTGAGGCACCGGGGCCCTCCATATCTTCTTCCATCTCGAGCCATTTTCAGCAACAGCATCCGAAGAATTGTGCATTATCTTAATAGCCGAACTCAAAGTAAATCCCCCAGATGGGGATCCATTCCAACAAACTTCGTCCACAGCCTCCTCATCATCTATCACTTCATGTGCTTCAATTTGAGCTAAAGTATCCGCTTCTAAGAACTGTGCAAATAACTCGTATTTCCAGCCGAAATTTTTGTCCCACAAGTCTTTAACAGCAGCACCTTGAAACTCAACCGGAACTTCAGAATTGGCAAGTTCAATGAGTGGCACCTTAGTTGCCCAATTATGCTTCCAAAATAAAACTTTGGCTCCGTTCCCTACAGCCATACTAATTCCCTTCCTGAGAATATCAATTTGGTCTGTAATCCCACGCCACGCATTAGAGGCATCCGCTCGAGCTTTGAACATATCAACATCGCACCTTCCCGCACAATATTTGTTTCTCAAAACCCTTGCCCACAATGCATCCGGCTCTGTTAGAACTCTCCACCCCAAATTTGTGAGGAATGCCGCATTCGCCTGTCTCATGGACCTTATCCCCAAACCACCCTCACCTTTCGGTTTCGAGATATTCTCCCAAGCTACAAGCTAAGGTGAGTTTTTCTTACATTCTCAAGTTTCACCCCATAAAAACTTCCGCGCCTTCCTGTCAAGGTCATCACAAGTAGACCTTGGTAACTTGGCAGATTGCATTGTATAATATGGAATTGTGGAGATGCAAGATTGGATCAACGTGGCTCGCCCAGCTAGAGATAATGTTTTCGTTTTCCACCCTGCAAGCCTACTATTCACCTTTTCAACCAGATATTGGTAATCATCCTTTGTCGACCTACCATGGATAGTAGGAACACCGAGGTATTGTCCCAAATCATCGGTAGCTTCCATTTGAAGTTCAGTACAAATACTATCACGCACCTCCAGATTTGTATTCCCCGAGAAATAAACCCGCGATTTGTCAAAACTCACCTTGCTACCAGAAGCAGCGCAAAATTTGTCGAGACATTCCTTCATTATCTGGGTTTGGTCGACGGATGCCTCACAAAATAATATTAAGTCGTCAGCGAAGGCCAGATTAGAAACTGTTGGTCCACCCCTATTAGCTCTCGCCGGGCGCCAATTCCCCATTTTGACTTCAAAATCAATGAGGTGAGCAAGACGTTCCATACAAATAACATACAAGTATGGGGAAAGGGGATCGCCTTGACGAATCCCTCGACTTGGAGTAAAGGCCTCCATGGGTTCCCCATTCCATAGGATTTGTAGCTTAGCCGAATGAATGCAGTTCATCACTAACTATACCATATCTGTCGGGGAATTCTTAGCTGAAGAAGAGAGTCACGAATAAAACTCCATCGCAACCTGTCATAGGCCTTCTCAAAATCTATCTTGACCGCCATGAGCCCTTTTCTGCCTTGTTTTCTCCTCATTGTGTGCATCATTTCTAGGACAATAATGATATTGTCAGTAACCTGCCTTCGAGGAACGAAACTGCATTGTCTTGGGGAAATAAGACTGGGAAGCGGTGGTTTAAATCGATTCACAATCACCTTGGTCATATTTTTATATACAATGTTGCATAGACCAATCGGTCTGAAGTGCTTAGGGCCGGGGCTTGCGGGTTATCCATCTTGGGAATTAGGACAAGGTAGGCATCATTCAGCCCCTCCGGAAACTCAACTCCTTCAAGAACATTGCGCACAAGATTCGTAAGATTTGGGGAAACAACATCCCAGTAATTCTAATAAAACAAGGGTTGAAAACCATCTGGGCCTAGGGTCTTAAATGGTTCATCCCAAAAAGAGCTCTTTGTATTTCGTAACCCGCAAACGGTCTCGACAAGAGTTCTCTATCTTCAGGTTGAATTTGCGGGAAATAATCAGATATCAAGACATGCCCAGCAAACTCACTTGGTTCTTCCTGGAACAAAGCTTTCCAGTACTCTAATACCAAGGACTTGACGTCCTCCAGCTCAAAAATCCACTCACCTGCGCTGTTTTGTAAGGCATCAATGCGGTTTCGACGCCTCCTAATGATAGTAGAGAGGTGGAAATATTTCGTGTTCCTGTCACCATCTCTAATGGCATCCATTCGCGATTTCTGAAACCATAACAATTCTTCTTGATTCAAGACCTCATCCATCTCACGTCTCAGCCGAGCCTCCATTTTTATGAGGTGGGAGTATCTACCCTTGGACAGCAGCTTTTGGACTCCTTCTAGCCTAGCAAAGAGTTCAACCTTCTTTCGAAAGATGTTGTGAAAAGTTTCACAATTCCATTTGTTTAATGCCCCCGTAAATTTCTTCAAAAAGGGCACAAGGGGCTCATTGTTCTTCCAATTAGTCATAATAAACTCCTCAAACTTCTCATAATTCATGCAGGCCGCCTGAAATCGGAAAGGTTTCAAAGATCTCAGAAGCGGGGCAAATCCATTAACACTAATCAAAATTGGGCAATGATCCGAATTGATTTTTGGAATGTTTCGAACAGCACCCTCAGGGAACCTTGTGCGCCATTCATCATTAACTAACCCTCTGTCAAGTCTCGCCGACTTAAAGGTTTCAGTAGAGTTGCCCCTAAACCATGTATGACTTGGACCTGAGCACCCCAAATCTATCAAGCCACTATTTTCAATCCAATTAGCAAATTCCCGACATCGTCTATGCATCACAGTATTATCACAATACTTGATAATATTAAATGTTGCAGATTATGAACATAATCCTTATCATATGATCTGAGGCCTTGTGTACAAAAAAATGACTATTGCAATTTACACTCCTCGCACAAAAAGGCAATGAGGCACAAAAAAGGTAGAAATAGATTGTCTAAAAGAAACAAATAAGATTAGTTGTTTTGAACTAATAAAATGTGACACACAAGAGTACCTGAGGCATTATCTCAGAGCAAAAAGTGGTATATACATAAAAAAAAGCTCTCAAGCAAGATTATTTTACTTTAGGGCTGCTTTTTCATACCAATTTCTCATTTAAAGCTAATTGTTGGAAGAAGTTTTAAATTAGACCTCTAATTTGAAAACTAACGATTTATCCACCAATCTAAAATATTTTTACAACAAAAAAATTTAAAGACGTATGTCTCCTTATAACCCCTATAAAAGTGTTTGTATATGTATGCCTCTATGAGTAGCAGGTGATAGTCTAGTGGTGTTGGCATCACCTCCGATTCCAGATATCCTGGGATCGAGTCTCACCCCATGCAAGGAGGAATCCCCAATTTTCCCCTACTTGCAAGGGACTTCATCTTACCTTACCTAAAAAAAATAGGAAAAATTTCAAAAAACTACCTTTTATAACCAACTTTTTTCAAAAAACTACATTTTAAAAATTTTCTTTCAAAAAACTACCTTATATAACAAATTCCTTTCAAAATACTACCATTTTACATTTATATTTAATACTAACCGATAAAATGATCAATCATAGGTGTTGTTGTTTCGTGGGAGCGAGAAAAGAGGAAATAAACAAGAGGTGAGGAAAGAAAATCAATTAATTGGTGATTCAATTATTGTGATTTAACCTCTTTAATGGTAAAATGGTAGTATATTGAAAGAAATTTGTCATATAAGGTAGTCTTTCGAAAGAAAATTTTTAAAAGGTAGTTTTTTGAAAAAATTTGATTATAAAAGGTAGTTTTATGAAATTTTCCCAAAAAAATATATCCCTTTATGATTATAAAAAGAGTGTACTACTATTCTACTAATTTAGCTCAGTTAATTAGAGGAAAGTCATTGGTTGATCCATAAATTGGATCATGAAGAGAGAGACATTAAAAACCATTAAACAAATAGGAGAGAGAAAAAAAAGAAGGAAATAGAGTCTTGCTCAGATCGTGGGAACGATCTCAAAATGCTTTGGCAAATGGGAGTTCATCGCCACATGGCACAAGGTGAGAGGAGGATTAAAATGAAGTGGGCTCCACTGCTGCTGCATGGCAGACATCCAACGCCCCTCATTTCTCCAATCTAACGGTTAGGATTGCACATAATTGTTAACGTTGTAAATTTTTGCAACGGACATATTGTCAGTTTAAATTTTTTTTTTAAAAAAAAAAAAACACCAACAGCTATATTTTTTTTGTCTATAAATATAGACCAATATTGAACTATTTTTACACATCTTATTTTTGAGCTCATTTTGTTATTGAAAGTCATATTTATTTCCTTTCTTCATTTATCTACCCCACAAAAATAAATTCTCTCCTAATAAAAATTAGTTATGGATCCCAAAACCGGTAGAAAAAAAACCCTCCAAAATCCAAAAGACCTCAACAACCTCACATTAATCCAAGTTTTCAATCGTCTAGTTCCCAAATTGATCTCAATTCTCAAACTGAACCAAATTTTCATATGGGATACAACTCACAAAATATGATGTATCCTACTCAACTTAACCAACAACTCCCCCAACAGAATATGAGTTTCTCAAATACACCTTCTTACTCCCAATTTGCTCCACATTCACAAGAAAATCTGTATAATTCGAATGAGAATTATAGTTATTCTCAAGATGAAACATCATTTCCTATGTCTCAACATTTCCAGCAATCACAAGGTGAAGGGTCATTTCCGAACTTCAGTAGTTCATATCGGTCTCGAGCTGCATCGGTTGAGCGTGATGATGACAACAATGAAGAAGAAGATAAAGGGTCGAGGAAATTCTGGAGGCCATCTGAAGAAGAGGTTCTCGTGAAGGCTTGGCTAACGGTAAGCCAAGATAAAGGTAGTAATACTAAACAAACAACAATTATCTTCTGGACAAAAATTACTGAAATGTTTAAGGAAGTTAAGTGTTATAGAGATCACTGCTGGGAAGAAGGAGTTGAAAGTTTCAAGGAGTCTGATATCTTACCATTTGACAGAGAGTTGGGTCAATTACAAAGTCAATGGAAAAGAATACATGCAAAAGTATCCAAATTTGTTGGTGCATATGCTCATGCAGAGGCTCGTCGGAAAAGTGGTGAGTCCGATGACGACGTCATGAAAACTGCATTTGCAATCTACAAAAAGGATAATAAAACAGACTTCAATAAGCTTCATTGTTGGGAAATTCTGAGGCATAATGATGTATGGAAGCCTATGGGAGATACTATCAAAGCTTTCAAAAAGAAGACAGCTAATCAAGAAAGTGGCTCAAAGAGGTGGAGGATCAATGAAGCTGGCAACTACTCCACTTCAAGTGAGCCAAATACGCCAAGCAGTGGAGACCCAACTACTCCAAACGACGAATTCACCAAAAATAAAGGCAAGGGAAAGGTTTTGAACATGCCTGCGGAAGCCTTTCAAGAGTGGATGGATCAAGTCCAAAAATTAAATTTGGAGAAAAACAATGAACTTCAAGTCGAGATCCAAAGGATTAATCATGAAAAGGAAAGCAACAGTGAGATGGTCCGGCTAGAAAGGGAGAAAATTGCAATTAAAAACAGGAAGATTAACTTGGAGTTATTTAAGGTGCTTTCATCAAGGAATGATTTAAATGAGGAAGAACAACAACTTAAGAGAGATCTAGTTAAGGTTTTATTTCCAATGTAATTTTCTGATTTTCCTTTAGTAAGATTAATGTTATTGAATGTATTTCCTACTTTCCAATGTAATGTTATTTTAGTTCGTTAATTAGTCTTAGACTCGACTATTGTATGCAATTATCAAATTAATGAATCTAAATGTTTTTAATGTTTTAATATATGTATCCAATGATTCAAATCATGATATTATTGATGAGCCATGTCTTGATTTGACAATTCACTCCATATATCAGTCCATTATTACTGCAATAATGAAGACATTGATTTGACAATTCACATTATATATATCAGTCCATTATTACTGCAATAATAAATAAAGACATTTAAACCATGTCATGACTTGACAATACACTACATAGATCAGTCCATTATTACTGCAATAATAAAGACCTTGATTTGACAATTCACTTCATATATTAGTCCATTATTACTGCAATAATAAAGACATTGAAACCATGTGATGATTTGACAATGCACTACATATATCAATGCATTATTACTGCTATAATAAAGACACTGAAACCATGTGATGACTTGACAATTCACTCCAATATCAGTGTAATATTGCTGAGAATTCACCTTCTCTCTATATATACCTTACAATGCTAACTATTCAACCATTCACACAAAATCATTCTACCCTACTAGTGGAAAAAACGCAAGGGGCGCAGGAAGGGCTGGGTTTATTATAAAAACGCATTCTACCCTTACAACCCCATTCTTCCCCTACAAAAATATTAAAATCATGTCATCGTAATCAAGTCTACAATAGCAATATTTCTTCTTCTAGTTCCTTCGAATTCTAATTCGATCCAAATTCCCTTACACACACATTCAAATAACTCGTAACAAATGAGTACATGCGTCGTCTCGGAAAGGGTCACCGCACTCGGACGGGAGCTCGCTAATGGATACCAAATGATCCCGGAAAGAATGTTTGTTTCCTCGTTCCAAACAAATCCCCCCCCCTTTTTTTTTTTTTTTTCCTTTTTTTAATTATTAGGTAAAAAAAAAAAATAAAAAAATTATAATAAAAAAAAATAAAAAAAAAATATTTAAAATTAAAAAATATAAAATTAAAATAAAAAAAAAAAAAAAATATAAAATTCTATAATTTTTATAATATAAAAAAGATTTTTCATTTTTAATTTATTTTTTTTTTTAAATAAAAAAATTTGAATTTTTGCCCTAACCGCACTTCGTGAATTTCCATGGTACGCTTGGTACGCTTGTTTTTCGTCAATTTTTTTAGTCTTCATCAATTTGGTAATCTCCTCTTTTTCTCTCATTATATATTCATGATTTGGGTTTTCTCATCAATACGGTTAATCAAGGACCACCTTTGTTATCTGGTTATAATTTTCGTGTTTCTTGTTAAGTTGGTGAAATTTAGTTAGAGATTAATTTGTTGAAAAAAACTTTAAACATAATATCTGTTATGGGTAAAGTAAAAAAAAAATTGGAAATGAGAAGATTTAATAAAAGAAGTTAAGAGTGCATAGGTTTTGTGGATATCCGTTGAATTTTTTTATCTATTTCTAGTTTTGCCTCCCTTATGCCACCATTTTGTTTTCCTTTTCGTTCTTCTTTTTGGGCATCTGCCTTATTTGAGTTTTTGCCACCTTTCATTAAGAAACAGGTTTGAAACTCCTAATACAATCTCTTTTAGGTTTTTCCCGACTTTAGAGCTTCGGTATTGTGAAGTAAATTCAGTTATTCGCTCTTCATGAAATTGAAATTTTTAAACCTTATGAAATAAAAAAAAAAAAAAAAATAAAACTAAAAAAAAAAAAAAAAAAAAAAAAAAAAAAAAAAAAAAAAAAATAAAAAAATTTTTTTATCTTCTCTTTCCTTTTTTTTAATAATTACCCGAGCCCTTATTTAAAATTTAAAACTCCCCCCTTCCAAAATTAAAAAAAAATTATTTAAAATTAAAAAAAAAAAAAAAAAAGTGCCAAGTTTAGCACAATTGGAAAAAGTTAGATGAAGAGAGTTGTATAATCAATAATGTTATCGTCTAAATTACTCTATGTGCTAGATTCTCGGGCATCCATGCATTTTGAAAAATAAACTTTCTAATAAAAATGGGCTCTTTTGTGCATATTGACATTTATCTTGATCTAACATAGCCTTGTGGGGCACGCAATTGCTCATCGATATAACAATTTTAGACCTATTTTTGTAATGAAGGCTTCCAAAATTTTAGACTTAGTTATAAGGATTTTTTTGTGTCTTTATTAATTTTTTTGTTTATATTCTCTAATGCAATTTTATAGCTTAAGTCATTGTGTGATGCGAGACATCACCGGGCTATGTTTATTAACTAATAAAAATTCATTTGAAAAATATTTTTTTTTTTTTTTTTTTTTTTTTTTTTTTAAAAAATTTTTTTTATATAATTTTTTTATATATTTTTATATTTTTAATGTTATTGATGATGTTACATTTGTTAATTTTTATTTTAAAATAAAATAAAAAAAAAAAAAAAAAAAGCATCTAAGATGGGCTATCTCACCTAATGACCTAATGCAATAGTATCTCGCATTTTATAAAAATATGTTAAGCATAATCTTGTATTTTCTAGTAATTTAGACATCAATGCTATTTTGGGATAGAGTAACATCTATATAGGATTTTTGATTCACTTTGAAAGCCGTGAATAAATAAATCACTTGTCGTTTCGCCCTTATCAACAAGTTAATGATAATTAATTCATGCTTTCACTAATTACTTGTTTGTATGTCTCTTTGGAGTTAGTTGTGGCCAAGGGGAGAGAAGTGTCGATTTAGCCGATGGCTTAAAAAAGCACATTGCTGCTCATAGCTTGCATGAACCGAGAAGGTTGGGCTCCTTTTCCTATTGCCGAAAGAAATGGTGTAATTCGACCGGTCATGGCCCTAAATGATTTAAACTATAAAAAATATTCAAAAAAAAAAAAAGAAAAAAATGGGATTTTAGAGGCCCCTGGAGAAATAGAACCCCTTCTCAATGAGGGGGCCCCCCCCCCCCCACCAAAATAAAATTAAATTCTTTTTTTTTAATTAAAAAAAAAAAATAAATATATAAAAAAATCATTTAACAAAATACAAAAAACTTAATAGTTGATCTCATCTGCAATAAAAGACAATATTTTCTGGGATGTTTAGAGGTTGTTTTTTTTTATTTTTTTTTTATTTGATGTAAAAAAAAAATTTGTATTTAAAAAAATTAAAAAAAAAATAAAAAAAATAAACGTTTTGAAAATTTAAAAAAAAAAAAAAAAAAAAAATTTTTTTTTTGAAAAACTTTATGATATTTTCCGAGAATCCCGTTTATCCCCCACAAATGTTTCGGCGGAGGTTTCGCATGTAAAAACATGTCTTCCTCCACATAGTACAAGTCTTGACTTCGTAAAATTCATTCTTCCAACAAAGGCGAGATGCCGCAGGTAAACTTGGTGCATCATCATTATTAAAATGCACTACCGCTATGAGATTGTTAGCGTACGGGGGAGCGGCGGATTCTGTGGACGATTATCTAAAAATTAGTGCATCTCTTGCTAGAGATTCACTACGACATTTTGTAGAAGGGGTGGTCGCCCACTTCGGGGACGGATACTTAAGAAAGCCCAATGAAGCAGATCTAAGAAGATTGTTGTACGCAGCTGAAGAACGAGGATTCCCAGGAATGATGGGTTCAATCGACTGCATGCACTGGAGATGGAAAAATTGTCCACTTCAATTTAAAGGACTCTATTCGGGAAGACCAGGTAAGCCAACATTGGTTTTATAAGTCGTTGCTTCGTATGATCTATGGATCTGGCATGCTTTCTTTGGAACGCCAGGTAGGTGTAATGACATTAATGTTCTTGATAGATCTCCATTATTTAATGATGTTTTTGAGGGTCGTGCACCAGCAGTTAACTATGTTGTTAACGGACACCAATACGATATGGGATATTACCTAGCAGATGGTATATATCCTCAATGGGCTGCATTTATTCCAACAGTAAGTCTTCCGCAAAATGAAAAAGAAAGTCTATTTGCCCAAGACCAAGAGAGAAAACGAAAAGACGTGGAACGTGCATTTGGAGTATTGCAAGCTCGTTTTGCTATAATTCGACAACCAGCTCTAGCGTGTGATAAAGAAATGTTAGGGAAAATAATGATCGCCTGCATTATTATCCACAATATGGTAGTTGAAGATGAACGATATTCATATTCCCTTCATTTTGATCCTAATGATTATGACCATCCTCCACGCCCTACTACTTCAACGCAAAGGAATGTAGGGGCCTCTGATGAGCCTTTTCGCATTCGCCACTAGTGAGAATCGCATAGCAAGTCTAGAAATATATATGAACAATATGGGTCGAGTTCGTGACCGAGTTGCTTGTGCATAGACGTCTCAAAGCAGACCTCGTAGAAAATATTTGGCTTAAATTCGGGCAACATAGGGGTTAATTAAGCTGCTACGTTTTTTTTATTGTTATATGTAATGTAATTCTATATGTATGTGTTATTTCAATTGTTTAATGCAATATTTTATTATTATTATATTTTTCTGATTATATATTTGAATCGATAGTATTAAGTTAATTACCGTATCTAATTATGTACAATATTAATGAAATTATTTTTTACTAATAGTTTTTAATCACAAACATAAAAATTATTTACATTCAATAATCATTAATTGATTCTTAAATAATCCATAATAAATAAAAAAGATGGGATGGAAAGGAGATTGAGGAGAGAGAATATATGGTGGGGTATGGTAAAAAGTAGGAAAGAGAATGTGAAGATCTATAATTATAGATCATCCATTGGGGGTGAAGAGATCATTAAAATCAATTGTGGATCATAAATGAGGTGGAAGAGTGAGAAATTAATAAAATAATTGATGATCCCAAATTTGGGATCATCCATTGGCCATGCTCTTATAAAATTTGCGTAAGCTGATAAGCTTTTTTTCATATTAGAACTTTCAAAAAGAATTTATAGAACTTTCAATACGATTAGAACAAGAGTACAAAATTCCACGAATCGAATTAAGTTCCACTCATGATCATAGTACCAAGTACTTCCTAGCGTACTTTTGTATAATTGTATGTTCCAATTCGTAAGAGATAATCTCCTGTAATATACGAGCAATACCAAATCCTTAGTAAAGCCCAAGCCTCCATTCCTCCTACCCACTCCTTGCTTGGCTCTAACCTGAGAGGGTTGTCCCCTAGAACGTCCATAAATTTAACCATTTGTTAAATTCTAAATAGGAAGAAGACTAAGATAACAGTAATCGACTTCTTATGAGTCGAGAATACACAACAACCAGTACCTTCAATCTCATTCTCCACAAAGAAAAAAAGAAAATCATATTTTACCATTTTATGTACAAAAGATCAAAAATGAAATTTCGTCAATGATTAGGATCAAATTGTTGTTCATTATATTATAATATTAATTAAAAGTCAAATATATAAGACTATAAGAGGCCTCTAGACTCCCAATCCTCATCTCTCAAATAAATAAAAAAGAAATTCTAATCAAAATTTACTAAAACAAAAAAACTCAACTTATATCTCTAAATAGGAAACTTGAATATGTAGAAAATGAATATTTTCAAACAATGAAGCTCAAAAAATTGGCAAATTCATAGTATCTACCACGCTTCAATGAATATTAAGTTAGGGTCTACGGAAAAAATTTCGAATCTTATCCACCAAGTAGAACAAACTCCGGCAGCAATGTGAAGGTAAATTTCATGCTTTTGTAAGTCAGGATTTATGAAAATACTAATTTTTTCCCCATTTTTCGTTTGGTTTCCTTAATTACCCTGATTAAATACCAATTGCTTTGAATTTGAGTAGGTTAGAGTCTACGGGTAGTGTTTGGGTGGGAAACATACGAACCGGAATCTATTAGGTTTAAAAAGTTAGATCCATCCATCCCTTTTAATAAGGTACTCCTTTTGGTCTTTATTAGTTTATCTGTATTCCTTTTTGGGATGTCCCTTATTAGTTTACTTATTTTTTTTGTTTCTATTTTTGAAATGGACTACTAACTTTTCATTACACATACATTCAACTTTATTATAAAATAATAGTTTCTCTTTCTTTCTATGTCCCACAACATATTTCTCCTAAAACTCTGTGCAAAAGAAACGGGTAAATTAATAAAGATCGGAGGGAATATATTCCAATTCTAAGTAAATCAGTGTAACGTCCAAAATCTATTGTCATCCGGTCATCCCTACTTAGAAATGAGCCTTTCCATTGGGTTGAATACAATGAGACTTACGAAACCCGGTTGAAGCCCAAGAAGCTGATATCTTACCGATCAAAAGACGAATCAAAATAAATTAATTGGCGCCATATTATACTGGAGCTTGTAAACGGAAACCTTCCCATTTTAATTCACACAAACATCAAAATTTCATGGATTAGAGCTTTAAATCTCAATTAATTCTGCACATGAGTCATAATATTGCAAAATTAGTCACAAATGGTCATTACAAAGAAGCTTTACTTTTATATTCCCAACTTCGTTTTTCTTCTACACCCATCAACAATTTCTGTTACCCGCGTCTTCTCAAAGCCTGCGCCAAACTTAACTACCTTCATCAAGGCCAAATCCTTCATACCCACCTCACAAAATCTGGGTTTCATTGCGATACATACATTGCAACAGCTCTTACTCATATGTACATGAAATTTCAACATGTCAAATCTGCCCTCAAACTGTTCGATGAAATGCCTCAACGAAATGAGGCTTCTGTTAATGCTATGATATCTGGGTTTTCGCAGAATGGGTATCTTGGAGAAGCTCTTGTGGTGTTTAGAGAGGTTGGTTTGAAGAGGTTTAGGCCTAATTCGGTTATGATTGCTAGTGTGTTATCGGCTTGTGATGTTGTTGGAAATGGTAGTCAGGTTCACTGTTGGGCGGTAAAGATTGGTGTTGAGAGCGATGTTTTTGTCGCAACTGGGGTTGTCACAATGTATATGACTTGCTTTGAAGCGTTGTCTGCGACAAGGGCCTTTGGAATGATGAAGTACAAGAATGTAGTGAGTTATAATGCGTTTATGTCTGGATTAGTTGAAAATGGTGTTTATCGAGTTGTTTTGAAGGCGTTTAAGGACATGCTTGAGTCTTCCGGGGATGTGCCTAACTTAGTCACATTGGTTACAGTTTTGAGTGCATGTTCGAATGTGCCTAATCTTAGATTTGGAAGACAGGTTCATGGGGTTGCTGTGAAAGTTGGATTACAACTTGATATTATGGTTGGAACTGCACTTGTAGATATGTATGCTAAATGTGGCTCCTACTCCGGCTATCATTTATTCAGAGAAATGAAGGATATTAGGAATCTAATTACTTGGAATTCAATCATTGCTGGTATGTTCTTGACAGGTGATTGTGATACTGCCCTGGAATTGTTCTCTGAACTGGAATCTGAAGGATTGCTACCAGATTCTGCAACTTGGAATACGATGATTAGTGGGTTTTCAAAACATGGAAAATATGAGAGAGCAATTCAGTTCTTCACTGAGATGTTATCAGAAGGAAATGCTCCAAGTTTGAAGTCTCTTACTAGCCTTCTGGATGCATGTTCCATGATCTCCTCTTTGCAGCTTGGAAAGCAAATTCATGCACGCGTCACTAGAGTTGATATCAACATTGATGAGTTCTTCACTACCGCCCTCATTGATATGTACATGAAGTGTGGACAATCTACCTGGGCACGCAGGATTTTTGACCATCTCGAGATCAAACCTCGCGACCCAGCATTTTGGAATGCGATGATTGCAGGATACGGAAAAAATGGCGAAGAAGTGTCTGCATTTCAAATTTTCGATCAAATGCAGAAGGAGACTGTTGAGCCTAATAGCGGCACTTTTGCTAACTTGCTGTCTGTGTGCAGTCATTCGGGTCAAGTTGACAAAGGATTACAAGTATTTGAGATGATGACTACAGAATATGGCCTGACACCAACTCCGCAGCATTTTTCTTGTATTATTTACCTATTGGGTCGATCTGGACACCTTCAGAAAGTTCAAGAATTGATACATAAACTTCCAGAGACTTCTAGCTCTGTGTACTCTTCATTGCTTGGCGCTGCGGGCCACCATTTGGATCCGAAGCTTGGCGAAGATATGGCAAAGGAACTTTCTGAGTTAGATCCCCAAAATCCGACTACATTTGTCGTTTTATCTAATATATATGCAGCAATGGGGAAGTGGGATGATGTTGAGAGAATTAGAAATATGATTGATGTTCAGCGACTGGAGAAGAATCCTGGTTATAGTTTACAAATTCCTTGAAAAGAACCACATTTTTCCTCCTGACAAACAGCCAAAAAAGCCAAAAATACCCCCACCGAGTCTAAGAATGAAACCGCTATCATCCCAGTTGGCTGCTACAACTGTAAAATCATAAATCAATGGGGCATAAAGATGCGGCTGTTTGTTAAGGAGTGTCTGGGCAGTATGAATTAAATGATAATCAAGAAGTCTCATATCTTCTGAACATCCAATATTCTTCAGAAGCAAATGCAAACTGTGGACACAAGATGTAAGGTTCGCTGAAAGCGCATTTTCTGCTGTAATTCCTTGCGACTGCACAAGAGAAGGTAGTTCGTCTGCTGCAAGTTGCAGACTTACAGAGAAACAATTCCCTTTATCTACAAGTTGATTTCGATTACAGGACATTTGGATGATTAAGATGCTTGCTACGTTATCATGCCAATTCTCATAATGGTAAGTAATTCTCATAGTGGTAAGTAAGCTCTACGGCTGCAAGAGTGACGAAATGTGCTAATCTATTTCAGAAAGAGTTTTTTTTTGTCCAAAATTTTGTATTGAAATATATATTATATAAGAGTATTCATCTACATACTATAGGAGAAAGTAACATAGGTATGTAAAACTATGTCAGTTTGTTTGATATATACAATCAACATAAGTTTTCTCCTTGCATCAGTGGATTAGTAGAAAGTTGTGGAGTTCCTTAGTGGTGTGATCAATATAAACTGAGCATAAACTATGGATTGGAACTTTCAGTTGTAATTAACTAACTCTGCACACACTTCACTATAATTTTTACATCTCGCAAAATTCCAGAGAAGTTTTTCCTGGTGCAGTTGGTTTGTCCAAAAATCATCTCGTAGCATGTTTTCTTTCCAAAGGAGTGAATTTTCATTTTTGAAGTCATTTTGGTAGGTTCTGCCCAGATTGTGATTTTGACCCCACAAATCCACTAGAATCCCAAAGGTGACAATAGTAAATGAAATTTGTTATTGTTAATATTGTAGTTTACAGCTTACCATTGAAAAGGTTATAAATCACAAAGTGACCAATTTATTATAATTAGACAAAATTCCTTCTGTAAATCTAAGCAAAGAATAAACGGCGAATTGGAGAGTATACACTTAATCTTTCTGGTCTCTCTTAATTTTTAAATAGAACAACTATGATTTTTAAGTGTAAATCAAGGAACAATTGCAATTTATATTCTTGTATGCCATAATCATTAAGATGGCACAACACCCTCTATTACATATATTTATTCTGTCTTGAGAAAAGACACTTCACCTCTTGAGCAACTCCTCCGCAGAAAATCCTAAGTAATCATCAAAGTAATTTGGAGGTTCATAGATGAAACAAGAGATAACATCTCTTAGAGTTATCACACCAATAACTTCATCTTCCTCCCCATTTACCACATAAATTCTGTGAACTAACATAGAAGCCAAGCTATGGACAACATCGCCGAGGGTGGAATTCGTCTTGCACGTTATTGGAGGCATAACTTTCCCCGCCTCGTGGCTCGTCGAGGCAACTGTCTTCATGAAGTCACTTACTGTAAGATGCCTAAAATGACAAAAGAGAGAGCGTGTGAAAACCAACCCCTTTGAGCAATTTGCAGATCAGAAAAGACAGAAATGCAGGGATGACTAGATCAGGGGTAAGTACGTCTCGTATGCTTTTCTCTTATGAGATCTTGGAGTATATTTAGTAAGGGATGTTTTTCATTAGCTAGCTCTAAATTTAGCTGGGTTACTTAAAAATTGTTTGATCAGCATATAAACCCTATGTTACTCCTGACTTTTCATTTTACGTCGACCGCGTGTCGAATTTTCAGCTGTTCAGCTCCACCACTATCTCATGAAGTTTCATGTTTTAACCAAAATAGAAGTGTTGATGATCTTACATGGGTGCTTAAGAAAACTAGAGTCCATGTAACATAGCCTTCGGTTCACGTAGTGCAGCCATCACAATTCACAAGTTTAAAATCTTATTACATTATCATGATACTAGAAGTATAATTTATCATGATGAACATAAAATGGAAGCGGTAACGAAATTTGTTGTGAAAACCAATTATACTTCTTGCTAAGCATATACCTGAAGCTGGAAAACAGATCAGGTTTGAGTAGCAAATATCTGATATCTCTCATGCTCAGATTGCCAACAATCTTCTTCTTGGGTCCTTCCACAACTGGAAGGCCACCAATGTGGTTGTCCTTCATCCGCTTAAATGCCTCCAAAATTAGCTCACTGCTGTTAATGCTTACAACCTGCCCACAGAAGCAAAAAACAACACATTTCAACATTTATAGATTTAGTCCACTATTCTGCGGAACATATAATTCATATGATAATGAGAGGGTAACTTAAACACAGCAGAGAAAAGATAATAACCTGATCACTTGACATAAAAGGAAGGCCCAAATCAGAGATGGCATGTGCAGCAATGGCATCAAACCAATCTCGTCCACGACACCCCTCAAGGCCCCTCACAACAGCAGATTGAGTAATAAAATTCTTCATGATTGCCTTCCCGGGTTCTATTACCGGTACATTTCTCATCCTATACTTGGAAAGGAGCAATAAGACTGTCAACATATTGCTGTCTGTTGAAACTGGAAGGAAAGGTGTGGATCGGAATGATTTGACAATTTCTTTGACCTGTAAAGGCAAAGGAATACACAACGCTTGAACGTCTTGATATTAAGGATCAGCAGGTATACAAGTGACTTTGAAGAATGTGTAATGCTTACTGACTTTGGTTGACTTGAAGGGTTCTTCTTGCAAAATGACTTTGTAGAAATCATCACCTAACTGACTAGCAGCTGTTGGAGCATCCTTTCCCACCCCTTTCTCCACCGCCATACCTCCAGCAACTGCTGCCCCAACTGCGGCAACAGCTAACCCAGCAACCGCTCCTGGGCCTGTGGCTCCAAGTGCCATTGCTCCAATGGCCCCCACAGCACCCGCCCCTACTCCAGCAGCAGTCGCTGAGCTAGCAGATAAAGCTACAGCAGCAAGCTCAGCACCTTCTAGAACCCACAATATGATCGCCGAGTAGTCAATAATCCCAAGGTACCTCTCCCTCCAATCATTGCTGTAGGCTTTTTCAGGGTTTGTTACTGGAGCCGAGAGTATGTTGCATTCAGAAAGAACCTTCACAGCATCTGAAACTGATGTCTCTGCTAAAATTTCAATCACTGCAGAAGAAAAAGCGCGCATATCATCAATTTAAAGAAAATGGGACAAAAGAGGGCCATGTTTATGGTTGTTAGGAGAATTACCTTTTCCACCAGGGACTTGTGGGAAAGATGAAACAGGAATGGTTGCAAATGCAGCTGTCAACGTCTCTTGTAATGAAGGGGAAAGCTTTTTTCTGCTCTGAATTGTCTCGAAGTAGGCATCATTGCTCACTGCTGTGGCAGTTTCCATCGTTTCCTCCTGCGATTTTTCCATGTCTACAAGAACAAACAAGATCAGATCATATGGCCAATCTTTTGGCAGTTCGCTATATATCATTTAGTTCATTTTCAGAAAGATCTCAGATTCATAGTTTTGGAGTTGTAAGAAGTATGAATAACGTTTGCTTCTTTTTTCAATTGTTTAAAACATGCATATCATTGATCTTCATCATAATATCTTATTAAACTGATATAGATGGCTTTCCTTACCTTGTATAACAATTTTTGCACTATTTGCATAGTTACATATTAGGAGTTGCTCAATGAATTCAATTCACAGGGAGCAACAAAGGGAACGATTCGAGCGTGATTTCGTTTATTATATTACAGGTAATTGGTACCACCCAACGACTTTACCAACTAAAGTAATTGACATCCGCAACAGTTGCATACTACTAGACTAGATATGGTCACGTTTCCGAAAATTATTTATTGTGTTTAATGAGGTGTCATAATATAGAGATAGGAACCGTACACAAGGAACATGAGAAAACCCTATTCCATTCAGATTAATTTTAGCATGATAACTCTTTCAAGATTCATAACATAAATTTCATTTTTTTTTTCTTTTTATCCATTGGTCCGCTTCCCAGTTTTTTCATGCAGAATACAGAATAACTCTGTTTTTTAAATTAAAATTAGCATACATAATAAATCATGTCACTTTTGTATGAATTCTATGCAGTACATATCTATTTCTCTCACATGAATATCTTCAAATTATAAGATCATTACATGAATCTGGGAAATTTTGTTTCAACAGACAACAATATGTTGGTGATAATTTAAGGGTGGTAAAAACAGTAATCAGATATGAATTTATTACAGAAATAGATAATACCTGTTGTAGAAAATTGCCCAGAATGATAAGCAGATGATAAATTTTACATTAAATTTGTAAATGAAATGAAATTGAAAGTTTATTAATCTGGTTTTTCACTGCCCTCTAAAATTAGCGGTTTGTTCTGATTGATTAACTCCCACAGAATTGCCCAGTTCGCCACGTATGATTTCTTACGCGTGTCAGTAAGTAAGAGTTTTAGGATATTTACGTTCGAGGGCCAAGTAGGCTTTTCGTAATAAATCCTGGGCTGGGCTCAGAGGTAATCTATTATAGATCATTAATATTGTTTTAGCCCCCATTCTTACACAAATTATTAGAATAGGCGGTCTAATTTTAACATAAAATTAGACGAACCCAAAACTGAATTTTTCTAACAAGCCCATTCCATTTCACTCTAACCCAACACTATCCTAGTCATCCATTATCTTCTCATTCCTTTGTTTTCTTGATCCTCGAACTACAATAGACAATTTCAAAAAAGTAACTCGAAAGTCTTACCGAACGGATTAAACTATTCACTAAATGGATTAAACTAGTCACTGAATGGGTTAGAGAATGTCATTACTGAATAGATTAAACTGGTCACGAAATAGATTAAAATGGTCCCTAATAGATTAAACTAGTCATTATATTATAAAAGGTGGCATGTTCTCTTCTTAACATTGGGCTTGGGCCGTGCCTAATTTTAAACTAAAAGTAGGCGGTCTCTTATAATGCCAACTGTAATTTTTATTGGTTTGCTTTTCCAATTTGATTTAGGATTAACCATTTCTCCCTTTCTTAGAGGGGCCTAAAGAATGTCCATATTATTGTTGCGTTATACAAGTGTTGTATAATACTTTCTTCATTTTTTTTACTTGTAATATTTTTCCGTTTTAGAAAGTTGTATATTGCTTGTAACATTGACTTTTTTTGGCAGTATTATCTCTTTCTCTCTCATAACATGGGGTCATTTTTTTATTTTTTTTCTATTTAGTCTTGTGCCATACATCAATGTTGCAAGAAACATTTTCAGTGTAAAATAATTTCCATGGATGTAGGAATTATGCCTTGAATCTGTTCGACGATTTGCGTGTTCGCAGACCCGCCCGGTCAAGTCGGGCAGTGCCGCCAGACCGTGTGGGGTCGAAGGTCCAAGCTGAGGCTTGGAAGCAGGGCGCCCAATGGCGTCGGGCGGGTACGCCAGAACGGGCGAGGTACCGATCTCGACTGGGCGACGGCCGCCCGATCGGTCCCGAGAACATTCCTCGTTTGGTAAAGTAGATCGCCCGATCGGGCGGTGGTTTAATAACACGCGGGTGCGATTTCCGAAACGGGTTTTAACTTGTTATTTAACCTAGTTTCGTTTTAAGTCGTCATTAGTGCTAAAACACATCTGTAATCTGATATTCCTCTTCATCAATAAAACTATTCTCTCTCTCTGCCCGTGGACGTAGCCAACACACTGTTGGTGAACCACGTAAATCTGTGTGTTGTTTATTGCTTTTCTGCATTCGTTATTTGTTCTTCCTCACATCTGTCATAACAAATTGGTATCAAGAGCTTTGGTTTTTCGATCTGAGTGAGAAAGATGTCTGGGATGAATGTGAAAATTGATAAATTCACTAGGAGAAACAGTTTGAGTCTGTGGCAAATCAAGATGCGGGCTTTACTGAAGCAACAGGGGTTGTGGGCGCCGTTGGCAAAGAAGTCAACGAATTCAGTCACCGCTGAGAAGGAAATTATGGAGGAAAAGGCACATTCAACAATTATATTGTGTCTTTCTGACGACATAATTACTGAAGTCACGGAGCAGGAAACCGCCGTCGGTCTGTGGTTGAAATTAGAGAGTCTATACATGACGAAATCTCTAACCAACAAGTTGCTTTTGAAGCAACGTCTCTTCAGCCTGCGTATGCAGGAAGGTACGTCTATGAGGGACCATCTAGATAAATTGAATACTATCTTATTATATCTTCGTAATATTGATGTTAAAGTAGATGATGAGGATGCTGCTTTAATTCTGTTAGTATCTTTGCCTTTATCGTATGAGAATTTTGTGGATTCTTTTATTGTTGGGAAAGATAGTCTGTCATTAGAAGAAGTAAGATATGCTCTTCGTACTAGAGAGGTCCGTCATCAGGCATCTGGTTCTAGTACAGAAAATCAGGCATCGGGATTAGTTGTTACTGGGGGTAAGGGACAAGGAAAATCTGGTAAAAAGAAATCGAATCATAGAAATTCGAATTCTAAGGGTCCTAAAACTAATGATGTCTGTAATTACTGTAAGGAAAAGGGGAATTGGAAAAATGAATGTCCTAAGAAAAAGAAGCAGCAGGAAAAGAATGAGGGTTCTGCTGCTCTGGCAGAAATTAAAGATAACTCTGAGGAAGATCTGGCCCTAGTTGCTAATAACCAGTCACATTGTAGGGATGTGTGGGTTCTTGATTCTAGGGCATCGTATCATATTAGTCCATGCAGGGAGTGGTTTTTGACTTATGAGCAGATAGATGGGGGCAATGTTTCTATGGCCAACAGTGCTGCCTGCAAAGTAGTTGGAATAGGCTCCATCAGGTTGAGGACTTATGATGGTACATTCTGCACCTTGAACGAAGTTAGGCATGTTCCACTGATGACAAAGAATCTGATATCATTGAGTCTTCTTGACAGTAAGGGTTTCAGTTTTCAAGGTGAAGATGGAGTTATGATTGTTTACAAAGGTTCAAAGGTGGTTCTGAAAGGTATTAAAAATGGTACCTTATATATTCTTCAAGGTTCTACTGTGACAGGTTCCGCTGCTGTTGCATCATCTGAGATTCACAAGGAGGATATGACCAAGCTGTGGCATATGAGGCTTGGACATATGGGTGAAAGGGGGATGCAAATTCTGTCAAAAAGGGATATTCTATGTGGGCACAAGGTGCAGGATCTAGAGTTCTGCGAGCATTGTGTGTTTGGGGAAGCTTCATCACAGCAAGTTTCCAAAGGTTGTTCATACAACAAAGGGCACACTTGACTATATATATCCATTCTGATTGTTGCGGTCCTTCCGAGTTGAATCTATTGGAGGTCACAGGTATTTTGTGTCGATGATCGATGATTATTCAAGGATGACTTGGGTAATTATGATGAAGCATAAAAGTGAGGCTTTCAAGAATTTCAAGCAGTGGAAGGCTTTGGTGGACAATCAAGCTGAAAGGAAGATTAAAAGGCTGCGAACTGATAATGGTCTGGAATTCTGTTGGTCTGAGTTTAATGAGTTCTACAAAAATGAAGGGATTGCTCGCCATCATACTGTCAGGGATACTCGACAACAGAATGGGGTAGCAGAACGCATGAATCAGACACTGTTGGAGAGAGCGAGGTGCATGCTCTCTAATGCTGGGTTAGCTAGGAGATTTTGGGCAGAAGCTGTAAGTACAACTTGCTATCTGATCAACCGTGGACCTCAAACTGGTATTGATTGTAAAACACCTTATGAGGTGTGGTCTGGTAAGCCTGCAGATTACTCTTTGTTGAGAGTTTTTGGCTCTACTGTTTATTATCATGTAAGTGAGGGTAAATTAGAACCTAGAGCTAAGAAGGGTGTATTTGTGGTTTCGAGAGTGGAGTTAAGGGCTATAGAATCTGGTCACTGTTAAGATTTTATTTTAATACCGCAAGTGTACGGTGTCGTAGCACATACGGGTCGAACTCAGGGAGGTGCAAGATTAACCACTACTTGATTTTAGATTACAAAATAGTTACACAATCCAGAAATGAGGGATAATCTATAAACTAAAAGCTAAACTAATGACAAAAATATGGTAAACTATATGAATATGATAATTAAAACACTAAGATTAAGTATCACCACTACTACGAATTGATCAAACCATAACTCGCTTCCCAATTATTCAATTATAACTTAGGTAAGAATGACATTCCCATATGACTTAGCAATAAAGCACAGCTGCGAACCGAAACTTAATCCTAAATCATCCATCAATACCTAAAGCTCACTTTCATGATAGCAAAAGGCCTAACTAACATGTATGCCTCCTATTTTCATGGCTTACATACACAATTAGAAGCATTAAGAGCCAATGTCAATTAAATCCCAATTCCAATTCTCACCTATTTTCATGGGAGAATTTAAATCAATGACAAGACTATCCGAATTAAGACCCAACTTTCGTTGATGAACTTAATTAATAAAATAATAATTTAGCAAACAAACATATGATCCTAATCTCTACTCCAACTTTCATTGATAATAAAAGTTAGGGCTAAAGTAAGATGCGAAATTGACTACAAATACAATCTTATCAAACCCTAAGCATATAATTCAATAACATGGGAATTAGAGCAACAATTTACATGATCAATCCATAATAGGGTTCAACTTAATCCTAGATAGAAATACTACTCACTAATCATGGCAATAAGAACAACAAGCATACTTGAATACATAATTAAATAGATCAAAGAGAGAGAAAAGAGTAAAACTTATTAAGATTGCTTGAATCGTAGAGGAATCCCAAAATACTTGATCAAATTAATCTTTAAACTCCAAGTTTTTGCATCCAAACTGAAACTAGGGCTAGGACTCTAATAATATCGTCTATGAAAAAACTGAATTTCCGAAAACTCACTAAAAATAAAAGCGAGAAAACAACACAAGGGAAAACGCTGCCTGCATCCACCGCGATCCGCACTGAACACCGTGAGTCGCGCCCAGAGCCGCGAGTCGTGCCCCTGACCGCGAGTCGCGGTAAGCTCTCGGCATTCCACCGCGAGCTGCTGCCAACGCCGCGACTCGTGGTAGAACCGATGACTCTTTGCCTTCCTTGGACTCTTCAAATACGGCTTCCAACCCAATTGGACCTTGTAGAAAGCCCAAATACTTCCATCCTGGACCTAGCATTATATCCATGGTGTCATTGAACCTCCAAATGAGCCACAAATGCATGCTCCTCTCATAATTTGACATTTCTCCTCAATTCCTATCACTTGGGCACAAATCTACTCAAATCCATCCAAATCACAACATAATATCCCTCAAAATGCGCTAAAATAAGAGTAAAATGCAGACTTAACAAATTCCCCCATGCTTAGACCTTGCTCGTCCTCGAGTAAGCAAGAGGCAATGAACAACAAGATAACCTCACAAGGCCTAAAACATGCAACGAATAACAATCCACATCCAACATCGATCATCTAATATCCACTCTAGCGCCCTTCTCATACTCCATAGTAGCAACTAACCTACACCTAACTCCGCTACTCCTAATCATACTGATAAGTGCATATTCTAACATCATTTAGTTGCATATTAGGGTGCATTTTCATGTAGTATTAGAGCATTTACTTGCATTTATGCATATTTAGGTCCATTTTCGTAAGCTACGATGCTTTCACGGGTTGTTTGGTCTTTTGATGTAATCTCAGGTACTTTGGACTCCTATTTGAGGACATGATGATTTAGGCGCGTAGATGACATTCAAAACGATATATCATGTGCCCAAAACGGATTGAAAGTGAAGAAGATACACATGACTTTGTGTACTTGTGCGAAATATGACACCTCTTCACCATTTCACTCGTAACTTTTGACTCAAGAATAATAATGAGGTAATTCCAAATGGTTGGAAACTAGACTTCAAGAGTTTTCCAACGATATATTGCATGTGTGAAACAAAGCTCTGGATCAAAAGTTAGAGCTGTTCAAAGTTGAGCTGAAGCCATTGTCTCGACCACACGCCCGTGCGGATATCTGCTCGGCCGTGCAACCTGCAATCAAAAGTCACTGAAGCTTCTGCCTCGCTCGCACGACCGAGCGAGATTTCGCTCGACCGTGCATGACCCTGCACGCCCGTGCAATATGTTGCTTGCACGTGCAACCTGCTGTAATGTCGTATCTTCCGCGTGACCTAACTTATGTCGGTTTATGTTAATCTTAGCATATAAATAGGACTTTAACCCTTATTTTCGAGGGGAGCTTTGGAGTTTGTAATTATATCATCATTATTAGTTTATGCTTAGGGTTTTTAGAGAGAGAAGTTAGAGAGAAAAACTTGTAGATCTCCATTGTTCTTCAAGACTCCACCTTCCTTCCATTAATTCAAGTATCTCTTTTCTTCTTCTATTCTCCTTGTTTTATATTATGATGTTTTATTACTCTTCTCTATTTTCTTTATTTATTTCAATTATGCTTACATAGTTTTGTAATCTATGGTTAAGTTGAACCCTAGTGTGAATTAATTCATGATTATTTCTTTAAATTCCCAAACTAATTGTTGAATATTTCAATTAAGGACATGAAGTTCTCCACGGGAGTAGGTAGAATGGATTGTTAGGAAGTTAGAGTGCCGCGTTTAATGTCTTTAATTTGCATGATTCCACGGGAGTAGGCTTGAGTGCATATTAGAGAAGCCATAGATACTCGGGAGAGGTTTATGGTATTTTATAGGGTGTACTTTTCCTTGTGAGCATTTAATTGACTAGTTTGGGGTAGAAATTATTGTTGTATTAATTCATGCTAGTGGGGATACTTAACTATAGAGTATTTTATTTATAGATTGATTAGTATAGTTTATTCCACCATTATTCTTGATATTAAATCTCCTTTAGTCTTACCATTACTTAAGGGCTAATCATAGAACAACTTTCTCTCTGTGGGATCGACTCTGACTTACCCTACTACATAGTTAGGAGGATTAGCTAGGTTATTTATTTTTATTAGGTGCGCGACGCGCCTATCAAATTTTGGCGCCGTTGCCGGGGAGATAGTTTATTTTATTTAGTTTTTATTTTTTGGTGAGACTAGACTGTATATATTTTTTTTTCCTTTCTTTTGTGAATATTTTTTTTTCTTTTCTTTTTTTCGTATCATGGAGTCATATTATTATTTTGATGGGGATAATTCTTCTGATAGGCACCATAGTCATAATTCTTGTGGTTCTCATGTTTATAGTTTTGATGCATCATATCAAAATTCTCCCAATTTTTGCATGAGTTCTCATGAATTACCATACATGTTCCATGAACCCAATATTTTTGCTAGTAATTCTAGAGCAATTTTTTCTTTTCCTCAATATGAGAATAAATTGTTTTGGAAATACTATTATAGACTTGGCGATTTTGTTGGTCCTAACCATGGAATTGAAATTTGGGATATGTGCCTAGTGATTTATGAGGGTTTAAATGAAGAAACTAGGGAGGTGTTGGAGTCTATGTCTAATGGTCAATTTCTATCTCAATCACCTGATTATTGTTGGGATCAAATTGAGTGGTTGGCTCAGAATAATTATGAGTGGGATATGTCTTTATCTTCTAGACCATCCTTTTCATCCGAGATGCATATTACAACACCTCCTTATTGCTCAAATTGTCAATCTACTTCACATGATTTTTCTTCGTGTGATGTGACGTTAGTGAATGATTTTAACCCCTCACCCCAATATGAATATGATTATTACACTCAAAATTCTCATCCCCAACCGTATATTTATGATGTTGATGATGCCGGTTGTATAGAGAATGAGAGTTATGAGGATGATGATCAAATTATAGGAGAGAGCAATGTGATGGATATTTTAAAGGAGGAAGAGCCCATTGTTGAAATTTCCTCTTTGGAGGAAAGTCAAGTCGAGAGTGAAGTGATTTATGAGTCTTTATCGGTACCACCTATAGTTTTTGAGTCTCATGTTCCTTTTTCTAAAAAACTTGATCTTATTCCTTCTTCCCCTATATTATATCCTCCATCGTTCCTTCTTCCTCCCTTTTTGAATGACTTTTATGATAATGTAAATAATGTAAATTTAGTTTCTTTTCCTTCTTTTGAGTCATGTAAAAAGACTAACAATTTTTCTTTTTCTTCTTCTTGTAAATATATTTTTTCCTTTGATTTTTCTTTTTGTAGTTTTAGTAATTTTTTAGTACTAATTTTTTTCATTTTTCCTTTCCACTCTTATATAATATGCTCTGAGATGTTTGCAGGAACATATGATAAGCTTCTTAGAGCATTGAACTATTATGAGTGATCTACTAGTCTTAAACGGTCATGCAAGACCTTAAATCAGCGCTTATCGGGAGGCAACCCGACTTTGTTCATTTTTTCTATTTATTTTGGTTTGACTAACTTTGCTAATGTGTGACGAAGTCTGTTGCTAGGTACAAGCATAGCCAATTTTTTTTTGGCTAAGTTCACTGCCTCATTACAACTATCGATTGTGGTGGAGGTGTCGATGCTTTTTGACACTCCCTTTGATTACCCACCCCTTTTGTAAGTTGTACCTCTCCCTCATTTAATTCCTCTTTGTTCACATTGAGGACAATGTGTCATTTAGCTTGGGGGAGGATGTTTGTCATCATTACTTTGCGCATGTTAGTTACATCTAGAGTAGTTTTTTTTTTCATTGCTTTCGTAGGATGTTGCACGGTTTGTACCGCTCACTAGGAGTGGGAGTTTACCTGTAACCAAAAACATTGTATTGCTTTCATAGTTGCATTGGCATATTTCATCTCATATTAGATTTCATGTCATTTTAGTTGCATCTATGGGACTATTGCTAGCACTTATTGAGAACCTTGCTGATATTTTACTACAATTCCTAAGCATAATTCATCTTGTTCATGATTCTTCATAGCACGATTGTTTCGCAATTGATTGTTTGTGGTAAGATTGATTGATCTCTCTCTGGCTCGATTTAACTTTATTATGCAGACACCTTAAACTAAGTGAGCTTCTGTGCCTATAAACTGGCGTATCTGTGTCAGTTATGTTAGTTCTTTCATGTGTGATTAGTTCCTTAGTTGTCGCATTGATCTTGATTTTGACTTAGTACTCCTTGATATTTGCTAGTGCATACATTTTGATATGATTGAGGCATTCTATTTCATGATCTCAGCTCCAGAGTTATTATTGTTTTCATATTATCCTTCCTCTAACCCCGCTGAGCCTTTCTGACTATGTTTGATTGCTACCTACATTACAAGCCATTGGCCTCATTCGATATTTGTCCTAAGCCTAGCTTGGGGGATCGAGTATTAGTTTTGGTTTGGTTTGTATTGAATTGAAGTGCTCTATTTGTAGTTTAGAAGGATGGAAAAGTATGTTTAGTGAGCTTTGAAATTGAATTGAAAGTTCGAAAAAAAAAATAATAAAGGTGAAAAATGAAATGAAAAAGAAGTAGAAAAAAAAAAGTTGTGAATAAAGTGAAATAAAAAGGGTTATGATTGAATTTCTTGAGTGAAAAGTGTTGTTGATTATATTTGGAGATTGTTGGTTGTTGTACGGAGTTGTTGTGACCTTTCTTGGTCATGTTTTCAGTTATATAATGCTCCCCCTTCTTGGTTTTTCCACCACAATTCCCAAATTATTTTCCATACCTTTAACCTCAACCCCATTACAACCCTTAAAAGTCCTCTTGATCATTGTGTATTGTATTGTTGAGTATTAAGTGAGTCAAAAAGTCAAAGTTAAAGAGTTTATGTTTCATCTGAGTCGACTTATTTTTGGTTGAGTGTTATCATTTATCCTTTAAACACATGAGAGATTTAAGCGCACATGACTATAGTGAGGTCTGTCAGGTTTGGTTAAATCCAAATTGGGAGAGATGGTATGTGGTATGATTGGAGAGTCGATTGCGATACATGGCATGCTATGCGGCTTTGTTCGAGCTTGTATTGATGCTTGGTTTGTGTAGTGATTTTATCTCTTGTGTTTTCAGTTGAGTGTTTAGCCCTGTGGTAGTCCTATATTGTAGGTCGTCTTTCTTTTCCAATGTTTATGTCTTAGTGCTTGGGGACAAGCAATGGTTTAGCTTGGGGGAGTTTGATAAGTGCATATTCTAACATCATTTAGTTGCATATTAGGGTGCATTTTCATGTAGTATTAAAACATTTACCTGCATTTATGCATATTTAGGTCCATTTTCGTAAGCTACGATGCTTTCACGGGTTGTTTGGTCTTTTGATGTAATCTCAGGTACTTTGGACTCCTATTTGAGGACATGATGATTTAGGCGCGTAGATGACATTCAAAACGATATATCATGTGCCCAAAACGGATTGAAAGTGAAGAAGATACACATGACTTTGTGTACTTGTGTGAAATATGACACCTCTTCACCATTTCACTCGTAACTTTTGACTCAAGAATAATAATGAGGTAATTCCAAATGGTTGGAAACTAGACTTCAAGAGTTTTCCAACGATATATTGCATGTGTGAAACAAAGCTCTGGATCAAAAGTTAGAGCTGTTCAAAGTTGAGCTGAAGCCATTGTCTCGACCACACGCCCGTGCGGATATCTGCTCGGCCGTGCAACCTGCAATCAAAAGTCACTGAAGCTTCTGCCTCGCTCGCACGATCGAGCGAGATTTCGCTCGACCGTGCATGACCCTGCACGCCCGTGCAATATGTTGCTTGCACGTGCAACCTGCTGTAATGTCGTATCTTCCGCGTGACCTAACTTATGTCGGTTTATGTTAATCTTAGCATATAAATAGGACTTTAACCCTTATTTTCGAGGGGAGCTTTGGAGTTTGTAATTATATCATCATTATTAGTTTATGCTTAGGGTTTTTAGAGAGAGAAGTTAGAGAGAAAAACTTGTAGATCTCCATTGTTCTTCAAGACTCCACCTTCCTTCCATTAATTCAAGTATCTCTTTTCTTCTTCTATTCTCCTTGTTTTATATTATGATGTTTTATTACTCTTCTCTATTTTCTTTATTTATTTCAATTATGCTTACATAGTTTTGTAATCTATGGTTAAGTTGAACCCTAGTGTGAATTAATTCATGATTATTTCTTTAAATTCCCAAACTAATTGTTGAATATTTCAATTAAGGACATGAAGTTCTCCACGGGAGTAGGTAGAATGGATTGTTAGGAAGTTAGAGTGCCGCGTTTAATGTCTTTAATTTGCATGATTCCACGGGAGTAGGCTTGAGTGCATATTAGAGAAGCCATAGATACTCGGGAGAGGTTTATGGTATTTTATAGGGTGTACTTTTCCTTGTGAGCATTTAATTGACTAGTTTGGGGTAGAAATTATTGTTGTATTAATTCATGCTAGTGGGGATACTTAACTATAGAGTATTTTATTTATAGATTGATTAGTATAGTTTATTCCACCATTATTCTTGATATTAAATCTCCTTTAGTCTTACCATTACTTAAGGGCTAATCATAGAACAACTTTCTCTCTGTGGGATCGACTCTGACTTACCCTACTACATAGTTAGGAGGATTAGTTAGGTTATTTATTTTTGTTAGGTGCGCGACGCGCCTATCACATACTTCCCCCATGCTTAACCGAAAATAGAGTCATGTGTGACCATGTTCTGAAAGATCTCAAAGAACATGCACACATCTACTACGCATACCAACCATCAAGCCAAAAATCACAAATATATATCATGTCAATCACAAGGGGTCAAGTTGACACCCCCATGCTTGAACTCATCAATCCTCCCCACAATCGAATCTCCAACATCCTCAAGTGAGACCTACATATCGCACACCAACCATCGAGTCTAGTCCTACCCAAACACTCCTATACTCCTCCATCCTTATGTCAACCACGCCGGCAAATGAGATGAGTAACTTCTCTCTCTTTTCTTTTATCTCTCATTTTGCCTAGGAGCCCTTTCGGGTTTTCATCCTAGCCACTCAATTTTTTTTTTCTTTTGCTCCCTTTCTCACCCGCTCAAATTAGCCACTTTTTTGCCTAGGTTGCCCTTTCGGGTTTTCAACCTAGCCGGGCCCCCAATTTTACTTAAGCCGCCCTTTCGGGTTTTCAGCTTAGCGGGTCATTTTTTTTCCTTTTCTTTTTTTTTATTTTTTTTTTGTTTTTATAGAGAGAAAGAGTATATAAACAAGCATATATACAAGTGATGAGACATCCCCTCCCCCATGCTTAAACAAAGCATTGTCCTCAATGCAGAAAAAGGACAAAATGAAAGAAGGAAAGGGGATGAACTCACCAACTAGGAGCCAGAAGGCCCGCCAGGATCACGACGTGATCTCCTGGAGGCACGCTCCTCCATACGCTGCTGTCGTCGCCGTGAAATCTCCATCTCGGGGTCCGTATATGTATCGAGATAGGTATGGAGATGGAAAGTGTTAACTGAAGACATCATGCAGTAGATAGCGTCAAGTTGGTCCTCGGTCCCATCTAGGCGAGATGAGAACTCATCCTGCCTCAATGAAAACGCAGTCATCCGCTCCTCATATGATGCAAAAGGAGGATGGACATGTGTGTGAGAGGACCCAACTTGGCCATCATGGCCACCAACACCTCCATCTCTAGGAACAGGCTCCTCCTCATCTTCATCCTCATCAAACTCATCACCTTCACCCTCTTCATCATCTTCATCATCCACATCATCCACCAAGTGACCTCCTCTACCCCGGGTTTGCGAACATCGCAACCGCTGAAACTCAACATGCACCACCGCTGCAAAAGCGGTGTCAGGGGCAAGGAAAAAGTGCTCTGATGTAGCATTGGGAGGAATAGCCACCCGAGCAGGTTGAGGTAGGGTCATGAAAATGACATGCCTACCTCCATAAAGCCACACAAAACGACCCTTCACCCCTGCAAATGAGATCATCTTTGCACTAACCATCTTTGACAGGTCATACATGTAAGAATCATCGATCAATTCTCGGACATTATCATTTGGTTGCACACCAAGGTGCTCAGCAATCAAGGAGATCATGCCACCCACACTGATTTTCCCTTTCTGCAGCTTAGAAAGCTCTAGACATCGAGCTACCCAAATTGCAGCTAGATCAGGCGTCCCCCGGCCTGCTGGTGTCATAGACCATAAAACCTTCAACTCTAGGCTAGGGATGTTAGTGGGTTCCCCTTGCCCAAACACGGTCATAGACAATAATCGATGTACATAACGAAGAGGGGGGTGGCGCAAGAAAGAACTTTAGTCATTGGGAGTCTTACGCAACTGAGTGAGTGCGTGCCAAAAAGTATCCTCATTGTAATCACTGTTGCGGTGAAAGTTTACTGCATTCAAGTTCCTCTAACCAAAAATAGCTTTCAATTGTGGCATGGTTAGGCTATAAGGTTTGTCATTAAGGTGGAACTCAATCCCAGGATGTTCACCCTCAGTTTTTTTAGAGTAGAAAGGAATTCAAGGGTGAAACACTCATAGGTAGGTGCCCATTTGCTCACAAAACCCTCAAGCCCAATTTTTTGAAGCAGTTGGGTGACTGGCTCAGCTAACCCCAATGTTTCTAGTGTGGAGTAATCAACGAACTTAGTAACCTTGATGTAACGGTTGGGCTGCGTGAGACGCGCCCAACGCCCACGGTGCTCGGCTGTAAGGTTACGAAGTCCCAAGGTATCTACCCTAGGGGTTGATTGAGAGGTGCTAGCTTTTCCTGTTTTGGTTCGTTTGGTTCGGGGTGGCATGGTTCACAAGTGTAATGACTTCCAATTCAACAAATACAAACCCCAAAAGTACTCCATTCCACACTCCAACAACAACCAATTCACAACAAGGCACAAAAGTACCAACCACAATACAATTATCCAACCAACAAGCACCAACAATCACCAATAATCACCAATAATAATCAACCGCAATCATATATATCCACCCATAATAATTTCAACAATCCTAGATATGAAGCTAGAACAAGGAATTCAAGCTATATCAAAGGAATGTAGGAATGTGAACTTTATACCTCTAGGAGATCAAGTGATGCACTCCAACGCCAAATTTGCCAAGCTAGTGCCTAATGTGGTTGATTCCACTCTTCAATTTCACCAAACAAGCCTCAATGCAAAAAGCCCCAATTTCTAGGGTTTATGGTGGTGGATTGGTTGTGTGGAATTTGGGTTGAAATAGGGGTTAGGAGAAGGTTGGGGTGGATTTTGTAGTAGAAGGGGTTGAAAAGATGAAGGGGTGGTGGTGATGTATGTGGTGGTGGTGGTTGATATGGTGGAGGGAGAGTAGTGAGTGAGATAGAGAAATTTTTTTTGTGTGAAGGAAAAGAAAGAAAATCGAGAGAATAAAGTGAGGGAAGAGAGAGAGAGAGAGAAAGACGCGGGTTTAAACCCATTTCAACTTACCTCGCAAACCGCGAGTCGCGGTCTCGGCCGCGATGCGTGGTTTCTGCCGCGAGTCGCGGTAAGCTCTCGGCATTTGACCGCGAGCTGAGGCGATGTGCCGCGACTCGTGTCTTTGATGATGTGCTGGCAGCTTCTTTTCTACGAACTTTTTTTTTTTTTTTACCTATAAACACACCAAAAACAAACACAAAGACATCAATGTAAATGAAATCACACAAAAGGGAAAAATGAAAAAATGAAAAAGAAGTAGGTGTAGAACTCGGGTTGCCTCCCGAAAAGCGCTCATTTAAAGTCAATGAGCTCGACTCCTTAAAGATCATGAGGCAGTTGGTGGAAGAGATAGGCAATAGACTTGCTTGCCTTCAATAGGATCACCGGTGACATAATGCTTGAGGCGACTTCCATTCACCTTGAACGAGCCACTTGCTTCACTAGTGACTTCCACCGAACCATATGGAAAAACCTTGGTGACCCGAAATGGTCCAGACCACCTAGAACGCAGCTTGCCGGGAAAAACTTCAATCGGGAGTTGAATAGGAGAACGGAGTCACCAATGTGGAACTCTCTCCTCATAAGCTGCTTGTCATGCCACTTCTTAGTGCGCTCCTTGTAAATACGAGAGCTCTCATAAGCATCCATGCGGAGCTCATCAAGCTCATTCAATTGCAAAGCTCGGCGTTCACCCGCTCGGTCAAAGTCATAATTTAGGCTCTTGATGGCCCAAAATGCAATGTGTTCTAGCTCAACGGGTAGGTGACATGCTTTTCCATATACTAGACGATAGGGCGTGGTACCAATAGGAGTCTTGAAGGTCGTCCAATACGCCCATAGCGCATCATCTAACTTAAGAGACCAATCCTTGCGCGATCTAGCCACGGTTTTCTCAAGTATAGATTTTATTTCCCTATTTGAAATCTCAACTTGTCCACTTGTTTGTGGATGATAGGAAAGACCAACACGATGTTGCACACCATATTTCTTGAGAAGGGCTTCGAACTTACGTTCAATAAAGTGACTTCCTCCATCGCTAATCACAACGCGGGGGACACCAAAGCGGGGAAAAATTACCTTCTTAAAGAACTTGGAAACCACACGGGCATCGTTCGTTGGAGAAGCTAAGGCCTCTACCCACTTAGATACATAGTCAACGGCTACCAAGATAAACTTATTCGAATAAGAAGATGGGAATGGTTCCATGAAGTCAATACCCCATACATCGAATATCTCAACCTCGAGAATGAAATTAAGAGGCATTTCATTTCGGTGCGAAATATTCCTCGTGCGTTGGCATCTATCACACGCCTTGACAAAACGGTGGGTATCCTTGAACAGAGAAGGCCAATAGAACCCGCATTGCAACACCTTTGCAGCGGTTTTGGAAGTACTAGCATGGCCGCCATAAGGCATATCATGGCAGTGAGACAGGATAGAGGTCACCTCCTCCTCCGGTACACAACGGCGGATGACCCCATTCGCACAAGACTTAAAGAGACAAGGATCATCCCAGAAATAATGTTTGACATCATGAAAGAACTTCTTCCGTTGATATGATGAATAATCGGGAGGGGGTACTCCACTAGCAAGAAAGTTCACTATGTCAGCAAACCAAGGAGATTGACCAATTGTAGTAGAGAAAATACCCAACAATTGATCATCAGGGAAGGAGTCGTCGATCGGGAGATCATCTTTTCTGGCGTCCAATGTGAGACAGGAAAGATGGTCAGCCACAACATTATCAGTTTCTTTCTTATCCTTGATCTCCATGTCAAACTCTTGGAGAAGCAATATCCAACGAATCAAACGGGGTTTGGCATCCTTCTTGCTTAATAGAAACTTGAGAGCCGCATGATCCGTATGCACTATCACCTTCGATCCCACCAAATAAGACCGGAACTTCTCCACTGCAAACACAACGGCTAGCAACTCCTTTTCAGTGGTGGTGTAGTTCATCTGAGCACCATCTAAGGTTTTGCTAGCATAGTAAATGGCATGCATCTTGCTATCACGCTTTTGCCCCAACACAGCACCCACAACATGGTCACTGGCATCACACATCAACTCGAATGGAAGGGTCCAATCTGGAGGTTGAATAATAGGTGCTGAAGTCAATGCCTTCTTCAACCTGTGGAAAGCTTCAAAACAAGCATCAGTAAACACAAATGGGGTATCCTTGGCTAGGAGCTCGGTCAAAGACCTAGAGATCTTAGAGAAATCCTTGATAAAACGGCAGTAGAACCCCGCATAACCAAGGAAACTCATCACCCCTTTTACATTGATCGAGGGTGGAAGCTTCTCTATGACTTCGACTTTTGCTCTATCCACTTCGATATCCTTATCAGATACAACATGACCCAAAACTACTCCCTCTTGCACCATGAAATGGCACTTCTCCCAATTGAGCACTAAGTGGACTTCTTGACACCTACGTAGCACTTTTTCAAGGTTTAACAAACATGCATCAAAAGAAGGGTCATAAACAGAGAAGTCATCCATGAAAACTTCCATTGAGTGTTCTATAAGCTCAGAAAAAATAGCTATCATGCATCGTTGAAAGGTTGCCGGAGCGTTACATAGTCCAAATGGCATCCTTCGATAAGCAAAGGTGCCATAGGAACATGTAAAAGTCATCTTCTCTTGGTCACTTGGATGAACGGGGATTTGGAAAAAACCAGAAAATCCATCCAAGTAACAAAAGAAGGAATGTTTTGCAAGACGCTCCAACATTTGATCAATAAAGGGAAGAGGGTAGTGATCCTTACGTGTGGCCTTGTTCAACTTACGGTAGTCGATGCACATTCTCCATCCAGTGACAGTGCGAGTAGAGATGAGTTCACCTTTTTCATTCTTCACAACCGTCATGCCGCCCTTTTTGGGAACAATTTGAACCGGGCTTACCCACTTACTATCGGAGATAGGGTAGATAATGTCGGCCACAAGAAGCTTCCAAACTTCTTTCTTCACAACTTCTTTCATATTAGGATTAAGGCGGTGCTGTGACTCAATAGATGAAGCATTTTCTTGTTCTAACAAAATTCTATGAGTACAAAAAGATGGACTTATCCCCTTAATATCATCAATAGTATACCCAATGACACTTATATACTTGCGAACAAGACATAGTAACCGTTCAAGTTGAGAGTCATTAAGTGCACTATTGATAATAATGGGATAGGTTGAGTTTTCACCCACAAAAGCATATTTTAAATGAGAGGGGAGGGGTTTCAACTCTACCTCAGGAGGCCTAGAACACTCCTTAGTTATGGCTTCAACCTGTAGGACCTCGATTGAGGGATTGTCGGACTCACAAACTGGTGCATCATCTAACATCTTCTCATATGCCATAGTCTCTTCATCACAAGCCCCATTGCTGCTTAAGCACCATTGAAGAGCATCATCATCCGTAGTCTCCATAGGTGAATCTTCTTCCCATCTCTCAACAACATCAACCCGGTAACAAGTATCTCCCAAAGAAGGAGCATTTAAGGCTTTGTGTAGCTCAAATTCCACCTTGTCGTCACCCACATTGAGAGACAATTTGCCGCTTTTCACATCAATCAAAGCTCCAGCAGTGGCAAGACACGGTCTACCCAGGATAATTGGAGTATGTACATCTTTCGGCATCTCCATGACAAAGAAATCACATGGAATAGTCAAGTTGCCCACTTGGAGGGGTACATCCTCCAAGACACCCAAAGGATATCTGATAGACCTATCCGCTAGTTGTAGAGAGACGCGGGTAGGGCTAAGGTCACCGAAGTTAAGCTTCTTGAAGATAGTGTTAGGCATGAGGCTTACACTAGCTCCAAGATCACAAAGTGCTCTTTGAATAGTCACATCCCCAATGGAATATGGAATGGAAAAACTTCCAGGATCACTCAACTTTGGAGGAAGCTTGTGAAGAAGAATAGCACTACACTCTTGAGAGAGTTCCACTGTAGAGGCTTCACAAATTTTGTTATTACCGGACAAGAGTTACTTCAATAACTTAGCATATGTAGGAATCTCATAAATAGCATCAAAGAACGGGATGTTAAGGTGCATACCTTTCAACAACTCAAAAAATTTCCCGTATTTCTTCTCAATTCGAGCCTTTGCTAACTGATGAGGGAAAGGAGACGGCTCAACATAGACTCTAGAAGGCTTGGACGGTGCTTTCTCAACCTCTTCAATAGGGTCCTCCTTATCAACTACATCACCAACATTCTCAGAAGTGTCTCCCACAACCTTTGATGGTGTCACAGTTAGCTTGCTTGGTTCCTCTAAAGTTTTTCCACACCTCAAAGTAATTGCACTCACATTTTGGTGACCCTTTGGATTCGGTTCCGGCTGCACCGGAAATTGGGGAGGTGCCTTTTGAAGTTGAGTCACCTGTTGAGTCACATGAGACATTTGTTGGGCTAGTTGTGCAATTTGAGTGTCAACTATCTTGTTATGAGCATCCATTCTATCAAACTTCTTGTTAGTTTCCTCGGAAGTTGCAAGGAGTCTCCCGAGCAAGGAATCAGTATATGATTTTTGAGGAGGTTGTTGAGAAGGTTGACCTTATTGTTTTTGCTGGAACCCAGGAGGATTGGAATTGCGTGGTGCTTGAGGTTGATTGTTGCTCCAAGAGAAGTTCTCATGATTCCTCCAACCCGGATTGAATGTGTTTGAGTAGGGGTCGTTTCGAGGTCGAGCATTACCATACACAGCATTGGCTTGCTCTTGCTCTACAAAACTCATGTCCCCCGAAGTGGAACTTACATTATTCCCTTGGAAAGCATTTATCTCGGCACTAGGACTAAGTGATATATTCCTGATCTGTTGAGATAGAGCATCAACCTTACTAGAGAGTGAAGTTAGTGCATCAACATCATACTTTCCACCCTTCTTAGAAGTAGACTGATCACTAGACCAATGGTAACTGTTAGCAGCCATCTCCTCAAGCAAAGCCTTGGCTTCATCAGCCGTCTTACCCATGAGAGCACCACCGACCGCAACATCAATAGAGATTCGGACTTCATGAGTCAACCCATTATAGAATCTCTGGATAAGGAGCCATGTTGGGATCTCATGATGAGGACACTGCCTTTGTAGATCCTTGTATCGTTCCCAAGCTTCATAAAGTGATTCACCATCCAACTGAGTGAAGGATGTGATTGCATTGCGTAGCTTGGCCGTCTTCCCAGGAGGAAAGTACTTCTAACAAAAGGCAGTGGCTAGTGTAGTCCAAGTTGTGAACTTGTTCGCTTCATGACTCTTCACTCTGTCCCGCAAGGAGTAAGGGAACAAGCGGAGGCGAAGAGCTTTATCGGAGGCCCCATTAATCTTCACAGTATCACATTTCTCGATAAAAGCATTGATATGTTCATTTGGGTTTTCCATAGGACTGCCACTGAACTGATCTTGTTGTATGAAATGGATCAATTGGATCTTGAGCTCAAAGTTGTTGGCCTCTACAGTAGGCCTGACAATGCTAGATGTAGATGTGACATCTGGCATATTATATTCGCGAAGAGGACGAGCCATTGGTTCTCTCCGAATGTTTTCCTGCTCCATTCTTCTTCTCTCAGCGTTGAGTCTCCTAGCTGTGGCTTCTATCTCCGGAGCAAAGACCACGTGATCTACAGATCGCGATCGCCTGCGCATTTGGAAACAACAACTAGTGAAGAAATGAACAAGAAACAAAGTAACAGGTGTAATCTATTAAATCTATAATCAAAATAATTCTAATCCGTAGCCTCCCCGGTAACGGCGCCAAAAACTTGTTAGGATTTTATTTTAATACCGCAAGTGTACGGTGTCGTAGCACATACGGGTCGAACTCAGGGAGGTGCAAGATTAACCACTACTTGATTTTAGATTACAAAATAGTTACACAATCCAGAAATGAGGGATAATCTATAAACTAAAAGCTAAACTAATGACAAAAATATGGCAAACTATATGAATATGATAATTAAAACACTAAGATTAAGTATCACCACTACTACGAATTGATCAAACCATAACTCGCTTCCCAATTATTCAATTATAACTTAGGTAAGAATGACATTCCCCTATGACTTAGCAATAAAGCACAGCTGCGAACCGAAACTAAATCCTAAATCATCCATCAATACCTAAAGCTCACTTTCATGATAGCAAAAGGCCTACTAACATGTATGTCTCCTATTTTCATGGCTTACATACACAATTAGAAGCATTAAGAGCTAATGTCAATTAAATACCAATTTCAATTCTCACCTATTTTCATGGGAGAATTTAAATCAATGACAAGACTATCCGAATTAAGACCCAACTTTCGTTGATGAACTTAATTAATAAAATAACAATTTAGCAAACAAACATATGATCCTAATCTCTACTCCAACTTTCGTTGATAATAAAAGTTAGGGCTAAAGTAAGATGCGAAATTGACTACAAATACAATCTTATCAAACCCTAAGCATATAATTCAATAACATGGGAATTAGAGCAACAATTTACATGATCAATCCATAATAGGGCTCAACTTAATCCTAGATAGAAATACTACTCACTAATCATGGCAATAAGAACAACAAGCATACTTGAATACATAATTAAATAGATCAAAGAGAAAGGAAAGAGTAAAACTTATTAAGATTGCTTGAATCGTAGAGGAATCCCAAAATACTTGATCAAATTAATCTTCAAACTCTAAGTTTTTGCATCCAAACTGAAACTAGGGCTAAAACTCTAATAATAACGTCTATGAAAAAACTGAATTTTCGAAAACTAACTAAAAATAAAAGCGAGAAAATAACACAAGGGAAAACGCTGCCCGCGTCCACCGTGATCCGCGCTGAACACCACGAGTCGCGCCCCTGACCGCGAGTCGCGGTAAGCTCAGGGCGTTACTAGCGATCATTGCAGATCAGGATCTTGAACTTGAGCAACTAGATGTGAAAACAGCTTTCCTACACGGGGAGTTGGAAGAGGAGATTTATATGACTCAATCAGATGGGTTCCAAGTTCCTGAAAAAGAAGACTATGTTTGCAGATTGAAGAAGTCCTTGTATGGGCTAAAGCAGTCTCCTAGGCAGTGGTACAAAAGGTTTGATAGCTATATGATTGAGTTGGGCTACAATAGGAGTCTGTATGATTGTTGTGTGTATCACAACAAGCTGGATGATGGATCAATGATTTATCTGGTCCTGTATGTAGATGATATGCTCATAGCTGCAAAGTCCAAGTCTGATATTCAGAGGTTGAAAGGTCTTCTCAATGCTGAGTTTGAGATGAAGGATTTAGGTGCTGCGAAAAAGATTTTGGGGATGGAGATCTATAGGGAAAGCGATCAGAGAAAGCTTTTTTTTGTCACAGAAAGGCTACATTCAGAAGATTTGTCAAGGTTTGGCATGTCAACAGCTAAGCCTATAGATACTCCAAGTGCGTCCAATAGTCATTTGTCTGTTGCTTTTGCACCTAAGTCTGCTAAGGAGAAGGAGTACATGAGTCGGGTTCCTTATGCTAGTGCAGTAGGGAGTTTGGTGTATGCTATGGTCTGCACTGTACCTGATCTTGCACATGCAATCAGTATTATTAGTAGGTTCATAGGTGATCCTGGTAAGGAGCATTGGCAGGCAGTCAAGAGGATTTTTCGTTACCTTAGAGGTACGTCTGATGTGGGTCTTATTTATGAGAATGATACTCGGTGTTTAGTTACTGGTTATTCTGATTCTGATTACGCTGGAGATGTTGACGGTAGAAGGTTTATGACTGGTTATGTATTTACTCTTGGTGGTTCTGTTGTTAGTTGGAAGGCAACTTTGCAGGCTACAGTTACTTTGTCTACTACTGAAGCAGAGTACATGACGTTGACAGAAGCTGCTAAAGAGGGAATATGGTCAAAAGGGTTAGTCAGTGATCCTGGTTTACATCACGATCAGGCCATTGTGTATTGTGACAGTTTGAGTGCAATATGCGTAGCCAAGGATCAAGTCCATCATGAGAGGACTAAGCACATTGATGTGAGATATCATTTTTCGAGGAGTAGGACAAGAGTTAAGGTGAAGAAAGTAGGTACAACTGATAATCCTGCTGATATGTTCACCAAGCCAGTTCTTCAGAGTAAGTTTCAACATTGTTTGGACTTGCTCAATGTTCGTGATTGTTAATTACCCTTTGGGGCAAGTCTGGGGTCCTTAGGGGCTAATCTGGTGTCTTTAAGGGACAAATCTGGTCTAGTTGTCTTTCGGGGTAAATCTGGTTGCAGGGAGAAATTGGGCGATGTGTTCAATGCATCTGTTAATCTGGTTATCTGGTTGATTGTGAGAGGATTCAAGTCAAGGTGGAGATTTGTAGGAATTATGCCTTGAATTTGTTCGACGATTTGTGTGTTTGCAGACACGCCCGGTCAAGTCGGGCAGTGCCGCCCGACCGGGCGGGGTCGAAGGTCCAAGCTGAGGCTTGGAAGCAGGGCGCCCGATGGCGTCGGGCGGGTATGCCAGATCGGGCGAGTTACCGATCTCGACCGGGCGACGGTGGCCCGATCGGGCCCGAGAACATTCCTCGTTTGGTAAAGTGGGCCGCCCGACCCGATCGGGCGGTGGTTTAATGACACGCGGGTGCGATTTCCGAAACGGATTTTTACTTGTTATTTATCAGTTTCGTTTTAAGTCGTCATTAGTGCTAAAACACATCTGTAATCTGATATTCCTCTTCATCAATAAAACTATTCTCTCTCTCTGCCCGTGGACCTAGCCAACACATTGTTGGTGAACCACGTAAATTTGTGTGTTGTTTATTGCTTTTCTGCATTCGTTATTTGTTCTTCCTCACATCTATCATAACAATGGAAAACAATTTACAATGGAAAACACAATTTCAAAATTAGTTTTCCGTTGTTTGGTTCTATGTAAGAAAAATGATGAAATGAAAGGGAAAGTAAGGAGGTAGTGAGAGGAGTGTACAAGAGTGATAAGGAAAAGGAAGGAAAACAGTTTTCCCTTCATTTTGAAGGGAAAATGGTTTTCCATCATTAGGAGAGCAGTTTTACTCCAAAGGAAAATGGTTTTACACTCCTTTGCAAACCAAACAATGTGAAATTGAAAATAGAGGAAAACAGTTTTCCAGGAAAATGTTTTACGCCTTACCAAACGGAGTCTAAGTTGAAAGTGGTTTTTTCTTTCTTAGAAAAGAAAATAACGTGGATAATCTAAACTATCCTTTCAAATTCTTCTAAAATAAAATAATAACTAAGAAAGAATACAATGATAACTACCCCTAACTCTGGCCTACCTCAACGCCAATTCAGAGTAAACTCCGTGAATATACTAACAAACAAAAAACAATCTAAAAAAGAAGAACCTTTTGTTGGAAAATACCTATTAAAATAGCCATTTTGTTGGGAAAGACCTAATAAAAACTTTTTTGTTGAAAAAGACCTATTATAATACTTTTCTTTGTTACTTAAGATCACTTCAACATATTCCGGCCAAAAAGCCAATTTCCCGACATTGACTTTTCTTACCCTTCCTTTCTCATTAAATGGGACCAACCTATTTTTTTGTATCCTAATCCCTTAACCCTATCAAACCCTTTCCTCTTGCTTCCCATCTTAAGGGATTAGGATAGAAAAATATAGAGGTTGGTCCCATTTAATGAGAAAGGAAGGGGAAGAAAAGTCAATGTCGGAAAATTGGCTTTTTGACCGGAAAATGTTGAAGTGGTCTTAAGTAACAAAGGGAAGTATTAGGTCTTTCCCAACAAAAAATCCATTTTAATAGGTCTTTTCCAACAAAAAGTTCCAAAAAAAAATCAAATCCCAAAACTAGAACATAACTTAAAGATTTAACAAACAAAAATCAAGCCATGCATAGTATTATTTACTTTCTAGATTGGTTTTGGAATTCAACCTCCAGTCTTTGTCTTTGAAATACAAGATCTGAATAAATCAGAAACTCATAAACACAACATCATTATCATGCATGACTTTAAATGCCCTTGATGCCATGACATTGACTATAATGACTAGCGATGATAAATAATCCTATTTTGTGTACTGTAGTTGGCTCACTTGGTAACAAGACTAAAATTATGTATGGTCCAGTCTTTGTATCATGAGTTCATGCCAAATACAAGAAAGACAAATGATGGCCTGGTGGAAGTCTAAGTCAATTAGGTCTCCCTCATGAGAAATGAGCAAACAGATATTTTTGACCATGACTCATGATAACAGCCCCTCATCAACAAAATTAAAATTGATCGTTATAAGTTTTGAACACATGACCCAACATTTAGTTTGAATTGTAGGTATTTAATCATCAATGTAATGTAATCTCACAAGTTTCATTCTCAAAAAAAAAAAAGCTGATAATTTTTTTTTTAATCTTCTTAAAGATTTCCGCATACATTTCTTTATGATAATAGTAAGAAAATACATAATTCATTCTCTTGCCCTTAATACTTTTTTTTTTAAGACCAGCATGATTCAAATTTGCTTTTGAATAGCTACCCACCTCTTGTAGATGGGCTCTTGCCCTTAATACTTAAATGAATTATACTTTATCAATCTTAGCGATATGTCATATGCTACATACTAGTAAGACTATGAAAAGTAAAAGATAATAATAGTACGTAATTTAAATCAATATTGTAAAATGACGATCAATATTATATAGCGCATTAATTAGTAGCAAGTCTTAATAAGCAAGACAGTCTTACAATGAAATTATGGTAAGACCACCTCACTTTGAACTCTAAAAGAATCACTTCGTAAGGTAGAAATGTCACTTTATAAATTAAAGGAATTACTTTTAGATGATAGCCCACTTTGTACCTTAAATGGGTCACTTCTATAATAAGTGACCCCTTTAAGACAACAATTAACATCGTCTATCCCATAAATTATGGTAAGACGGTCTTGAAAGAAGTAATTTCCTTAACCTCATAATGTTTACAACCTAAGTATAAATACTAGAGCTATACAACCTTAACTAATCTCCTTAATTAAGGGAACAAACTATTACTGAGATATACAATCTTAACTAAACCAATATAATGAAAATATTCTATATTTACATTGATATTCTAACACACCCCCGCAGTCGAAGTCGGAGGAGGACGGACGCTGAGACTGTCCCTAAAATCTTCAAAGAGAATGAACGGAAGACCCTTAGTAAAAATGTCGGTAATCTGATACCTGGATGGGACATGTAACACGCGCACCTCACCACTGGCAACTTTTTCACGCACAAAATGGATATCCATCTCTATGTGTTTGGTGCGTTGATGTTGAACTGGATTGCCGGACAAGTATATGGCACTCACATTATCGCAATAGACTAATGTGGCCTTTTGAAGAGGACAATGGAGTTCAACAAGTAGATTTCGAAGCCAACAAGATTCAGAGACGACATTAGCCACCCCCCTGTATTCGGATTCTGCACTAGATCGTAACCCTAGAAATCTGATACCATGAAAGAAGTAATTTCCTTAACCTCATAATGTTTACAACCTAAGTATAAATACTAGAGCTATACAACCTTAACTAATCTCCTTAATTAAGGGAACAAACTATTACTGAGATATACAATCTTAACTAAACCAATATAATGAAAATATTCTATATTTACATTGATATTCTAACAGGTCTTATGTATATAAGATTTTGTAATTAGCTGAACTTTATTTACTTGTCTTTATTGAAACTCAACTGTTTTCTTGCGAAGTTTCCTATTTAATCTTCAAGGAAGAATTCTTTTGTTAAGTCTTATGTGTTTTTGGCATTTCACCAAGCTATATAGCAAATTGTGTGGTAGGTTGCACCGTTGCAGTAAGAATCACTCATCAATCACTTTATAACATAAATGCGAAGCAATTTCTCCCTTTGAATAATGATTTTTAATTTGAAGTAGCCAATAGATTGATCATCTCTAGAATAGTTGGGTCTCTATCTCTTTAATTCCTTTAGCACTATGGTCCAAATAAAATTTATTCTAAACTTGTTTCTTGATGTGGATCGATCAATTCCAGAATATCCAATATACACTTGAACAGATATTTCAATATACAAACTGTATGGTGTGCGGTTACAGTGTGTATGGTTGGAGAAGGACCACATAAAGTAAGTTATGTAACCAAAATGTACCTCAAAGAATTTACTTTGTACCATTGGTATTTGGTAGGGAGCAAATTTGTTGTGCGTTAGTTACACCACAGTACAGCATTGCGTTTCAAACCTCACTTAAAAAAAATGGAGGTTTTGTTGAAGCTATGATGTATAGCGCACACCACATGTGAGTATCGCACATTGATTAAAGAAGAGAGATGTGTTCACTTTATAATGCAAAGGGGCTACTCCCCTTATTGCCATATGGTTTTAAGGTGGCATCTCCTTTGTCTTGTAAAGTGGACTCTCTCTCCTAGTGATGGGTGCGGTCCAGGCCCATATTTAACATGGTATCAGAGCCAGGTCCACAGAGGGTCCGTTAATTTACTCTGGACCAATTGAAAAAGGAACCTCACATGTGAGGGGGAGTGTTGTTCACTTTATAATGCAAAGGGGCTACTCCCCTTATTGCCATATGGTTTTAAGGTGGCATCTCCTTTGTCTTGTAAAGTTGACTCTCTCTCCTTGTGATGGGTGCGGTCCAGACCCATATTTAACATGGTATCAGAGCCAGGCCCACAGAGGGTCCGTTAATTTACTCTGGGCCAATTGAAAAAGGAACCTCACATGTGAGGGGGAGTGTTGTTCACTTTATAATGCAAAGGTGCTACTCCCCTTATTGCCATATGGTTTTAAGGTGGAATCTCCTTTGTCTTGTAAAGTTGACTCTCTCTCCTTGTGATGGGTGCGGTCCAGACCCATATTTAACAGGTGAGGGACCTCACATGTGAGGGGGAGTGTCATCGCTATGATGTATAGCGCACACCACATGTGAGTATCCCACATTGATTAAAGAAGAGAGATGTGTTCACTTTATAATGCAAAGGGGCTAGTCCCCTTATTGCCATATGGTTTTAAGGTGGAATCTCCTTTGTCTTGTAAAGTGGACTCTCTCTCCTTGTGATGGGTGCGGTCCAGACCCATATTTAACAGGTTTAAAAATAAAGAGTTGCCAAAGTAAATATTTTGATTAGCTGAGACACTTATGTTAGTTTATGATATCACCCATAAAATAAGCGATGCATGATATAATTTGGGAAAGACATCTTATTAGCGCCAACATCATAAAAACACCCAGTGATATCATGGCCAAACTGCCCCCCCCCCCCCCAACCCAACACTCCTCTTTTCCCTCTTCTATATATTAGTTTTTCTTTATCGTTAGGGCTATCATAGTCATTTAAGGAAATGATAAGCCCAAATTTCTATTTTATTCTCAATTATGAGCAGGTCTTGGGTACACCGGTTGTATCGGTACACCAAGATTTTATTTTTTAAATTTATTTTCTTATAAGTGAGGTGTATAGTGTTAAAAGTGAGACATATATATATTTGTATTAATAAGGCTCTGTTCTTTTGGATTTGAATAAGTACGGCCGAAATGAATAATCAATCGAAATGAAAGCCCGAAATGAATAAGTCGGGCCGGGCGGGCCAGTGCAGGCGATCGATCTCGATCGGCCCGAACCGATATGAATTGAGTATTATTAATAATTACAAGTAGAGTAATATTTTTATCATCATTGATAATGATAATAATTAATAATATTAATGATAATGATAATAATAATAATATTAATACTAATACTAATAATATGCATAATAATAATATTCTTATGAATTGAGTAATATTAATAATAACAAGTAGAATAATAGTGATATGAAGTAATAATATTATTAATATAATATTTTCCTCCAAGATTGCTATTCGCAAGTCAATATATACAAAACCAATAGCATGTTTCACGCCTAATACTGTAGAATAGTAACAATAGCGTGCATGACTCCTAATTCTAAGCAACAGAATATTGACTTGCCTAATTTACAAAATACAAAACTATATTTACATACATTTGACTACTCCTATATTTACAAAACTATATTTGACAATAATAATAAAAATAATAATAATAATGATAATAATAATAAGAATATAATAAAAATAATAATAGTAATAATAATAGTAATAATAATAGTAATAATAATAATAATAATAACAATAATAATAATAACAATAATAATAATAATAATAATAATAATAATAATATGAATATAGTAATAATAATAATAGTAATAATAATAATAGTAATAATAATAATATTAATAATAATAATAATAATGATGATGATAATAATAATAATAATAATAATAATAATAATAATAATAATAATAATAATAATAATAATAATAATAATAATAATAATAATAATAATAATAATAATAACAATAAAAAACAATAAGTTGTAGTACGAACCGATCGATCTCGAACCGAATCGAATAAGTCGGCCCGGCGAATCGAATCGATCCCGATTCGATCGAACCGATTCGATCGATCGATCGCCGAATCGAATCGATTCGATTCGAACCGAATAAATTTCCATTTATACAGTCCAAAAGAACAGAGCCTAAGTGAACTTTAAAGGTGAAGCAAATTGTATAAAAGTAAATTATGAGGTGTAAAAAATAAACTCTAATCTATAACCTCAAAAATGGAGTATTATATACAAAAATTCTAAAGTGATCTCCAATACTAAAAGTGAACTTAGGGGCCTTGTAATAAAAAGAAAGCACAAGTAGATTTAAATAATGATGTTTTCCTATTCTATTGTTTTGAAAATATATAATGCAAATGTTGAAAGTCACTTCTTTGAAAGTGAAGCAAATTTCTTAAAAGTAAACTATATTATGAGGTGTAAAAAATGAACTCTATAACCTTAAAAATGAATTTCTTCCTCAATAAGAAAAAAAGGGAAAAGAAACCTTAAAATGAAGTCCTCGACCTCTCTCCATCTCCCGCCCTCATTTCAAAGTTCACCTTCTTCGACAACGCCGGCAACATCTCTAACGTCACTGGATTAGAATCCCATGACAGTACCTAAGTTGCCACCATGCCCGTCGACTCTTCAAAATCTATGATCTCTCTTTGCCCCTTCTTCACGGCGACATGGGATCTCACCCTAATTTCGACCTCTCTTGCTTTTTCTTCTAACAATGGAGGCGGTATGCGCGAAGCCACACAGGCCCCTGCAGCCCGCCCCCATGACCCATATTTTTTAAATTAGGCCCCTATAAGTATTTTGTTTGTATATCTACTGAGGCCTCTATAAACATGAAGTACATTGTTTGCTTGGTGGTTAATGGTCTAGTGAAAGTTTGAGTGGTTAGGAGGTCGAGTCCTCTTGATTCTTGACAACAATAATTGAATTTTGTTTTTTCGATTTTTATCCCACTTAGAGGCTTAGAGCTACTCACTCTCTCGTTCTTCTAATTTTCATTTTATTTATCTATTTATTTTGGATGAAACTCACTCTCTGTCTCTCCTGGTATTCCATAACTTATTTTTCTTTTCATCTTCTCTTTCTTCCTTTTTATCATCTCTTTTTCTCCTTCTTTGTAAGCATTAAGGTTGATCAAATTTTAAGGTAATACGAATGCGATTATTGATCAAATTTAAGCTTGATAAAATTTTTTTTTATAATTTTCCCAAAAAAAATAAATAACTTTTTTATTAAACCATATTTCATTTCATGCATTTCTACTGATGAAATTTTAATTAAAAAAGATGCAGAATATACTAATTTATATTACATTTTATACATTGCAAGTTATTTTATTGTTATATTTGAGCTTATCGGTTAGCTTTCGAAATTGAGCTGGCCTTTTCTTGGGTCGGCTTATTTATGTTTCGAGTTTTGCTTGAACTTTAGTCAAATTCGAGCTACTTTTGACCGATTTTTGACCAAGTTGAGCTCGAATAACTGGCAAATTAAAACGGCTAATTTACACCCCTTATAATGGTCATTTTTCGATACTCGTAAAAAAATAATGGTCATCCGGACCTCGTAACTATAAATTTCTAGCTTCCGCCTAGGTGCGGGATCCATTGAAGGTAGCGATGGCAATGATTTGAACTCCACTGAGGTGGTTATACATGAAAGGAGGACGTAGACGCATGCGAGAAGAGCGGAAACTTGCACACGTTTCATTAACCTGGTGTACGAAAAATTTTGTACTCGATTATTTAAGTTAATGTCATTCAATATCCTTGCTTTCTCTATAGTATAGTTTTCTAATCCACGTACTGGGTTTTTCTCTCTAGTACTCGTAAGAGTTTGGAGTATAATTTTTTTCTACTACTTGCTAGTCTACTATCAGTTGGTTAATTTATTGGGATTAATACGATTTCACAACGAATGCCATTTCTTCATCAACAATTGATTGAATCAGATTTAAATTATAGCAGATCGATGAACCCCTTGTGGAATGTTTTATGATGAAATAGCAAAGATAGAGGGCATGTGAAATGTCATATTATCTCATCTACAATATATGTTTATTTTTATTTTTTTGGAGCGGGATTATATTATTTGATTCAGTTTGATATGCATTTTATTAGATTTTGACTTATATCATAGTTGTTGTATAACTTCACATGATTAATTAATTTTAGATTTTAAAAAAATTCATTAATAAATTAAACCTAAATTTTTCCCTTGAAATAATTTTCAAATTGACGTCAAACTATTTTTATAAATTTCCATAAAATGATAAGTGTGAACGGGAATTCCGAACAAACATATTACAAAAATATGTCAGATATTCATATTTATAAATGTTGGTAATGGGAATGAATTTGTTTGTAAATTTGTGGAAAAAATCATTGTTCATTCCCATGGTAATGCTAATTTATCCTAAAGTGTCTATTTTTCTTCTTAAATTTTCATTCCCATCCAATACCACTTGTAGGTGATAATGACTGGTAATAAAAATTGCTTCCTCTTGAAGAAAAAACACAAGCTTAGGGGTGAGGTTGCTTCCTGATGGAGAAAAAAAAATACTAACTTGGGGGTTGAAATTACCTCCCTATGGAGATTTTAAGGGTGCTTCCCTTGTAACATTACACTTAAAATTCAACCCATTACCACCATTTATTAACGACTACTGAACGGGTTGTAAGAGTAACATATCTTGACTCACAAGAAAAGATACATAACCTTCTCCCCTCTTCCATCCTGTTCCTTTTTATGCAAGAACTAACAGTTAAATAACGATAGCTATTATGGTAATAATTTGAATCAATCCAAAATTAACGTAACTGTTCAAAAGGAGTATGTATATGTACTTATAAGTTAAACAAGTCTCCAGAAAAGAAAGCAAAAAATAAATAAATGCCAAAATGCACACCAAGCATAAAATGAACTCAATCCTAACCATCACCCAATATGATCCCTTGTATCTGCACCTACAGAAGCATTGCTCTTTGTCGTCGACGACGACAATTGAGTTGGAAACAGTGTCAAGCTCCTGCCACCTTCTGTTGGTTGTGATGACGGTAATTTCAGGTCATTATTAGCCTTATTTCCAACATAAGATGAGATTGCTGCTGCTAAAACTGACTGAAAATTAGGGTTTGATGCAATTGCCTTAGTAGCCACAGCAGCTATTGTCTCATTAAAAGACTGTTGTTGAGAATTATTACTAGGGTTTTGGTACATATTACTCCTAGTATTATTGTTATTATTACTGTAGGGTAACAAGTACCCACTAGCCCAACTAGTACAGCTTGTTGGTAATGAGCTACTAGAGAAGTCTAAAGAAGGTAGTGATGAAGAAGCGGGCGAAGAAGAAAAGTTTAGAAAGCTAGAATTTCTTGATGAAGTTGAAGAAGAATATGATGATGGATTTAACCAATCAAAGGAGGAGAAGCAAGAATTTGGTACGGTGAGGTCTAGTGTAACTGTAGGGTGTGAGTTGTGAGAAGAGGCTGAGATTAAGGAGGGATTGTTGTTGAATGTGGTGATTAAATTTGAGGTATGGAGTCCAAGAGATGAAGTGGTTAAGGGCCTTGAAAGAGTTGGAGGTTGGGAAGTTAAGGCGTTGGACTTAATCATAGAGGCAGCAGCGGAGGTGGCGGAAGCCATGGCGGTGGCGGCCAAAGGGAGTGGGTGGTTGTGAGTGCCTTCATAGGTTGTGATCAATATGGACATGTCATGAGGACATCTTTGTACCTACAAAAGAAATTAAAATTTGAATCAATATAACTTTATATTTCAAACTATACTAAAAATTAGTATTAGGTTTTGACTATTCATGCAATGTAATAATTCAATTAGGAGAATTCAACTTTATGGAGTAGTAAGTTTTTTTCAAACTATATTACAATTCGAGCTATTTTGACAAGCTGCATGCTAAAATAATAGCATCGTATTATGACAAAATTAATAACCATTTTGAAGTTTCATTAGAAGGATATTAGGATAATTGACATAATAGCGTTCATCCGGCCCAATTATAATTTTATTATATGGTTATTAATAACCGTATTTATGCATATATTATCAATAATAATATTTGTCCCATCATCAACTAAAGATGTGGCACGTCACATCTAAGAATTTGAAGTATGAGACTTTTTTTTTGTTAATACTCATGAAATTGTTGTCTAAGGCTTCATGCATATTCAAAAGTACTTTTCTTTCAGCCTCCAGAAAGGTAGAACTTTCTCATATGAAAAGTTATGTTCTCAATTGAATACATTATTAAACTGAAAAAGAGTTAATTTGTTTAGATTTAGAGATAGTATATAAAATTCATGAAACCAACAAAGGAATCATGTATAAGCAAGTGAAGATCCATTCAAAAATCAGTTAATACTATAGCCCCTAAAATATACACAAGTCTCATCTAGGTTAGATTGATGTTGTCTAACCACGATTAGGTGATTTGGAAGGAAAGTGGTCGCTTTGTATGAGCAAATCCTTAGTATAACTCATACATACGTGTTGATCTCGTTCTAAAACGCTCTCTATATAATCTCTTTAATTAGTTGAGAATTCTTCAATTGTGTAGTTCTTAACACCAATTTCATCCAATATAAAAGTTTGTAAAAATGATGTTGAAAAGCTTAACTAAAGTATTTTCTAAAATTAAAAATTCAATTCAGATTACCCAAAACTTACATAAATTATTAAAATTTCAACTAGAAACCTTAGACTACCATCAGATCGTGTAAAATCATCAACCTAAAAATTCAATTCCAATTTCTTATATATTAGCCATAAAAATAGAATGGAATTCTTTTGGGGGAGAGGTCAAAGGCCTTATTAGCGCCCGAGAAAGTGGATCATGGCCTTCGAATTCCACATCAATAATAATCAGTTGTTAAGAAAAATATCAATAAAAAATAAGCTTTGTTGAAATTTAAATAACCTTTATACTACTTTGATTACCTGTTTTCTGACTGGGCAATTTGGAGAAACTGTGCAACGATAGTATGCTCGAGGACATGGATTTCCTTTAGCAATTTTCTGCCCGTACTTCCTCCAATGACATCCATCATGGATCTGTTTTCACAAAGTAGTACCAAAAAACCATACTATTTAAATTTCATGTAACTTTACCTTAAAACATTTATGGTATATCATATATTAAAACTTATACATCATTTCATATGAACTAAATTTGCTGAAATATAAGTCTCATGAAATTAAATTGTTATACTAACCGTGGGTGAGTCACATCTTGATCTAATGCAAACCCTAGTTTTCTTTACTTGAGGTTGATGCAAGCTCTCTTGATCATCTCCTTCCTTACAGCTTGTGTTCTCATCTTCCTTTACGTGCTCTTTTTTCGAGTTCTCGAAGCTCGAATTCTTGATCGAATCGCTAGCACTAACAGTAGGGTTTTGCTGAAATTTACGATAATCTAGACCTAACTCCAACTGATCTCCACCTTGATCTTCTACCTTTCTTCTCTTATTATTCAAAGTGTCATCATCACTTATTGTTTGTTTCTTATTATTACATGAACTCCAACTACCAAGAGTTAAGGAGACCAAATCAGGCTGTTGATTTCCATCATGATCTTCCTCCTGCTTGTGCTTGTTGTTGCTTGATGAATTTGTTTCATGTGATGGTCTAGATTGCTCCATCGACGAAATTTTCTTCTCTAAAGATTGATATTCCTTCACAATTTGTCCTAATAACTTTCTTAATCTTTCATTTTCCTCTTTTACTTCTCCCATCTTTGCTTTGGCTGATTTTAAAAGCTCCTCCTACATATTAAAAGCATATATATAAATATCTGTAATTACGTACTCGAACGAAAAAAGAAGAGAAATTGAATTAAATGAAGAAAAAAAAACCCTCCTATAATTTCGAGTAAAGCTTACTTGATCATTATTATAGATTGAAGAACCACTGAGCTCGGTCTCCATTTTCGAGATCTTATTAGTAGTTATATATGCAACAACTGCAATTCACAATTGTGAGTTAGGAGGACCTAATGTATATATGTATAAAGATATAGTAAGAGGCTAATGAATGTAAGTTAGATGAACCAAACTAACATATATATGTGTATATATATATATAACTTATTCTAGTAACTCAACCTTTTGTCGACTAACTTTTTTTGGAGGAGAATTAAATAAGATGGATTAGAGTAATAGTACTTCCCAACAAATGAATGATGATGGTTGATGATATATACCTCAGCTAGCACATGTGGACTAACAGATAGATGTATATATTCAACTCAAGAAGGCTAGATCGTGGAAAAAGAGTGGTTAACCAAAGAGATATAATTTGGTTTAAAAAAACTAGCTTCAATCAGTCTTCTTAATTAACATTTAATGACAGAAGAAATAAATGGATTAGAACATGATCAGAAGAAATATTTTATTAATATAATATAGCTGTACTCAAAAGGAATCCATGACCATTTTATGTTGACTTTGTGGGGGCCCCCTGTACAAAAGATTCATGCCGCAATTTTAAAAGGTCAAAAATAGTGGGATATTTTGACAGACTCGTTGATCAAGGAGATAATTTATATACGGTATAGATATAAAGCCAAATTTTAAATAATGGAGTATTTATTAGAGTCTTTGTTAATTAACTAGTTGTAGTTTTAGCTTGTAGACTTGTTAGTTTCATAAAATAATGTTTTCTGATCAACTGGATGCGTGTGATGAATTTATATCACGCATATTATAATAGGTATGTTCAGAGGGTGGGAGGTAAGGGAAGAGGTATTGTGAAACAAAATTTATTATAAAACTAAATAAAAACTTTTTTTGCACTTTCACAAAATGAGTAGTACATTTATGTTGACAATCAAAAAGAGAGGCTTTACATTGAACGACACACTAATCTTTAGGCAGATTAGGTTTATGGGACATGACATAGATTGCGATCAAACCTTCATCCTAGCCAAAACTCGATCTCCGGTGAAACTTCACTTAGTTTATATATGGTCAAATTTATATGGTAACAGGTCCCAAATTGACCATTGACGATTAACAAATTTGACATGGAACTTGAGCATACAAATCCTAGGTGAGGACTAATATAGGGATGGTCATGAGGTGAGATAGCTTGCGAGTTACTCGAGATCGACTCTGTTAAAATTCAACAATAGGGTTGGTGAGTATTGGAGTTGAGCTACTTAAAACTTGACTCGGAAACTCTTGAGAAACTCGAAAAAAACAAATGTATATGATCAACTTTTACTAGGAGCAAAATATCTAATTGCAACAATTCGTCTATATTAAAGTGATACTGAGATGAGATAACTTGTGAGCTACTTAACATTGACTCAGTCAAAATTCAAATTTTAAAAAAGTTGGATTTGGTCAAAACTTGGTAAAAACTGAGACAAAACTCGACTCGAGTGAGCTCGACTCGAGATGTTAGCTTAGGAGAGTGTTGTTATCCCGGACTTGAGCTTGGCTTACTCATTAACACAGACTATGGACTATTTGCTTATAAGGAAGTTTGGGAAGTTATTCCTCCTATTATCAGTTAATTTTAGGATAATAGAATCTTAGTAAATATGAATGTAGATGTAGATTGGCTATCGAAAGGTCTTAATAAGGATTGTATTGTTTGCACCTTCTTTATTAAATCTATATCTAGCTAGTTTTATTATCAAATCGATTTAAGGAGGACCTCATGATTAATACTTTTATGACTAATTAGGCTCTTTTAAGACAAACTAGTATTTTCCAGGAGATCATCGATCACATATCTCTATTCACATAAGAACAAAACCTTAGGATTAATATCCATTTAAATTGATAATAAGGCTATAGATAGATCATACTATTATACATGCAACACAAACGTACATAGTCAACTTTCACCAACATGATCTTAATATCATGAATACATAGAATAATATTCATCAAGAATCTCGTTGACCATATACTGCCAGTACTGATACTCGAACAGCTAGATTTATCATGAGATCATTACTTCATATGCAAACACACTGATTTATGGATGTGATAACTAAATTCACTTCATTTTATCGATAAAAATAAGGTTTTCCCATGTCCGATCTAAACCAAGCATAAAGAACCCAAGAATTAAAAGTATGGGAAGATATATTCTTACCAAATATAGTATGTAATAAAATAAGAACTTTGAATAAAGAAAGGAAGAGAATTTTTATTTGAATCAGACGCAATTGAATTGAAAGACTTACTTCAAAAATCACCTTTTTTTTAGGCTACAGCAGTACGTTGTCTTGGAAAATTAAATTGTGGCTTCTGGATGTGTTGTCTTGGATAGTTAGCTTCATGAAAATATTTCAAAACTTCCATTTAATTTGCATATATATAGAGCAAAGCGTACGGAATCTTATTTCATCTCCCATAGTCAATCATTTTTCTAAATATATTTTTAATGGAGTTTTCATTTATATTTGACTTTAATAATAAACCAATTAAATCAAATTACTTGACGTTTGTTAGACCCTTATCTTTTTGGCTTGCTATGTAAAACAAAGAATTGTCAACTTTGCAGCATATTTCACTCTCACAAGCAATTGGAATTATAATATTGGCTTGTTATTATATAAATAATATAGTAATGCACTCACCGCCTTTAATTGTGCACAAATTCTTGGGTGTAACTTTTACCCTATAATTTAGGCAAAATTGGCCTCAACACCCTGAACTATAGCGCGGGTGCACCAAACAGCCCCAACTACGACTTATAGGCAGAACACTCGAAAGTACGGACCTAGGTGCAATCCGTACCATAAATGAGTTCGGTGACCGCAATTATCGCCGGCTATAAGCCGAGTAGTAGATATTGGGCAGTCATATAAGCGTTTTCCTTGATTGTGGTTGAACTTCCAAGTAGTTTGGACTACTGCAGACAATCGATGTCGACTAGTAAACCCTACCATTACCTACACTGGTTTTTGAATTCTTCTTGAACCTTGAAGATGAAGCTGAGCTCATTATTATTATGTGGATTTTACTTTTTCAGAATTTAGGATTCATTTGGGAAGAAAGAGAGAATTTGGGGATGTAAGAGGGAATTTGGGGAAGAAAGTCTTTGTGTTCAGTTGAGAAAGGAGAAAATGAAGGCAAGCGCCTTATTTTGTTTAAGTAAAAAAATTAGGGTTAAAAAGAAGAAAATAAGAAAGGGGAGAATCCGGTGAGAATTATGGGCACCGACCTCATTTATGGTACGGACAGCACCCAGGTCCGTACTTTGGGGTGTTCTGGCTATAAGCCGTAGTTGGGGCTGTTTGGTGCACCCGCGCTATAGTTCGGGGTGTTGAGGCCAATTTTGTCTATAATTTATGGTGTAACATCCTACAAACCACCACTTCTTTTAAAAAAAAAACTCGAATGACATGAAATAAATGACAAAATGATATGAGATTCATGTCATTGAAATGACGCAAAAGAGTGCACCATTGATTTTGTGTTAAGGTTTAGCAATTTTAATCATAAATTCACTCATTTTCTATTACATTCATTTCAATGTATATTTTTAAATATATGGAGTATAATATATCAAGTATTAATATTATTTTATAATCTTTTTTACCTTACTAGATACATTAGAAAAGACAAGTAAAAGTAACAATCAACGATAGAGTAAGTACTACGTATTTCATACCAAGGACCCTTGGGTCCAATGGTATGTCTTCCTATCTCCCACATGGGAGATCAAGGTTCAAATCTTGGTGGAAGCAAAATTTCAATATTGTTGGGGGAGAAGGGGGTTTGGGACTTGTTGGGCCTCTGGGTGAGTGGCCCTGTGCGAGGGCAGCCTAGGGGAAATTCATCTTACCACGGGTTCTCGAAAGGGGCCAAAAAAAAAAAGAGTACTAAATATTTCGTATCTCACACCGTTGAAATGTATAGATGCTTGCGTTCAATAATATATTTGTCAAATAATAATTACAAAAAATAATTGAAGATCGATTTTCAAAAGGAAAAAAAAAAAACAATTCAACGTCAACCTTTGCTTGAGATCAGAGGAGAGAAAACAAAATGAGGAACAGTGGGCGCCCTTTTCTGCATGCACAACTCACCTTTGGACTTCTCCTTCCAATGAAAAGGTCAAATGAAAGTTCAATCTTTATTCATCCTTTAGATATTAAATTTCTTACATACATTTATCTAATAAAGGCTTATTAGAATATTTGTTAAAAAAGAAAATAGGACAACTACCAACATGGTCAAATTTTAGCCTTCTTTTTTATCGTTATTGATTTAAGTTTGACTTTGTTGAAGACCTTGTGGGCCCAGAAAACTGTCCAATGAGTTGAAGCCATGTCAGCATAATTTCTATTTGGATGCTGACTTGGCAAGCTTTGAATGGATGCATGCTTGACGGAACTGACCGACTGGTGTAATGTATGCATGTTTGAATGCAACAAATTAATTCTTCCTCCCACTTTTGACAGCTGACTAGCTCAATGGTTTTCTAGGGTGTAGTCTTGCTACAACTTCATAACTTTTTTTTTCTTAGGGTTACTACTTATAACTTACTACTTTATACTACCTATAAACTCCTTTTACAGTTCACCAAAAAAAACTCCTTTTACAAATGATAGCAAATTGAAAATTTTCAAGATAGGTCTTTACATTCTTTAATAGAAATATATTATAATAGAACTTCTATGCAAAAGATAAGTTTTTAGTGTTTGATATCCTTATTTTGGCACTTAGTTTATAAACCAACTTCTCACAATCAACAACTATGTGTGTAGTTTAGTCGCACTGATGTTTATCCCCTAAGATACTTCAAAATAAATTAAAGTGTCAAAATAAAAGCCAGATTTGTATAATTGATGCTCCAAAAATCACTCTAGTTAGTTCCTCATTCTTAGCAATAAGTTATGGGGGGTTTAGATAATTAGCATGTGTTAATTAGTAGTTTCTTGTTATGAAGAATAGTTGTGGGTCATGTCCTCCACTACCTAGTCATGTTCCTTTGTTAATTATTAGGTCAGTTTTGTTGGATGCTCTAGCCAATTTGAAGGCTTCTATGTACTTTACAATTTGGATTGAAAAAAAGTATGTTCTTTTTTCCCCTCTCTCATTCCTATTATAATTTTAACAAAAGTTTTAGTTATCCTTGTATTTTAAATATTATTGATCATACCAGGCTGCTGATGATCTCCTCCTATTCGGAAGAGTCGATGAGTCTACAGCCTTTTCAGTGTATGATACTCTTGCATCCTTCTGTCATGAATCAGGTCAAAAAATTAATGAACAAAAGAGTATATTGTTTTTCTCTCCAAACACTTATGCTGAGCATCGTTCTCTTTTCCACGATACTTTAAATGTCTCTGAATCAAAAGACTTAGGCCCTGTTCTTTTGAACTTATTTTGGCTGAAATTAAATTAAATTAAATTTAAATTAACTGAAATAAAATTAACTGAACTGAAATTAAATTAACTGAACTGAAATTAAATTTATTTTTATTATTATTATTATTATTATTTATTTATTTATTATTTATTATTATTTAATATTATTATTATTATTATTATTATTTAGTATTAAATTAACTTAACTGAAATTAAATTAAATTAACTGAAAGTAAATTAACAGAACTGAAATTAAATTAACTGAAATTAAATTAACTGAACTGAAATTAAATTTATTATTATTATTATTATTATTATTTATTATTTATTATTTATTATTATTTACTATTAAATTAACTTAACTAAAATTAAATTAAATTAACTGAAATTAAATTAACTGAACTGAAATTAATTGAAAATAAGTCCAAAAGAACAGGGCCTTAGGTACCTACCTAGGAATTCCGCTTTCTCACAAAAGACCTAAATGTAAGGATGTTCAATTTCTTGTAGATAATAAAGTTAGGAGAAAGCTGGCTCTCTGGAAAGCCAATTATCTCTCTAGAGCTGGTATATTGGTTTTAATAAATGTTATCCTTAACTCCATTCCCTCCTACTATCTTCAAACCCAAGCTTTGCCGGCTACTACCCTAAAAGATCTCGACCAAACCTGTAATAACTTCCTTTGGGGACAGAAAGATTCCAAAAATCGTTTAAATCTTGTAGGGAAAGACTCCACCTTCCTCCCTAAGTCCCAGGGGGGTCTAGGCATAAGATCGCATCATGACCTAAGTCTTGTCTATATGGCGCGTCTAGGTTAGAACATGAGCCAAGGAACGGAAAACCTTGCTAAAGAATGCATAATTTTGAAGTACATCCTTCCTAACAAAGACGTTCCTTTTAAAAATGGTTCAAAAATTTGGAAGAGCATAGGGTTGGGCTGGAACTTCTTAAATGACAATGAAATTTGGGTCATTGGGGATGGTAAAGAAATTTCATTTTGGGATGATAGCTGGCTAGGGATAGGTGCTATTAGAGATCTCATTTCCAGTCCTCTTTCCAACCATGAATATAGTTTAAGCTTTGTGACTTGTGGGATAAGGATTCTTGGGTGCTAAGTCGTATTTCCTTTCCTTTACCGGAGTTCATTTCCACTCGTATCTTGGACATTCCTATCTCTATTCTATATGTGAACTCTTGACCCTTTGGTGTCCAACCTTAATTACCTAAATACCCCCAATTACCAACAAATATTACAAAACCAATACAAATCTCTATTATACATGGCAACACATGGGGGACACCAAAAAATAAAATATAGAAATAGAAAAAACAAATAAGGCTAATTACCTACTTTAAGTAAACAAAAAATAAATAAGATCACCGTCTCTATCATTGTTATATATATATGAAGAATTTTATATATTTTCGCACGCATCGCGTGCATATAAGACTAGTCCCTCTTAATGAAACCCATCAAATGGACCACCCCATCACATCCTTTGCTGAAGAAAACAAATTCGCACTTGTTAGTGCTTATAACTCACTCACTTCGTCCCGTAAACCCACCTTCCATTTCGATTGGTGGTGGAAAAGTCCAACTACTCCCAAACTGAAAAATTTCTTTTGGCTTGTTTGGTGGAACCGTCTCTCCACCAATTCCCTCCTAAAAATTCAAAAAATAGTCCAATCTGAATCATGTTCTATCTGCACCATTCATGAGGAATCTGCCTCTCATATTCTTCGTGAGTGTGAGGTGGCTCGTGAGGTGTCGCTCGCTTCAAACTTTCTCCCACACCCATGTGCTGTAAACTAAAATATGGAAGAGTGGTTACAATTTAATTTGAGATCAATGCACATCATAAACGAAATCCCATCTTGTATCATTTTCCCCTTCATTTGTTGGGAACTATGGACTCAACGTAATAAGAGAATTTTTTAGTTAGCCCCCATACCCTTGCCCCAAGCTTGCCTATTTTTCAACTCTACCCCCGCATCCAAATTTCGGCTCTCACCCCTCCCACAAATTTCCATACCCAATTCCCCTTGGTTGAGCATAAATGTTGACGCATCCTTTGTTAGTCTTTCATCTCCTTCTTGTATTGCAGGTATGTTATTTGATATTACAGGTTCTTGGGTCATGGGGTTCCAATGCCAAGTTTATGCTAACAGCAGCCTTCATGCGGAGCTATTGGGGGTCCTATGGGGCCCCATTGTAGCCAAAGAGCACGGGGTAACGCAATGTGTACTCTGATTGCAAAAAGGAAGCAAATCTTCTCCAACATCAAATGAACATGAATCCCACCATTGACAATCTAACTATGTTGTGCAGGGCGCAAAGCCAATGCTTCCAAGGGATGAAGGTCCAATTGTGCCTAAGGAAGCTCAATCAAGTCGCGGATAGGATGGCTAAAGAAGGAAGAAAAGATAATTTAGATGTGAATGTAACTAGGCTTATCCCAATCCCCCTAGTCAGGCCCGACCCTTAGCATGTCCAAAGTGGGACATGGAACAGGGCCTCACTTTCAAAGGGGCCTCCAAATTGAAAAATAAAATTCTTTAAACACAAACGACATGAAGCTGATAGTCAAAATGTTTGCAAATTTCTTGAATTCAACTCTTTTTAGAATGTATCAAAAGATTTTGGAGAGAAAAACTTAGTTTGATGCATGTTTGTTAATTATTTGGTTTACTTGCATATTTTGGTGGTTTCTTTTAATTTTTTTATATAGGGGCCTATTTTTTCAGTATTAGCACAGGGCCTCAATATTGTTCGGGCCGGCGCTGCCCCTAGTTATATTTTGAACTTATGGGACAAATTTGTAGTAATTAAGGCTTTTAGCCATTGACTCTTAATCTATGTTTCCGTATTTCACCAAAAAAAAAAAAAAAAAGAAGGTTACTAGCATAAATAATAAAAAACAAATTAAAATATGAAAAATAAAAAGTCAATTTTTAGCAAGATTAACCTACAGACTCATAGTCTTATAAAGATAATGAGAGCATGTAGATCAAGAAAGTAGAACTACAATAATGTCTTAAAACTCAAATCATCTATATTAATGATTCTACTATTATTACATTAAATATACATTATGACATAGTAATTGTACGCGGCAATTTCAATGTTCACTGTTATATATATATATATATATATATATATATATATATATATATATATATATATATATATATATATATATATATATATATATATATATATATATATATATATATATATATATATAATTTTATGTATTAGATTAAAGTATATTATGACATGGTGATTGTACGTGGCATTTTCAATTTAGTTTTGTTGTTACTTAAATTTCAAGTGTGTTTGAACCCATACTTACCCTTTCATTCGTTTCTTATACGCTCATCCAAATATACGCATTTAATTTACATAGCAATGCAACAACTATCTAGGTGAAAGCAACTGCCACAATCTGCCGGAGACGAATTAAAACAATTATAACTAATCTAGGACAGAACAATTCCGAGTGTTATTAACTTTGACGTTTCAAGACAATAACGCCACCACATTTCTGCATTTGTTTCTAGAAAACAGTTGAAAATAAAATGAGAATATTCTAAGCATTAATACCTGTTTTAAACTCTCTATATATATGGAATACTAGTACTTCTATCTTCCAGAAACTATGAATTTGTTTATTACTCCCTCCGTCTCATAATATTGTGCTTGTTTATCTCTTTTGAGGTCAAAATTTAAAATGTTTGACCAAATATTTTCATTTATATATACAAAAAAACATACTCATGTAGAATCTTGTTAGGTTCGCCTCAATGTGTACTTTCATAATATCAACTTTTTATAATCTTATTAATATGAAATTGAAGATATTGGAGGTCAAAAGTATATCTTAGAGACCGTGTAAAAAGTAAACAATCACTATATTATGGGATGGAGGAAGTATTTTGCTTCCCTTGGCTCAAGAAAGTACTACGTACTTGCAACCATAAAGTGATACATGAGAGATCGATATGCAACATATTTCTTCATTTCCGAGTACATTTTCCATGAACATGTTTGCACATAGCATTTCAATGACTTTTGTGCTAAAAAAATTAGATGAATTCAAAAGAAATTATATCTTACAAGATTATTAAGTCTGAAGACTATTATCGATTAATTGGTAAGAATATAGAAGTAGAATTATTCTCTAATTGTCAATTCATTAATTGAATGTTGTTGTACAACATCAATAATAGACATTACTGATTACTCAATCATTAGGTAGCTAGATAGAGGGAGAGGTGTGTGGTAGTTCAGTGGAACCACCCCGATTCAAAACCTCATCCCAACAATATGTTGGGACATTCATTTGTGATGGCAATGGGCCTTTAGGCCTGTTGTCTTCGGACCAATTATCTTTTCTAATAAAAAAAATCAGGTAGCTAGATAGACTCTAAAAAAAGTAATTGGGATTTACCATCTGTAAAAAGAAACTGATGGTAACTCCTAAACAAAAAGGGTTAATTGGCTAGAACAGCACAACCTTTGGCTCTAGTGCAAGAAACAGCACAACCTTTAACGGGTGCAAAGCGTAGCACCAACTTAAACACGTGGTGCAGAAAATAGCATAAATGACACCGGAGAACGGAGATTCCACCGGAGCTAGGGAATCTCCATTATTTTAGTATTTTCTTTCTATTTCTCTCTCCTCTTCTTCTTCTTCTCCATTTCTTTTCTATTTCTCTCTCTTCTCTTCTTCTTCTCCATTTCTTTTCTATTTCTCTCTCTTCTCTTCTTCTTCTTCTCCAGTTGAACTGCCAACTTCCAACTTCAATCTCAAAAAATTGATCTCCTCTTTACTCTTCTTCGTTGTTGTGCTACATCTTCACGACTTCACATCATCAATAAATTAACGTGTAACAATTGTGGCGGTTGATCTCAGTTTCTCCTAGCTCAATATTCCGAGGTCGTGCCATGGTCGCTCAAACTTCCTGGAACTCTTCTGTTTTGTGGTGAATTAGTATGGAGCGCCTACTCCTGTGGACTGGAAGTAATGCGAGGCTGTGGTGGAGATGGTGTTTGGTGTGGTGGTGCTGCAGTGTTTGGGGCAGAGGATGACGTTGTTGGAGTGGAGGTGGTGTTTGGTGTGGTGAAGGAAGATGATGGTGTTGAGGGCAATTGTGGTGTTGTAGTGTTGTGGGCTAGGGAAGAGGGTGGTGGTGGCAATGCAGGCACGTGACTTTAAGGTTGTGCTGTTCCTTGCACTTGACCCAAAGGTTGTGCTGTTCTACCCAATTAACTCTAACAAAAAAGGGGAGGGATTAAAAGAAAACACTAAAATAATAGAGATTCCCTAACTCCGGTGAAATCTCCGTTCTCCGGTGTCATTTATGCTATTTTCTGCACCACGTGTTTAAGTTGGTGGTACGCTTTGCACCCGTTAAAGGTTGTGCTGTTTCTTGCACTAGAGCCAAAGGTTGTGCTGTTCTAGCCAATTAACCCTAAAAGAAAAGAAAAGGAGGAGGAGGGAAGGAAATGACATTTCTACTCTCCTAACATTTAATAACCATTAGTCAAATATCTATACAAATATATTAAAAGGCGTTCCTAAACAAGGAACGATGCCACGTGGCTCTTTCCCTTAGAGTGTTTAACTCCATGTAATCCACGTACAATAAAAATAGAAAATTTGTTGTACATATATAAGATTCGACCCCGTGATCACAAACATATATACTAAAATGTTAACCACTAACCCAAGTGATACTTTATGAAATATCTAATTACCCGGGGCGTTGCCCGGACCTAAAAACTAGTTTTTCTCATAAAATACTAGCTTCCTCGATTTTGCTTGTTGAGACCTTAAGTCATTAAATCTCAAAATATATTGATAAAAATTGTATAATATATATCCAATTTGAATAGTAAATCCACCATTTTATGTGAAATGGAGAGAGTAACCATTCTTAATCCTAATTAAGGGATATATAATCCATAAATCAAATCCTTCAAATTATTATCAAGTGACAACTAATATTTTATTGATATTATGAAAATGACTAATATCTTACCTTGATTCTTAAAACATACAAAAGTTGTCTAAAATGACTGAGCTTACAAAAGTAGCATATTGAATTGAAAACATAGAGTATCTTATAATCAATGTACTGCTTTTTCTTTGTTGATATGAACGCATTGTTCATATAGGTATGTCCAATATATGAAATAATGGGAGGCCCACTACCCAATAATAATACTACATTTGTCTTGAAAAATAAATATTTGACTCTTGGCTTGGTTAAACTACATCAACGCTTACCATTAAATTTAGGATTTTTTAACAAGAATAATACAAACTTTTGGTCATTTTCTAGCAATAATACAAACTTTTGATTATTTTTAAATAATACAAACTTTACATCAAAATTCCTCCAGTAGGTCAAGTTAAGCGTTAACTTGTAAAACAGGTAAATTTTTTTTTTAAACTCCAAAATTTCTTCCTCCTCCCCTCTAGCCAACCAACCGAAATGAAACCCCACCCCCCCCCCCCACCCTCACCACCAACCCCACCCCCACCCCCCACGGATGAAACCACCCTCACCACCCCCTCCCCCACCAACCGATACCACCCCCGCCTTGCCCCCACCTCCAACCCCCCCCCTCCCCCACCAGAAACCACCCTCCCGGCCTTGAACCTCCCCCCCGAACCGAACCAAAGTCGCCGCCACCACCCAACCAAAGATCCCGCCACCATCCCACCACCAAAAAATCTCCCTAGAAACCCAACCCACAACCACAAACCACTCGACCCAACTCACACCCACCACAAACCCACCCCGTAACCACCCTCTCACCACCACCCGGCCCAAGATCCAAAACCCCACCATAACCACCCAAAACCCATTCCACCCAACTTGCAGCCACCGCAAACCCGCTCCGTAAGGACCGCAAACCAGTGAAGTCACACCCCTCTCTCTCTCTCCTCCACTGTAAAAGTGTAAACCCCTCTTTCTCCCTCTCTCTCCTGTAAACCAGTGAAGTCACATCCCATTTTTAATTTCCACACCAATTTCAACAACCACCACAACCACCTCTACAACAACAACAGAAGTCCGATTTTCGCGTTGGAACAACGCAAACGCCGAGAAATTCGAGCGAAATCGCCGAACTCAACAACAAATTGAAGACGATCTCCGCCGTCTTCGCCGCTTCGAATCTGCCCTAAATTGAGTAATTCCACTCACCCGGCGTTTCGGAGGGTTGCAAAACGCGCGAAATTACCCGGGAAAAACGAAATGGGTATTGGGGGAGAAACGGATATTAGGGTTGGAGAAAACGGGGTACCGTATGTGGTGCCAGGGGCTCCGTTTCGGGATGGGGGAGGGGGTGGGGGAGGGGCTTCTGTGGAGGTGTTGGGGGACGAAGAGAGAAGGCTGGGCAGGGTCTGGGGTGGGTGAGGGAGAAAGAAAAAAAAAATCTGTTTGTCAAATTTAAATAAAAATAAACCAATAAGCAAGCGACACGTGTCCTTAGGGAGTGCCACGTATGCATTTTACCTGCACCAACAAGTTAGGAACCGGTCATGACCTACTGGAGGAATTTTGGCCTAAAGTTTGTATTATTAAAAAATTATCAAAAGTTTGTATTATTGCGAGAGAACGGGTCAAAGTTTGTATTATTCCAGTTAAAAAATCCTTAAATTTATCATCACGCATATATAGTGAAAATTATTAAAACCATAACCCAACGAAAATACACTTTAAGATTAAATCATTAAATTCTAATTTATTATTTTCACATCATGATCACTGACTATACTCCTTTCATCTCATAATCTCGTCCGTTCACTTTCTTTTTTGTGAAATAAAACTACATAAACTTTGCAGCTACTTTTTCTTTAATAGATACAAAAATAGCATCATTGTATAGGATAATGTTGTTAGGTTCATTATTGTAATGTGTATTTTTTAAATATATCAACTTTCTAAATTTTTTGTTAAACGTACCATAATTAAAGATATCAATTGTAAAAGGTTTGTACATACTCTAACAACAAACAGAGCAAATAATTTTAGATGGATGAAGTAATTTCGATGTATTTAGAGTTAAAATTAATATTTAATTAATTTCAACTTGAGGCAGATATTATTTATTGTTTTGAGGATTGATAAAGTAACAAATGGTCTTATATGTTACTGACTGAAACACAAACTACATCATATCTTTACCCCAGGCCAAAGTGGGCGTACCAAACTACCTCCCGAATTTTATCTAACAGTTGATCTCTTGCGGACTGCGATTAATAATAGACTAGAGGTCAGAGCTAGCACCCTTTATTTGAGAGTAAAACAAACTTTTCTTATATTATTACTGTAACGCATATAAAATTCATTTAAGACAGGATATGTATGTTATAGACAATAGAAGGAAGACATATTGGGAAAAAAAAACAAATGTATAGTTGACAATGCAGCAGAAATTGCTGTGATCAGACATTTTGAAAGGTACATTTCATGTGCTCTTGATGGTGCTTCATTGACCTTTGGGATAATATTTTAAGACTTGTACATATGAAATCGAAAATGTGCTGCAACTATGACCATACATCGATAATTGCATTCTGCATGAGATATTAATACCCTAGCAAGTAGCAAGTACGTATAAGGAAGCCGCCAATCTGGATGAGGGATTGAGTTTACAAGTTCGAATTTTACCTTACAGGGTGTTTTGTATGTGAAGATTAATGGTGCGATAATAAATCTAACTACATAGTCACATACATAATATGTCACGTTATTTACTGTCCGTATTTATAGTGCATTGTTTTTCTTCCTACTCCCTCCTTCACTTTTACCTCCTCTTTTGTAACCTAGCTACCATAACCACCACTTGCACCACTCTGTTGCCACCGCTACCACAACTGTGAATATGACCTCGAGCTTTGTGATGGAGAAGTAGTTGATGAGATAGGAGACATCGGGGATGGAAGAGAGTGAGGTGAGATTGGAGAATCCGTCACTATTATGGATCTGAAGATTCCTTCCTCCTCCCAAAAGATACTGATAATTTTAGTGAAGCAAGTGACGATTTATGGCTAAAGTGCTCGAAGCATTTGACAACAATGGCGATGCCGGTGCCGGAGAACATGACTTCCGACCTGGAACATGGTAATTTGGAGCAAAGACTTCGAAGATCGGTACCAGTAATTATTTTCTGTTTTATCGAGCTTTCACATTGCTGAGACACTGTTTTTTGAATGCAGAGTCATAATTTTGAGGTGAAATAACTTAAACAAAATAAATAATACGTATAAAAAATACGGGCGGTTTTAAGTAAATATGTGCAATAAATAACGGGACCCTAAATAATTATAGCACGTTTGGTTTAATATTATTGGGCTTAAAAAAAAATAGAATCAATTACCTACTTTCTTTCTTTTTGTTTGGTTCAACCCCTACTCAATCCATTACCATTACTTTGGTGGTAATGGACTCCCCTATTTTAATGTGTTTCCTTTCCTTCCTCCTCAAGTAACAAAATCTATTTATCGTGGTAATATTTCCATTCTAAAATTTGAGCCAAACACACAATAATATCAGCCGTTAATTTAGGATGTAATTAATAAAGTTAGAATTGTTTAAACTCTACAAGGTACATTTATTTCACAATTTCATTTGATCCAAAGCCCACTTTATTACATCGATTCTTATTATTACTATTATCTATCACTTGTTTATTAAATTAGCATAACACATTATAATTAATTAATATAAACAAAGTAGTACACATATTAATATATTATAGGACAAAAAAGTTAATTTTTTTTTGCTAATTAAGCAAGTAGATTGATTAACTTGAAACTATTACAAAAAAAAAAAGTCAATTTTTCTTTTATTTCTTAACTCCCTCTCAACCTTCTCATTTTCACGTTTTCTTCATGTCCCTTTTTGTTACATTATCAACCCAGCTTATAAAAATCTTAACGACCTCCATTGTGCTATCATCTAGCATAGTCATCTATGAAGGTCCGCAAAGAGACATATAGCACAAGGCCCCGTACTTAATAGGCTCCAATTTTAAAATTTATTGTTTATTTTAGCCATATTATAATATGGCAATTTTATAGATAATGAATATTTATTATAATTATGCATAATAATATTAATTTTAGGAATAAATGTCAATAATTAGAACAGGGCACCAACTTTTTTAAGGCGACTCTGTCATCTAGAAATTTACAATTGGTTTCATTTTTAAGGTGGAAACTAGAAAGGGAAAAATAATCTAGATTACGTAAGTCTGGTAGAGAACATGTAGAAGGTCAAGTTCAACGAAATAATTTACCTTATTATTTAACAAAATAACTACTCCCTCTTTCCTAAAAAGATGTGCGTTCCTATTTTCACAATTTTAGTACTATTTATAAGATAATCTTTTGAATTCTTTGAAAGATATAGGCAAAAACATAGTCATGTGGGGCCTTATTTGATTTGTCTCAATGAATACATTGCGAAAATAGAACTTTTCTAACATTTTAATATGTAGCTAAAGATACTAATATTATAAAAGATGTATTGGCAAACGTTAAAAAAGAGAAACGGGAACATCTTTTTGTGACTGCGGGAGTAATATAATTTTTTATTTTATTTTATTTAGTTGTACCCAAGGGGTTTGACACGTTTATCAAAGCCACATAAATTTAAACACTAATAATATCTCTAATTGTGTTTAACAAATATATATATAAAATTGATATTTTGAAAATATATACTGAGAAGAATCTAACCAAGACCCCATATAATTATGTTTTTTCTAATATACTTTCTTCTTCTTTTTTTAATAAGTGATAGAGAGAAAGTGGAGGAATATCAAGGAATCTAGAGAGAAAAGGTTGGGTACCACTTGTTTAACCAATGAGAGGTGAGAAATAAGTAGGTGAAACAATTAAATAGGGGGCAAAATGTAATAATCAACAAGGTTTTTTTAACCACTTTGAGTTATGCGACACTTATTAGGGCATATTGTGACATTTCCCTGAAATGAAAGATGGTTACTTATTAAAAACGGAGGAAGTATAAATAACACAAGAAAGTCAAAGTGGGTTATATATATAGTGTCAAAAGTCAATATGGTACAATTAGAAGAAAGCGGAGGTAATATCCATGTCTGTTACTTCCTTCATCCACAAAGATCTTCCTATTTGCATTTCTTTCTCACGGTATCCATTGCACACCTTTAACCATTTTATATCTTCATCATTACATGCATTAACGTTTTGAAAATACACAATGAAAAGAATCCAATAAAATTTCACATAATTACGGAGTTACATTGGCTCTGTTTGGCAATAATAGCTGAAAATAAACTGAAACTGATAAGTAAATTGAAAGTGATAAGACAAAACTGAAACTGATAATGTATCTGATTAGCTTAACTGTTGACGGGCTCGTTGTAAACACGCCAAAAATACCTAAACTATACCCAATATAGGGCAAGTATAGGGTCGAATCCACAAGGAAATAAGGTTAATCAAGGGTTAATTCGCTAATTACAATGAGTTAGATCTATTTTCAGGTTTTTTAAGGTTTAGTAACAATTGCAAAGTCTAAAATAACTAGGAGATTGACGAAATAAATTAGCAAAGCAACTAAAGAGGATAATATAAGGATAAAGGAACTAGGGGATTAGGGGATTCACCAACACTTAATCCAAGAATCCAATCATCAAATTAAGTCAAGGGGAAACAAATGGGGGGATCACAAGGGGAAGTCATGCACATAGAAACTCTAATTACTCTCTCGAGCTAATTAAAGGAGCTTAATTAGTCACTCATGACCTATTCTCATGGCATGAGCAACTAATCTAGCCAAATCAAGAACAACATGATGAATCAAGCTTCCCTAAACTAGAAAATACCTATTTTCATGGAAATCCTAGTCTAGCAACCACACTTAGTCTATCCCTAAATTCATCTCTCGATCCTTCACTAGGGATTCCAAATAAGCAAGTCAAGTGGTGATCAATCACCCAACAAACCAAATCAAGGAAGTTTAATCAACAAGTTTAACCCCAAATGTTAACCCCCTAACTTAGATTTAGGATCCAAAGTGTAAATGAAGGCTACATCCCTTTCCCTAGTAGGAACAAATCATGGAAATAAAGAACACCAAAACTTGAACTAACTTCATCACCATAACCATATGCATGGAGGAAAGAGAAAAATGGGGAGATAATCAACTAATAAAACAATGGAAAAATTATTTTAAATAAGTCAACCTTTGCACGGTCTTCCCATTTTAAGTCTACCTTTTGATTATCCCTGATTGAGTTAGGCTTGTATGTCTGTTTTCTTCTATTGAGTTTTAACCTGTTTGTGACTTGTTTAATAGGTTACTTATGATACGTGTTACAATATCCCACCCCCACCCTCGCCTCCCTCGCCTGTTTTAGAAGAAGGGACTTGTAACACGTATCATAAGTAACCTAATAAACAAGTCACAAACGGGTTAAAACTCAATAAAAGAAAACAGACATACAAGCCTAACTCAATCAGGGATAATCAAAAGGTAGACTTAAAATGGAAAGATCGCGCAAAGGTTAACTTATTTAAAACAATTTTTCCTAAAACAATATCTAAGCAAACAAAGCATGAAGTAAACAAGATTAGAGGAAGAGAAAATGAAATAAACAAGAAATTACCAACTTTTAATCTTGCATAAATCTGAAAATGGAGTTCCAAAGCTTCAAACCTCAACTTTCTCTCTCCTAGGGTTCTAAAGTTTGAGTACTAAGCACAAATTAAATCTCCACTAATTAATGTAAATAAGCTTAACCTAAAATGAGAGGAGTTTCTCTTATATAGTCCTAAAATAAACTAAGTTTAATTACAATAGAACCTCCATACAAAAATCGAAAAGAGAAGAAGATGTTCCGGAAAAACCCAGCGACCCGGGCGAGTCGTTTCATCAGGAAAGAAGATGGCTGGCTCGAAGTCTGACCCGGGTGGGTTAAGTCAACCTGAGCCCTTGGGTCAGCTTAATTTGTGTATTTTTCCTAATCATAGGGGTCCCTCATGTAAGAATATGCCTCGAATATGTGAGAATCGGGCTATCTACAAAACGGTGACTCGCGGCAGAGCGTCTCAGCTCGTGGCCAAATGTCGAGAGCTGACCGCGATTCGCGTCCAGCGCCGCGAGTCGTGTCCAGCGCCGCGACTCGCGCCTGGCGCCGCGACTCGCGGTATGCGTGGGGCTGGGAAACTCGCGTAGGCGATTCCGAATTAGTTTAGCCGAGTTAAATGCCCATTTAACCTAATTTTGTTTATTCGACGGAATTAGTTCATAACACATCTGTATTTTCTGTTTTCCTCGAGAGCAATAAATCAGTTCTCTCTCTGCCCGTGGACGTAGCCAACAATCCGTTGGTGAACCACGTTAAATCTGTGTGTGATTTCTCGTTAATTTGCATTCAATTATTTGTTCTTTCTCACATCTGTCATAACAAATTGGTATCAAGAGCTTTGTGTTCGATCCGGGTGAGAAAGATGTCTGGGATGAATGTGAAAATCGATAAATTCACTGGGAGAACCAGTTTCAGTCTGTGGCAAATCAAGATGCGGGCTTTACTGAAGTAACAGGGGTTGTGGGCACCGTTGGCAAAGAAGTCATCGGATTCAGAGACCGCTGAGATGGCCGTTCTGGAGGAGAAGGCACATTCAACCATTATGTTGTGTCTGGCTGACGACATAATTACTGAGGTTGCGGAGCAGGAAACCGCCGCCGATCTGTGGTTGAAGTTAGAGAGTCTATACATGACGAAATCTCTAACCAACAAGTTGCTTTTGAAGCAACGTCTGTTCAACCTGCGTATGTAGGAAGGTATGTCTCTGAGGGACCACCATCTAGATAAATTGAATAATGTCTTGCTAGATCTTCGTAATATTGATGTTAAAGTAGATGATGAGGATGTTGCTTTAATTCTGCTAGTATCTTTGCCTTTATCGTATGAGAATTTTGTGGATTCTTTTATTGTTGGGAAAGATAGTCTGTCATTAGAAGAAGTAAGATCTGCTCTTCATACTAGAGAAGTCCGCCATCAGGCATCTGGTTCTAGTACAGAAAATCAGACATCAGGATTAGTTGTTACTGGGGGTAAGGGACAAGGAAAATCTGGTAAAAAGAAACCGAACCATAAAAATTCGAATTCCAAGGGTCCTAAAACTAATGATGTCTGTAAATACTGTAAGGAAAAAGGGCATTGGAAAAATGAATGTCCTAAGGAAAAGAAGCAGCAGGAAAAGAATAAAGGTTCTGCTGCTCTGGCAGAAACTGATGGTAATTCTGAGGAAGATCTGGCCCTAGTTGCTAATAACCAGTCACATTATAGGAATGTGTGGGTTCTTGACTCTGGGGCATCGTATCATATTAGTCCATGCAGGGAGTGGTTTTTGACTTATGAGCAGGTAGATGGGGGCCATGTTTCAATGGCTAACAGTGCTGCTTGCAAAATAGTTGGAATAGGCTCCATCAGGTTGAGGACTCATGATGGTACATTCTGCACCTTGAACGAAGTTAGGCATGTTCCACTGATGACAAAGAATCTGATATCTTTGAGTCTTCTTGACAGTAAGGGGTTCAATTTTCAAGGTGAAGGTGGAGTTATGAATATCTGTAAGGGTTCGAAGGTGTAACTAAAAGGTATTAAAAATGGTACCTTGTATTTTCTTCAAGGTTCTACAGTGACAGGTTCCGCTGCTGTTGCATCATCTGAGGTTCACAAGGAGGATATGACCAAGCTGTGGCATATGAGGCTTGGACATATGGGTGAAAGGGGGATGCAAATTCTGTCAAAAAGGGATCTTCTATGTGGGCACAAGGTGCATGATCTAGAGTTTTGCGAGCATTGTGTGTTTGGGAAGCTTCATCGCAGTAAGTTTCCAAAGGATGTGCATACAACAAAGGGCACACTTGATTATATCCATTCTGACTGTTGGGGACCTTCCCGAGTTGAATCTATTGGAGGTCACAGGTATTTTGTGTCGATGATCGATGATTATTCAAGGATGACTTGGGTAATTATGATGAAGCATAAAAGTGAGGCTTTCAAGAATTTCAAGCAGTGGAAGGCTTTGGTGGAAAATCAAGCTGAAAGGAAGATCAAAAGGCTGCGTACTGATAATGGTCTGGAATTCTGTTGGTCTGAGTTTAATGAAATCTGCAAGAATGAAGGGATTGCTCGCCATCATACTATCAAGGATACTCCACAACAGAACGGGGTAGCAGAACGCATGAATCAGACATTGTTGGAGAGAGCGAGGTGCATGCTCTCTAATGTTGGGTTAGCTAGAAGATTTTGGGCAGAAGCTGTAAGTACAACTTGCTATCTGATCAACCGTGGACCTCACACTGGTATTGATTGTAAAACACCTTATTAGGTGTGGTCTCGTAAGCCTGCAGATTATTCTTTGTTGAGAGTTTTTGGTTCTACTGTTTATTATCATGTAAGTGAGGGTAAATTAGAACCTCGAAGTGTATTTGTGGGTTTTGAGAGTGGAGTTAAGGGCTATAGAATCTGGTCACCTTCTGAGAGTCGAGTTATACTTAGTAGAAGTGTAATATTTGATGAAAATTCTATGCTTAACCCCACTGTGATGTCCATGGTGGTATCTATTGGTAGTAATGTTGATAACCAGGTGCAGCTGCAAGTCACTCATGATGAGAGTGAATCACAGCACCAAGGTGGAGAAGATCAATATGGTTCTACTAAATCTGAATCTTCTAGTCATCAATCAGCCTCATCTGAAGCACGTCGATCTAGCATAGCACTTGATGGAGCTAGAATAGTCGGTGTGGGACCTCCTATGAGGTATGGTTTTGAGGATATGGTTGCTTATGCACTGCAGGTTGCTGAAGAGGTGGAGGTAGATACTCATGAGTCATGCACCTACAAAGAAGTTATTTCAGGTAGTGAGTCTGCTCAATGGCTCGCTGCAATGGGAGATGAAATGGAGTCTCTGGATAAGAATCAGACTTGGGAGCTAGTCAAACGTCCTAAGGAGAGAAAGATTGTCACCTGTAAATGGGTTTTCAAGAAGAAGGAAGGGACCTCACCTTCTAAGGGGGTCAAGTATAAAGCTCGGGTTGTTGCAAGAGGGTTCACGCAAAGGGAAGGAGTTGATTATAATGAGATTTTCTCACCAGTGGTCAGACATACTTCCATCAGGGTGCTACTAGCAATAGTTGCACATCAGGATCTTGAACTTGAGCAACTAGATGTGGAAACAGCTTTCCTACATGGGGAGTTGGAAGAAGAGATTTATATGACTCAACCAGATGGGTTCCAAGTTCCTGAAAAAGAAGACTATGTTTGCAGACTAAAGAAGTCCTTGTATGGGCTAAAGCAGTCTCCTAGGTAGTGGTACAAAAGGTTTAACAACTATATGATTGAGTTGGGATACAACAGGAGTCTGTATGATTGTTGTGTGTATCACAACAAGCTGGATGATGGATCATTGATTTATTTGGTACTGTATGTAGATGATATGCTCATAGCTGCAAAGTCCAAGTCTGATATTCAGAGATTGAAGGGTCTTCTCAGTGCTGAGTTTGAGATGAAGGATTTGGGTGCTGCGAAAAAGATTTTGGGGATGGAAATTTATAGGGAAAGAGATCAGAGGAAACTTTTCTTGTCACAGAAAGGTTACATTCAGAAGATTTTGTCAAGGTTTGGCATGTCAACAGCTAAGCCTATAGATACTCCAAGTGCCTCCAATAATCATTTGTCTGTTGCTTTTGCACCCAAGTCTACTGAGGAGAAGGAGTACATGAGTCGGGTTCCTTATGCTAGTGTAGTAGGGAGCTTGATGTATGCTATGGTCTGCACTAGAACGAATCTTGCACATGCAATTAGTGTTGTTAGTAGGTTCATGGGTGATCCAGGTAAGGAGCATTGGCAGGCATTCAAGAGGATTTTTCGTTACCTTAGAGGTACGTCTGATGTTGGTCTTATCTATGGAAATGATACTCAATGTTTAGTTACTGGTTATTCTGATTCTGATTATGTTGGAGATGTTGACAGTAGAAGGTCTATGACTGGTTATGTATTTACTCTTGGTGGCTCTGTTGTTAGTTGGAAGGCAACTTTGCAGGCTACAGTTACTTTGTCTACTACTGAAGCAGAGTACATGGCATTGACAGCAGCTGCTAAAGAGGGAATATGGTTAAAAGGGCTCGTCATTGATCTTGGTTTGCATCACGATCATGTCATTGTGTATTGTGACAGCTTGAGTGCAATATGCTTAGCCAAGGATCAAGTCCATCATGAGAGGACTAAGCATATTGATGTGAGGTATCATTTTCTAAGGAGTGAGAAAAGGGTTAAGGTGAAGAAGGTAGGTACAGCTGACAATCCTGCTGATATGTTCACCAAACCGGTTCCACAGAGTAAGTTTCAACATTGTTTGAACTTGCTCAATGTTCGTGATTGTTAATTGCCCTTAGGGGCTAATCTGGTGTCCTTAAGGGACAAATCTGGTCTGGTTGTCTTTCGGGGCAAATCTGGTTGCAAGATAATCTGGGCATTGTGTTCAATGCTTCAGTTATCTGGTTATCTGGTTCGTTGTGAGAGAATTCAAGTCAATGTGGAGATTTGTAAGAATATGCCTTGAATATGTGAGAATCGGGCTATCTACAAAACGGCGACTCGCGGCAGAGCGTCTCAGCTCCCGGCCAAATGTCGAGAGCTGACCGCGAGTCGCGTCCAGCGCCGCGACTCGCGGTAAGCGCGGGGCTGGGAAACACGCGTAGGCGATTCCAAATTAGTTTAGCCGAATTAAATGCCTATTTAACCTAATTTCGTTTATTCGACAGAATTAGTTCATAACACATCTGTATTTTATGTTTTCCTCAAGAGCAATAAATCAGTTCTCTCTCTGCACGTGGACGTAGCCAACAATCCGTTGGTGAACCACGTTAAATCTGTGTGTGATTTCTCTTTAATTTGCATTCAATTAATGTCCCATGTAATTTTTTCCTTATATATAGTATAGTATATAAATTTTCATACATGTTCAAAATTTCAATCTTTGACCATATATACAAATAATAAACAAAACATATTTGGTAAACGAGCAACCCTATGGTAACCATTGTTTCAAAATTTTCTAATTTCTGACCCCTTTTTGATTCTATGCTTGTTTGTTGCAAACTTCCAAACCACTTGAGTCGGGCTACGGATACTTTTACATCTGATTTACACAAGGTGATGAAACGGAAGATATATCTTGATACTTGGGATAGGAATACATCTTACATTCGGATGTATGCATATACCGATCTCAATTTCTCAAACTCTATTTATGTGCTCATGGGTAGAGCACGTTATAGGAAAATGTAACTAGATCTACCATACTGTAAATACATCCAAGTGTATAGTAAATGAACTCATACTTAGATGTTAACCTCAACTAATAAAATTGTCTTTAGATAACTCTAGCTCCTCCTCTACAGAAAAATAATATAAATTGCCCTTGCCCCTAATTACAAGATCTAATGCACCATTAATATGTGCCAGTATTCACGAATCCCCAAATGGTTAAGAAAGGCAAGTTTTAAGTATTTAACTAATTAGTCCATTTCATCTAATTTTTCAAGCTTATGCACGCTATATATTATTTAACCCAACTTGTTCACTGTCTTGGCATATTAATTCCTAATAAGCCTAGTCAAGGTAGCCGTTGGTGAATTTATTCTGAACTCTTTATCACTCAATTTTGGAGGCTAGTAACATTACATTATAATATAACTATATAAGGTGACTAGTGATTACATAAGACATGCGTTGCATAAAGATAATGTTGAAGGTCTATATATATTATCTTTAGTCATCAAGGTGATCAAGTAGACAATCTGATGTTGATTTCTGAATATTTTGAAGCAAAACCTAAACCTAATGGTGACAAAACCATATCTAACTTTCAACGGAAATCATTTTAATTTATGTTCAACTTCTTGCCGCCATTTAGTTTGCTTGAAAAATTAAATTTTAAGACTTGTTCTGATCAATATATTCAAGTTTATGTGTGTGCATATGACGTCAATGTAAATTTATGTATACTTTTTTTAAGTAAACTAATATTTCATTCTTTGCTTGTATGTATAAGCAAAGGTAGTATATATCCTAGATTTAATTCATGTCGTAGAAATATTAAGACTCTCTCCATTCTAAATTATCGGTTGCTTAAGGTTATACACAAACTTCTGGTTAGTTATTGAATTAAAAAACAAAATTGACTAACAATAGTTTATCGATATTTTGATGTGACAAGTAGTATTATAATGGAGATTTCTAATGATAAAATGATGTAGAGTAAATAAAATAGATTATCAAAGTGGTCAGAGTATTTCTGAGATCATCTACTCAAATATAGTTCTACTCTATATCACTATATGAGATTTTTCTCTAGGTATAGCTAACTAGCTATTGCATAAGATGTATACATTTTCAATCAAGTCAAACATGTGTTGTCATTGAACAAATCGTTGGCTATATATTCATGCCTAGAAAATTTGGTGGTACAGATTTGTACTTCATGATGCATGCAAAAGTTGTTCGATATAAATGTTGTGTGTTTATGAAATATTATTGTTTTTTGGCAAATATATGTAGCGCTTAGGGCAACATATCTCTATTATATGTGGCAACACATGGGGACACCAAAAAATAGAAAAAAGAAAAAAAAGGATAACTACCCGTTTCATTTAAATAAAAGGGGAGGGGGAAGAAAAAAGTATCACATTTAAACTGAATAATAGTTTTTTGAAAAAAGCAAAATGCAAAAAATAGTTATTCTACACAATTAATTTAATTACTATATGTTTTTGCACGCATTGCGTGCATATAAGGCTAGTAAGCATTAATGACAGCTTAAATTCTCTTATATTTCCTAGAACATAAAGAATCTAGCATATAAATAAAACCACCAAATAATGCAATTAGTACCTTGTGGCACCACTACCGGCCAGTAATTACCACAACGACGCTTTTTCCCAAGAGAAAATCCAATCAACATCTTCCCCATACACCTTCCGAGAAAAATACCAATCAACTATATCGAGTATAAAGCAACAGAGCATATCACTCATTCTATAGTTTCCAGTGTTTTCCTTTCAAACCGATTAAATATTACTTCTTCCTAAATTCTATTTTCTTCTTCATTTGTATGACTCTACAATTTTGATTACAAAATTCCTCTTAATTAGTTCTACAATTTCAATTATATTTTTATCAAAATTACATATGAGCAGTACGTACTTTACTGAATTCTTCTTTCTCTTTAGGTAATTTAATTTTTCTCTGTTTTTAAGGTTCAATGGTGCCCATGACTTGTATTTTTTACGAGTTCCTTCTTTTGATCAGCATGACTTCACAAAGTAGGATTAATATGTACTTCATTAATTCTACATTCATGCATTTTGTTTGAGATGGTTCTAAGTAATATGCAGTAGCTAAGTTTTGTTACAATAAACAATCTAATATAGTTTACCTATTTTGAGAACTTAAAGACATTTCAAAACCCTATTCTTACTCTAAGAATTCCCTCAAACAACAAACCCTAAAGTAAATCGCGGCCCTGCCGCCCAACGTAGGCTCGCGTGGCCGGCCTAAGCGCGCGTTGCTCACCCGGTCGCACGGTGAGCCTGCTCCCCGTCCTATAATTTGTATGAGAGTTTAGTTTCACTTTATTCCCCTTCCTCCTTCCCCGTTATTCCCCCACCCCGTTCCCCTGATCGAGTTCTCCATCGTCCCCTTCCTCGTGTTTCCCCCCTCGTTCCCTAGCCCCATTGCTCCCCAGTTGTTCCCCTTCCCCGCTACTCCCGTTCCCCATTCCCCTGTTCGCTGTTGTTTCTTTCGTGGTTTAGTTTAGGTTTGTGTGGAAACAGGGGTGGTGCGCCAAAGCGTCACTGCGCCAGTCTCAAGCGCTAGTATCAGGGGTGGTGAACTGTCCTTATGCTTCGCCGCCTGAGCACAAGCGCCGCTACAGTCAAGGTATCGCCGCTGTAGTCAAGGTTTTGTCGACGAAGTGGGTGCCTCCTAAGAAGGCTCTTCAAACTTCACCGATTCGTTTAGTGAAGAAGCATCGTAGAAAGCCGTTTTTGGTTATGGTGGTCAATGCTTCAGTTTGTTTATGTTATGTTTTTTGTTTAAGCCTTATTAGTTTAGTTTTATCCATCTCCAATTATCCTTGCCATTTTGTTTATGGTTGTGCTAGGGTGGTAGTTAATTAGTAGTGTTAGGAGGGCACTAGTAGGATCTTGGTTCCCTATGACAAGGGATGATCTAGGAAATCCGGTCCATAAAGAAGTCGCTCCTGGAGTTGTCCACTGTTTGGTACTTGCATCTCTAGGAGTTCGAGTGTTGGGTAAGATGAGAGGCGGTTCTCAATTTAGGTTAAAACTCATATATGTTGTGGTTTGATCTTCTGGTTTAGGAATTGCAGGGTTGGATCTTCGGATCCGAAATTTGGGTGAATTAAATAACTATAATTCGCCCCAAGTTCATGTGATGATGTTTGGAGTCATCACACTTAAAAAATGCATCTTGTAGGAGGCCCTCCAATTTGATTTGGGTCAAGTGTCGACCTCCACGCATTTTGAGTTTCAGCCTTGCGAGGCAAAACTCTGGTCACCCTCGCAGTAGGGCCAAAAGTCATCAAAGAATGTGACTTGTTGGTTAGTTCAAACATTAGAATCCCAGGAAGAAATTTCTGCTCAAGGACCTTGGGATTTCTCATCTTGTGAACATAGGATTCTACAAGATGAAATGCAGCAATCTGTCTCTGAAGATCGTCTGGGTTTAGTATCTCAACAAACTCCCTCTCATTATATCATGTCTTTTTCTCCAAGAAAAATAACCCCAACCCACCAAGGTTTATTTGGACTGGATCAGCAACAAGTTGGTTTCTCTTCGTAGATTATGTAAGAGCAGCGCAAGTGAAGCTCACCTTAGTGTTTGTTTGTTTTCTATTTCATGTTGTTGGTTATTCCTCCTTATTTGGAGAAGATGTAATTAGTAAAGAATAAGAGAAATAAAAGGAGAGAAAAAGAAGGAGAGAAGTGAGAAATCAAGAAACATTTATTGGCAAATTATTTTGCGATAATTTACATCATTAGTTTCTTAGTAATAGGCTGATTATAAATATGTAATCAGATTGATAGTTAATATATTCAGAAATTGTAACATTGTAAGATAGTTCATATTTATAGAGAAACATTACATTTTTGAGTTATACCATCGAATATTAGTTTATATTTTATAAACACTTTGTGAGTTGTTTTATTATATCATAGAGATATAATTATTAGCCTATTTTATTTATACACGAAAGGGAAAACGAATATTATTCCGCTGCAAGATTATTTGTGATCTTTCCCAACAGTCTGGTATCAGAGCCGGATACGTACATACACGTTGTATAAAACAAAATGGAAGATTCGATGGTAAGCATATCGGGAATGATTAAATTGACGTCGTCCAACTATTCCATGTGGAAGTCTCGAATGGAAGATATCCTTTATTCTAAAGATTTGTTTAAACCCATCAAGGAAGAAAATAAACCGGAAAATAAAACCGAAGATGCATGGAAATTGGATAATCGAAAGGCAGTCGGGTTGATACGACAACATATTGATCAAAGCATTTTTCAACATGTTGCTAATGATACCTATGCCTACAAGCTTTGGAAAAAGCTTGAGTCAATGTATGAAAGGAAGACAGCTTTAAATAAAGCTACATTGGTGAGAAGGTTGGTTCGTCTTCTATACAAAGAAGGTAAAAATATGGCTGAACACATGAATGAATTTCAAGGCATTGTTAATCAGCTAACAAATGTTAGCATGACAATTGAAGATGAAGTCCAAGCCTTATTACTCCTTATCTCATTACCCGATAGTTGGGAAACTCTTGTTATCTCATTGAGCAATTCAGCTCCGAATGGTAAACTCACTCTTGACATGGTGAAAGATAGCTTGTTCAATGAAGAAGCTAGAAGGAAAGAATTTGCCTCCACAAATAATCAAACTGAAGCACACATTGTTGAAAGTCGAGGGAGACCAATTTTTAGAAGCTCCCAAAGTCAAGATAAATCGAGAGGCATATCGAAATCCAAGAAGAGATTCACTTGCTTTTATTGTCATAAGGCAGGACATAAGCAAAGTGAATGTAGAATATGGAAGCGGGACATGAGATCAAAGAATGACAAGAGTAGTGATAATGAAGACAAGAAAAATGTCATGGCTACAGTAGTTGGTGACGAAGTTTATTTTGTAGGTGATGACTCATGTTATAACCTTACAAATGAAGATTGTAGTTGGGTGATTGATATAGGTGCTTCATATCATCTAACTGCAAACAAAGATTACTTTACATCTTACACTAGTGGCGATCTTGGTTTTGTGAGAATGGGAAATAATGGATCCTCCAAAATTATTGGTGTTGGAGATGTTTGCTTGGAAACCAATGCAGGGTGTAAGCTAACACTACACGATGTCAGACATGTTCCAGATATTCGGCTGAATTTGATTTTAGCTGGTAAACTTGATGATGAAGGGTATGCAAATCACTTTTCAAATGGAAAGTGGAAATTGTCAAAAGGCTCGATGATTGTTGCTCACGGAAAGAAGCAACAAACCCTTTTATGTCACAAATGGGAAGCTCAGCTCACAGTTGAATGTAGCTGAAGAATGTTCTACTGAGCTATGGCATAAGCGGCTCGGACATATGAGTGAGAAGGGATTGCAAATCCTCACTCGAAAGCAACTCCTTCCTTTGAAGGATGCTAATTTCAAATCATGTGTTGATTGTTTGGCAGGATAACAACACAGAGTTTCATTTCGAAGAAATTCACCATCTAGAAGATCCCGGGTTCTAGATTTGGTTCATACAGACGTTTGCTCTATGATAGAAAAATCTCTTGGTGGTGCATCTTATTTTGTCACATTTATTGATGACCATTCCAGGAAAGTGTGGGTCTATCTTCTCAAGAGTAAAGACCAAGTCCTTGATGCGTTCAAGGAGTTTCATGTAAAAGTAGAGAGAGAAATGAGCATGAAGTTAAAATGTGTGAGATCCGATAATGGTGGTGAGTATAGAGGTCCATTTGAAGAATATTGCAGGAGGTATGGGATAAAGCTCGAGAAAACTGTCCCAAAAACACCTTAGCAAAATGGTCTCGCTGAAAGAATGAATCGAACGATCACCGAGAAAGTCCGTTCAATGTTATCTCATGCAAAGTTACCCAAATCATTTTGGGGGGAGGCAGTTAAAACTGCAGTTCATTTGATTAATCTTTCTCCTTCAGTTCCTCTTGATGGTGATGTTCCACAAATGATATGGTCTGGGAGGAAAGTTAACTATGAAAGTTTAAAGGTGTTTAATTTGGCTGTAGAGCCTTCGTTCACATCCCGAGGGATGAAAGATCAAAACTTGATAGCAAGACAAAACAATGTATTTTTCTTGGCTATCCTGAAGATGAGTTCGGTTATAGGTTATGGAGTCCTACTAAAAGAAAGATTGTCAGGAGTAGAGATGTTGTCTTCTTTGAAGATCAAACCATTGAAGATATACAAAAAGTGGAAAAATCTACAACATCCCATGAAGAATCACCTATAATCATGAATCCAGTTCCTTCTCCGGATATGATTTATGATCACGGGGGAGAAGTACACCAAGAAGATCAACCTCACCATATAGATGATGACGAGGATGATAATAATGAGAATGTGGAACAGATGACACAACAAGAGAGGCAACCACTAGAGTTAAGAAGGTCTAGCAGAGATAGACGACTTCCAGCAAGACTTGCTAGTGGTGATTATCAGTTGCTTACTGAAGGGGGAGAGCCAAAGTCTTATGAAGAGGCTATAAGAGATAACCACCAGAAAGAGTGAATGCAAGCCATGCAAGATGAGATAAAATCCTTGCATGAGAATCACACATTTGATTTGGTACAATTACCAAAGGGTCGACGAGCACTCAAAAATAAGTGGGTGTTCAGATTGAAGACTGAAAAAAATAATCCGCAACCAAGATACAAAGCAAGGCTGGTTGTGAAGGGGTTCAGTCAAAAGAAAGGTATTGACTTTGAAGAAATATTCTCACCAGTGGTGAAAATGTCGTCAATACGAGTTATTCTAGGCATGGCAGCATGCATGGATTTAGAAATTGAACAGCTAGATGTGAAAACAGCCTTCCTACATGGTGATTTGGAAGAAGAAATATATATGGAACAACCTGAGGGATTTCAGGTTAAGGGAAAAGAGCACATGGTATGTCGTTTGAATAAGAGCTTGTATGGTTTAAAACAAGCTCCTCGCCAGTGGTATCGAAAATTTGAATCCTTTATGAAGGACCATAAGTATCACAAGACGACATCAGATCATTGTGTGTTCATTACAAGATTTGCAGATGGAGATTTTATTATTTTACTCCTCTATGTTGATGATATGTTAATTATTGGTCGTGATACCAATAAAATCGCCAATTTGAAAAAGGCAATGAATAAATTATTTGCCATGAAAGACTTAGGACCAGTAAAACAGATACTGGCATGAAAATCACCCGTGACAGGAAAAATAAGAAGTTATGGTTGTCACAAGAAAGATATATTGAGAAGCTATTCGAGAGGTTTAACATGCATAAGGCTAAACCAGTAAGTTCTCCACTTGCAGGTCATTTTAAGTTGAGTTCTCAACAATATCCTACAAGTGATAAAGAAAAAGAAGAAATGGATAAAGTTCCTTATGCATCTGCAGTTGGCAGTTTGATGTATGCTATGGTTTGTACAAGACTAGACATTGCCTATTCAGTAGGTGTTGTTAGTAGGTTTCTCTCTAATCCAGGGAAAGAACACTGGGAAGCTGTGAAATGGATATTAAGGTATCTACGTGGCACGTCAGAAATGTGCCTATGCTTTGGTCAAGGAGATCTTGTGTTAAAAGGATACACAGATGCAGATATGGCAAATGATATTGATTCGCGAAAGTCGGTATCAGGTTATATGATGACTTTTGCAGGGGGGCTATATCATGGCAATCAAGATTACAAAAATGTGTTGCTTTATCAACAACAGAAGCTGAGTATATTGCCGTGATAGAAGCTTGCAAAGAGCTGTTGTGGATGAAGAATTTCCTACAAGAGCTAGGAATTATACAAGAAAATTATATACTTTATTGTGACAGTCAGAATGCTATTCATCTGGGGGAAAACCCACCTTTCATGCCCGTTCTAAACATATAGATGTAAGGTATCATTGGATACGAGAGGCCGTTGAAGCCAAGCTGTTGCATTTGGAAAAGATCCATACTGACCACAATGGCTCAGATATGATGACCAAAGTATTGACCGTGCAAAAGCTTGATGTATGTCGAGTGGAAGCGGGTTTATCAAAAATCTTATAATAAGTCGGAAGGGGGAGATTTGTTAGTTATTCCTCCTTATTTGGAGAAGATGTAATTAGTAAAGAATAAGAGAAATAAAAGGAGAGAAAAACAAGGAGAGAAGTGAGAAATCAAGAATCATTTATTGGCAAATTATTTTGCGATAATTTGCATCATTGGTTTCTTAGTAATAAGTTGATTATAAATATGTAATCATATTGATAGTTAATATATTTAGAAATTGTACCATTGTAAGATAGTTCATATTTATAGAGAAACATTACATTTTTGAGTTATACCATCGAATATTAGTTTATATTTTATAAACACTTTGTGAGTTGTTTTATTATATCATAGAGATATAATTGTTAGCCTATTTTGTTTATACACGAAAGGGAAAACGAATATAATTCTGCTGCAAGATTATTTGTGATCTTTCCCAACACATGTTTAGTTGTGATAGTGTTAGTTTGTAATCCTGTTTTTAATTAATGTAAATTTTTACGATGTCAAAAAAAAGTTTTGTTTTAACTTATTTTAATTTTTCTATTTGTACTTCGGTAGGTAATTGGAAATCTAGAGAAGATGATCTATCTACAAAAATTTTGGACTCTAGGTTGATCGGACTAGAAAATGGAAGATGATTATTTCTATAGTGCTCTATTAATTTTGATATTTTGAGACTCTTATTATTTTCACCACTTTTGGTGTTTAATTTTGAGGAGTGATTTTTTTTTTATAATTTGGGTTTTCATTAATTGGGGATTGTAAAAGAATTATAGAGTTGATGGTTCGCAGGGAGAGAAACGTGGAATATTGATTTTTGCATGAAGGTAGTTTTAATAGGAGAAAGCATTGTTTTAATAGATGGTGTGCAAGGAGATAAACATGGAATATAAAGCTTGGCTTGGCTCACTTGGTATGAATTTCATCTCATGACCTTAAGGTTAGCAGTTCAAGTTCCACCAAGTGAAGAGCACTTGAGGAGAATCTCCCTTACAACTCCACCTCCTTCCAAGTGCATGGGCCTCTGTGTTGGGCCTTGTACGATGGCACTCTAGAGGTTATTCATCTTACCAAATCAAAAAAAAAGGAAGGAGATAAACATGGAATCTTATTTTTTTGCAAGAATAATGTAGGTAAAAAAGACAGTTTGCACTTTGCAGGAAGTTCAATTGTGGTATTTATTCTTTTTTCTTTAACATGATATTTTAGAGAAAGCAAATTTATTGAGTTAACAAATGTAATTTGGTGACAACTCATCCTATTAACAACACTACATCAAATGAATCAGTAACTTAAATCAATAATTATACTAGATTACATTGGAATAAGAAAAAATTAATTAATGGTGGTAATTTGTTGTTTCTTATTGTAGACACCAAATTTTGAACCCTTTTTCGGATATATAAAGGTTTTGAAAAATAAAAATAACAAAATCGTCATGCATCGTGGAGCGTGCGCCCCGGAGCGCGAGTTTCATTCCGTCGCACGATTTTCCATTTTTGCGTATTAGTCATACAGTCTCGGCTTAGAAACGTAATTTTCTGTGAGTCGTAGTCAATAGCTACAACCACCGTAGTCGTAGTCGTAGTTGCAGTATAATCATGCTCGTCTTTATTAATTTGACGAATTTTCGTTAATTGTCTTAAGTTAGTCTTTCGGAAAAATGAAAAACGAGTCGCGATTAGGCGTCGGGATTTTAGTCGTATCCCAAAACCGGCATTAATCAGTTTTCTTGATGGTCAAGTCATTGTTCATTGGATAAGGAATAAGAATATATTCTTTATCCACTAAACACATCCTTTATCCATTAGTTAGAGAATAAGAATCATGAAAAGATGTGAGAATAAGAATCAAATCCCATGTGTAAGAGGGGGGAAATCCGGATTCTTTCCGGAAAAATCAAGTGTGCGCCACAAGCATGCTCTGCGCCAGACGCAAAACCTTGCACCTAGCGCAAGGTGCTGTGCCTAGCGCAGCTTCCTGCACTAGGCGCAGCTTCCTCATCAGTTTCGTTTTGCACAATTTTCGATGCATTTTTTTACGTATTAGGATGTTTAGGGAAAAATATTTTCTGAAAATCTGATTTTGCCTCATTTATGAGAACATCCAAAAAGAATAAGAATATTTGTGTTTCCAAAGAGATTTGATGATGTCATTAGGGTGAGGTCATTAGAGTGATGTCATTAAGGTGATTAAGGATGAAGAAAATCAGATTTTTTGGGTGAAAAATCTGATTTTCTACCTCTTTGAAACCCTAGTTCACCTCCTTCATTTCTCTATAAATACCTTCATTTTTTCCACTTCAAGACCAGGTTGAAAAAACACAATTCAACTTCACTCTTATCTTCTCTACTACTCTTCTCCTCCATAATCTTTCCATCTAAGCCAAAGTCTTGATAAGTAAGTAAAAGAAGTTCATCAAAAGGGAAAAAGATAAAAAGAGTTTAAGTTAGTAATTAAGTGGATTTAGAAACTCACTTAGAAATTGAGAAAATCACAAAAAAGGTAGAAAATTTACAAAAAAGAAGTGCATCATTGAGCTAGCAAGGTAAAGTGAAAACTCTTGTTTATTTTTTATTATCTTCTTATATTAATCATCTACTAACTTCTTCCTTGTTTTCTTCTTATCATTTTTTTAATCTTTGGAGTGATTTTGGTATGTGGAAGTCCTAATAGGTTCCCAACCTTAAATCACCCCACCTAGAATAGTCACCTCTAATGGGGTGACTCTTAGGAAACAATGTGATTATGTGATTTTCCTTAATCAAGTTTTTATTCATCACCAAAAATGTTTTCATAAAAAAATTCAAGACAAGTTGTGCATAAACATCTCCATAAAAAAAGAAAATGTGATGCTATAATTATAATCAGTTTTAATTTCGTACTACAATTTATTTTTCGTCTCTATTATCAGAATAGTTTGTAGGATTTAATATTTTTCCTATGAAGTGCAAGATGTTTCCAGCAACTGGGCTTTGGAATTTCTAAAAAACGAATTTCTTGTAAATAATTAAAAATCATACAACTTTGTTGTGCAAAACTGATTTTGTCCAGTTCCACCTAAACTTGTTCTGTCAATAAAGTTTAAAATAAAATTATTTAGATAAAACTAAAATATCAAGTTTGAAGAAAACATCAGTAGATTTTCAAAAATATAACAATCATGTTCATATGAATTTTATACAATTTTACATCATTTTTACAATACCATTCATGTAAATCACTAAATTCCAGAAATTGATTTTCCTTTCAGTTAAGGAAATAAATAAATAAAAAGGTCTTAAAAGTGTCCAATTCAAGTTAATATTTCCAATCTAGCTCTTCAAAGTGTCTAGAATGTTCATACCAAAATTTACTTCTAAATAAGTTCAATAAGTTAGATCTCAAAGAACAATTTCAATAAAGGTCCTCTTTTGACCAGTTTTGACATAAAATTCACCATACTTCAAGTTATCGCTAAAACCTTGTGAAATTTTGACACAACATAAATAACTCACTGATCTATCCATAGATGTATCACAATCTCAATTTGACTCTTTCTACAGAAAGTTATGATTTTTGTAAGTTAGTATAAGAACAAAAGTGTAATCTGAAAAATGAAATAAAGTGATTAACTCAACTTTCATAAAAAAATATTTTCTTTTCACACGAAAATGTTAATTAAAAGTCATTAAATTTTGAGTTTCTCTTAAAATGGCTCATTTCATCATGTAAATAAAAATCAATAAAATTGTCATAAAAAATCAAATCAAAGGAGTTAATTAATCTTTAACTTTCACAAATTCACAAGTTTATAAATAAACATGAATTCCAAAGCCCATTCAAGGAAATGAAGATCAAGGAGCATCATGGTGAAGATCAAGATTGAAGAATTGTATAGATCATAGGTTTTGTACATTTTGTTGTAATAATGATTCTTTGTAAATAGTTATTGCATCACTCAATTAATAAATAAACATGGAGATGTTTATGCATAATTTTCATAAATAATTCCACAACTCTTTTTAATAAAATGAGCAACCAATGTTACAAATATTGCATGTTGGGCCAATATATCATAGTATATGAATCAAATGACCCAATCTCAATTAAGAGTAAAAATTGCAAATCTAACTAAGTTAAATTGTATGATGATCCATCTTACATTTTAAAAATGTGTTCTCCATATTCAAATGGATTAATTATATAATTTGACATAATTAGATTGGTAATTATGATCTCCGAATTGATTTTAGGCCGTTTCACGTGTCTCGCTTTAAATGGCCAAATTCCAATTAGCCAAACACAAATCTCCAAATTCGATCTCATATTGATCGTTTCTCTCCAAATGACTTAATAATCTTCAATAAAGATTATTTCTCAAAAGCCTTCAATTAGGAAGCAAACCTTCTAAGACCTCTCGAAAATCATAAACGTGATCACTATTAAGGTGGTTATTTCGATCCCCGATTAATCGCTAATTAGAGCGGTTGACACAAATTTCTTTTAATCACTAATTAGAGTGATTGCCTTAAACCCTAATAATCGTTAATTAGGACGATTATTCTTCTCATTTTTAATCACTAATTAGAGTGATTATTTCAAACCCTAATAATCGTTAATTAGGACGATTATTTTCCTCATTTAATCACTAATTAGGGTGGTTATCTTAAACCTTGGTTAACCACCAATTAGGGTGATTAGCTTAACCTTTCATTATATTTAATCACTAATTAGAGTGATTATCTTAAACCTTAATAATCATCAATTAGGGTGATTATTTCCTAACCTTCATTGTTAATCACTAATCAAGGTGATTATCTTTCCATGAATAATCACTAATTAGGGTGATTACTTATTTCCTTCCTTATTAATCACTAATTGAGGTGGTTATCTTAAATCTTCATATTTAATCACTAATTAAGGTGATTATCTTAATCTCATTTCAATCACTAAGTGGAGTAATTACCTCATTTTAAATAGATTTGTTTAATTCTAAAGGAGAGTTATTCATAATCTATTCCCCCCTCTTCTTTCCCCAGTGGAATTGGCCATTTAGGGCGAGACATAAGCTCGAACTACGACGGTTTTGATCCATGAGTGGATTCCAATCCCGCAATGATTGGTACGTAGTGCAACTTCAGTGCTCAAACCTACCATGTACAAATGATATATTGGTCCTAAATAAAAATAGTTGATGTGTGTATGTGCAAACTATGTGATTTTCTTTCTTTTTAATAGCCATGATTACCTTAAAATGGAAAATAACGCATTTAGTAAGAGCCCGTTCTTTAGAACGGAAGAGGAGACGAGTTCCAGACGTTCGCACCTCTTAACCTAAACCCCGAACCCTATCTCATGGTATGAAAGACCAACTTTCAAAAAGCCTTATCCATATGAAGTCATCATCGTTTTAAATGATTTTTCTTGAAATTGATTTTAAAACGATTTATTAAATAAATTTGTCCCTATTCAAATATTAATAGGGTGGCGACGTCCAAGTTTTCTAAAACTCATAGTCCAATGAGAGACTTTCGTGGGATTCAGACCGTTAATTAAGACAGTCAAAAATCGGATACCACAGGCTGGCGACTTCACTGGGGAAATTACGTCCACTTGAAGTATATGAGATTTAAACCTGAACAATGCGTTGTTTTCCATATGTATATATAATAAAATGTTAATCATGGCTATTCCCAATTTAATTTTTGTATATAGCATGCTTATGTGAAAATTACGTGTGCTTGGTAGTTTATCGATCCATACATGTGCACTCTTTTTAACCATTTTCTTATTAGGTCTGATACCTCTGTCTATTGGCAAGGGTCAGAATTTTAGAATGACAAATTAATGAATTAAGGGCGTAAAACCTGCATCCGAGAGCTATTGCGACCGGCTCTGTCAGGAGCGTCCACCCTCGATGGACACAATGGAAGTGACTCGAGGCCACTTTAACATAATCTCTCCGTAAATGAATCACCCTTTAGTTGACTTTTAGGACACAAGGTTCCATGCACAAATAATGTCCTTTATTTATTTCAGTTATTGAATAATGTGAAAAAATTTCAAAAATTCCTCAGTCCGTTTTCAGCCGGTCAATATTTCAGTAATCATTAACTGTAGCTGAATTGCTGCTGAAATGATTATTGAAATATAAAGAGTATTCTTGTTTATTTATCACCAGTGTCATAAAAAAAATGTGTGTGCTCACCCATTTTCAAAAAACTCACATTTACTTCATAATTCTTTTTCAAAAATAAAAATTGATTTTTTAAAAAGAAAGAAAAAAAATCTTATTTTGAAAATATGATCCCAAAACAAAAACAAAAACAAAAAAAATGAAAAATGAAAAAGAGTCATAATCACGAGTTCAAAACGTGTCATGATTAGGAATTAGAATGTAATTAAAACTGTATAGTCTAAAATACAAGAAGTCTAGTCTAAAAAATTGACTAAAAAAAATGTGTCTAATCAAAAGGGATAATCACATTTCAAAAAAAAAAAGAGAAAAAAAATTCTTCCATTTCCTGCTAAGAATCATAAAAGAAATTCGTTATTTTATGACTAACATTGTTAGCGTGTACATTTCAGGTATTTCAAATTAGTCTAATCCTAAGAGGTGGAACAGACGTATTCAAACAGGAGAATACATGGTCTAGCGCCTAGCAGACTGAACTCGAAAAAGGTTGAGAAGCACCCGAGTACTTCACATCAGTCTAATCCTAAGAGGTGGAACATACGTATTCAAATAAGAGAATACATGGCATGGCACCCGACAAACTGAAGTACCTGAATCATTTAATTGCTTTTATAGTGTAGGTAGAGCTACGTGCGGCTTGATCCCCTAAGAAAAAAAAACAACAAAAAAAAATCTAATGTTGTATGCATCTATCTTAGTTTCTCTTCTATATAATGTACTAAAAGGGGTACGTAGGCAATTCATTTCCTGAGTGCAGCTGCAAAAAAAAAAAGAGAAAAATTATGTAAAATTTAATATATCAGAACTACGTTGGGCCTGATTCTCCATTCAAAAAAACATCACAAGAAAAATTTCTTCCCGAAATCCAAATCCACTTATGGAGGAGATACGTAGGCAACCTTCGGGTGCAGCCCCTTTTGCATCTAAATTTTTCTTTTGCGGTTTCAGCGCTTAGAAGCAATCAATAGATGCAGATCACTACAAAGAAGAACGATATATGGGGCATTATAATTTGCCAAAATGAGGACACAGGCCTCGTTATACCTCTTTTCTCTTATTTTTGTAGTAACTGGAAATGGAAGGATATTATCAAATTGATTTTGAAAAATGTTTGTGCATTATCCCAAAACAAATGAGTCCAAGAGTGGCAGTTTAAAATATAAATAAAAAGTTCAAGTCTAAAAAAAAAAGAATAACAAGTCAAAGAAATCTAATGAAAAATCTCAAAACAAATGGTAGAGTCAAGGTTTTACACCTTTTTCAAATATATCATTTCTTTCATTCCCTGCAAAAAAAAAAAGGAGAAAAGAAGAAACGAAGTTTGGACAAACTTCTGTGCTAAGCCTTCATCTCATTTCACAGGAACTCTGCCTGGGCTCGCTCAGGATCTAGGCTAATTCACCGAAGTTCTGACCATAGTGAACGGTCTCTGTCAGTAATACTGTCATCCTTGTCTACACCAGCTGTATTATCTGCTACACGTCTCAACAACATGTCTGAAATTCCGAACAACGAGCACCAACAAAACTCTACCCCTCCACCTGATCCAATGATTGAGCTCCGAGGACTTGTCCAGGCCATGCTTGACCGACAGGATAATATTGAGTAAATTGTGTTGGCCATAATGCGCCAAAGCGCCCAGATGCCTCCTCTTCCTCCGGAGTCAAAAGTAGCTTCGCCTTTTCATCTTGAGCCTCTGAACAATGAGAGAGAAATTCCCACTAAACTCGAGGAAGAAGTAGTTAAGCTCAAGGAAGTTTTAAAAGGCATGACTAAGGCTGAACCATGGATGGACATTCATGGGTTAACACTTTTTCCAAAGGCACGCTTACCTCATGGTTTCAAGATGCCTAACCTGACAAAGTTTGATGGGACCGACAGCCCCACCAATTTCTTAAAAATGTACATAGGGGCAATGAGTCCCTGGGGAGTGGAAGAATCTTTGATGGCCCAACTCTTTCAACAGTATTTAGATGGTGCTGCAGCACATTGGTTCCTCAACCTCGAAAACACAAAGAAATCCACTTGGGCTGACATAGTCAGAGAGTTCTCAAACCAGTACAAATATAATGAAGAAATTGATGTTACTAGAAGGGATCTGGAGACAACTTCTCAAAACCTTAATGAGACATTTTCTTCATTCATCACTCGATGGAGAAACAAGGCTTCCAAATTGATGAGTAGGCCTAATGAGGATGAACAGCTGCAAATGGTTGTGAAGAATTTTCTTCATGTCTATCAGAAGCATATGACATACCAATATTTCCCGACTTTCAAAGCTTTGATTGCTACGGGAACTCTAGTTGAGGATGCTGTGAAAAGGGGAGATATCAAGAAAGATGAACCTACCGGCGGCACTACTTATAATGCAAAGTTTGGAAATAATAAAAGAACTCCAAACAATGATTCAGCAGCTCCTAAGACAACTAATGCGATCCATGTCATTGGCGCATCGTCTGCATTCCAGTTGCGACCACAAAGGAACTTTACTCCTTTGAACATGACTTATTCCCAAGCTCTCTCCAAATTAAAAAAGGCCAATCTCATTCAACCCTTGAATCCACGCCCACCTCCTAAAAATCCTTACCCTGGTTATGACTCAAATCAAAACTGTGAATACCATCAAAGCCCGGGGCATAATACTGAAAACTACACGGCTCTAAAGCATCAAATTCAAAACCTTGTGGATGATGGAAAACTTTCTCTGGGATCCATCTCCAATAAACCAAATGACTCTCAACCTAACATCACAAAAAAAAAACCTTCCTAATCATAAACCCTCATTCGCCATTAATGACATCTCTGCTGCTTCGGAAAGATGCGATCCAATTCAGTTAATCCGCAAGACAGTTCCTCAAATGTATGAAATGCCGATAGCCGTAGGTTATAAGTGCCTAGTCTATGACTATTCCACTCAAGAAAAAGTCAAAATGATGCCTTGTAAAGACCCCAACTTCACTCTCAACAAGGATACATTCTCTGACATGTGTGGAACTTTGGAGTATGATGGTGCCTTCTTCATTTTGGACTCTGATGCTGATGAAGATGCCTCTTCGGTCTTAACAATTGTGGAGAAAAATACTGGAGGACATTCCACCACTCCAAACACATACCGGCGCCCCATCTGCCTCGATGATCTTAGTGATGAGGAGTACGTGGATATATCTCATTTGACTAGAGCAGGTCGCCATTTTAAACCATCCCATTTGGAGGATGAAAATCCTTTGGAGGTATTGAGAAGGAAGGAAAAGGGCAAAGAGCCAATAACAGAGGAAAGTAGCAAGGAAGATGATGCTATCAAGCGCATGAAAGAAGTAAATGCTAATGTTTCCATCTGGAAATTGTTAATGCATTCCCAGCCTCATAGGGCAGCTGTTCTAAAGCATCTTAATGAAGCCTCTATAAGCTCTTCTATAACACCTGACCAGATGGTGGGGCTCATTCATGGGGTAGATCGAACTCTCATGTTCACAGACAATGATCTCCCTAACAATATCAACCACAACAATTCATTACACATCACTATACGCTGTAATGGATGGGAGATACCTAGGGTGTTGATCGACAATGGCTCCGCAATCCAGTTTTCCCTCTGCGTGTGCTAACAAGGCTTGGGTATTCAAAAGAAGATATGGTACCATCCAACCAGGTGGTCAGAGCATATGATAATGCTAAGAGAGAAGTATTGGGTTTGATCAGCCTCCTCATTGAATGTGGTCCCGTGGTAAGGAAGGTGGAATTCATGGTCATTGACATACAAGCCTGTTTTAACTTCTTATTTGGAAGACCATGGCTGCATGAGAACAGGGCAGTAGCCTCTACTCTACATCAGAAGGTAAAGCTTCTCACTGATCAGGGTGCTGTGACTATTTGGTGATCCAGAAATTATGACCACCTCCAACGCCGGAAAATCGGTATTGTATCTGAACGAAGTGGAGGGCACTAGGTTGGATGGTTATACTATCCACTGTATTCTAGCAGCACCTGAAAATTCATGGATGAATGAGGTTCCAACAGCCACACCAGATGAAAGTGATGAAGAAACAGAACCAGAATATAGTGAGGATGACGAGGAAGAGGTAGGAGCTCCAAGCATCGACACACATAATACGTCATCTGGAGCACCGGAAGAATATTGTGTCGGCAATCCTCAAGATGATGATAATGACTCAAAGAAGAGATCTAGGACAGATGATTTTGATCTGAACTTTAATGTAGTGGGTCTTATCCGAGAAGTTCACACCGAATCACTGATTCTCTTTCCAGGATATCAACATGAAGATCACTATCGTGAATTACCCCAATTCAGAAAATTTGATGGGAACGGTGATCCTTTTGTCCACTTAGTGGGATTTGTGAATGTCTTGCATCCATGGGGTATACCAGAGGAAGATTACCCCATGTTGTTTGACAAGAGTTTAGAAGGACCAGTTCTGGACTGGTACTATTCTTCAGGTTGTGTAGAGAGGGCTAGTTGGGAAAATGCTAGCCAAGCCTTTGTTAATTGGGCTTTCGAGCATAAACAGACTGATGTCAAGAAGCTGAAGTTAGTCACTTTGCGTCAGAGTGCCTTAGAAACCTTCTCGCACTTTTATTCGAGATGCACTCATATCCGCACAAAACTTCGTTTTCCTATTACTGATCGGGAATTCATGCTCATATTGTTGTGAAACCTGAACGATTTCTATTATCGTCACATGGTTACTATCAAATACACCTCCCTCAGCCACATGGAACAGCATGGTTTTGACATCGATGCTTTGAAATTGCAAGAAAAACGACCTCGGGAAGATTTTGAAATTCCCAATACAAATCCAAGGGTTTATGCTAAGATGGATGAACCATTGAGTATGGTGTATGATCGTCTTTGGAGGCAAGGTATACTTCAAGTTCCAGCGCATGTGCACTATTTACCCCTTCCTGGAACAGCATGAGCAAACTCTGCGTTTATTGTCGTCAATTTGGGCATGAAACTGATCGATGCCATGACCTTTACTACAAAGTGCAAAGCCTGATTGATCGAGGCATCATTAGTCCAACCCACAAAGAAGTACATGCAAGGAAGGTGTTGTCACATCCGCGACCGCAATCCCAAGTCGATATCTTTCGCAAATTGGTTGAACAAGGTAAGATTCATCCACTTCTCAGACGCCCAGGGGCGAGTCCAGTAGGGTCAGATCTTCGCAAGTACTGTCAATATCATCAGTTGCATGGTCACGGCACAAACCAATGTCATGCTCTCAGCTATCGCATCAAGCAAATCACCAACATAGCTCTTGTCTACCGCAAAGCTAATTGATCATCTCACATAAAGGAAAAAATCTTCGGTAAAAGTCCTGTAGGGGGTTAGCCCAATATATATTTTATATATATATATATATATATATATATATATATATATATATATATATATATATATATAAAATCTTTCAGCTTGTTAGTATCAGAGAACTACGTGCAGCTTGAATCCCCATTATCACTTACACTTGCACTGCGAAATCACTCCACCTATGTAACACTTGGGGTACGTAGGTAGCTCAATATGAGTGCAGCTGCTTTATTAAATAAAAAACTTTAGTTCTTTCTAAAATAACGAACTACGCTGAGTCTGATTCCCCATAAAATGCACTTGGAGCAATGGGGATATGTAGGCAACCTTCGGGCTCGACTCAAATATATTAACCATTGTATTTCAGGCAATGTGATCAGAATTCAAGATGCCAGTCATCACAGGAGCAATTTCAGAATGCTGAATTGACGCATCAATGGGGATACAGGCCCTAATCTCTATATTTTCTATCTTTGTTCAAATATTAAGCAGGGAATGGAAGAATGAAAAAATCTGTTTTCAACCCCAATGGCAGTAAAATCATTTAAAAAGGTCAAAATAAAGTCAAAAAATAAAAAAAAATAATAAATGATAAAAAAGCAAAATTGCGAAGGTGGACCATTCCAGTCAAAATATGGCAAAGTTGTTTTCGAAAATTTTCTTTACTCTGCAATGCATTCTGCAATATGTAGCCTTCTTTTCTTTTCTTTTAATTCTTTTTCTCTACCTTTAGGTCCAAAAAGAAGAAATTTATCCCTTCTCTAAGGATGACCAATTACTGTAAAAAAACAAACACCTCAGCCCTACCCACGAATGCGGACAAAAAGCCTGTAGGGATTGCCATGCAACCTCTGTCCAAAGGATTTCAAATTATGATGAAGATGGGTTATACTCAAGGAGCCGGATTAGGCGTGATGGTAGGGGAATGAAGCAACCAATCCCCGTAGTAGACAAGAAGAACCGACATGGATTAGGATATGATCCGGGCAGCACTTCTCAAAACACCAAAAAACCTTCTTCTACCCTCAATGGTCAGTTCATCCTGCAAGGAGATACTGAGCCATACTATGAGTTTCCAGAACCTTGGCTTAGTAGGAAAGAACAGAGGATTTTACCGGGATTGGAAATATTCTTCAATGAGGCTAGAAATCTAGACTTAATCAAAAGTTGGTTTGTCCAAAAACAAAAAATGAAAAAACAAAATGACTAGGTGGATAATCTGGAACATGGAGTTCTTAAGAAGCTTTTCGCTTCTGAGTCCTCTAGGGAAGGGGATTTTGACCCGGTGTCTTTGATGATACCTTTTGGCGAAAGCATTGAACATAAGTGGAGTATTGAGTGTCAGGCAAAAGACGGGCCTATAGAATATAAAATGTTTTTAGGAAACCATCGTCCACATCCATCTCATGAAAATACCTTTTTACCCCTTTCAGATGGATATCATACTGATAGCTCATCTTCCAGTCAATCTACCTTGCATACCCAGTCAGAAGACTCTGATAGTGAGGAAATTGAATATGAACCTTTATCTAAGTACATTTGCATGCAAGATGTTATTTCTTACAGTGAATTTAATAATAATGAATCACTTGATACAATTGAAACATATATAAAACCCATGGAAGAGTCCATTGTAATTAATATTGGTATAGAAAATACTGTAAAAGAAGTCAAAATAGGTTCATCCCTCTCCCCAACTGAACAATCTATGATTATTGCATTATTAAAAGATTATGTAGATGTGTTCGCATGGTCTTATGCTGATATGCCTAGTGTTAATAGAGAAATTACGGAACATCGCATTCCGTTACATCCTGAAAGCAAGCCTAAGCAGCAAAAGCTCCGCCGAACGATGCTAGAGGTTAGTTTGAAAGTGAAAGAAGAAATCCAGAAACAGCTTGATGCCAAATTCATCCAAGATGTAAAACATCCGAGTTGGCTCGCCAATATAGTGGTCGTACCTAAAAAGGATGGGAGAGTTCGGGTATGCATTGATTTTCGAGATTTGAATGCTGCATCACCAAAAGATTGCTTTCCTTTACCCTACATCGATGTTCTTGTTGATAGTACGGCTGGTCATGCAATGTTTTCCATCATGGATGGACTCTCAGGGTATAATCAAATACTCATGGCTCAAGAAGACATGACAAAGACATCTTTCATCACTCCATGGGGCACTTTTTGCTACCGAGTTATGCCTTTTGGTCTTAAGAATGCCGGAGCCACATATCAAAGGGCTGCAACCACTATCCTTTATGACCTCATCCACGACATTGTGGAGGTTTATGTAGATGACATGATTGTGAAAAGTGAAGATCGTGAGCGGCATATTCCTGCATTAAGGTCCTTCTTTGAAAGAATCAGGAAATACAATTTAAGGCTGAACCCTCAAAAATGTGTGTTTGGCGTCACTTCGGGGAAGTTGTTGGGATTCATCGTTAGTCAAGACGGCATCAAAGTGGACTCTGAAAAGGTAAAAGCTATTCAAGAGCTACCACCGCCAAAAACAGAAAAAGAAGTAAGAGGATTTCTCGGCAGAATTCAATATATCAGCAGGTTCATCTCACAACTCACTATGAGATGTGAACCTATATTTAAAGTTGCTCAGAAAAGGGGCATCCCATGAGTGGAACGAGGATTGTTTCAGGAAGCTTTTGATTCCATGAAAGAGTACCTTTCAAATCCGTCTTTTCTAATGCCTCCTAGACCAGGAGAACCCCTAATTTTGTACCTCACTATTACAGAAATGGCTATGGGAGCTCTCTTAACCCAATATCAAGAAGGAACGAAGAAGGAAGTTGCCATATACTATCTCAGTAAGAAATTCCTTGAGTATGAGACAAGATATACCCCACTAGAAAAAGCATGTATCTCCTTGGTCTATGCCACGAAGAAGTTGAGGCATCACCTTCAAGCTCATACTACCTATCTGATCTCAAGACTTGATCCAATCAAGTATCTGTTCGAAAAACCCATTCTTAGTGAAAGATTGGCAAGATGGCATGCTATGCTTTCTGAGTTTGATATTCAATGTGTCAGCCAGAAATCTGTTAAAGGACGAGCATATCTGAAGCCCTAGCAGAAGGACCAGTGTCAGGAGATGAATATGATGATGCATTCCCTGATGAGTACTTATGCTTCATTGACAATCCACAATGGTGCATGTACTTTGATGGAGCTTCTAATAGGAGAGGTAATGGAGCAGGGGTTTTGTTAGTGGATCCCGATGGAGTCCCTATTCCATTTGCTGTCAAGCTGGATTTCCCAACAACAAACAATACGACCGAGTATGAAGCCTGCATATATGGAGTAAAGGCCGCCTTGGTAGCAGGGGGAAGACATATCACTATGTATGGAGATTCTAATCTCATCATATCTCAAACAATAGGAATTTGGAGGGTTAGAGATGAGAGACTTCAGCTCTACACAGAGTACCTTCAAGAATTGATCCCTTATTTTGATGATATCAGCTTCAAACATCTTGCTCGAGAACAAAATAGTTTCACTGATGCTTTAGCCAATCTCGCTGTTAATGTAACATGGGAAAATGGTACAAAGATCCAGTCAGTTTTAATTGAAGAAAGGAAGGGACCAACAGTGACGGTAGCACAAATCGTCTCCGCGCTGGTTCAACAAGATGATGATGATGTCTGGTATAAGGATATCAAGAATTTTCTAGAAACTATGCAATATCCAGAGGGAAGTGGCCAGAAGGACCGCATAGCTATCAGAAGGCTAACTGCTCATTTTCTCATACTAAAAGGCAGACTGTATCACAAAGGGTTTGATGGTACTCTGCAACTCTGCGTAAATGACAGCGAAAAGCAAGTCATCATGGAAGAAGTTCATGGAGGGGAATGTGGACCCCATATGAATGGAAGAATGCTGGCTCGTAAAATTTTGCGAGCAGGTTTCTATTGGAGCACTCTAGAAGGCGATTGCATCAGCTTTGTCTGCGCCTGCAAGCAATCTTAAATATTTGCTAACCTCAATCATATGCCACTTGTGTCATTACATAATATGACTTCTCCTTGGCCGCTTTCAAGTTGGGGCATAGACATGATCGGAAAAATTCATCCAAAGGCTTCAAATGGGCATCAGTATATTCTTGTAGCAATTGATTACTTTTCGAAGTGGGTTGAAGCTGCATCATTTTCAAAGCTAGGGGCAAAGCAAGTCTCGAAATTTGTGATTAACAACATCATCTGTCGGTATGGCATACCTTTTGAAATCATCTCTGATAATGGATCACAATTTGAGGGTCATTTGAAGACCACTCTCGCAAAATATGCAATCAAGTATCATCAGTCCTCACCTTATCGTCCCCAAACAAATGGAGCGGTGGAAGCAGCCAATAAGACAATCAAGACTATTGTTGCCAAGATGACTGAAAAGACTAGGGAATGACATGACAAACTACCATATGCCCTTTGGGGATATAGGATATCAATTAGGACTCCAACAGGAACAACCCCGTATTCTTTGGTTTATGGGATGGAGCCAATCCTACCAGTTGAGGTGGAGATACAATCTCTCAAGGTCATATCAAAAAGTAAAATCTCGGAAGACCAGTGGCACAAAACTCGCTATGATGAGCTTGCATTCGCAGATTAGCGCCGACTACAAGCATTGCATAACCTACAACTCTATCAACGGAGAATTGCTCGTGCATTTAACAAAAGGGTTCGAGATAGAGACATTCAAGAAGGTGATCTAGTCTTAAAGGAGAATAGAGCTCCGTTGCATGATCCTCGAGGAAAATTCAAGCCTAACTGGTCTGGACCATTCCTGGTCAAGCATGTCACCTTGGCTGGAGCAGTGAAGCTAATGGATTTTGATGGAAATGAGTTCACCCATTTCACTAATCTTGATCAGTTGAAGAAATATTACGCTTAGGCATCAAAGTAATTGTAATTGTCATGATCAAGTAACCAAGCAGTTTGTGGGTTTTGTATCCTATCTGGTTATTCTTAATAAACATGTCATGAGTTTCTAGATGTTCATATGATATATGCAAAAAAAAAAAACAAAAAAAAGGAAAAAAAAGAGAAAAAAAAACGAAAAAAAAGAAAGAAAAAAAAAACGGATAAAAGGAAAAATGATGAAACATGTCTTTGATTGTTAAGGTTTATATGTTATGCTTTTATGTGTCATATGATTAGTTAATTATGATTTGCATGTCATATTTAATGTTAAAGTGTGCACGTGTTTAGAATTGTGTTCACATTGAATTTCTCACAAGCAGATAATTCTCACAAACATATCTTTTATTCATCCCAACTGGGGTACTTCATTTCATACATAAAAAGACATAAAGCCTTCATTTCCTACAAACTTAAAAAAAAAAACTAAAAAAAACAACATAGAAAATAAACATGACAATTCTCTCAAACCCTTCTCCTCTTCATGGTAGTCCCGTCTGAATCTTTGTCTTGACCAATATCCGCTAGAAACCATTGAAGGTAATCTTCATCAATCAGTGGAAAGGAAGGTTCCGGTAGCGCTGATATAATTTTATCCCCCTGCCATATAGTAGGCATTCTCTGAATACCACTCATATCAGCCTCATAAGTGGTACAAGATGGAAGAACCTGGAGGGCAGGAATGTGCTCTTGCTTCCAACCAATTTGCCTTAGACATCTCCATGGAAGGTAGAAAGTGACCTGGCAAAGCCCCGGTAGTTGTACACCTCTACGACCAGAATTGCAATATACAACTGCACTAATGCCAAGGTGGCTTATGACCCACTTTATGTCTTGATGTAGAAAAAAATCCTCCCATCCACCAATTTTGCTAAGTTGATAGAAGAAAGGAAGAAGACCTCTCTCCCGGACATGACTAGTTTTGTAAGTAAGACTCTTGTGGGGTTTCATGAGAGAAAATTTTTCTAATTGCCATAAATGAAGAGCTAATGGACATCCCTTCACAAAGCTTTGAGGGCTTCTTTTGAGTTCATCTAAGCCAAGGAACATTTCCCCCAAAATAAGTGGTCCAAGACGACCCCCACTAACGATTTGAGGAATAAGTGAAAGACACCGAACATGGCATGTGTTTAAAGACCATTTAGTGAGGGTACTTCCCAAAATCATAAGAATGCAAGTATTTTCTCTAACAATCCTATAGTTGGCATTGTTAGAGAATTGCCAAGTGCCAAATTGAAAAGTCAACAATAAGTTGAGAAGAAATACCTCACCATATTGTAGGTAGTTGCCATGAAGATTTTCGGGAAGATATAAAATTTGATAAATCTCCCGAGATCCTGGTAGGAGATCTAGGTGTGATAACTGGACCATTGGATGGTAAGCCTAGCAAACCTTCGACCTCTTCAACAAGAGGCACAACCTCCCGGTCTCCAAAGCGGAAGACATGGCGAGTTTCATCCCAAAATTTAGAAGCAGCATGAATCATGTCGTAACAAATAGAAAGTGAAAGCAAAGGCATAAGCACCTTAGTGAAGCGGGAAGAGGAAAAGGATTGCCTTGGTTGCTCCAAGTTTCTTGTGACCCCCGAGAGTTGTTTTTTCTCCCGACTCCGCATTTCATTAGCTTCTTCATAAGTAAGAACCATTTTTGTGAAAGGAAAATTTAGAGAAAAGATTGGAGTAGTGGAAGTAGTGCATTTGGAAATGAAGAACTATGCCCATTTTATAGATGGAAAAGATGATCATCCATGATTTATGCCATGGATAATGAGTTTGAGTATTGTCCATAGGATAATAAGGAGCATCCTTCACAATGGTTAATGACCAATCATTTGTGGTATGGCAATTTTTGCTAAAGCCGAACATAAAAAAATTGTGTCAATGATGAATCAAGAACGTTGATGCAATCCCTTTTCCTAATGATCATCCAAAATAATGACCTTGATCAATCTATTTTATATATTGATCATCATTTTCCAATAAAGCGAATAAGCATTATGCATGAAAAATTTTCTGAAAGATTTCGGAAAAAACAGATAAAATTTTGCCATATGAGGTTTAGTCCACCATAGAGGGTAATAACCTTTGGTCAGCCCTTTTAGGTGACAAGATTTAACAATGCATCACTCTAAGGTGACATGACCTGACAATGTCCTAATTTAAGGTGACATGATAACACATAGAGTCATAAAAAGTAAGTAATAGTGACTTAACAACTTGTTTGTCATCAAGGCCATGAAAAACTGTAAAAACTGGAGTCGACCTGTTAATTGTCGGAATTTCTCACATTAACAAAAGACAAATTCATAAGACTAAAAGAAAAAAAAACGACAATAAAGTCGCATTTTCAATGTTTAGAAAATCAATTGGGATTTTCTATTTTAAGACGACAATAAAGTCACATTTTCAAAATTTAGAAAATTAATTGGGATTTTCTATCTAAGACGACGTTAAAGTCGCATTTTCAAAATTTAGAAAATTAATTGGGATTTTCTATCTAAGATGACAATAAAGTCGCATTTTCAATTTTAGAAAATTAATTGGGATTATCTATTTAAGACGACGTCAAAGTCGCATCTCCTATTTTAGAAAATTAACTGGGATTTTCTACTTAAAGCGTCAACAGAAGTCGCAAGTCATGTTTTCAAAATAGCACTGATGATAACTATTTTCTATGGAGAATATGTTATCTCAAAAGAAATTTTCTGTCAAAATTTTGTGTCTTTTCAAACATTGGCCATCATTTTCTCCGAAATTCGACCAATGTGGGGCATTCTGTAGACACCAGATTTTGAACCCTTTTTCGGATAAATAAAAGTTTTGAAAAATAAAAATAACAAAATCGTCATGCATCGTGGAGCGCGCGCCCCGGAGCGCGAGTTTCATTCCGTCGCACGATTTTCCATTTTTGCGTATTAGTCATACAGTCTCGCCTTAGAAACGTAATTTTCCGTGAGTCGTAGTCAATAGCTACAACCACAGTATTAATAAAATGATTCGTAGTATAATCATGCTCGTCTTTATTAATTTGACGAATTTTCGTTAATTGTCTTAAGTTAGTCTTTCGGAAAAATGAAAAATGAGTCGCGATTAGGCATCGGGATTTTAGTCGTATCCCAAAACCGACATTAATCAGTTTTCTTGATGGTCAAGTCATTGTTCATTGGATAAGGAATAAGAATATATTCTTTATCCACTAAACACATCCTTTATCCATTAGTTAGAGAATAAGAATCATGAAAAGATGTAAGAATAAGAATCAAATCTCATGTGTAAGAGGGGGAAATCCGAATTCTTTCCGGAAAATTAAGTGTGCGCCAAGCACACAATCATGCTCTGCGCCAGACGCATAACCTTTCGCCTAGCGCAAGGTGTTGTGCGTAGCGCAGCTTCCTGCACTAGGCGCAGCTTCCTCATCAGTTTCGTTTTGCACGATTTTCGATGCATTTTTTTACGTATTAGAATGTTTAGGGAATAATATTTTCTGAAAATCTGATTTTGCCTCATTTATGAGAAAATCCAAAAAGAATAAGAATATTTGTGTTTCCAAAGAGATTTGATGATGTCATTAGGGTGAGGTCATTAGAGTGATCTCATTAAGGTGATTAAGGATGAAGAACATCAGATTTTTTGGGTGAAAAATCTGATTTTCTACCTCTTTCAAACCCTAGTTCACCTCCTTCATTTCTCTATAAATACCTTCATTTTTTCCACTTCAAGACCAGGTTGAAAAAACACAATTCAACTTTACTCTCATCTTCTCTACTACTCTTCTCCTCCTTAATCTTTCCATCTAAGCCAAAGTCTTAATAAGTAAGTAAAAGAAGTTCATCAAAAGGGAAAAACATTAAAAGAGTTTAAGTTAGTAATTAAGTGGATTTAGAAACTCACTTAGAAATTAAGAAAATCACAAAAAAGGTAGAAAAATTTGCAAAAAAGAAGTGCATCATTGAGCTAGCAAGGTAAAGTGAAAACTCTTGTTTATTTTTTATTATCTTCTTAATCATCTACTAACTTCTTCCTTGTTTTCTTCTTATCATTTTTTTAATCTTTGGAGTGATTTGGGTATGTGGAAGTCCTAATAGGTTCCCAACCTTAAATCACCCCACCTAGAATAGTCACCTCTAATGGGGTGACTCTTAGGAAACAATGTGATTATGTGATTTTCCTTAATCAAGTTGTTATTCATCACCAAAAATGTTTTCATAAAAAAGTTCAAGACAAGTTGTGCATAAACATCTCCATAAAAAAGAAAATGTGATGTTGTAATTATAATCAGTTTTAATTTCGTACTACATTTCATTTTTCATCTGTATTATCAGAATATTTTGTAGGATTTAATATTTTTCCTATGAAGTGCAAGATGTTTCCAGCAACTAGGCTTTGGAATTTCTAAAAAACGAATTTCTTGTAAATAATTAAAAATCATACAACTTTGTTGTGCAAAACTAATTTTGTCCAGTTCCACCTAAGCTTGTTCTGTCAATAAAGTTTAAACTAAAATTATTTAGATAAAACTAAAAACATCAAGTTTGAAGAAAACATCAGTAGCTTTTCAAAAATATAAAAATCATGTTCATATGAATTTTATACAATTTTACATAATTTTTACAAAACCATTCATGTAAATCACTAAATTCCAGAAATTGATTTTCCTTTCAGTTAAGAAAATAAATAAATAAACGGTTTTTTCACCATATACCCCCGACAAATTGAAAAATTCACCATATACCCTTAATGTTTCAAATATTCACCATATACCCCAGAGTTTCAAAAAAAACGTTCACAAAATGCCCTTTTCCTAACCGCCGTTAACTCACTGTTAGCTTTATTTACAAATTTGCCACAATTAACCTCTAAACCTAAAATCTAAACCCTAATCCTAAACAATAACCCTAACCCACCCCTACCCCTAAACCCCACCCCGAACCCCTAACCCCCTGCCAGCCCATCCCCACCCCCCACACCCACCCCCACCCCCCCGCACAGCCCCCCCCCCCTCCCCCTCCCCTCCCCCGTCGTAGCCCCCATCGTAAATAAAATATTAGGTGGTGGTGGGTTAGGGTTAGAATAGGGTTAGGGATTAAAGATTAGGGTTAGGGATTAGTGTTAGATTTTAGGGTTAGGGTTTAATGGTGGTAATATCGTAAATAAAGCTAACGGTGAGTTAACGGCAGTTAGGAAAAGGGTATATGGTGAACGTTTTCGAAAACTCAGGGGTATATGGTGCATATCTGAAACATTGAGGGTATATATGGTGAATTTTCCAATTTGTCGGGGTGTATGGTAAAAAAACCGATAAATAAAAGGTCTTAAAAGTGTCCAATTAAAGTGAAAATTTTTAGTCTAGTTCTTCAAAGTGTCTAGAATGTTCATACCAAAATTTACTTCAAAATAAGTTCAATAGGTTGGATCTCAAAGAACAATTTCAATAAAGGTCCTGTTTTGACCTGTTTTGACATAAAATTCACCATAATTCAACTTGTCGCTAAAACCTTGTGAAATTTTGACACAACATAAAGAACTCACTGATCTATCCATAGATATATCACATTCTCAATTTGACTCTTTCTACAAAAAGTTATGATTTTTGTAAGTCAGTGCAAGAACAAAAGTGTAATCTGCAAAATGAAATAAAGTGATTAACTCAACTTTCATAAAAATATGTTTTCTTTTCACAAGAAAATGTTAATTCAAAGTCATTAAATTTTGAGTTTCTCTTAAAATGGCTCATTTCATCATTTAATAAAAATCAATAAAAATTGTCATAAAAAATCAAATCAAAGGAGTTAATTAATCTTTAACTTTCACAAAGTCACAAGTTTATAAATAAACATGAATTCCAAAGCCCATTCAAGGAAATGAAGATCAAGGAGCATCATGGTGAAGATCAAGATTGAAGAATTGTATAGATCATAGGTTTTGTACATTTTGTTGTAAGAATGATTCTTTGTAAATAGTTATTGCAGCACTCAATTAATAAAAAAAACATGGAGATGTTTATGCATAATTTTCATAAATAATTCCACAACTCTTTTTAATAAAATGAGCAACCAATGTTACAAATATTGCATGTTGGGACAATATATCACCCAATCTCAATTAAGAGGAAAAATTGCAAATCTAACTAAGTTTAATCGTATGATGATCCATCTTACATTTTAAAAATGTGTTCTCCATATTCAAATGGATTAATCATATAATTTGACATAATTAGATTGGTAATTATGATCTCCGAATTGATTTTAGGCCGTTTCACGTGTCTCACTTTAAATGGCCAAATTCCAATTAGCCAAACACAAATCTCCAAATTCGATCTCAAATTGATCGTTTCTCTCCAAATGACTTAATAATCTTCAATAAAGATTATTTCTCAAAAGCCTTCAATTAGGAAGCAAACCTTCTAAGACCTCTCGAAAATCATAAACGTGATCACTATTAAGGTGGTTATTTCAATCCCCGATTAATCGCTAATTAGAGCGGTTGACACAAATTTCTTTAATCACTAATTAGAGTGATTGCCTTAAACCCTAATAATCGTTAATTAGGACGATTATTCTTCTCATTTTTAATCATTAATTAGAGTGATTATTTCAAACCCTAATAATCGTTAATTAGGACGATTATTTTCCTCATTTAATCACTAATTAGGGTGATTATCTTAAACCTTGGTTAACCACCAATTAGGGTGATTAGCTTAACCTTTCATCATATTTAATCACTAATTAGAGTGATTATCTTAAACCTTAATAATCATCAATTAGGGTGATTATTTCCTAACCTTCATTGTTAATCACTAATCAAGGTGATTATCTTTCCTTGAATAATCACTAATTAGGGTGATTACTTATTTCCTTCCTTATTTAATCACTAATTGAGGTGGTTATCTTAATTCTTCATATTTAATCACTAATTAAGGTGATTATCTTAATCTCATTTCAATCACTAAGTGGAGTGATTACCTCATTTTAAATCGATTTGTTTAATTCTAAAGGAGAGTTATTCATAATCTATTCCCCCCTCTTCTTTCCCCAGTAGAATTGGCCATTTAGGGTGAGACATAAGCTCGAACTACGACGTTTTGATCCATGAGTGGATTCCAATCCCGCAATGATTGGTACGTAGTGCAACTTCAGTGCTCAAACCTACCATGTACAAATAATGATATATTGGTCCTAAATAAAAATAGTTGATGTGTGTATGTGCAAACTATGTGATTTTCTTTCTTTTTAATAGCCATGATTACCTTAAAATGGAAAATAACGCATTTAGTAAGAGCCCGTTCTTTAGAACGGAAGAGGAGACGAGTTCCAGACGTTCGCACCTCATAACCTAAACCTCGAACCCTATCTCATGGTATGAAAGACCAACTTTCAAAAAGCCTTATCCATATGAAGTCATCATCGTTTTCAATGATTTTTCTTGAAATTGATTTTAAAACGATTTATTAAATAAATCTGTCTCTATTCAGATATTAATAGGGTGGTGACTTCCAAGTTTTCTAAAACTCATAGTCCAATGAGAGACTTTCGTGGGATTCAGACCGTTAATTAAGACAGTCAAAAATCGGATACCACACTTTTTTTTTTAGGGCCCCCTTTCGGGAACCCGTGGTAAGATGAATTTCCTCCGTGCCGCTCGCACGGGGCCACTCACCCGAGAGGCCCAACAAGCCCCACACCCCCCTCCCCACACCCCCCCCAACAATATTGAAATTTTGCTTCCACCAAGATTTGAACCTTGGTCTCCCATGTGGGAGATAGGAAGCTATACCATTGGACCCAAGGGTCCTTGGTAATTGGATACCACACTTATGCATAGCCTAAGGGCCATGTATTTCAAAACTTCTTTTTTTTCATTTACCTTTCAATATAAACAAATTTAATTAAGTTGAGTGGAGGGAATTCTTATCTCCTAAGGTACAAATTCTTAGGTGAACCCAATAACATGTGCTCGAATCTTATGAAGAAGGTCAAATATATATCAGTCAGTGACTAACTGTGTATATATTTAACTTATTTGACCTCATTATTCCTTAAACTTGATCGATCATCCTTAAGAAAATTTCTAAATGTGAAAAAGAAACACACCCTAACACTCCTTAACAAACTTAATACCCTCCTAATATACAATGACGGTTCTTCCATATATTGACAAATGTAATACGCTCTCTCTACGTTTTCTTTACCTAAAGTTTATTGATTTGAACTTTTTCATATATTTTTATTGAACTTATTTATGCTAAAAACTTAAAGTAGATTTTTGTTGAACTAAACTTATTTTTCCTGAACTTAACTAATTTTTTCAAAACTTATTTTTACTGAACTTATTTTTGCTGAACTTGACTTATTTTTTCTGAATTTAACTTATTTTCACAGAACTTAATTTTGCTGAACTTAACTTATTTTTGATGAGAGAGGGCATTAATAGAGCCTAAGGCCCTTAAGAGAGGGCATTAATGAAATTTATCTTATTTTTTTTTTTTAAATAAAAATTAATTCATTGATTTAAAGTCATACAACGACATCTACAAAATAATCCAAACCAACATATACATATCAAATTGGATCAAAGAAAATTCTATTATGTTAAAATCGCGATCATTGATAAGATCTAACAATACTGCATATCCTTGCTCACATTGTTGTTTGACACAACCTTCTACAAGGCGGTCTATTGACCAGTTGTAATTTTGGTCTTCGATCGCGTCTCGAAATTCGTCGTGCTTGCTTCGACGTTGTTTTTGTAGGTAGGTGGGTGTTTTCGCATCCGACAAGGAAGGGGCGGCCGGTGGGGATGGTGCGGCAGGCAGGGAGCGGGCGGCGGCTGGGTGGAAGGAGGAAGAGAGGGGGAAGGAGAGGAATACAGGTGGAAGAATAAAACCTATCTAAACATCTTTCTTCCAAGGGTTTTGCTTTCCTTTCTACTTCTAACTTTTTCTTGATTCCATTCCCTTTACCCCATGGGAACCAAACGCCCTTAATTGAACGGAATGAGTATTGCTTATTCTTAATGTTAATTGTTACATTTTCGTTTCACACTCTTGAAGGATGCTAAAATCTAAATGCTTACGAGAAGGTTATATGGATCAAGATAAGTACCAACTTTTAACATTAGGCCCCGTTAGAAGAAAAAAGAACTTTCTAACATTAGGCGTATGAAGAATGAATACTACTAGTCTGTCATCTTCCACCATTCTACACAAAACTTCCTAATCCTCAATGAGATCAAGAAACAAAATTATAAACACATCAATTAATGTAAATGAAACAAACCCTGAGACCTGCAACATTACTACAAATCTTTCTGATACCACGAAAACCATTTAAAACTACATCACTGAAGTTAAGTTCCCTTCTAACATATGGCAAACTATCTACTCCATTCATGATCTACCGTTCTTGTGTTTGAGCTGTTGGCACGGTTGCTGTCCTCTGGTTTTATGGAATCAGCGAACGCATACCAACCTATAAGGTATGGCAAGATGAACTGCACATTTAAGAAGAATTGGGTTAACTAAAATATTCATCAGTGGATAAACAATTAAACACATCTTATTAAAAAAACATCTGAGATCTGAATAAGCTGAGTTAAGCTAAATCAGAAGGAAATATAGTTCGATAGAGAGATTTATCTTACGTTGAATGCTGACAGAAGAACTGCAAACTCTGCTTTAGAGATGGGTATATAGACATTCTCGTCCAAGTTCAGAAGCTTGTTTTGAACACCTAAGTGATGTCAGAGCAGAATTAGTAGGGACAGACGATATTATCATAGATTTACTTCCATATAACCACCAACAGAGCTATCAAGATACAAGAAAATCTATGTCATGACACCTTCCAGACTTCAACTATTATCAGGATATAGAGTGAAATGATTGCTTGAACAAACATATCTAATCTGCATTTATGACAAGGTTAACATTAACCTGTACTTGTCGACAGGTGAAATGATACTTCAGAAGCAAACATGGACATATTCAAAAGTCATGGAAATAACTGCAAGCAAACAATTAAGGACGTACTTATGGGGAGTCATAGCAATTGAGGTGTTAATCACAGCCAAAGCACTAAAATTAGTATATCTTCAATATGCAAATTTGACGAGTATCTGAAGCCTGAATAAATGGGAGGTATTGTGAAAGGACAATTACACTAATAAAGTTTCTTATTTACATCATACTTCTCATCATAGCTGATTGTTTTTTCTCTTTTTAAACATACTAAAATGATTGTTGCGGTACGGTTATTTCATGCTACATCATATACTCGGAGCTTCTTAAAGGAAACTACAATCTTGATTCTTGAAACAATAATGTTGGAGGGCTTGCATTTTGTCCCACTTGTGAGATCACCAAATATTTTCAACGTCTTCAAAGTTGGTCCTTCTAAGTTCTAACTACAAATCTACAATAAGATGGTGCTAGCAGTTTAGCAATTAGACCATGAACCTAAGACATACTACACAAAAAGATGCCTGTGTCACAAAGTGAAACCACCATAAAATAATTCTTTGCTCTCTCTACCATCCTGCAAAATCATACTCCTATCAAGTAGAGATCAAAAGGGATTCATGAAACAGAGCGACAGACCATAACAAAAGATAGAGAAAGTATTCATCAATTATTAATTACAAAAGGTTCAGGAGAAGGAAGTTACTTAGGTTAAAAAAGTAGCCAGAGCCATCTGGAAGGGGCTCTACTTTTAATACCTTCCTTACTTTTCCTTCATCGCTGCATCCAAGAAAAAAGAGAACATGTTACGCGCATCCTGTATTATACATTTACATAAACTAGCTGAATAAGAAATCTTCACAATTAAATAGGTGGCTGTTAGCATTTGCAGAAAAAATTGCACATCGACACTAACTTGTCACTAACAAGTAACACCACCCCCAAAACCTGAAAAAAAGAATCTTGAAAAGAAAACCTAGAATTTCCATCCAAGCGAGTTGGAGAGCACATATAAAGCTGGAAGCAGATGACAAAGTACATAGCTTCTTAAGGAGATAGTCAGGACTCAGTACATGGAAACAGCATCGCATATATAGGGTTTCAGGCAATTCTGATTTCAGCATACAAGCTTCATAGTTCAACAATTATCCAGCAAACAGGCAAGGGAAGGAAATGATTAGAAAATTAAAGAGATCAAAAGACAGGAGATGTTTCAGATGTAACTATATTCCTCCTTCCATTCCCATAAGAGTTGTAACCTTTTCTCCTTTGACAGTACCAGATGCCCACCCACACAGCAGAAGGCAAGGCCTAAAGCCCTAAACAGCATACACTAGTAACCACAACGACAAAAAGGTCTACCCAAATTTGACTTCATTAAACCTTCACCACTGTGTTTGGAAGCAGTAGATATAAACTGAGTTTCATCACATTCATATGAACTGCTCGACCAGAAGAATAAAAAGTATTTAGAGAAATAATGCAATAGAATAAAAATAAATAAGGAACATTTGACCTTAATAATAGCCCTAACTTTCACTGAATTTCTCAAATCAATATCTCATTTATCTATTATTCAAAAAAATCACAAGTTTCTGGGAGCTTCTCAAAATAATCTAAAGTGTTATTACTCTCGTCTTTGTTGAGTCATTTGGGGTCTGTCACACAGGGAGAAAGAAAAAAACACTTCAGCATATTTGAGAAGGTCCCCTTGATAATTGGGATTATTCCTAAGTAATCAAAACTTAGAATTGTTTTCAGAAGATCAGTAAAAGATGAAATTATTTATGTTCGTTTTGCCTAAAATGACACCAACGTCACGACTGGAGAAATTTTGGATTGTTACATCTGGTCTTCATGCAAAATATGCTTGATGTCACCGCTAACAAACAGACATATGGGCGACGCGGAATAAGCAAAGGGGAAAATACAGCTTGATGAAGCTCAAAAGCAAAAAAAAAAACTCTTAAGCATATAAATTCATCATTAAAGCAAGCAATGCCACCACCAACTAAACACCTAGGAAGCCCATATTTTGCTATTGTGCCTTCGAATTTCATGTTGCTATACTTCCATGTCTTGTATGGCTAACAAAGTGCAAATCACATATATTCAAGCTACTTCAGTTCATTGATAATTTGCTATAGTTATTCTACAGGAAGTCAGGAAACACATATTATCTTGAGCTGGTGTCATAGAGAGTTCCTTAGATACTCTGTTGTGAAGGGGTATGTGCCTATGTCATTGCAAGAGGGAAATGAATTCAACACTTATCTACAGGAAGTCCTGTTGCCCTGCTCACTTGGACAGCACATATGCACATACAATCTTGAACCACATTCAAACTTCAACCATAACAAACAAATTAAGACACCATTTAATTTAGATTTAGACTCCAAAATAATTGTCCTCAAAGCAGTCTCACAAAAAAAGTTAGTCCATACTCATAGATCATTATTGCATTAAAAACGCTTCATAACCAGTTACATGCTCCTACATGAAGTTTCATAAATTCACCAGTGCCCTCGTAGTCAATACTATATAGCATATAATTTAAAATGTAGTTTAATTCTTTCCATCAGGATGATAACAAAAAAAAAGGCGGTTCCGCAATTATATTAGCCACTAACATACACCCCTACAAAGCAGAAGAAGGATCATATATATATGCAGCCTTACTCATAAAATTGCAAAGAGATACCTTTAGGCCTTATCCTAACAATTGCAATGAGGAAAATATGTTTGTTAGACCTCACCAAAGCACTGACTGGCTCACTGATTCACGGTTTACAAAAAAATTAGAATAGAATTATAGAGGAGAAGAAAGCAGTTTGAGAAGACATTTGATTTGTTGATTGTAACCCCAAAGCTGAAAAAATGCATTAGTACAATTTCTACAAAAAAAATCTATATAGCATTTTTCTTCCAACAAGTTGCAGTAACAAGACCCCAGTGCCAGAAGCTGGCGTTGGCACTGATCAAAAGCATACCTATGAGAGTAACCAGACCTGACGACCAAGGCATTTAGTCGGGCAAAATAGGTGTTCGGAGGTCTAAAGCCAATGAGTATTGCAGATAATAACTGCGAATTGCAGCTTATAACTCAAATTGCCGAGGATTAAGCAATTAAGAAAGGTCAACAGAACTAGCAATCTCAAGCTAGACTACACGGGGGCAACGTTAGCATGATGAACTGCGTTGCATAACTTGTTTTTTGAAAAAAGAAATTTATCATCAATTACTCAGCTAAGATTTTTTTTTTCTTCACTGACATGAGAACAGTTGATTGGTTTAGATATATTTTATAGGGATATTCAGAATTTTGCTCTATTTCACAGAGGTAACATTCAGTTGTTTGAAGTAGCTTTCAGAACAATTCTTCTCCCGGTGGATGTCTCAGATTGGGAGGCAGCAGAAAGACAAATCAAGGAAAAGGAGACACTAAGCTGTAAGCAATTGCCTCCATTAACAGACATCAACAGCCAAAATATAGAGAGAACTAGTTCAGCAAACATCTGTGAGTAGGCATCCATATATAAACTGTCGTATCACTTTACGGCTTTTTAACAATACTGTATACACAAATTTTAAGTGTCTAAAAATACGAATACAGAATTTTATATTTTAAGAAGAATAAGCAACCATCTATACACTTAATTAAAGTACCTTTTTCCTTTGTTTGGATCATGAAAAAATTCACATGAATCTTTAGCACCAAGGCTCACCAGACTTCCAATTTCAGACACTGAAAGAGAAAACACCTGCAAGTACAGTACAATTCAACATATATTAAAAATACGACAACTTGCCAAACACATACTTCTGTCACATATGCTATATATCAATAAGATATTGTCCACTTCTGAAATTGGCCTCTGCACTACAGACCTCATGTGTACCGATAATTATCCATCTAAGATGAATGCATGAATAGTCTCGTCTCTGAATTGGATTCGACTACTAATTATTACAACTCAAGCATATGAAACTTGGTCCTCCTCAATTCTCCACATCATCTCACTTATAATCCTGCTATTTTTGAGGCAACGTTTTGCCACAACATTCATCATCAATAGAATAGGAGTTATGAAACATCTAATTACAAGTGGAATGCAGTCACCACATGATCCTACAGTATACTATGAATGCCTGCAAGTGAGTAATCTTGATGGACTAGTCAACTAGATGTCTAACCTGCTTTCTGCTCCAATCATATTGACGAACACCAGCAGCAGGAGCAAACTGAAGCAAAATGTAACCTTCCCTTGAAATTTTAAATGCACCTGACTATAAAAAAACACTTGAGTTTCACATAATATAATGTCAATAGAAAGAACAAAGATTATAACAATGAGAAGAACCCAAAGTCCATGCGTAACATACATCTAACGGCACAAACTCCGGAGCTTTCGGTTCCACGGTAAGAGCAGCTTTCCCTTTATATATGGAATGGCCAACAAAAACCCTAGGCATACCACCTACAATTCAAATTCACCAACATTTAGAATTACAAGCACAAATACCATGTTTTACTTATCAATAAATCAATAAGATTATCAGGAATTAGCATTATAGAGCAGCACTACAATAATAATGATAAACTCAAAAAAAATGGCAACAAATTACAGCAAGACTTCAGATAATAACTCAACCTAAATTTCAACATAAATTTCCTCTTAAAACTAGTAAGCATTCAGTTAGTTGAAGCAAACATGCAATTATACAACACAAACAAAGAAAAACAATAAATTTTCCAACTTTATGATAATACCCATTTCAAATTACAAGAAAACTTACTACAATTCCATTATATAAGCCAAAAAAACACAGCTTTAGAACACATAAAATTAACCCAAGTAGCAAAATTACCTGGAGAAGAAGTTGGAGGATTTGGTGAGTAAGAAGGAGAAAATCTAGGAGTAGATTGTTCAAAGTATTCTGAGGATTGGCGACATTTTACAGAAAGCAAGAGCTTGGAAGAAGATATATGAGATACCCAGTTTTTGGTAAGCTTAAAATGGTTAGTATTAGTGATGAAGGAATTACGGGAGGAGAGAGAAAGGTAAGGGAGAGAAGTTGGTCCATGGCTTGGGAGTTGGGTTTTGATGGAAAAGTTGGAAGGAGAAGATAGGAGTTGCTGCACCATTTTTTTTGTTTTTGCTTTTGCTTTTTGCTTTTGCTTTTGCTTTGGCTTCCCTCGTCTTTCTTCAATCTACTACTCCAACTCGCCAAGTCTTGAGACTCCAAAGTCCAAACAATTGTCATCACCTTGATTTAGATGTAGTAATAATTGCACCACCTGCTAATCCAACTAGAACCCGACACAAAATTAGTGGGGTTTGGGTTAAGGTTTTCAATCCGTTTGAGTAAGCGGGTTGATCCGACAAGACCCGTTTATTTAACGGCTCAGGTTAGAATTGAACATTTTAACCCGACTATGACACGAAAACCGGTTTAACCACTATTCTAATATCAACTAGTTTTTAGACCCGAGCTACACCCCGGGTAATTATATTTTTCATTTATTAGTATGTTACTTTGAAATTATAACACCAAATATCACTTGGTTTAGTGGTTAAGACTTTAGTACTTCCTCCGTTCTGTTTTAAATGAAACGTTTGTTTTTTCACGCAACCCAACACGCTTCTTTAATCATTAATATCTTTAGTTGTGCACACGTAAAAAATATAAAAAAGTTATAATTTGATAGTATGCATCGAGACGAATCTAACAAGATCTCACTTGACTATGTTTTTCTTTATATAATGGCGATAAATTGGAGTCAAAATTGATCAATGAATAGTGTCATTTCACCCAATGTTTCATTTAAAATAGAACGGGGGAAGTATATAAACTTGAAATCACGGGATCAAATCTCATATAATGCATTTTCTAATTTTTTTTTTATTGTATGTGAATTATATGCAGTAAAGCACCATAAAGGAAAGCGACAACATAGCGTCACGTGGCACCGTTCCTTATTTAGGAACGCCTTTTAATATATTAGTATAGATAGATATTATTAGTTAGGTTTCAAATAATTTGAATATTTTTTTATAAGTATATAAGATTTATTCTTTGGTTGTTCGATTTGGTTTATTTAGATAAGAAGTGGATTAAGAAATATATGGCATACATTTGTTTAGTTTATGTATATATGCGCGTTTGATAAGTGGGTCAATAGACGGGTCAGGTTAGGGTTGATTGTTGTTGACCCGTTTAATGAATGGGTCGGGTTAGGGTTGAGCGTGCTCAACCCGTTTACTGTCGGACTTGACACGAATTTTTCACGACGCGAACCGTTTACCAGCTCTACCTTGAGTCCTTGAATAAACAAGTTGAGCTTTGAACCATGGGCTAGGGCGATGCACTTGGTTATTTGATAAGGTAGATTATAAGGGTATTTCGAGCGATTTTGGAGAAATTTTGTGGATTTGTTATGCAAAATTCTATATGGTAGAAATATATTTAAATTTTGTTCCTAAGTGACCATTTGTTATTGAACAATGTATTCTGTAAGCTAATCTTGCTAATTTTGTAATCTAATATGGTGAGTTGGTGACCTTGTGGTATGCAAATTAATATTGGGCTTATCTAAAAAATGTATTTTAATAATATGTTGATCGAGTAATCTTTAGAAAATATATTTTAGAACTCTCAAAATATGTAAATATTGTTGATTTATATGATTTGATAATTTACTTTTTAAATCTGTTCCAGCAGAATATACTTCGAATATCCAGTTGATGCTAAACTCGTTATTTTTGTAATACCCCGAATTTTCTGAGCTTATTTTATTATTTATTAAGGTTTAATATTATTTCCACTTAAATTTATTTTTCTGATAATTCAGTTTTATTTGATAATTATGTTTATTAAAATAATGATTTCATTTATTTTTGAATTATTTAACGAGTTTATTTAAATGATTTAATTGAAATGTATTTTATTTAAATAAACTAATTATTCATTTTCATTATTTCTAAATATTTTAATTTGGTAATTGAAATCTTTACTTAGTTGTGGCTTTCTTATCCAAACAATTGTCCATCCACATTATCAGACCCATATAAAGCCCAATGCCAAGTCCATAGCCCATGTGGCATTCTTGTTAGCCAAAAAGAAAAAGGAAAAGCCAAAAAAAAAAAAAAAAAAATGTGATCTTCATTCTTCATCACCATCTTCCTCCCTCACATATGAAATGAACAAGCCAAAGGAAAGACTTTTTTCAACAAAATCAACAGCTCTTGTCAGTAGAGTTTGAAACTCAATCCACAAATCCCCGAATTTTGGGAGTAAAATCACCCCATAGTCAAAAGTAAATCTCAACACCATACTTCCTCCATTAATGGAGGTTGACTAAGCTCCACAAATTCAGAAAATTTATTCTATAAATAGCAACCCAAACACATTCACCCAATTGCTCAAGCAAACAAGTTAAACTTCAAAGGTTTGCTTCAATCTTCTTCCCTTCTCTCTTAATTTCTGATTTTTGTTTTGGAAATTAAAAATAAAATTGCCCACCATTAACACCTCCCTCTGTTCCTCTGAACCGCCGGAAACCACCACGACAAACCAGTTGAAACCACCGACTCCGTCTGAGTCTTCCCGTGCACCACCATCAAAACCGCCCAGCAGGCACAGCCAAACACCCTCCCTGCTTCGCATCACCCTCTGCTGCGTCCCACTGCAGCCGCGCCCAGCCGTCCCCCACCTGACCCATCGACGCCGCCTGAGTCGTCGTCGTCCACCATCAAAACCACCAGCCTCCCTCCCTTGCTCTTCTTCCCCCCTGATTCGCCTCCCCTGCTCCTTCCTTCCTTCTTCGTTTTTTTTCTTTCGATTTTGTCAACAGATTCTTTGAATCAGTAAACCTCCCCTTTCCCTTTTCATTAAGTTTATTTATTTATTTTTGGATTTTTGGATTTTAATAATGCAACCTTTTAGCCATTCGCAACGAATAAGTCAACCTTTTAATTATTCCTAAATAATGCAACTTTTAACAAAAAATTCTACAAATGGGTAAAAACCGGATGCAACCTGATAAACAGGTTGCCCGGGACACTTGTCACAATTTCATTGGTTGGATTTTAATTTTTGTTCTTTAAAAAAGCAAAATTCTTTTTTTCTCTCTCTTCCTCTCCCCCTCCACCAGCACACTAAACTCTCCCCCTCCCACACCCCTACGCCCTACCCACCGGAAACCCCCCCCTTAGTCCCCTAACCCGAAATCACCACAACTTCCCCCCTTCTCTCTCCTTTTCCTAGCTTCATCCTTCTTCTTCACCTCCCCTCCATCCATTATCTCCCTCTTCCTCCCTCCTCCGTAACTACGACGACGAGTCTTCACCAGTCCCACCACCTTCTCCCTGCTGCATAACTCCCACCACAACCTTCGCTGCCTCCTCCCTCCAGCACAAACCACCACAACCCTCAACACCCCCTCCACGAGTCTTCAAACAGCACTGACATCACTTCGATAAAGCAAAAGTGAAGGCAGCAAAGATGAGCGGAACAGACGGGGGAGGAGGTGGCGCACAGATAAACCATTCCTCTTCGACCCCGCCGATCTCCTCATCGACGAAGACGATTCCTCTAATCTCTCTCCTCTCTTCTCCGATTCTCTCTCCTCAAATTAATCATGATCTAACCTCACAAAAACCACCTCTCTCCTCTCTTCTTCGATTCTCTCTCCTCAAATTAGGGTTTTATGGTGGTTTCTTTTTGGGATTTATGGTGGTTTCATGGTGGGGCTGGTAGGATGAGGTGGGTTTTCGTGGTGTTGGGTGGGCGGTGGGGTGGGTGGGATTTCCGTGGGGTGGTTTGGGTAGGAGGTGTGGTTTTGTGGTTGTGGGATGGTTTTGGGTGAATGACGTTTGGGTGGTGATTTTGGGTGGGGTGGTTTTTGGTGAGTGTTTGGGTGGGGTTTGGTGGTGGCACAATGGTTCTGGGTGAGTGTGTGGGTGGGGGAGGTTTGGCCGTGGAAGGGGGGTGGTGGATGGGGTGGGTGGGTGGCCGGATGGGGTTTGTTGGTGGTGAGGTGGTTCTTGGTGGTCAAAGGTGGTGGTTATAGTCAAGAAGGGAAAAATATTTTTTTTTTTTTAAATATCTCATCTTCAGGTTATAGGTCATCTTGACTTACTACAGGAAATTAAGGTATAAAGGTTGGATTAATAAGAAATAATCAAAATGTTAGCTTATTACTAGCGAATGGCAAAAATGTTGCATTATTAGAATCAAATAATCGTTTTTTTTTTAAAACAAAACAAATGACTTTCCTAAATTGACTTGCTTTATTAAGTTGGTGTATTTTAGATTAGTTAACTTAGTCTTTTATAAGTTGAAAGTATTTCTTAATTTTCTAAAGCAAAGTAAGAAGTATAATAAAGTTAGTTTTCTATATTTAAAATAATTGTTTAGGTTAATAAAAATTAAGTTGAAGTAATCTTTGAGTACTTAAAATGATTTCATAAATAATTTGAAAATCATAAACTTTGATTTATAAACTCTCTTAAAATCATTAAGAATTTCTTTCAGTTATTTGACTTAGTTAAATTGTTTATTTCATATATAAAAAGGGGTTATTTAGGTAACTAACTTAGATCTCGTTAATATCTATTGTAGACTCCGATTGCGTAGACGAGGAATATTAAGAGTGTTAATCTGTTCGTGAATCTAACTTTTGGGCACGCGTCACGAGGTAATCTCCGATGTCCATCTAAACGTTGTTCCCGTTAGGATAAAACGAATTAATTATGTGACTATGTGAATTAGAATATGGAATATGATTATGGTTTATAATTATTATAATTATGGATTGTGCACGAGGAATGAGTATGACAAATGAAGTAACTTATATAACGGACGATATGACAACTTTAACGTTATTAACGTCATTAATGGCACTAATAGTGACTTTATGTTATTATTATTATCACTATTGTTTAAATAATGTTATTATTGTTACCATCATTATTCTTATTATTATTACTATTATCGTTATTAAAATTATTATTAATTCTATTATTATTATCATTATTATTATTATTATCGTTAATATTAATATTGAAGTTATGAGTGAAAGTTGGAAATTATCAAGAACATGTGATAATTGGATGTTTATGAGTTAATCAATGTAACCAAGTGACGGTTATGATAATGAATACGAATGGGCTCTCGGATTAAGCTATGTATGAATTGAATTCTGGATTTGGAATGAAAGTATTCACTCTTGATTAAATGAAATGACGCATATGTATACATGTGTTATGTGATGACTTGAATTAAAAGCTATTAATCACTTAAAGTGAAATATCAGAGGGAAATGATGAACGGGTTGCCTCTGTATGGGAGGTTCAACGGCCACCTACGGGTTCTCCGGTTACTATGCCGATTTTTCGTTACTTGTCTTCCTTTTATCTTGTTGTGATCCAAGTAGAAGGGGTGTGCACACTAGGGACTCTGTTATTATGGCCATTATGTTATCCGTAGGTGGTTACAGGGGATTGACCCCGGCCTACAATGTTGAAGTAAATGGTTACAGGGGATTGACCCCGGCTTACTGGCGTTCTCTTTCCTCTCCTTAAATAACTGGACTAATTGAACTTATGCGATTATTCATTGTATATATACGTGTGTGTGTGCTATGCTTTTCAACCATATTAACCTACTATTTTACAAAGTATTTTCAACTTAAGTATTTTACGGGATGGAGTTGGAATTACTCGGCTTTTTCGATTTTTGGGAGCTTGTCTCTCTTGTTTCTTTTCATTGTATTTGTGCAGGTGGGTGATCGACGGGGGAACAAAAGGGAGATCATTTAGAGTTGTCATCCACTTAGCTTATGATTTAGCTTCCGCTGGAACTCTGAAATACTTTAGTAATTAGTAATATTTAATGAACAATTTACTTGGTTGTAAGGATTAATTTATTTGAATTTAGTATGCTTTAATCTAGCCTTTCATTTATTTCCAAAGAGATAAGTGCGGCGGTAGCACGCCCGTTGAGTCGAACCCTCGTGGATTTTCCCCCATCTCGAGTTTTATTAAATGAAAAAGGGTTCGGGTTGGCGGGGGTGTTAAAAAGTAGTATCAGAGCCGAGTTTAGATTAACTAAGGAAAGATTAAGATTATTAAAATATACTAATTAGGGAAATGAATCAAATAGGGTTAAACTTAAAATTGGTTTAGGAAGTCAAAATAATAAAAATATTTAGGAAAAATGAATTAGGATTAAAATTGGAACTAAGGGTTTAGTATGGGGACGAATGGGTTATGTGTACATGTATGAAAGTACTCGCTAAAGGTACTTATTAATTGTTTATGATATTTTATTAGATGGCCAAGACACGTTTGACCGCCAGGAAATGCACCAGAACCCCTCGTCAAGGACCTTACCTTCTAAGGATGAGGGTAGGAGAGTCTGTTTTAGCTTATATTTACAGGTTACTGTTAACAATGAAGTGTTACCACCTCAATGAAGGCCACGGGTATTCGGATTATCTCATGCCACCTAAACAGGCCGATGTTTTGATTCACACTCTTCCCAATGATGGTCCTTATGCCGGAATCAAGAGCGAATACTCTGATGTTCTGAAAAATGGAAGGCCGAATTATGAACGATACACATTGAAAGGGAAGTGGTATCTCACGTTGAGTTACCTGGAGAAAAGAATGCTCGATGCTCGGGCCAAGTGGCTTAATGACTATTTACCCACTGATGACGAAAAACCCAACTATAGTGATAATGAAGAAGTAGGAAGCAACCCTGTCTCACCCGTTGTAAATCTCGATGGAGATGGAGACGGAGATGAAGGTGAAGACGAGGACCCATCCGAGTACGCTGACTAGAAACCCAAATCTCTAGCCCTGACCCTTAGATTTCTAATTAAGGTCGTAAAAGACCAATTAAATTGTTAACTTAGTTAAGGATGGTGCAACTAATGCTTATTTGACTATTTGAAACAAACTCTTATGCTACTATGAACGAATTGTTATGGCACTTTTGGAGTAATGAATGATGAACTTTTGACATGTGAATTGAGTGTGAAATGAGTGATGAACTTTTGATATGTGAATTGGGTATGAACTTAATGAATGGTGTGAACCATGATTATGTGAATTAGCCTTTATATAAGAATCAATGTAAATGGTAGAAATACCAATGTGAATAACGCAGGTAGCTTATGCAATACGTTTATACGCGATCTAGAGCAAGACGACAAGAAAACCAAATGGCCGAAACTCCCGAACAAGTTGCAGCACTACTTAGGACTCTCGAGCAGTTAGCTCAGAGCTTTGGCTTAGTCCTTCAAAACCAGATCAACAACAACCACCATGGAGACGATCCGCAAGCTGCCATGGCGAAAAAGATTTCCGCTTTGAAACCACCAACCTTTGTTGGGAGAGAAGACCCACTACTTCTCGAGAATTGGATAAGAGACTTCGAAAAGATTTTCACGGACACGGGTACGCTTGAGGCCCAGAAGGTCGATCAAGCAACCTTTTATCTGCATGAAGATGCCGATACTTGGTGGGAAAGTGTAGGACCTACTGTTAAAGCTCAAGAGAACTTTAACTGGGAAGCGTTTAAGGTAGCGATTAAGGCTCGATTCTTCCCCGAGCACATTCGTAGGCAGAAGTACAATGAGTTTAGTAGGTTTAACCAGAGCTATAACATGAGTGTGCAAGAGTACGCTCAGAAATTCAACGAGTATGCCCGATTATGCCCGACTGTAGTGCCAGATGAAGGAAATAAGGCTCAGAAGTTTGAAGACGGACTTTAGTTTGATCTTCAGACTCGAATGGGAGGTAGCACCTCTACTACTTTCGCGGAAGCATATACTAAGGCCTCAAACCTGGAGAGAATCTTACAGCGTGAGAGAGAGGTGCTAGGTAGACATAAAAGGAAGGAACCTACCGGCAACAGCAACAACCAAGGGTACGACAAAAGGCCCAACAACAACAATGGTGGAAACAACAACAACAATGGTGGACGCTACAACAACCGCAACAATCGAACTGGACAACGAGCCCAACAAGGAAATAGGAACCAAAAGAACTTTGTTTGCAAGAAGTGTGCCAAGAGCCATCCAGGGTTCACTTGTCAGGGTGAAAGGATCAAGTGTTTCGAGTGTGGAGAAGTAGGTCACAAATCGTTCAACTGTCCCAAGAAGCAAGCTCAAAATGCACCAAATGGGAACAATAGTAACAATGGAGGTGGAAACAAAATTCAAAACTTCAATAACAACCGCCCCAGTGGAGGAAATGTTGTACAGAACGGGAACCAGAACAACCGCTCTTTTGGAGGTGGAAATGGAAACTATGGAAAGAATGGCAATGGAGGCTACACCAATGGAAGAATCAATGTCATGAGCCGAATTGAAGCCGACACCGATGCAAATGTTGTGACGGGTACTTTTATCGTAAACTCAAACCCTGCTTATGTACTATTTGATTCCGGAGCGTCTCATTCTTTTATTTCTAGCATTTTTGTTAATAAGTATCCCCTCAAGTCTACCCAGTCTTGTCGAACCAATATAGCCATGCCCACCGGTGAAACTGTTTCTTGTAAATCTCTTTTCCAAAGTATCCCTGTAGTCATAGCTGGTACAGAATTATCGGCCGATCTTATCCTTTTTTACCTAAAGGACTTTGACGTTATCTTGGGAATGGATTGGTTAGCTAAGTACAAAGCCAAAATCGAGTGTCATAACCAGAAAATATCTCTTAGGGGACCGAAAGGGAATAAGATATCCTATAAGGGTATAATTTCTAAACCCGATGTCAAGATAATCTCAGCCCTGAACCTTCAAACTCATCTTAAAAAAGGCTACCCAGTCTACCTGTGCCAAGTAAGGGACGTAAGCGTGGAAAACGAGGAGTTGACTCAAATTCTAGTAGTAAAGGAGTTTCCAGATGTATTTCCCGAAGAGCTTCCCGGAATGCCACCAGAGAGAGAAGTGAGCTTTAAGATCGATTTAGTCCCTGGAACCGGACCTATATCTAAGGCTCCGTATCGAATGGCACCTGTGAAATGCAAGAGTTGAAAGTGCAAATAGAAGAGTTGTTGGATAAAGGGTACATTCGACCTAGTGTCTCACCTTGGGGAGCCCCAGTGTTGTTTGTCAGGAAGAAAGACGGATCTTTGAGGTTGTGTATAGATTACAGGGAGTTGAATAATGCCACAGTGAAGAATAAGTATCCGCTCCCGAGGATCGAGGATAGCTTCAGGGTGCAACAATGTTTTCCAGGATCGGTTTACGATCAGGTTATCACCAACTACGAATCACTAAAGAAGACATCCCTAAGACAGCCTTTCGTACGAGATATGGCCATTATGAGTTCATTGTCATGCCTTTTGGACTCACTAATGCACCCGCAGCTTTTATGGACCTCATGAATAGGACTTTCCAGCCATACTTGGATAAGTTCGTGATAGTGTTCATCGATGATATATTGGTGTACTCGAAGGATAGAGAAGAGCATGAGCATCAGTTGAGGAAAGTTCTGGAGATTCTTCGAGAAAAGCAATTGTACGCGAAGTTCTCAAAGTGTGAATTTTGGCTGGAAAAAGTCTCATTTTTGGGTCATGTGATATCAAAAGAAGGCGTTTCCGTAGATCCATCGAAGATTCAAGCAGTGACCGATTGGCCTCAACCTAAGAACGTCACCGAAGTAAGGAGTTTATTGGGTTTAGCTGGATATTACCGGAGATTTGTGAAAGATTTTTCGAGAACGGCCCAGCCTCTCACGAACCTGATGAAGAAAACAACAAAGTTTCATTGGGATAATAAGTGTGAGGAAGCATTCCAAGAGCTGAAGAAGAGGCTTACAACGGCCCCAGTATTGACTTTGCCCTCTGGAGTAGAAGGATTTGAAGTCTACAGTGATGCCTCAAAGAAAGGTTTTGGGTGCGTCTTGATGCAACATGGTAAAGTAGTGGCCTATGCGTCGAGGCAACTCAAACCACATGAGCAAAATCACCCTACTCATGACTTGGAGTTAGGAGCAATCGTGTTTGCGCTCAAGATCTGAAGACATTATTTGTATGGAGTGCAATGTAAGGTCTATACAGATCACAAGAGTTTGAAGTATATGTATACGCAAAAGGAGTTGAATATGAGACAGAGACGTTGGCTCGAGCTTATAAACGACTATGATTTGAAGATAGTGTATCAAGAGGGAAAAGCGAACAAAGTAGTTGACGTGTTGAGTAGGAAGAGTGCTCATTCGCTAAACGTGTTGATTTTGGCAGATGAACTGTGTGAAGAGATCAAGAAATTGAGTTTGGAAGTAGTTGAGCCTGGCTATGTACAAGCTCAGTTGAATGCCCTTACTGTTGGACCAGATATCTTTGAGGAGATTCGGATCAAACAAGCTGCAGATAAGTGGTTAACCAAGTTAAGAGAGATGAAGGAAAGTGGTCAAGCACTGGAATTCGAGATCGATGACAATGGCGTAGCAAGGTATAAAAGGAGATTGTGTGTGCCACAGTACGAAGAACTCAAGACAAGGATTCTAAAGGAGGCTCATAACTCGCCATTTTCCATACACCCAGGAGGAGATAAGCTTTATAAGGATTTGAAAAAGCATTTTTGGTGGCCTATGATGAAGCAAGAAGTAGCCGACTTTGTGGCAAAATGTTTAACATGCCAGAAGGTGAAAATACAGCATATGAAGCCTGGAGGGAAATTGCAACCGTTGGAAGTGCCAGGATGGAAATGGGAATCTATCTCTATGGATATCATCATGGGGTTACCGAATACGAGGTCGGGAAAGAATGCAATATGGGTAATAGTGGACCGTTTGACTAAGACGGCAAGATTCGTGGCAATGAAGGATACTTGGTCGTTGAAACAGTTGACGGATGCTTACTTTAATGAGATGGTTAGGCTACATGGTGTTCCGAAGGACATCGTTTCGGATAGGGACTCGAGATTCTTATCTAAATTCTGGAAACAGCTTCAGACAACCGTGGGTACACTATTGAAATTCAGCCATGACCTTCCACCCGGAAGAACAGATGGTCAAACGGAGAGAACCATTCAGACCTTGGAGGATATGTTGAGAGCATGCGTGATGGATTTCGAAGGATATTGGGATGATCACTTGATGTACATTGAGTTCTCGTACAACAACAGTTATCACTCGAGCATAGGAATGTCACCTTATGAGGCGTTGTATGGACGAAAATGTAGAAGTCCTATAAGTTGGAGCGATGTGAATGAGTCGTTGAATTTGGGACCAGAAATGATAGAAGAGACTACCAACAAGGTGAAGTTGATTCAAGAGCGTATGAAAGCAGCTCATGATCGACAAAAATCGTATGCCGATCAAAGGAGACGGGATTTAGAGTTTGAAGTTGGAGAAAAAGTGTTGCTGAAAGTTTCACCAACCAAGGGAGTAATGAGGTTCGGTAGAAAAGGAAAGTTGAGTACTCGTTATATCGGACCTTACGAGATACTCGAAAGAATTGGGGAAGTGGCCTATAGATTAGCCTTGCCCACAGAGCTAGCCAATGTTCATAATGTCTTTCATGTGTCTCAACTTCGTAAATATGTTCCCGATCCATCACATGTTATCCAACCTGAAACCATTGAGCTAGATGAGACCCTCACCTTTGAAGAACGTCCTATTAGAATCCTCGATACCAAAACGAGAAACACCCGAAACAAGGCAGTAAAGTTAGTCAAAGTTTTATGGTATAATCATCAAACCGAGAAAGCAACTTGGAAAACAGAAGATGACATGAAAAAGCGTTATCCTGAACTCTTTTCCCGGGTACGATTATCGAGTTTCGGGGACGAAACTCCTTAGGGGGACCGAATGTAATACTAACAAAGCGCAAAACTACTATTTCGTTAATATTAAATATCTAACTTTAAAGTTCGAGGACGAACTTTGTTTTTAAGGAGGAGTAGATGTAATACCCCGAATTTTCAGAGCTTATTTTATTATTTATTAAGGTTTAATATTAATTCCACTTAAATTTATTTTTCTGACAATTCAGTTTTATTTGATAATTATGTTTATTAAAATAATGATTTCATTTAGTTTTGAATTATTTAACGAGTTTATTTAAATGATTTAATTGAAATGTATTTTATTTAAATAAACTAATTATTCATTTTCATTATTTCTAAATATTTTAATTTGGTAATTGAAATCTTTACTTAGTTGTGGCTTTCTTATCCAAACAATTGTCCATCCACATTATCAGACCCATATAAAGCCCAATGCCAAGTCCATAGCCCATGTGGCATTCTTGTTAGCCAAAAAGAAAAAGGAAAAGCCAAAAAAAAAAAAAAAAAAGAAAGAAAGAAAATGTGATCTTCATTCTTCATCACCATCTTCCTCCCTCACGTATGAAATGAACAAGCCAAAGGAAAGACTTTTTTCAACAAAATCAACAGCTCTTGTCAGTAGAGTTTGAAACTCAATCCACAAATCCCCGGATTTTGGGAGTAAAATCATCCCATAGTCAAAAGTAAATCTCAACACCATACTTCCTCCATTAATGGAGGTTGACTAAGCTCCACAAATTCAGAAAATTTGTTCTATAAATAGCAACCCAAACACATTCACCCAATTGCTCAAGCAAACAAGTTAAACTTCAAAGGTTTGCTTCAATCTTCTTCCCTTCTCTCTTAATTTCTGATTTTTGTTTTGGAAATTAAAAATAAAATTGCCCACCATTAACACCTCCCTCTGTTCCTCTGAACAACCGGAAACCACCACGACAAACCACCTGAAACCACCGACTCCGTCTGAGTCTTCCCGTGCGCCACCATCAAAACCGCCCAGCAGGCGCAGCCAAACACCCTCCCTGCTTCGCATCACCTTCTGCTGCGTCCCACTGCAGCCGCGCCCAGCCGCCCCCCACCTGACCCATCGACACCGCCTGAGTCGTCGCCGTCCACCATCAAAACCACCAGTCTCCCTCCCTTGCTCTTCTTCCCCCCTGATTCGCCTCCCCTGCTCCTTCCTTCCTTCTTCATTTTTTTTCTTTCGGTTTTGTCAACTGATTCTTTGAATCAATAAACCTCCCCTTTCCCTTTTCATTAAGTTTATTTATTTTTTTTAAAAAACAAAACAAATGACTTTCCTAAATTGACTTGCTTTATTAAGTTGGTGTATTTTAGATTAGTTAACTTAGTCTTTTATAAGTTGAAAGTATTTCTTAATTTTCTAAAGCAAAGTAAGAAATATAATAAAGTTAGTTTTCTATATTTAAAATAAGAAAAATTTCCTCGTGCTCTCGGGGTTTGCGTAATTCCCAAATTACCCCTCACATTTGGGGAATTCCTCATATACCCCTGAGGTTTGTATTTGGGTCTAAAATACCCTTACTAATGACGGCAGGTTAATGCCGTTTATTTTTTTTCCTCTCCCCTCTCCATCTTCATCTTCATCTTCTTCATCTTTCCTCCCATCTTCTTCACCACTCATCTTCTTCACCATCAAACTGTAATCAAACTATAGTTTTTTAAGTGTTGCAACAAGCTTATTTCTTAACCTTCAAAACTTCAAAGACAAAAAAAAAAATTCATCTACTGCTCCAGAAAATTTCACGCCAGAATATTATAAAATGAAATAAACAACAAAATATGAAAAAAGAAAAAAACCCAAACCCAAACCCAAACAAGAAAAACGCACTTCTTCTTGCATACTCTACAAAACAGTATCCATTTTCTCTATTTCATTCTCCTTCTGCTCATCCCCATTTTCTCTTCCAAATAAACTTCTTCTTGCATACTCTACAAAACAGTACCCAGAAAGACAATAATTACAGACTGATTTTATTAAAACATGGTCATAACAACAACAATTAGTGAGATGTTGTGAAATATTTTGACATGATTAACTTGGAAAATAAAGGCCACTGTAAATTTCATATCATAAAGTAACTTTGAGAAAACTAAACCAAGAATCAACAACAATGCAGGAGAATGAACGAAACTTCTATGAAGGATCTTTAATTAAACACATATTAAAAAAGTTGAGCTACAAAATTTCAAGATCGGAAATTTCACAGCGGTGAGAAGAGCTTGGTGGTGCTGGTGGTCTGCGAAGAGGAGAGAGAGTGGGGCGAGAATGGTGGGAGATGACGGGATGAGCAACGAAAGAGAAAGGAGGGAGGTGGGGTGGGCGGTGCTTGCGACTTGGCGGCACTGTGGTCGTGCAGGTGGTGTTCGCCAGTGGGGGCGGCAGTTAGGTGGCGGTGCAAGTGGTGAATGGGGTTGTTTTGGATACCGAAAAACAGAGAGGTAGGATGGTGGGAGGAGAGAGAGAAATTTCGGGAAAGCTTGGAGGATGGTGGGAGGATGGTGGGAGGAGAGAAAAAGCTTAGAGGTTCATCAATGGAGGATGGTGGGAGGAAAGAGAGAAAACTGAAGAGAGAGAAAAAGTTAACGGCGTTTAGGTTCCGTCAAGAGTAAGGGTATTTTAGATCCAAACACAAACCTCAGGGGTATATGAGGAATTCCCAAATGTAAGGGATAATTTGGGAATTATGTCAAACCTCATGGCTACCTGAGGAAATTTCCCTTAAAATAATTGTTTAGGTTAATAAAAATTAAGTTGAAGTAATCTTTGAGTACTTAAAATGATTTCATAAATAATTTGAAAATCATAAACTTTGATTTATAAACTCTCTTAAAATCATTAAGAATTTCTTTCAGTTATTTGACTTAGTTAAATTGTTTATTTCATATATAAAAAGGGGTTATTTAGGTAACTAACTTAGATCTCGTTAATATCTATTGTAGACTCCGATTGCGTAGACGAGGAATATTAAGAGTGTTAATCTGTTCGTGAATCTAACTTTTGGGCACGCGTCACGAGGTAATCTCCGATGTCCATCTAAACGTTGTTCCCGTTAGGATAAAACGAATTAATTATGTGACTATGTGAATTAGAATATGGAATATGATTATGGTTTATAATTATTATAATTATGGATTATGCACGAGGAATGAGTATGACAAATGAAGTAACTTATATAACGGACGATATGACAACTTTAACGTTATTAACGTCATTAATGGCACTAATAGTGACTTTATGTTATTATTATTATCACTATTGTTTAAATAATGTTATTATTGTTACCATCATTATTCTTATTATTATTACTATTATCGTTATTAAAATTATTATTAATTCTATTATTATTATCATTATTATTATTATTATCGTTAATATTAATATTGAAGTTATGAGTGAAAGTTGGAAATTATCAAGAACATGTGATAATTGGATGTTTATGAGTTAATCAATGTAACCAAGTGACGGTTATGATAATGAATACGAATGGGCTCTCGGATTAAGCTATGTATGAATTGAATTCTGGATTTGGAATGAAAGTATTCACTCTTGATTAAATGAAATGACGCATATGTATACATGTGTTATGTGATGACTTGAATTAAAAGCTATTAATCACTTAAAGTGAAATATCGGAGGGAAATGATGAGCAGGTTGCCCTGTATGGGAGGTTCAGCGGCCACCTACAGGTTCTCTGGTTACTATACTGATTTTCTGTTACTTGTCTTCCTTCTATCTTGTTGTGATCCAAGTAGAAGGGGTGTGCACACTAGGGACTCTGTTATTATGGCCATTATGTTATCCGTAGGTGGTTACAGGGGATTGACCCCGGCTTACTGGCGTTCTCTTTCCTCTCCTTAAATAACTGGATTAATTGAACTTATGCGATTATTCATTGTATATATACGTGTATATGTGCTATGCTTTTCAACCATATTAACCTACTATTTTACAAAGTATTTTCAACTTAAGTATTTTACGGGATGGAGTTGAAATTACTCAGTTTTCCTAATTTTTGGGAGTTTGTCTCTCTTGTTTCTTTTCAATGTATTTGTGCAGGTGGGTGATCGACGGGGGAACAAAAGGGAGATCATTTAGAGTTGACATCCACTTAGCTTATGATTTAGCTTCCGCTGGAACTCTGAAATACTTTAGTAATTAGTAATATTTAATGAACAATTTACTTGGTTGTAAGGATTAATTTATTTGAATTTAGTATGCTTTAATCTAGCCTTGCATTTATTTCCAAGGAGATAAGTGTGGCGGTAGCACGCCCGTTGAGTCGAACCCTCGTGGATTTTCCCCCATCTCGAGTTTTATTAAATGAAAAAGGGTTCGGGTTGGCGGGGGTATTACAATTTTACACAATTTAGAGTAGAGTTCATATTACTCATAATCACTATGATCAACATTATCAGTAAATGGTGATTCGGGGTGATAGCGAAAAGCTAATTGCTAGTGCTAGGAAGTATTGTTTGATGTGATGAGAAGATGGGTTTCAATAAGGTATGGTTGAAACTTAAAATATGACGCGTTCAATATGGTGAATGTTATTACACAATCCCATGTATGAGTTTCCCCTATTTTCCTTCTCCACAAGGACATTATGAGATTAACCAATTTGTTGATTCTTTTAAACGTAGTCATGTTAGCCTGTTAGGATAACGGGTACTACCATTACTCATTTTATGGCTCAGTGGGGGTATAAATTAGTACTAATTTTGAACTTGTTTGTGTTTATATGTTTTCAGGACCTTAATGTAGCTTGATAAAATATTTACCACTGTTTCTCCTAAACAGAAGTAGTTAGGAAAAACCCAAAATCAGTCCATTGCACATTGCCGACACCATCACACCAACAAAAAATTAAACATTTAATTGCTTTAGAGTCTATGAGAAAACATAAACGGTATGTCTGTTCATTAGTCACTGAAAGTCTAAAATATTGATATTCGGATATTATTTGAAAGATAAAAAAGAAAACGAAAACGTAAATCACAAAAAAAAATCGGCTCGCCGTTCTTGGGATCAAACCCGGGTCACCCGCGTGACAGGCGGGAATACTTACCACTATACTACAACGACTTTGTTGATGTACTAACTCCTGGATAATATCTTAATTTAATATAATTAAAACAACAAATCACCAAAAATGTGGAAATCCATATTCGGGGATTAAAAGAAAACGAAAACGTAAATCACAAAAAAAATCAGCTCGCCGTTGCCGGGGATCGAACCCGGGTCACCCGCGTGACAGGCGGGAATACTTACCACTATACTACAACGACTTTGTTGATGTACTAACTCCTGGATAATATCTTAATTTAATATAACTAAAACAACAAATCACCAAAAATGTGGAAATCCATATTCGGGGATTAGGATTTTGAACCCGACGTGAATCGAACACGCAACCTTCTGATCTGGAGTCAGACGCGCTACCATTGCGCCACGGATCCCAATTGGTATCAACAATTGGACATTTTAGATATTTTAACGGAAGCTGCTAATGTAGCATCTTTTTTTTGGGGAAGAAAATCTAGCATTATTTAACCTTCTCAGATTTAACCTATGGTAAAACTCCATGCGTATGTTTAAAGTAAATAAACTATTGACAATGTTTGATCTTTGAATATGGGATTGTACATCTGTAATTATGTCTTTTCATATATTTTCTATTTTCTATTTCTATTTTTATTTTTAAGGTAATCAAATAAATTTAGAGCATCTCTATTCTATATGGGAAGAGGGGTAGGACACCAAAAAATAGAAAAAGGAAAAAAATAGAAAAAAGAAAATACTTATAACTGAACTACCAATTTATTCAAAAACCAAAAAAAACAAAACCAAATTAACAAAAACAAACGGGTACAAATGCCAACTGCAACAATGGCAGTTTCTCTACTTCTTCATTTCCTCCTCTTTCCCTTCCTATCATCACAACTTCTCCCCTCCAATAATCGAAAAACACAACAAGATAGCTACTAACACGATTAGGATGCCATAATTTATCGAAGATCAGGTAACATAGCATTAAAAAAAAGTGATTTGTTCAAATCAATCCTTGCACGTCATTCATTTTTTTGGTGTGAATTTTATGCAGGGTATTGTTCACAAGAAGCCAAAGGAAGCAAAAAATTGATGAGTAAATACATCATTCAATTAATAGGTATTTCTTAGTCTCTCATACAATACTAAAAAAAAGTACAACAAACAAATCATATGAAATTATGAGTTGATAGTGGTTTTTTGAGTTTTATTCAGGACATCACTGTAATCGCGCAAATATCCTCAAGCGAAGCGACAAAAAAGGCACTTGCAACTTGCAAGATGAATCGAAAACCAGTGAGAAGGTTGGTGTGTAATTGCTCGAGGATATTCTTACTACTATTCAATTGCAAACCAAAAATACCTTCAAGCATCAAAGCGTAAAAGTTCGACGGTCGAAAAATGAAGAACCCAACTTTACTTAATTATGAAACCAAGATATTATCCCTTGAAAAACACCAAAATAAAATGGTTAAAATTGAGAAAAAATAAATAAATAATTGTTCACCATTTTTCTTCCTAACATTGCCTTGATTTGATTACTTATTAAACTTAACATCAGTTTTTTAGTGTTTCTTAAATACACCATTTTTGGTATTTACACATGCAAAAAAAATAACAAATCAAACAAACCAAGATAAAAAATTATAGGAAAACCCACACAAATGTGACAAGAACCCAATTTTTTTTTTTTTGAAGAAAAACCATTTAAGAAAACAAAAAAAAATCGAATACACATGCATAAAAGAATTGTAAATATAAAAAATCTAGGACAAATGAAAAGAGATTTTAAACTCACCTCCTCAATTGATATCTGAAATCTCCTTTTCTTCTCCAATTTTTTCTTCCTCCACCTTCAATTTTCTTTAATTCACCCAAAAAACTTCAATTATTAATTAAGAACTTCATTCTCTACCTTCAATTACTGCCGTCGAAGGGAGCGATTGGTGGTGGACTGGTGGTAGACGGTGGTGAAGTACGGGCGGAGGTTTAGGGGGCGAAGAGGATGTGTAGAGAGAGAGATACGAAGAAGATGGGTAGACTTTTAGAGAGATATTTGAGTAATGCATATGACCCATTTTTAAGTTTTACCAAATCGATTAATATCAATTCGAATCGCAGCCAAGAAATTTCATAGAACAAGTTGTCATAAAACTTTTCATGTAATTTTCTCATGTAGCCATCATTTCAACAAGTTGTGATTTCATTTAATAATCAAAGTCTATGGTGAACATATAATTGACAATAACACTTTTTCAATTAATCTTACATTATACTTCTTCTGTTTTCTTAAGTGCAACATTTTGACCATATTTTTTACTAATATATAAAAAAAAATAAACATATAAAATATTCTTGGATTTGTTCAATGAATATTTTCATAATATCAACTTCTTATAACTCTCAGAAATACATAATTAGATATATTAATTATCAAAGTTGTGCGTTAGCAAGCGTAAAAGTCAAATTACTGCACTTATTTGAAAATGGAGGTTAGTATATGTTAATTGTAGCCTGTAAGGGTTGTACAAATTGGATATGAACATCTCATTTTTGTGAAATCCTAACAAAATTTGAAGTCATATTATATATAAAAGCCATCCTTTTTATATTGTTTGTGGCTCTTTTGGTGAATGACACTATAATAGAGATTTATTTATTGTACTTTAGTGTCACATTGTTGCATTATTGAGACGTTTGCTTTATATAGTAGTGATGATATCATATTTTCATTTACGACATTTTGTGCTTAAAATTAGCTTCGTATTTGGCTTTGAGATGTATCTCTTTCATATATGGCAATAGGGGGGACACGAAAAAAATAGAAAAAGGAAAAAAAGGATATACTTCCTAAGTAATTAAAAAAATAAAAAAGATAAAAAAGGCACGAGAAACAGAATACAAAATTTATAATACAATTAGTTACTTTCCTCTCAACTAAATTTTTGAAAAGGTTGATGAATCCATGAATTAGTGGGATAAACTGATTAAAAATTTAAAAATCCCTTATTTATTAGATGTAATTAGCAATTAAGTTATTTTTTACATGTTTTCGCACGCATCGCGTGCATATAAGGCTAGTAATTAAAAACCATCACGATAGGGCATGATTTAATATATTTATTTAACGGCATTATTTTTCCACATGATTTTTTTTAAAAGAAAACAAAATCTAAGCCTCTCAAATTAAGATAAAATAAAATTATGAGAGCATATTTGCAATCGACATGGTTAAAAACTTTGAATTATATCTTTGGGCAGGCGGTTTTGTCGTATGCACCTATCCAAAAATAAATTTCTCTCCTCTCTTTTATAATTTAATGCAGAAGGGAAGTAAGGTTCGTATCCACAGGGAAACAGAAACAAGTTTGTATTCAATATAAACGACACCTATATGACTATAAGTGTCAAGTAACCAAATCGGGGGGGATTTTCAATACAAATTGCTACTAACCAAATGCAAACAACTAAATGAAAGTTATAGAAATTCAATGTAAACAAGTCTTAAGTCCGATTAATTTCCGCTTTCAACTAAATTATTGATCATTGAAACCACAACTCTACTTTAGCTCAAGGTTACCTATTGTTGAGATAAAATCTCCTATTCTTCTTACTTATAGTTAAATAGCACAATCAGCGTGACTACAAAACCCTTATTATTAAATAACTTAGTCTGATTTGCATCTAAGTTCAATCCAAAAGCAGCAATAATAATAGAGAACCAATATGCTTGCTAATGTCATACAAGCGATAAACATTCAATCAATTTGTTTGATTTCTCTAAGTTCTAACAATTCATGATCGACGTGCAAGGTTAGATCTTAGTTTACTACCAAGTGATAAAAGAACAAAATAATCCGATTCTATTCTTAAATCTAGCAATAGATAAATCATAAAATTAAACTAGTAGTACTCCTAGCAAGTTTTGCAATCATCATATAATGCAATACAAGAAACCAAGCAATAACCAAGAGAGATAGTAGGGTATAGAGAATCTTACAATAAGTAGTTGAAGCTTCAATTAATCGTTCCCAAGAGTGATTTAAGCTACAATTTCCATAATCTAACTAAATTACAAACTAAAATATGAAAGAGAAATGAAATGATGAAGTTTGTTGGCCCTTTGCTATGTTTTATCTCTCGTGCTCGTAAAAAGAGGCGCCTGATTCTATTTATACTTAATTCACAGAAGAAAACCTAGCTGTTGAAGAAACCGCCAAAGTCGGTTAATGGTCGTGAGGGGCGACGTGCTTCTGCTTTTTTTCAACCTCACGCTGCAGATCTGGGTTGGGACAACACAAGGGCTCGCGACCCGGGACCTAGATCGCGAGGTGCGATGGGCTGTCTTTGCCCTAGCTCGCCACAATCCAAAATTCTCGAACACTTTAGAATTGCAGTTTCAAATATCTCGGATAAAACGGGACCATATAACAACGACCTTTACTCTCTAAAACTTACAAAAGTAGGAATTAGGAGATAAAAATCAACATATTACTCCTAAACCTTGAAAGACCAAAACAACTTCACTCTTTCATAGCCTGGTTGGGAATGCAATCCAGATTGAAGACAAAGGATAAACTTTTCCTTTATGGCATAAGTCAGGACAATCTCTGCTGTTTATGTGGTTCAGCAGCAGAAACACATGACCATTTGTTCTTTGACTGTGCTTTTAGCAAAAAGATCATTACTCAGCTTACAGAATGGCTTAGTATAAGAAGCAGCAACAGAAATCTCAAGCAATGGATGCCTTGGGTAAGAAGAAGTTCAAGGTCCAAAATGAGGAAACAAGTTTGCTATGCTGTAATAGTGGCAGCTGTTTATGTGGTTCAGCAGCAGAAACACATGACCATTTGTTCTTTGACTGTGCTTTTAGCAAAAAGATCATTACTCAGCTTACAGAATGGCTTAGTATAAGAAGCATCAACAGAAATCTCAAGCAATGGATGCCTTGGGTAAGAAGAAGTTCAAGGTCCAAAATGAGGAAACAAGTTTGCTATCTTTGTAATAGTGGCTTTGTTTACGAGAACCGACCAGGAGAGCAAGAAATGAAGCACTATGGCTACTCAAAGTTCCTAGAGTTGAGTGTATAGTCCCAGATATTAAACATACTATACTGTATAGAGTCAATTGGTGTACTTCTGCAAAGTGGAGTACCAATGATTGTACATGGAAAGATAGCTTGTCTTTGTTGTAATTAGGCCTTTTTAGGCCTGTATAGTTGTTCTGTCCTTTATCATTATAAAGGATTTAGGCTGTATTTTTTGCGCAAGTAATATACTCTTATTTACTTACCAAAAAAAAAAAAAACTTCACTCTTTCACACTTAAACCTAACTACTAATCAAAAAGATAGAAAATGTGTTTAAGATGCACGCATAACTCGGACACATCATATACATAAGTCAATTTGGAAGCTGCTAAGAAATTGAAATAAAAAGGATGACATAAACTGGTAATGCATTGATTAGCAATTTTGTATGCTCCCTAGTGAGACATATACATATCATATTAGATGACCATTCTCCTTGAGAGAGAAATTAATCCCTTGGTAGATATCTTTACTCACAAACTATATATAAAAAAGTAAGAAATTAGTAACTTGTTTGGACAAGAGGATATAGAGAGAAGATAGAGTGAAAAAATTGTTTTCTTTATATAAATAATAAACTGATATTATGAGGGATATAAAGAGGCGATACATTAAGGGAATCTGTTTCATTCGTCTTTTCCAAACTTGGGAGGGGTTGGAATGAAACAGAGAACATTATGTAAAACATATAAAATAGAAAATACTAACCTTACTATAAGTCAACACATAAAATATATATCATACAATCGAGTATATCATACATCGAAGACTTTTTCTGTTTTGGCTAATAGCTCATGTTAACTCTAAAAATGAGTAATGAGAAAATAAATAGTTTTACATGTATGATGTATAATACATTATAGTATATAATATTAATTGCATAATCACCCCCAATTCTCACACTAACCCTATTCTTGTTTTTTTTGGTGTTGTTTTTGAGGGGAGTACATACCCTACGGGTGAATCATTCAAGGAAAGATGTATGTCGGGCGATTATTTTAGGTTCATTTAACCATACGATAACGTTGATAAAACCTTAACATAGCAACATATTACTTTTTAAAGAAAAAATGAAGCTTAGATTGTTTAGGTCATGTTCACTTGAACTTCTGCCGTAAATGAATTAACTCATTTCCCTGATGGATTTTGATTTTACTAATTGAATTTTACTATATTTTATTGATTAGAATTCATTTATATTATCCCCTCAAGAAAAAAAAAAGAATTCATTTATACTAATTAAAGTGGTTCTACATATTCGATCTATATTTTTTTAGTTGAAAATGAAATTTATAGATTACAACACATTATTATCTTCACTTGAATTAGACAAGGCTTTAGTGCATACTCCTCTCGTCTTTTATTAGTTTACCACTTATTTGGGCGAGAGAGTTTTAAGAGAAATAATAATATGTGGGTTCTAAAGTGAAACAAATATTATTAAATTATTGTGGGCCAAGAGAGAGAAAAGATAGTCACAAATAGAAAAGTGATGATTTATGTAAACTGATAATATAAAATTAGTGGGTCCATTCCAAAAACACAAAAAAAGAAGAAGTGAGCAAGCTAATTAGAGACAACCTAAAAAAAGAAAGTGGGTAAACTAATAGGAGACAAAAGGAGTATATATTGCAATTTAGATTATTAACTATACATACATAACTAATAATTGAGATTGTTTTTTGGTTCAAATACTCATCTTACTTACGTATTAAATTGATTAAATTACTTTGAAATATTTGGATTTACATGCAAACTTTTTCTTATGACTCTAAATAACGAATCTATTAAATATGATAATATAATTTGACTTCCTTTATCAGCCCGAATTTATAATCATAAATTGTCGTGTGAAATCAAAAAAGAGAAAAGGTTGAGTAGATGGATTAAAGGTGACTAGAGGTGACAAATTAGGAAAGTCAAACACAAGAGGTTTTGAAATTTAATACATGTTTCTCATTTTCTCTCATAAATTTCGTGGTTGTTTGATTAAATAAATTCAAAGTCTTCTAAAATATCATCAAAAAGAAAAGAACAACCTCTACAAGTTAATGTTTCTCACTTTCTCCTATAAATTTCGTGGTTGTTGGATTAACATAGATTTAAGGTCTTCTAAACTTTAATCAAAAAGAAAAGAACAACCTCTACAACTAATTTTTTTATATTATTATTGTATTTTAAAGAAGATAAAAAAAATAACCTCTACTCGTTGAACCTAGGGTGAAAGTTGAAACTCGTGAAAACAAGAGCCCAAAACAAGGGACTAAAAAAGAAGTTACTAAACGACGTCGTGGAGTAGCAACAATACAACAGTAATTAAGCTCCCACCCTTCCACGGTTCCACCCAACCCCCTTCCACCCCTCTTTGAATTTTCTCTCTCCTCCCAACGACGTCGTCGTCGACTTAGGGTTTCTTCACGATCGATTTCCATGGCGATGCAAACTGGAATTGGCTTATCTAGACTCATCTTCATAGTCGGAGCTGGTACACCTTCATCTCTCTCTTAACTTTCTCTCTCCTCCATTAATATTTTCTTGATCGTACTTCTTTTTGCAGGTTATACAGGAACAATCCTTGTCAAAAACGGAAAATTATCCGACATAATCGGCGAACTTCAGGTACTCCATTCTTTTTGTTGATGTAATTTTGTTTTGTTGATTTTCGGTTTTGTTAACGAGGTAAGAATTACTGAAATTCGACTTTTTTTTGGTGAAATTAAGGCTTTGGTGAAGGGTTTGGAGAAGTCTGGTGATTCTGCTAATGTTGATTCTGATCCAATTGCTGCACAGGTTCGTTTATTCAACTATTAGCACTTTATAGCTACCAATTATGGTAAATTTGAAGCTCAGAAGATTAGAAATTTGATTGTTTTTGGTTGGGGATTGGAGATGTGTTGTGGATTGAAACTTATGATTTTACATGCTATTGTTTTTGGATTCTTGCCGAGATGGACCAGAAGTCCCGGTCAAAGGTTTCAGTTGATTAAACTGAGAGACTTTATAGTTTAATGGTTGAGTTTTAAAATCTGGCGCAAAGGTTAATTACGAAGATTTCCAATTGTTAGCTTGTCTGGATATGACTTTGGACATAGGTTTCTTGGTGGAGGAAGTATCTGTGTGTAGTGGGAATTGTCCACATAAGGAGTGTTGTTTCGGTTGCGTTTCCCTGTTTTGTTGGATGAAGTTGTAACTTTGATGCTTAGAGAACTGGTTAGCAATGTATTAGATGCTCTTGGGTGAATTAGCAACATGCTGACACCTAATTGGTGCACTTGTGGAAACAATTTAGGGGCACTTGACTTGTGTTAGGAACTGTTAACCTAGTTTCCTTCCTTTTCCCTGTTTGCTCCTTTGTGTGGAGAAGGTGAGATCCGATACTAAAATTGGTGCAAGAAGAAATGATAGAGAGAACAAAGAAGATATTCCATCGAGTTGGAGGTATATTTTACTGTATTCTCACCATTATTTGCTAGAGATAATTTTAGGGACTTTAATATAGAGTAGATATGCTTTTCTGTTGGCCATGTGAAGGTACAAGTAAAGTACAATCGTATCAGTAGTAAGAAGTGCCTATTTGGTTGCATAGAGGCTTGCTCATTATTAACTGATATTAGAATCTAAACACCTAAAATTGAAATTTGAGGGACTGGAATTCAGCATTCCTATGCTATAATAGAATGAGAGTTTCTTCTACGAATTTTTAGGCTTGATGATGAGAGAACCTGGAAAAATTGGAAAGGATGATGGTGAAATAGACCAATGTAATATGGGCTTAGTGGGAGGATTAGATTTTTTTTTCTCTTTTTGAAGTCCCTTTTTCCTATTTCCCTTTGCTCTTCTGTAGGGACGGGTGAAGACCCCTGATAAATGGTAACAACTACAATTCATGTGGAGCTTGGGAATGAGAAAGAAGGATATTGAGTAGCTACTCTGCTATTGTTGGAAGCATTCTATTGTCCCCTGGCAGGTTAAGTAAGAAGCATCATCTTGTAAAGGGAACAAAAAGTACCTCATGTTCCTCATTTCATATCACATTTTATAAACTTAAGAATTATGTTTCTTTTTAGTTCATGTGAAGGAGGGAATAGTAAACTAGATGTAGTGCCACTTTTAGGCTGAAATTAGGCTCTAACCCAGCCAATTTTCATAGGTCATAACCAGAAACTGGTGTTAAGTGTTGAACTTACTTGTATGTTACTTGGTCCCAATGGTGATTTTGTTTGGTTTGTAAAAACTTCCATGAAATTACTTGCTAAAAGAAACCCATTGATATACAATTGTATTATCTCAATGGGGGAAGGAGTGTTTGCATATGAATAGGCTATGAAGTTTTTTCTTCTGCAGAACTGTTAGTTCCCTTAGTTACTAATGTTGAAACAAAAATGGCCCGAAGACAACACTTTGCTGTGTATCTCTCCTATAGCATTATGTTTCAAATGATATATCATTGTTTAAGAAGCTCACGGAAAGCGATATAGGTACGCTGGTTGGCACAAGAGGTGCGGCAACTAGCCTCATCGAGACAAATTACAGTGGTGAATGGTGGATCTGGTGGGACTGGTATGTCTGTTTATAAAAATTAACAGCTGGCTTTCCTAGTGTTTTCTGATCTGATTTGGTACTTTGGTTATGTTTTTGCCTCTAGAATTCATTTTGTTAATTTTGTGACTTTCAGATATGTCATCTCTTATTCTTCCGGCGGCCACATTAGGTGCTCTGGGCTATGGGTATATGTGGTGGAAGGTAAATTGTATATAATCGAGTTTATCTAATATCCAGTTAATCTATCTTTTTATATACCTTCTCGTAAGGAAAAGGATCATTTGCTTAGTTTCATGTTCTTGCATGATGTACCTCAGGGATTTTCTTTCTCCGATCTTATGTATGTCACCAAGCGTAATATGGCAACGGCAGTGGCCAATTTGACGACAAACTTGGACAATATTAAAGACAGGCTTTCTGTAAGTTGCAAAATATTTCATGCTTTACTGATGCACATGTACAGATGAGTTTATTCTAATCAATAGAATCTTTGATCTTGTGCGTCATGTAATATTCATCAACCGTTATGTCTGCTGCTTTTCATTTGCTGCCATTTCTCTGTGTTGTATTTCTCATTTCAGCCTGTTCAACTTTTTGCTTGTTTCATTTTCTTCCTGCAGAAAGTTAAGGTACACTTGACTCAGAGGATTGAGAACCTGGATGGGAAAATTGACGAGCAGAGGGAGTTGTCAAAATTAATTCATAATGAGGTGCGCTTAGAAGATTTGCTACTCAGCAAGTCAGCATCTCCTTGTTTTAGTTTTCACATCAGTTTTTCAATTTTATTTGTCTTCTTGGTAGATAGTTGCACACTTGTCCAGTTGCTCTCTGTGAAAGTAAGTTTTGAGTGTTGAAGGTTTGTACCAATTCACTTTGTCAGTTGTATGTCTTGATTGTTCTTTTCTTCTCTTTGGCAGTTCACTTCTTTGGCCTCTTGAATCCAGTGTATATCTTCTGTTTTAGGACATGTCACATTGTGTTCTTTAAATAAAAGCGGTGGCTTCTGATTTGCAAAATGCTCTGAGCTGCCTCTTACTTTTTTTTGGGAAATAGTGATAGAATAGAACTTTTTTACAGAATCTGTAGTGGTACATTTCTACTTGTGCTCTCTGAGGTTGTAGCTGGTCAAAACTCGACTTAAATTCTGTTAAAAGGGCTGAACCATGTGAACCAGTATCTTGCTGAGTCCACTGGTCAGCCTCCTTTTTCCAGTGATGGTGATGTTCTTGCATACAAGTTTATCCCATCAATAAATTACTTTCCACTAATATTATCCCTCAATCTTTTAATAATTGCAACATTATGTCTTTGTGCACTATACATATTAAGTTTAACCATTTTATAGTAATATGTGAAAACAAGTGCTATTATGTAAGAAGTTGGTTACAATGTATATTTTCACATATCCACTTATAACCTGTAGTAATAGATTGCCAGAGATGGTAATAGTCAAAGTTGTGTCTTGGGGAGCATGAAAGTCAAAGTGATGGGGTATCTAAGTAAATTTATTGTAATACGTAGGCACTTAATCATCTTTAAGAGATTACTAGTCTGTGTATAGTCCTCAAACTGATCTTACCATCATTAATTTTGGCCTAGGCCGACCCGTCAATAGTTTGGTCCAGCCAAGGGACAAGGCTCAGACACTGCATGGCACAGTATTATGTATGTTGTTCCAGATTTTTGGCTAGGGTAGCGTAAAACAGCCCATAACATGAAAACTTCATGTGAGCTGTGCTGTGCTTGGGTGTGCACTCGCACTTGTTGAAACTGCACGAGGCTAGTGTCTTGTGCCCGGTGAACCCTCTGGCATGAAGGTGTGGCACGGGGTACCGTCTGACACAGTTCATTGCCATGCCTGTTTCAAACTATTGCTTCACCAGTGTAATCCAGGATCTAGGTTGTACTGATTTGTGATATTCTTACTATGTCATTGTTTGATGTTGGTCTGGTGAAAATGTGTCATATTAACCTTTGATGCCTCTAAATCAGGTTTGTGATACTCGCGGCGATATCGACAAAGTGACCAACGAGTTATACGCATTGAGGAACACGGTTTTTAGTTTGGTGAGCTCATTGTCAAAGCTATTCTATATCCTTATAATGCTATTCTGCTTTATTTGAACACGGTCTAGCACGTAAAGTTGGCATGAATTGTTCTGGCTAGTATCCCTTACCATCTGTCGATTTTGAATCTTCTCTCCGTTTCATTGTACTAATGTTTGTTTACTTTTTTTTTCGGCTTCAGCTTTATCATATTATGAAATTATTTTATTCCATATTCTTTTTAGCAGTCGTTTATTCTTGCGGGAATCACTATTTTTTTTCACCAATTAACAGTTGAAGTTTGTCAAATTTCATCTTAAATGTTGGAATAAGGCTTATGAATTGGAGAGGCTTGTAAAATTGAAATTGCCCAAATCTAGATGATACCAGAGATTGCTATCCAGATCCAACTAATTATGGGCTTAGCTTCAAGTCAAGGTACTTTTGTAGTTTTGGTAGTATTGGTAGAAGCAGATAGTATACTCTATATTGACACACAATTAGTAGACAAGATTTTCTGAGATATGGGAGTAAGAATATGTTACCTTTCCATTATTCTAGGCTAAGAGTTGATTTTTCTACAATTCGGATTAAAGAAATGTTAGTATCACAATTCACAGGTACTTAAAGGAGGGGGAAAAAAAAGGCGTCCGTGACCCATGAGGGTGGAGTACTGGAGTTGTACTCAAGCAGTCTCCCACATGAAACCAAAATGATCAGACCTGCCAATAGCCATTTACCGGCCAAGCCTGACCTGATTGGTCATCTATTGGAAGAGTCTAGTAGCATGTAGACAAATGATTCCTCTCATAGGATGTCTCTCTATTGGGGTTGTCGTTATCCAATGTTTGTATCTTTGTATACGTGTTTATGTTCACTCCCATGCAACTCATGTTCCAATAAATTAGATGGTAGATTGTTTACAGGCTCGCTCACCTGAAGCATTAAAACTTCATATACTGAGAGTGCTCTGTCTGAAATGAGATTTCTGATAACAGGGTTCTCAATCAATAAGAACAAATCATTGTGTTTTGGCAGAAAAGAAATACCATGTTCTTCTGATTCTTCACTTTTCATATTCCATGTGTTTGTATCTTGTACACATGGTTGTGTCCTTTTTCAATGGAACCTACCTTTAAACCAACTTAGATGGTCTGTTCAGTACCACAGGTTGCTTCAGCTGATGCATTATCTATAGGAACCTAATCGTATAATGTACGACTGGAAGGGGTTTGAAAGAACCGTTATCTTCTGAATTTTGGATTATAGTTGCACGTAATTCAGAAATTAGTTTTGTAAAATGGAGATATCTTTGCAATATTTTATTTGAGGGCTTTAGGCTCTTTCCATTTTACAATCTGAGGCATAAATAAACTTTTGGTTACTCCCTTTTTTGCTTCTATTTCTTCAAAACTTCAAAATATGTTCTTAAATACTTACTTAACTAGACTATGTTCTTAATCTTTTTTATTTTGACATCTAATGGCAGGAGGACAAGATGTGTTCATTTGAAGATAAACAGGTATAGTGCTTTCTTTTTTATCTTGGGGAATTTTTTCTTATGTGATTTTTCAGCTTTTACAAAATGGCTTTAATAGAAACCAAGGCCCTCATAATTTTATATTGGGAGATATGAACCTTCTTCATACAAAGTCCCTGGAAACTTAAACTAGTGAGCAATGTAGAAGACTTGAACATTACAGAATTGTGGTTAATATTTTCCTTTTAGCTTCTGATCTACATTACTAAATATTATATGCTGGATATTGCGAGAAGCTTTTTATTGCATACACGGACATGGATATCTTCAAAATTATATCTTTCTTCATGTTTTTATCCACATTTCTACTAAATACTAACTTTTATGTTCTTATAGATCCTTACACTCAAGGGTGTGGACTACCTGTGCCAATTCGTTAATGGGAATACTGCGAAGGTGGCTGGTCTTTCTCAATACGTTCAGGTAAGAGTTATATGTTTGTGTAGTCCTGTGGTATCTATAATCATTTGCAAGAGTTTGTACATCCTAAGAGCATATGCAATGGGATGGTCTTAGGTTGGTTTAACAAATAGTAAAACTAGCTTTAGTTAGTTTTGTTATTGGGGCACATGGCCCTTTGGGTTGGTTGGTCTGGAAATCCAGACCATATGCACCTTGGATGGAGTGCACAAGACAAATGAAAATCTGCCGCGTGGCAAAGAAGTTGGGGAGCAAAATATAATGGGCCCAAATGAAACGCACTGTTTTGAAGAAAAAGGGAGAAAGAGATACCGCGCAATATGGTGAAACGCATAACTGAAACAAGCTGCTGGGCCCAAAGATAGGTATTGCTGTCAGTGGGTCTGACGCACGTCAGAGCCCACTGCTCAGCGAATGCCAAGCTGCCACGCAGCGCTTCTTTGCTATCCTTTTATTGCTGATTTCTTCAATTGTAATTTGTAAATGTTACAAAAACTTGTAACGTTAAAAAAAAAATCTGCTAATAATTTTTAAAAAAAAATTACATTAACGACTATAAAATAATTTCTTCTATAAATTGAGCCCAAATTTCATATATTTTACCACACTTCTTCCCAATCTTTTTTTTTTAATTACTCTCTCCTACCTAATATTACTTAAACTAAGCCAATATTATGGATTCAAATAATCCTAATTACTCCCAAAATAATCCAAACTACCCACAAAATCCCCAAAATAATTTTCAAATCGTAATTTAATTTAACGTAAGCTAATTAGCACATAGTTACTATAATGTCAAGTTAACGCTTATTTAATTTAACGTAAGCTAATTAGCTAATTAGTTTTAACGTAATTTAATTTAACGTAATCTAATTAGCTTTTATTAATTTAAATCATCTATTTTATATAAAAATAAACATTGGGTAGGAGAGAGAGTATATGGTGGGGTATGGTAAAAGTAAGAGAGAGAAATAGAAAAACCAAGTAAGACCAACCAAACCATTGTGAGAAAAAAAAGATGAGTTGGTGGGAGTTTTAGTGGGATGTGAGGTGTAAGAAGGAGGAAAAGAGAGAGAAAAAAACTCAAAGACCAACCAAGACCAACCAACCCACTGCTCATGCTCTAACAACTTGATAAATTGGTGTCATAAATGTACTGGCCTCTTATTGTCAGTGTCTACGCTTAGCTTTTTGCTGAAGATGCTTTTGTTCCTTTTGCGTGTATCCTAGATTTGGAATCAAATGTCTAAGCCCACTAGCTGGATCTTTATTTAAGCCTTGCAATTCATACTTATGGCACAAGGGAATAGGGTACTGCCAAATTGGGTAGGTCTAGTGCATGAATGTACTGTAAGATGTGATTTTGTGTGATTCTATGGCCTGTGTGACTCCTAGCTGGCCAAGTATCGGAGTCGGAGGTTGATCAATTGTTAAAAGTCATTTTTTAGAAATGTAAAACAATTCCTAACTTTAGAAGTCACCCCAGAAATGCAAAATATACTTTCAGATTATTAGATGTGTTATGAAATCCGTTATACGTACTAACTTGCTGTGAGACTGTCTCAATAAGATTTGGTAAAATTGATATGGTTATTGATATGTTATTTGATTGTCCTCTCTCAGGATCAACTTAAAGTTACTGTCAAATCTCGTCCTCAGCTCCCATCTACAGATTCTCTTGGCCTTCAGGTTTCTTCTTTGCCTTTTATACTTCCTCTGTTCCATATTAATCGCAACACACCCTCTTGCACAATGTTTAGGAAGTGAGACATGATTTCTTTAGTTTATTGTTAAAGTTGATTTGATTGAAGATAGTAGGTATTTGTATATTACAGATAAATTGTGTGGGTCCTTTAATTGGGGGTGGGTACGTGCAAGGGGTTATTATTTTATTATTGTTTCATCATTCAATAAAGGTGTGGGGCATAGTGGGAAATAATTAAAAATAGTGGATCCATGCCTAAAATGGAAGTGTTGTAATTAATGTGGGATAGCCGGTTATGGAAAGTGTTGCGATTAAGTTGGACGGAGCCTTGAGGGAGTATCTGATGAAGATGATCTCTTTCTTATGATGTCTCTATTCTCCGGCTTATGATTTGCTTGTTGGCATCTAATTAAGCCTGTCCCGTCGAGGTTATATTTTATTTTGTGCACTATGAATGCCTGGTTCTTTTCATGTTTCATTTTCTCAGCTATTGCTGCTTAGTAGAACAAATAATTTTTTTTATGAAGAGCATAGCTGACTTTTTATTTCCATTGACCTCGTCATTTTCAGGGCCTCAAAGAGATCGCAGAAGAGATCAGGTCTATTAAAGATGATGACTTGGGGTCAAATGATCGGCCAACAAGAAGTGTGACGAGGTTTGAACATTTTAACCGAATTGCTCCATCACGTCTCATGTCTTTGTATAATTTATGCATTTGTGTCCTGTCTCACAAGACAGTACAAGGTGGTTGCTGAAAACGAACATTCAAAAAATGGGTCACTAACTTGGGCATCAGTTAGATGTCTGTTGGCGATTTTTTAATCTGTATTTCCTGTTACTGCAACATAAGATGTTTGCTGAGAACAAATGTTGGTAGTTTTTATCTCGTTGTTTGAAGAGTAGCCTGAAATTGGTCTCTTGCCTGCTGGACGCTGGTTATGTCCCTGAGCCTGTATTTGACTGTGTTGATACTGGTTTTTTTTTATCATGGACCACATGGTTCAAACATTGTTTTTATTGGTTATGTTTATATATCCTCCCCTACATCAACCCTAAAATATTCACATTGGGGTGTCAGAAAGTGTCTGAATTATCCTTTCCAGCAATGAAGAATTTTACCTCACTGAATGTCTGAAAATGTGAGAATATCCTTATTGGCGGCAATAATATGAGACTTGGTCTTTAAGTTTTACATGTTGAATTATTATGTTGCTATATTTTCCGTTTTCAGTTTCTGAATCTTCTTTAATGAGTTATACAGGTCTGCTTCAGCCAAGTCTTCAAAGGTCTAGACAAGGCGGTTTTACTGGATTCTTTTAGGTTGCTGTCGGAGAAGAAAAGTTTATATATGGCGAATAAAACTTCGTAATCGTATATATCAGTAAGCAGAAGAACTGCAGGAAGGAAAACCATGATAATTCTTTTTTGATATCAATTTCTTTTATTCGCTACCATCCTTGCATTGCCTCTTTTTATAATCAAAGTTTGATGTACATCTTGAGCTTCAAGATCTAAGAGTGGTATTTTTGTTACTGTTGTTTCAGTTTAATTCACGCTTGTGATCACAGAATCTGAAGTATAACCAGCAGAATGAATTATACTTCTACATGTATGATTCACTATTTATATCTCACTGGACCAGCATTGTGTCATGTCTATGATTTTAGCGAGAGTTTTAAGAGGGTTTGGATGGGAGGAAGAAATTATTTTTGAAAAGTGGTTTTCCCATCATTTAAAAGGGTAAAAAATATTTCCTGTGAGGAAGATTTATTCTCTTTTCAACGAAGAACGCCACATTTTCTTTCACATTCTTCATCTTTTCCTTGTTCTTATTTTTTCCCCCTTTCCTCTCTATCTTTTCTTTTGTGCAATCGATTAAAGGAAAATAACTTTATATAGTTTTCCATTGAAAATGTTTTGTACCAAAATACCAAGTCATGCAAAACCTTAGAAACATTCATCGAATAACCTTTTTTTTGGCTGGGTTTTTCTGCAACTATATTGGTGTTTGACATTAATTTTCGTTCGATAGATTTGTACTTGTATTTGGTGTTATTACCATATGACATATCATCGCGGATTAAACTTACAGATATTTAACGATCATTTAGTGACGGGCTGTGGATTAAGATACGTTACATAGTTTTCTTGATTTGTTAATTTTCCATTTTTCTGATTGGTGGTTATCGAAATGATGACACAAGAAAAAATGAAAAAAAATAATCTACAGTAACATTGATACAACTGATGTCAGCAACGTCGTTTAGGTATACATTTCAATGGTCCTGAATGTTTGGTTGCACGCCCAGCGTATTTTCCCGACATTGGAAATACCATCTTACCGGCGTATGGGCGTAGTTGAAGAACTGAGGGTGACTGTTGGAAGGTGGCACCATTCACCAACATATCTCCGTGTGAAATCCATGTCCCACTATCCCATGGTGAATTGGGTTTTTGTCTGTGTGTAACCTACAAATATTAAAACAATTGTTAGCTAACATAACTTCCATGAGGACCCTCTTAATTCTCATAATAGTGCTTCAGAAATTTAATTAGATTTTAAGTTTGGAGAGATTGGTTTTTATCTTGCAATACCTAGACTTAGGGAAAGTTGACCATTATGATATAGTATGGTTAGACCGTTAGACTTATATTGTACTTGAACTAGATGATTTGATTTTGGACACGTAGTATTTGACTTGATTAAAAAAAATTATTACTAAAATCATTGATTTGCTTATTTCAAATTAACTGACAATTGAATATGACTCAACTTGATTTTAATTGAAACCTCAATCAAATGACTCATAATCTAAACATATCAGTCAAATTGACCTAAATCGAAACCGGTGTAATGCACTGTTTGACACCTCTAGCGGTATCTAAGATTTGAGATCCATTAACTAGCTTTGGAAAAACTATGAACCTGAAGTCTCTGAGAATATTGGCAAAGAACAATAGTTTAGATGCATGAAATAATAATGTTACCTCTTTAGCTCTTTGGTCAGGAGGGGCTATGAATCGGTTGCCTTCGCTGATGATGGTTGGGTTCATACCACCACCAATGGCATACATGAGCCAGTGAGTATAATCGTTGTTAACTATATGAAAGAATCCTAATCTGCACCTTGGCATCCTTTGTACCAATCCTTTCCCAAAATGAGTGTATGCAATTGTTATTTGCATTTTCCTATCTTCAGAATGCTGGTCAGATGCACCAAACAGAAATACCTGCATACATACAAGTTTCTCTTGATTAAATATCACCTTTGGTACAATATTACAACATCGTACAACCATTGTGTAACTAATGGTACCTTGTCATGATCAGTCATATGGCAGTTGGAGATGGTAATGGCGGTCGAGCCTTTGATGACGTCAATGAGCCCATCAAAGCATCTTGAGAACGAGCAATGATCGATCCAAATATGATGTGAACCAAATATCGAGATGGCATCCCCATCACTTTGAGTCCTTAACCCGAAATGGTTAAGTGAATCCCTAATTAGTCCTCCAGATCTAGGGACTATGTTCCTAAACTTAATCCCATGAATAATGATGTTCTCTACAAATTGTATAGTAATCCCAGCTCCACCTTCAATAATCACATGTGAACCCCGACCATCGATGGTCTTATGGCTAGTCATAATGAGCTCTTGCTTGAGCTTAATTCTCATTATAGGCTTGCCAAACACAATCCATAGTGGTTGAGTCTGAATGACTGCATGGCGTAGGGTTCCGGGTTTAGGGTTCAACATATCATCATCAGAGGGGTCTGTCACCAAATACTTGCGCCCAGCTTTGCCTCCGGTTGTGCCTTTTCCGAACCCCAATGCGCACTTGGCTAGCCGCCGCCTCTTCTTCTCCCAGTCAGGTTGGCATCTCCAACATGCATCGATGGGATTAGAGAACATGCAACCTTTTCTGTATTTCTTTGCTAATACTCTCCTTGTGCCGTTTGTTCCTACATCACTCTCTAGCCACTTGCTTTGTAATCTACATGCGCAAGCAAATATCTTTAGCTAGCAATTCAAAGCAGCAATTCTTGCATTGTCATCATAAAGAAAATGGTGACAATTAATTAATTTCCATTTTTTAGTAGTTTGAAAAGTCATATAATACATGATTGTTTTTTTTTTTTTTAACACGAATGTCGTTTTAGTCGAAACTAAACTAGTTTTTGACTACCCCGTGTGTTACATATGATTTGAATTAGTGCAAGTTGTGACTTTTCAAATACATTGTAATGAAGAAAACAACTTGACAAGATATTCATCCCACATTTGTAATATTACACCCTATCACATTAGTCTTCATCATGGGCTCTGCACATAAGCACATAGATTAAGAATGTGAGAGGATGTAGATTACGTCCGAGTGTAGGATAAAACTTGCATTATGCAAAATAAAGCTCCTCAAGTAGTTGAAACAATATATGGGAATCTAGATGTATTAGAACGAACCCCTATATTTAAGACTTCCAACCTATTCTTTTTCCTTCATAAAAATTAGAATGATATGGAAAAGTCACAAGAGCGTATTATATATATTTTGTCCAATCATATGAATAAATATCAATACTACTTTTTATATGATCACTCTTTCAATTTTCAAGCCACCGTGACTCTAGAATATATTGATGCGACTTGCATGCATGTATATTATGAATATATACAATAACTAAACTAGCTGATATTCACGAAATACTATACATTACACGCAAATATCCCATGGATATCTATATTATTTGAAGTACAAATTATTGTATAACAAAGAGAAGAAATGAAATTACAGACGAGGTAGTTGGTGAATAAAACTCACATTCGAGCACGAAGGTTAAGGTGGTTTGTGACATTAAAAGGTTGAGGATGGTAGGCTTCCTCGGTTCTCTTCTTGGCTTCTTCTTCACGCATTTCCCAATACCTCTCCGATTCTAAAGAGATATTTTCTGCAAAAGCCAAGATAATTGAAGATAAAGAACATAAGAGGAGAAACAAAGCTAATTGTTTCTCCATCTTTTTTCTGGGGTTGAATCAACCAAAAATATATTAGGAATATAGTAGGTTGGTTAATTCAACTAACAATGGAATCAGGAGAAATCAAGCCTTTTTATATCAAACTCATTTTAGCTATTGCTAATATCCCGAATTCCAAGGAAACTAGGGTGACAACTTGTATGCATACATAATGAAAGGTGTAAAAAATATTACAGCATTTCCCCCCATTATTAGGATGCAGAATCAAGGAACCATTAGTTGTTTAGTTTCCTTTTCTTAGGAAAGAATATATTTATAAATGTATTAGGTTAGGTTCCCAGGAGAATAGAACGTAAGAACAATATGAAGTACATTTTTCAAACCAATATGTGATTTATTTTGTCTAAATTGTAACTTGTTCTTTTACTTTCTAGGGCCAATCTTCCAAGGTGTTTTTGGATAAAAGAAACATATCAGTTGGTTCAGTTAATAAAAAGTGGTTAGCTCAGTAGTGTTTTTCAAAAGAGAATTTTTTTTTTTTTTTTATAAGGTAAGATGAAATCCCTTGCAAGTAGGGGGAAATTGGGGATCCTTCCTTGCAAGGGATGAGACTCGATCCCAGGATCTCTGGGATCGGAGGTGATGCCAATACCAAAAGAGAAAAAAATATGGTAACTCTAGTTTTGTATGGTAATAATAATTGTGTATAGATATTTTTACTTGTATTCATGTCTCTCTCTCATATCCCATATCTACTTATTGGCCCGCTCGTTATAGATACGTAATTCACATAGACTAGCCCATTTTTGTCCATTAATAAAAAGAGTCAACTTGCTATTTACGCCCGCCGATCGGGCCCAATTCGTCCAATAACTAGTTTGTCACTGTGGTACCTGATTTTTATTGTCTTAATTAACGGTCTGAATCCCACAAAAGTCTCTCATTGGACTATGAGTTTTAGAAAACTTTGAAGTCGCCACCCTATTAATATCTGAATAGGGACATATTTATTTAATAATCCATTTTAAAATCAATTTCAAGAAATATCATTTAAAACGATGATAACTTCATATGGATAAGGCTTTTTTTGAAAATTGGTATTTCATACCATGAGATAGGGTTCGGGGTTAGGTTAAGAGGTGCGAACGTCTGAAACTCGTCTCCTCTTCCGTTCTACAGAACAGACTCTTACTAAATGCGTTATTTTCCATTTTAAAAAAAGAAAGAAAATCACATAATTTGCACATAAAAACATCAACCATTTTTATTTAGGACCAATATATCATTTGTACATGGTAGGTTTGAGCACTGAAGTTGCACTACGTACCAATCATTGCGGGATTGTAATCCACTCATAGATCAAAACCATCGTAGTTCGAGCTTATGTCTCACCCTAAACGGCCAATTCCATTGGAGAAGAAAAGGAAAGAATAGATTATGAATAACCCACCTTAAGAATTAGACAAATCTATTAGGAATAAGGTAATCACTCCAATTAGTGATTGAAATGGGGTTAAGATAATCACCTTAATTAGTGATTAAATATGAAGGATTAAGATAACCACCTCAATTAGTGATTAATAAGGAAGGAAAGAAGTAATCACTCTAATTAGTGATTAAATATGAAAAATAATCGCCCTAATTAACGATTATTAAGGTTTGAGATAATCACTCTAATTAGTGATTAAATGAGAAAAATAATCGCCCTAATTAACGATTATTAAGGTTTAAGATAATCACTCTAATTAGTGATTAAATGAAAAGAATAATCGCCCTAATTAACGATTATTAAGGTTTAAGATAATCACTCTAATTACTGATTAAATGAAGAGTTTGAGTTAACCGCTCTAATTAGCGATTAATCGAGGATTGAAATAACCACCTTAATTAGTGATCACGTTTATGATTTTTAAGAGGTCTTAGAAGTTTGCTTCCTAATTTGAAGGCTTTTTGAGAAATAATCTTAATTGAAGATTATTAAGTCATTTTGAGAAAAATGATCAATTTGAGATCAAATTTGGAGATTGTGTTTGGCTATTTGGAATTTGGCCATTTAAAGTGAGACACGTGAAACGGCCTAAAATCAATTCGGAGATCATAATTACCAATCTAATTATGTCAAATTATATGATTAATCCATTTGAAGATGGAGAAAAAAATTTAAGATGTAAGATGGATCATCATACAATTTAACTTAGTTAGATTTGTAATTTTTCCTCTTAATTGAGATTGGGTCATTTGATTCATATACTATGATATATTGGGCCCAACATGCAACATTTGTAACATTGGTTGCTCATTTTATTTAAAAAGAGTTGTGGAATTATTTATGAAAATTATGCATAAACATCTCCATACAAATCTTCAATCTTGATCTTCACCATGATGTTCCTTGATCTTCATCTCCTTAAATGAGCTTTGGAATTCATGTTTATTTGTGAATTTGTGAAAATTAGAGATTAATTAACCTCTTTGATTTTGATTTTTTTATGACAATTTTTATTGATTTTTATTTACATGACAAAATGAGGCATTTTAAGATAAACTTAAAATTTCATGATTTTTAATTCACATTTTCGTATGAAAAGAAAACATTTCTTTTTTATGAAACTTGAGTTAATCACTTTATTTCATTTTCCAGATTGCACTTTTGTTCTTGTACTGACTTGTAAAAATCATAACTTTCTGTAGAAAGTGTAAAATTGAGCATGAGATACACCTATGGATAGGTCAGTGAGTTCTTTATGTTGTATCAAAATTTCACAAGCTTTTATTGACAACTTGAATTATGGTGAATTTTATACTCAAACTGGTCAAAACATGACTTTTATCCAATTTATTCTTTGAAATCCAACTTGATAAACTTATTTTGAAGTGAATTTTGGTATGAACATTCTAAACACTTTGAAGAACTAGACTGAAAATTTTCATTTGAATTGGACATTTTTAAGACCTTTTTTTATTCATTTTCTTAACTGAAGAGAAAACCAGTTTTCTGGAATTTAGTGATTTACATGAACATGATTTTTATATTTTTGAAAGCTACTGATGTTTTCTTTGAAGTTGGTGTTTTTAGTTTTGTCTAAATGATTTTATTTTAAACTTTATTAACAAGACAAGCTTATGTGGTACTGGACAAAATCAGTTTTGCACAACAAAGTTGTATGATTTGTAATTATTTATACAAAATTCGTTTTTTAGAAATTCCAAAGCCCAATTTCTGGAAACATCTTGCACTTCATAGGAAAAATATTACATCATATCAAATATTTAGTTAATGCAGACGAAAAATGAAATAAAGTACGAAATTAAAACTGATTATAATTACAGCATCACATTTTTTTTATGGAGATGTTTATGCACAACTCTTCTTGAATTTTTTTATGAAAACATGTTTTTGGTGACGAACAACAACTTGATTAAGAAAATCACATAAACACATTGTTTCCTAAGAGTCTCCCTGTAACACCCCGACCCATACGGAGTCGGGTATATCGTCACCAATGCGCATCCAGGGCCAACAACTGTCCTCAAGAACCAACACAAGTTCTTCCGGAGCATTTTGTCCTCACTCATGCGCACCCTGAGAAACTTCCCAAGAGGTCACCCATCCCAAGACTACTCCCAGCCAAGCACGCTTAACTGTGGAGTAACTAAGGAATTAAGCTCCCTAAAAGAAAGATGCATCTTGTTGGAATGAGTAGCCTGCTAAATCCCTTTAAAGCAATCATGAGGGGTATTACATACACCCCCACTTGAGAACAGCAACGCCCTCGTTGCGCCTGAGGACTCCATACGGCCTGTGGGTCGCCCCAGCCTGAAGACTTATCGCCGGAGACTCCAAATATTCGGTCTGACGACCTCTGGCCTGGGTCGCTCCTTATGACAATGCAGCCCCAGAATCCTCCCCCACTAGGCGCCTGAGGACTCCTAATATTCGGCCTGACGGCCTTAGGGTCGCCCCAACACGCGGTCGCAGGGTTGCTCTGATACCATTTGTAACACCCCGACCCATACGGAGTCGGGTATATCGTCACCAATGCGCATCCAGGACCAATAACTGTCCTCAAGAACCAACACAAGTTCTTCCGGCGTATTTTGTCCTCACTCATGCGCACCCTGAGAAACTTCCCAGAAGGTCACCCATCCCAAGACTACTCCCAGCCAAGCACGCTTAACTGTGGAGTAACTAAGGAATTAAGCTCCCTAAAAGAAAGATGCATCTTGTTCGAATGAGTAGCCTGCTAAATTCCTTTAAAGCAATCATGAGGGGTATTACATTCCCCATTAGAGTTGACTATTCTAGGTGGGGTGATTTAAGGTTAGGAACCTATTAGGACTTCCTCATACCCAAATCACTCCAAAAATTAAAAAATGATAAGAAGAAACAAGGAGAAAGTTAGTATGTGATTAAGAAGATAATCAAGAAAAATAACAAGAGCTTCAACTTTACCTTGCTAGCTCAATGATGCACTTCCTTTTGCAAAGCTTTCTACCTTTTTTTTTCTTAATTTCTAAGTGAGTTTCTAAATCCAATTAATTACTAATTTAAACCCCTTTTTTATGTTTTTCTTTTGATGAACTTCTTTAATTACTACTCCCTCCGTCCCAGAATACTCTTGACACTTATCAATGCACGTAGTTTTAGATGATAAGTTGTTGTTTGGTTATCAATTGTTATTTTATTGAAAAGTAGATGTGATAGGAGTTAGTAGTTAGTAAAAGTAGTATTATTTTATTTTAAGGAGGGAGAGTGTGGGCTATGGTTAGAGTTGGTGGGTAGTAGGAGTGGTATTATTTTATTTGGAAGAGAGAGAGTGTGGGCCAATACTTAAAGGTAGAAGGATTAAAATAATAGTGGGTCATATCCAAAAATAGAAGTGTAAAGAGTATTCTGGGACAGATGAAAATGGAAAGTGTAAAGAGTATTCTGGGACGGAGGGAGTAATTATTTTCCTAACTTTTACTTTCTTTTCTTGAATGAGATTTTTTAGAGGGAGGAAGTAGAGAAGATGAGAGTAGTATTGAGAAGTAGTGAAATTAAGTTGATTTTAGCTCAACTTGGTTTTGAAGTAAAAAAAGGAGGGTATTTACAGGGAAATGAGGGAGATGAACTAGGGTTTCAAAGAAGTAGAAAATCAGATTTTCAACCCAAAAAATTTGATTTTTCCCATCCTTAATCACCCTAATGACATCACTCTAATGACCTCACCCTAATGACATCATCAAATATCTTTGGAAACACAAATATTCTTATTCTTTTTGAATTTTCTCATCAATGAGGTAAAATCAGATTTTCAGAAAATATTCTTCCCTAAATACATCATAATACGTAAAAATTACATCGAAAAACGTGCAAAACAAAACTGATTAGATCAATGCGCCAAACGCAGGAGCCTGCGCTAGGCACAGCTTCGTGCGCTAGGCGCAGTGCTCTGCGTCTGGCGCAGGACACTGTTGTGCGCTAGGCGCAATATCTTGCGTGTAGCGCATGATAGTGTGCCTGGCGCACACTCGAATCTACCGGAAAAAAATCCGGATTCTTCCCTCTTATACATGAGATTTGATTCTTATTCTCACTTCTTTTCATGATTCTTATTCCCTAACTAATGGATAAAGGATGTGATTAGTGGATAAATAATATATTCTTTTTCTTTATCCAATGAACAATGACTTGACCATCAAGAAAACTGATTACTATCAGTTTTGGGATACGATTAAAATCCCGACGCCTAACTGCGACTCGTGTTTTTTCGTTTTTCGAAATACTAACTTAAGATAATTATCGAAAGCTCGTCAAATTAGTAAAGACGAGCATGATTATACTACGAATCATTTTATTAAAACGGTGGTTGTAGTTATTGACTACGACTCACGAAATTTTTTATTTCTAAGCCGAAACTGCATGACTAATACGCAAAGATGGAAAACCATACGACGAAATGAAACTCGCGCTCCCGGGCGAAACACGCATTTGACGGGGCGCGCGCTCACCGATGCATGACAGTTTTCATTATTTTTATTTCTTTTCAAAATCATTATTTACCCGAAAAAGGGGTTCAAAATTTGGTGTCTACAGTCACATTTGCGTTTCAAGGCACACGATGACTACCAAGATGAAGCATTTTTCACATTGATAAACCTCTAATGGTCATTTACTAAAGAATTTCTCAAAGACTCAAACTTGGCTTTCTGTGAGCACAAATGTGTGTCATTCTTTCTGTATTTCTGTGTGTATTCTTTACAAGAATAATCTCCCTCTATGTTGTGTAAACGGCGCTACACTATACATCAGTATATATATATATATATATATATATATATATATATATATATATATATATATATATATATATATATATATATATATATATATATATATATATATATATATATATATATATATACACCAAATGTTAACCTAGGAAAATGTGTACAAACAGACAAAATAAGGGACACCTATACAAATCAACCTAGGATCAATAAAACAGTTGTACAAAGCTGACTAGGCTATTATAACAAATGTTCAATACCCTCCCCTCAAGGTGGAGCAGAGGTCACAATGCCCAGCTTGAAGCCTAGATGATTATGTTGTTGAGCACTGCTTAAAGACTTAGCTCATCAAGTCAGCAAGTTGTAGGAAAGACTTGATATGCAACACTTTTAAGAAACCATCTTGAATGTGATCCCTGACATAGTGGCAATCAACATTCAAGCGCTTGGTTCTCTCATGAAAAATGGGATTGTAGGCCAGATGATTTGCAGACTTGTTGTCAAAAATAAATCAATGGGAGTGGGGATTTGAAATCCTAAATCTTCAAGCATGTCATGTATCCAGACAATCTCACTTGTAGTCTGAGACATGCATCTATATTCTGCCTCAGTAGATGATTTTGAGACAGTCTTTTGCTTCTTTGTTTTCCAGGATACAAGAGAATTTCCTAGAAATATGCAATAGCCTGTAAGAGACCTTGCGCTGAATGCACAACTTCCCCAATCTGAGTCACAGAAAGCTGTGAGAGTGAGAGGTGAATTAGCGGGGTAGTGTAACCCCCAATCAAGGGTTCCAGCCAGCTTTTTAACCATATGAATGGCAGCTTACAGGCGGGGTTTTCTAGGTGCATTCATAAACTGGCTAAGCTGTTGCACACTGTAAGAGATGTCAGGTCTAGTAAGATTCAAGTATAGGAGCTTTCCCACAATTCTTCTGTAGGTTTCTGGATCCTCTAGCAACTCTCCTTGTTCAATACAAAGCTTAATTCCCTTTGGGAAGGGGAATTTTGTGGGTTTACAATCTTCCATTCCAGTGGACTTAAGAATGTCCAAGATAAATTTTCTCTGATTCAGGAGAGTCCCTGCAATACTCCTTGACACTTCTATCCCAAAAAAATACCTAATTTCACCAAGGTCCTTCACAGTCAATGCTGCATCTAGACCTTCCTTCACTTGTTCAATTTCCTCAACATCATATCCGGTAACCAACAAATCATCTACATAAACTAAGATGATGGTTTGTTTCCCTATTTCTTCTTTTAGAAAACATAGAATAATCTCTCTTAGATTGAGTATAACCATGCTAAGCAAAGTATTTTGTTAATTCAAAATTCCATTGCCTTGAAGCTTGCTTCAAGCCATACAATTTCTCCCTCCTTAGCTCCTGTGTACCCTTTGGGTGGCTTCATGTAAACTTCTTCTTCCAAATGCCCATGAAGGAAGGCATTGTTAATGTCTAATTGATGCAAATTCCACCTAAGTGTCGTAGTAGCAAGAGCAATAAGCAATCTTACACTAGCAAACTTAGCCACTTGAGAGAAAGTGTGTTTATAATATTTCCCTTTGATCTGCTTGCCTCCTCTTGCCACCAACCCTGGCTTTGAGTTTATCCACCTTTCCATCTCGGTGCAATCTTGATCTTGTATACCCATTTACAATCTATTGCTTTCTTGTCTTTAGGTAATAAAACCATTTCCCAAGTCTCATTATATCCCGTAAAGCTCTCGGTTCGCCTTCCATGGCCCGCACCCATTCTTTATCTTGTGAAGCTTCGTGTAATGTGCTCGGTTCTCTTACTCGAGCACATTATTTAAGGAAGCTAAATAATCTTTGGAGTAATATTCGAATTCTCCAATCGGCAAAGTGATCATGTTAGCCGAATGTGTTGTATTTTTCATTCCTGGTAGGTCAATGATAAAATCCTTGTACCTACTAGGAAGAGATCCTTCTCTACTCGATCTTCAATGCACATCAGGTTGCTCTTCTCTCACCTGTGCCTCAATTTGAGTGGATTCTTCTTCCAAGTTGTTGGAACTTGGATTCGGATCCATCTCATTCTCGAGCTAACCGCATATCTTGTTCACACAGTTCATTTGCTAAATCAAGCATCAAGTACATCTCGCATCCAAAGTGGCGGATTATAGGTGGGGGCCGGGCTCGTGGGCCTGGTCCCCCTTAGGTCAATACATAAATTCAACCAACTACAAGATTATAAATGAAATCAATCTTGGCACAATGGTAGAAGACACAGAGCATTTTACTTCAAGGTTCAAAGTTCGAACCTCATGGCCGACAATCAATTCACCGCGCATTGTGTTTTGTTGTCCCAACAATCGCCTTCTTTCTTTTAAAATGTCTTGGCCGATCTTTGGGCATTACCTATCTTGTGCCAAGTGGCCTTTTATGTAAGTCCTTTTTTTGTTAAAAAAACTTATGCTCTAGTTGCTAATTGCTATGGGGCACTAATTATATAATATATAAAAAATCCTTTTTTCCAGCTTATTTTTCCCCTCAAATCATTCCTAACAATCATATAAAATACATGTACCTCTTTACTTTTGTTGTGACTTAAAATAGCAATTCGATAATTGATTAAGTCACTAATGAACTATTCCTCCTTTTATTTAATATAAAACTATTCTTCCAATTTCTTAGAAATCTATCCATAGACTTATAAACTATTCTTCAAATCCTTGAAAATTTGATAATGGTCAAACAAATAAGTTGACAAAATTGCTTAAAATTAAAAGATTTGAGATTTAGAACAATTAACTTCTTCATAGCCATTAATAATAGTATATATATTTAAACTTTGATATGCTTCTTTTAGTGTTTTTGTTCATCATTTAAAATTTTACAAGTAAAACTTTTGATTTGATTACTCGGCCCCGTAAGATAGTTGGTCAAGATCCCAGGCACTTGCCGCATCATCAATGTTATGTTGTACTGTATTTCTCAAAGCCTCCACAAACTCATTATTTCCTTCCTTGAGAAGAAAAGGAAATATATGTTCCTTGAACACAACATCCCTGCTTACAAAAATCTTATTGTTATCCAAATTCATCACTTTGTAACCCTTTTGACAGTAAGGATAACCTACTAAAACACATCTGATCCCTCTAGGAGCAAATTTGTCTAAAGGTTTCTTACTAAGACTAGCATAGCAAAAAGTTCCTATGACCCTTAGATGATCATAGTTAGGTTCTTTGTTCATCAATCTCTTGTAGGGAGTGTCCCAGTTGATCACAACACTGGGTAAGAGATTGATGAGATGAGTTGCAGCTAAGATGCACTCACCCCAAAGGTAACTTGGCAACCCTGCATGAAGCTTTATAGACCTTGCTGTTTCAAGCAAGAATCTATGTTTCCTCTCAACCCTTGCATTTTGTTGTGGTACACCTGCAATGCTTCTTTGATGAGTTATCCATTTCTTGGCAAAAATTTCACTGCATTCTGTTTGAAATATTTCGGTTCCATTATCATTTCTCAAGGTTTTCACCTTGGTGTTGAAGTGATTTTCAACATGAGCAAAGAAATTCACTAGGACACCCTTCACTAGCTCCTTATTTGAGAACAAATGTGTCCAGGTGACCCTACTGTGGTCATTGTAAGAAAATAGCTTGCACATGTGATTGCCTTGGTCCTATATGGACCCCAGAGGTCAACATGAATCGGCTCAAATATATTAGCCGCAATTGATTTACTAGGCATAAAAGGAAGCCCGTGGTGCTTAGCAATAGCACAAGTATCACAAAAATATTCACTTAGGTTTTCACACTTGCAAAAATCTAAATGTTTCATTCGAGAAACAAACTCATGACCTAGTTTATTATGAATCAAACCCGAGTTTCGAATTTTATTACATCCATTTGATTCTTTCTTCTTCAATTCAACAAAGAAACAACTTCCTTCAGCCTTCTTTCTTCCTACCAACCACCAACTTGTATAAATCATCCTCATTTCTACCAAACTCCACAACTCCATCAATGGAAAGGCCCTGTAGAGAGCACCCATATTTATCAAAATTCATTTTCAAATCATTTTCCTTCAACAACTTACTTACGTACGCAAGTTGTGCTTGAAATCATGAATACTGTCTCCGTCCCGGAATAGTCCGAACACTTTCCTTTTATGTTTGTCCCAAATTAGTTTGAACACTTCTATTTTTGACATGGCCCCACTATTAATATATTATATCTTTTACACTCCTTTGGCCCACACTTTACCTTTTATCAATAAAAAGTTACCCAACTTTCTCTCTCCTCTAATAAAAAAAAGGAAAAATTGATCGGAACAATCCCAACTATGGGCATTCCGCCATTTTCGATCCCAACTAAGGATTATTTCGAAGCAGTCCCAACTATTCATCATTTTTTACAAAATTGGTCCCAAGAGGTCATTGACTCGCTACAAATGAGTAAAATGAATTTTCTTTTATTTTTTTCCCTAACTCTCATATTCTCTCTTCTCTAGTGGATCTCCCACCCTACCCCTCCTTCCCCCATCCTCAAAACCGCCACCCCTCCCCCGTCACAAGTGCCACCCCCTTTGAAACCTCCTCCCCTCCCTTCCCCCACCCTCAAAACCGCCACCCCGTTCAAACCCCCTCCCTTCCATTCCCCCACCTTCAAAACCGCCACCCCTCCCCCGCCACCCCCTCCCCAACACATCATATCCCGGTGAACTTAAAAGTAATCAAAATCGACATGAAAACCGAAATTCAAATTAAGATAATACAAAAACATTAATGACTACTTTATTCGGGCAAAAGTAATTGTTTTTTTTAATTTTCCCTGTGCAAACCTTAAGGAACTACATTCCTGTTTTAGTAACTAGTGTTCAACTACTCACAAATCACAATACCCACTGTTGAGTGGTTTTTGTCAACTATCAGTTTGGATGTTGGCAGGGAGATACTTATTAGAGCGTAGAGGGAACAATATTTACTCCTTACATGTTTAACTTAAAGCCACTTTTCTTGAAAGCTTTTGCTATTGCTTTAAAAATGAATGCCTTATAGATATGGATAAGAGTATTTTGAAAATCGGGGAGAATATATGACAAAACCCTCTCGTTGAATTTTTATCCGGGATTGAAGCCTACGAGTTAGACATAATTTGGGTGTCTTTGGTGGATGTGGACTTATGCTATCAATCATAACCGGGCTCTATGGTATCAATGTCGATGGAATGCCCGGTGCTGAGAACACACCATATGCATTTGGTCTATTTACAGGACTTCTACTGCTACTAGGGGTTATTTTAGTTGGGGTTGGCATAATTTATTTCTCTCCCCTGTTTAATGTGGCGGTGGAAGGGGAAGGGGAACGAAGGGGAAGGGGGAGGAGGAGGGGGTGGGAGGGGAAGGGGAAGGAGGGAAGAGGGGGTGGCAGGGAGGAAGGAGGGAGCCCGTAACTTGGGAGAAGGTAGTAAGGAGAGAGAAAAAGGAGGGAGAAGGTAGTAAAACAAAGTTAAAAAAAAAAGTAAAAACAAAAATTAATCAGTAAAATGGGTCACCACTCAACTGGGACCATTTTTGTAAAACATACCTCAAAGTTGGAACTGCTCCGAAATAATCCTTAGTTGGGACTTAAATTGGCGGAACGCCCATAGTTAGGACTGTTGCTATCAATTTTTCCAATAAAAAATACCCCACCAACTCCTGTCACATCTACTTTTAAAATAAAATAACATTTGATAACCACACTACAACTTATCACCTTAACATACGTGTCCCAACAAGTGTTCAGATCTTTCTGGGACGGAGGGAGTATATAACACATTTTTCAATATTATATCATCATTCAATCTCACATCTCCCACTTCTTTCACCACTTTCACTTTTCCATCCGACAACCCTACTCTAATCTCTTTATTTAGAGTTTTTAGGTGTGCAGGAGCCCACTACTAGATATTGTCCTCTTTGGGCCTAGCCCACAAGGATTTGCTTTGGTGCAGAACTGAAGTCCTACCCAAAGGCCTCTACTAAGTTGAGGTGTCCACCTCTATATAAAGAAGACTTCGTTCTCCCCAACTTCCAATGTGGGATAGCCAAGATCTTAGACACCTTCTCCCCTCTTTTAAGGAGCATGCGTCCCCGTAGGTACTACAGGACACCGGAATGGGCCCTGGCTCTGATACCATCTGTAACACCCCTATAAACATGTTGCAGACGAGTTGTAAATGAAAGTTAACGAGTTGAATATAAAGGTGACTGGGTTTGGCTCACTTATTAAACGAGCTTATAATTATTAATTTGGACGTATTCTTTTACTTAATTATTAAACTAGTTTTGATATGAGCTTGTTCACAAGTCTTTAACGAACATATCAACTCATTAGCAGCTCTGACTCATGGACTCATAATCCAAGTTTGGAATTTCACTAATCCTAAACTAGTGCAAAATAATCGATGAAATTTCAACCATTTAACGAGAAAAATTTGTAGAAAAAGAAAATAACACAAGAAAAGATGCTAAAAAAAACAAAACTCATATCAACAAAAAAAACATACTTTTCTCCCTTCCAAGGTCTTTTGTGGGAGAAAAATGCATCTAACAATTTATACAATGAAAAGCATTTAGCTCCATGATCATTGATCAAATACTAATTAATAACTTGCTAATTATTTACGTTTTCTTTCATTTTTTCCACAGTACAATAAGCTAGCAAGGCTTTCCGGGCGTGCATTTACGTGGTCCAGAAAATCTAGTCAATTCACCCACCTTCGTCCCCGCCATTGCTGAAAACATTTGAGCTTTGTTCTTACTTTCGATCGCATTGCCTCGTCCTGAGTCGCGGAAATACGCCCCATTCAAAAACCAATCTTTCTCCGATGTCCATGTCCATGACTTCCATTCTGATTCTGGTGCTTCCCTCTTCGTCACCTTCATTATCATTCATATAATCATAATCATATGTGTATGAAATATTTAGCGAATCGGAACTTCAATGCAGTATATTCTAGTCGAAAACATATATCTCTACTACATGCATTATTGTGTATATACTTCATCCGTCTATTATTCGTACGTTGTTTCACTATGACTTTGACTTGACTTATAAATATGCTTTTGCCAGCGAGCATTTTTTACGATTAGTTTACATCTTAAACTATCTAATATCTACTAGTGAAATTTACAAAAATATGATATGTTGTAACATAAAGACAAATTCGATGACAGTCATTTTCCTCCTCAAATTTAGTCATATGAGCAGTAGAAAAGTCAAAATGGAACAACTAATAACAAATGGACGATAGAGTGTAATAAATATGCTTGTATAGTTGTGTGATATGAGAGAATTATATACCTCTTTAGCAAAAGGATTGAAAGGGGCGACAAATCGGTTGCCTTGGCTGACGATTGTAGGATGTTGGCTGCCACCAATAGCATACATTTGCCAATGAGTATAGTCATTGTTAACCACATGGATGAACCCAAATCGTGCCCTTGGCATCCTTTGAACTAACCCTTTCCCAAAGTGGTTAAATGCTACTGTGACTTGCATTTTTTGGTCGTCAGTGTTGTCATTCAATGCACCAAAGAGAAAAACCTACATACACATATAGCATTGAGCAACTAATCTAAAGTTTTTATGCATATATACTTAGATATATAGCTAACAATAATAAGTGTAGGGGAAACAATAAGCTAAGGTACCTCATTGTGGTCGGTCATATGACAGTTGGAGATGGTGATAGCAGTTGATCCTTGGATGATATCGACAAGACCATCGGTGCCTCGAGCCATGGAAACATGATCAATCCAAACATTACTAGCTCCAAAGATGGAGATAGCATCACCATCACTTCGTGTCCTAAGACCAAAGTGGTTAGCTGAATCCCTTATTAGGCCACCATTCCCAGGGTATATTTGATGAATATGAAGGCCATGGATGATGACATTCTTAATAAATTGAATGGTGATGCCAGCACCGTGAGCTATGTGGACATTGGCACCCCTAGCGTCGATAGTCTTGTCACCCGTCATGATCAATTCTTGGCTCAGCCGAATGTTCATGGAGCGCGCGAATATGATCCAAAGTGGCTCCGGTTGAATCACTGCATGCCTTAAGGTCCCTGGCTTAGGGTTCTGCATGTCATTGTCTGAGGAGTCAGTCACCACATAAATACGCCCGGCTTTTCCTCCTGTGGTGCCCTTACCAAACCCAATGGCGCAATCAGCTAGCCTCTTTCGATTTTCAGCCCAATTTGGCTGACATCTCCAACATGCATCAATAGGGTTTGTTGCCATACATGGTCCTATGTGACCCTTTCCTAATAGTCCCCTCCTTGTGCTGTTCAATTTTTTCATGTTTCTAACATGTCTTCAAATAAAACATAAACATAAATCAACGACTAGTACAACTTACACAAAATCTTATGAACAAATTAAAAGAACTACAAAATGGGGAGCATAAATTTGTTTCATGCAATAAAAATTTGTGATTGTCAAATGAGATGGTGTTTATCTTGTCTTCTATGGTAAATAATCTACATAAATCCTTTTAATCAAAATCTAAAGAAGATTAAGAATGGTAAAACCATAAAAACTCACAAGTGAACTTGATGGTTGAAGTGATTAGTGACATTGTAAGGTTCAGGGTGGTAAGCTTCCTCAAAATATTTCAAGGCTTCCAATCTTCGTTTCTGCCAATACTCGTCGAATTCGGCAATGTTGGCATTCAAAGTTACTGCCAAACACATAAACAAACACAAACAACAGATAATTTGGATTTCATTTATTATTCTTCCCATTTTTTAGATTTATTCTGATTTTTATTCTTCCTCTTTATTTTTGTGAGGTGAGGAGTTTATTGGTGGTGTAAAAGAATGTTGGTTATGGCCAAGGTATTTTGGCTATGGTTTTTTATTTTCTTGTTGTATGAACCGTTTAAGCCAAGACCTTGCCAATTCCCAACAAAAAGACAAGAAGATCAGTGGAATTGATCCACAGGCTAATCACCTTATTGAATTTTTTTACCTCACAAAGAAGGTAAATGATGTGAAAAACAAAGGTTTAAGTACTCTTATTTCCCTTGGAGTCTAAATATTGAATGGTAGTATATATTTGATAATTTTAGAGTTGCAACTTATTTTTTGAGATTTGTGGGGCGGGATTATAGGAATACCATCCCTCTAGAAGACTAATATTGACTTAGTTCTCTTTCATTCTAAGACAAGATTTTTCTTTATCCATTTCATTCATTCTAAGATGGAGTTTTAGATTCCTCATTGGCTAATTATGTAACGATATAATAATAAAGTAAACTATTTAGAGAACTGTTATCTATAGAATATAGAATAAAAACAGATGGGTATGTCTATAATTTCACATTAGAAGTGGGTCCCCATCATCTTCCTCTCTCTACTTTAGTAAATTATGCATTCTATAAATAAACTTTTCCTATAATACTGGAGTCTGGAGTGAAGGGAGAGATAATGTCTAATTTCCTCATCCGCGTCATCATGTTAGAGCTACTTTTGTTGTTAATAATGGGTTAGATTGCAGTTCTTTGGACTTCTAAATTCCAACTTTTCCATTATGGATATGAAAAATCAGATATAACCTTTTTTAACCTAAGGTCTTCGCATGATTTTGTTTGAAGCTCATATTCACTCCGTCTCATAATATAGTACCTATTTCTTTTTTACACTGTCACAAAGACGGACTTTTGACCTTTGATATCTTCAATTCCTTATTAATAAAAAATAGAAAAAGTTGATATTATGAAACTACATATTGAGGCGAATCTAACAAGATCTCACATGAGTATGTTTTATTGTATATATTAGTGAGAATATTTAGTCAAAGATTTTAAAGTTTGACTCACCTAAAATGAAGCAAGCACTATATTATGGGACGGAGGGAGTACTAGAAATCCATATACTTCCTCCGTTTTTTTTTTACATGATACACTCTGACATTTACACTATTCACAAAGTTCACTTTGACCATCGTTTGTGATTTATACGTGAATAAAAATATAATCATGTAGGATCTTGTTAGATCGTCTTAATATGTACTCCCTCTTTTTTTTTTATCTTTCTCACTTTCCTGTGTGCTTCTCCCGATGCACAACTTTGAAATTAAATATCTTTCATTATATATTTGTAAAAATTATAACGATTGAATATTAATAAAGTAGTAATTGAGACGAATCAAACAAGACCCCACATGACTATATATTTTCTTATAAATTGAAAAAAAATTGAGAAGATTCTCTCTAAGTATGAATAGTGTCAAGATTCTAAGTGAGAAGGATAAAAAAACAAAGGAAGTATTTTTTTAATATGTACTTTTTATAATTTTTACAAATACAAAATTAGAGATATATGTCTTCAAAGTTTTGCATTGACACGTGTGAAAAGTGAAGTGTAACATGTAAAAACAAACGGAGGAAGTACAACGTTTTATCAATATTTATGCAGGACCTTTAATTTTTTAATAACGTTGAGAAGTAAAAAGATGTCATGAATACTAAATCTGGTAACCAGAACTTATGCCTGATATATATATTACATAATTCTTACCCAGATACGCCAATGAAAAACAATGAGAAGATAGTGTACATAAGATGATAAAGATACAACCCATTTAAATATGAGTGTCTTGTTTAAATGAAAATAGTACGAAATTTGTGCCAGTACAAAATCAACTAGCGCTCCTTGTAACTTCCTCTTATGAAAGAATTTATAGACAGATCACATAAACATCCAACACAATTACACGTTGAAGACACCATCATGTTCTTCCTTAGGCAGTAAAGGGCTAGAATAGGTCAACTTCACTGCAATGCAAATTTCAACAATCTCAAAACCCAATCTTTATGGGTTTTCCTGTACAGTTATAATGTTATAGATCCCGAGCAGTTGTGATGGTTTTACTTAACAACAGGATCTACATTGAGGAAATCCATCATGAAATGCTTCCCAACTCACTTGAAGAAAAACGAGCGAGTACTCACAATGCTTCCCAAACCTTGTAATCATTGCCCTCGATAGCCAAGCTCCATTGCTGGGACTCACTTGGCGGCTCATAATGGCCAGGTCCGATCTTCATGGCTACTTTATCATCTATGGTTGCTGCATATACTTCCTTCTCTGCTTTCTTTATGTTAACCTGAAAATTATCCACGAGGGTATTCAGTCACTTTTACATCATTGCATCCACTGCTCAGTGGTCACTTAATCACAGGCAGCCGGGCATATAGAACCCGGTTCTTTCAAATTTTCAGTAGCACAGTAAATCTCAGTGATAGTTAATAAGCTGAAAATATCCCGTTTTCTGATTAAATAAACTATTTTTTTACAGGGAAAAAAATTGTATATAAATCAAATTTCAAGGGAGAAACTTACAATGCTCCTGCAATTTATCTTCTTTCTATTTCTGACAGAGATGAGTGCAGAAATTTCATGTTTGTAGTCTGAAAAGATGTGATCATAGAAAACTGCTGGTGTTCCAGGGTGAGTCAGGATGTAAGCATAACCTTGCATTTCTTTGCCACCAGGAAATCTCCAATGACCCTACACGGAAGTATACAAGTAAAGATCAGCAAAAAGAAAAATACAAGTATTTTTTTCGTTTGATATGGACCTTCTACATTTGGAAAAGACCCCCCCCATCCAAATGGGCCACAATGCAGTAACCTAGGACTTTACCAGACTAGACCAGCCCATTGATCCCCCCCTCTCCACTCACACACACAAGACCAGCAACAAATCAAGAATCTGTTATTTGGACTCACGTACCCGTTTTGATCACCCCCCACTCACACACGGTTATATGTCTAAGTGTCCGACTCATCTTTTTATGCAAAGTTCAATGATTTTGGCCTGAAACAAGGTGTCCGAGTACCCATTGTTCCACACCTATGTCGCTATGTTAGGGTGTAAAGGATCTGACATGGGTACCTTAGGTAACATGAAGAGTCTAGGTAACATAGTTTAGGATGCATGTGCACAATAAACCATAAAGTAATCCAGGAAATAAAAACATTACAAGAATAGTACCTATCCTTTCCCTCCAATCAAGAACTTTAAGCATGGAGTGTAATTTAACAAAATAAATAGGTGCCAAAATTTGATAACATGGAATCAAGAAATAGAATCTAGAAAATGCATTAGTGATTTTGAGTCTCGACCACGCAGACATTTCCTAATTCCCAGTGACAAATACATACTAAATACTAATGTCATGATATGAGAGAAGTGTGGGAAAGAAGCATGAACCTGAGTGGAACCGGTGTCATGATTCTCAATAAAGGTAACAGCACGAGAAGGCCACCAGCCAACAACCCCAGGCGGTTTTCCTTTTGGATCTGATAAACGCCAATATTCACATCTCTCCAGCACCTGAGGCAAATGACAGCAGACACAAATTACTAGCTTCCAGTAATGAAAACAAGATTTATAAACTGGAATAGAAGCTATGCAAGTCCAGTAAGATGAGTGCAACATGCTTGCATAACTGGAAAAGCTACACATGATATGCAAGTTGGCTAATATAAAGGGGCAAGAGTATGTAATTTTCAGAAATACTTGCGTTTATTTGAACTCAAGTTTCCGAAATATATACTTAAACAAAAGCTGCATGTATATGGCAGGTTCCGAAATATAAGTAGTTTCTGATAAATGATTCTTTTTTAAAAAATAGAACGGAAAAAAGGGACATTTGGTATTCAGGATCATGGTGTCAAAACAAGGCCGCATCGTATCGTATCGCCCGTGTTGTAAAGATTTTCAAATCTACCGAACCGATATTACCCGCATCGTAAAGGTGTAAAAAAGCCGCATTTTAGGCGGGTTTTAGGGATTTTTTATGGTTTAAGCCGATATTTGGTGGTACGACAACCGCATCATCCCCGTTCCCGCATCACCGTGACCGTTACCGCGATCGCGACCGAAACCGCATTTTCGAACTATGTTCAGGATTCAATATTTTCCCCTAAAGACAACTTAACATAACTAAATGGAACTGCTGTAACCTTTTGAAACTTATTTTAGTTTTGAATCAAACATGGGTAGCCCCTATCTGAACTTATTTGAACTAATTTTCCGAAAAAAATTTAAGGAGAAAAGAACAAAGCCTTTGTAGCGAACTCTAAATGTCGATTGTTGGGTGAGTTTATTTGGGTTCATACATATAGTAACATACAAAGTGAATGCAGTCATATCGTGCTTCATAGTTAAAGTATATCATCTAAATTATAAATTCGAAAACAATTCTAAGTTATCTCCAACTCTTGTGAGTTGTGACACATGAATAGGATAGATACATACAGAGTGAAGAATCCCTTTTGTGGTGACATCAAAAGCACCTGCAGATCCACCAGTAGCATTGATCCAGTCTACAATCCTCTGTCTATGAGCATCTTGATTGTAATCCATCTCTCCATATGTATAACTAAGTGAATCCCAGAATTCCCCGACAGCAAAGTACGGTTTACTAGAATCGATGTAATCTTTGACATAACCACCCCAAAATCCACGAACGAAATCAAGCCTCCAGCCATCATAGCCTATTTCTTTCCTGAATATCAATTTTACCACAGAAAATATTACATATTTGTGACACAGCACATGAAGAGTATAAATGATATCCTAAAAGAATCACTAATGTGGAATAACTAATACTGACAAAATCAGAATTTAACTCAAGCCAGTGTCAATCATCCCAGATGAAGAACAAGTTGAAGGATCAAAACAGCAATGCCAAGCAACTAACCTCAGCCAGCCCAACCATTCTTTAAGATCATTTCTTACGAACTCTTGTGAATGATCAATGTTTGGTGCAGCATGGAAGTTATCTCCACTACTCTTATTGCCCCTACCCTAAATAACACAACCAATCCTTAGTCATATAGGAATTTTTCTGTGCTTGAGTCATGTTAGCCAATCATGAAACAAAAAGTTCATAAGATCCAGACTTCCATGAACAACATGAAGTCATATACTCAAGTATGTCCAGTCATGTTGCAAACTTTTGCAGAGCACATCAGATGCCATTTATCATACTTATTCAAATGTCAAAACACACAAATAAATGAATATCAATCTCCGAGATTATAAAGAACTCTATTCAAGCAGAATAAACAGGTACCCTCAAGATATGAATTAGCAGTGTAAACAAACTGCAACACTTGCCTCCTTTTGCGCATTACTCAAAAGGAGAATAGTGATCTCAAAGAAAACTAATTTGCACTAGTTTTGGATGCGTAACACAACCCACCCTTCTTCAAGACAATTGCCCTATGTCACTGTGAACACAATATCTTCTATATAAAAGTACGGCCCCAGGCCCCCAATGACACCTCAGACGATTCTAGCAGTTACATTCACCTTTAAAACAAGTCAGACCAAAGGGTTCACCCAGCCACCAAGAAGAGAAAAGAGGTGGAGACTTACATTTTTGAATGATCCGTATTATATGCATATGCACAATCATCGTATGGAACAATCTTGACATAGATATACACATCAAATTACAGATCCAGACTACAAGAGGGAAACATGGTCACAATAAGCCATATAGTACATGATCTGAACAACTGTTGAATTTGTAAGGAAGAACTGACGGAACTCTTACTAACACAATTCAGCAATCATGACGATGAATGTAATAATCATCTAGAATTATTCCCTTCCTCCATCCTCCCCTTGATTTCCTTACTCTAGCTCAACTTGGCACTATACAGAAAGATGGATTATTGGATTTGATACTAAGTCATTCTTGGCTTTCCATTGTGTTCCAGGTGGCAGCTGACACAGGTATTACTAAGTGAATTGATCATCGGGGTGGCTTGGAAGCAGTGACGGATCCACTTTGCCTCCAATGTGAGCAGCCACATTCCATTTTCAAACAATAGGGTAAATTCAGATAGTTTACAGGGGAAAAAGAATTTTTTTGTTTTTGTAGTTGCAAAAATTAGGAAAAGGATGCCAAAAATAACAAAGGTAGAGAAGAAGTATAGAACTCGCAAACTTCCTATTAACTTAATCATAACGGCGTCTTTTAAATTTCTGGATCTGTCACTTCTTGGAAGAAGTGCAGTCAGGCTCCACAGCCTATTAATTATTGGTTTCCCAATGCAAAAAGCTTTATAGAATTTTTGGTGGTCATCTTGCCCTAGTTGAGGTTTCTTCGTACTGTCTAATCAATCTTAACGAATTATATTGAAATCCATGCATCAGATTTGTAAATCATACCAAGTGAAAATACTTGACAAGTATCAATGGGAAAGTCAATCGATCCACATATGGCAAGTGAAATCAATCTTGCAATTAGGTAAGGTCTGCTTCAATGTCATCAAACTTCCGAAATTCCATATCAATACAAGATATCAATGGGAAAGAAATATATTTTCAAGGGATATACAGCAGTAATCTAAAACGTTAAATAATAGTAGAAACCTGGAAATGAGGATCATCAGCAACAACTGCACGATCATCCCAATTAAGACGGCCTCCAAAAATATTCCAGACACCATTTTGGTTCTTGGAGTGTGCACAACGATGATTTATAACGGCGTCACCAAGAACTTTAATACCAACTTGATGGAAACTTTTAATAACAGTCTTCAACTCGTCAACTGTACCATATCTGGCTCCCAAAGTCATGACAACCAAAAAAGTAATAGCCACGATTTAGTCTGAATACAAATTGCAGTTTTATAGCCATCAACCAAAATGCAAGATGATGATATATGCCTTCTGAATCACATATATGTATTAAATGCATTCAATACAGAATGTCAATCTCATTAATGTTTTCATCTTTCCTGGACAATGAACCCCGCATAGAAAGATTACTAAATAGCTGTAGGCAGAATTTCTAACCTTGAGTTTAAGTTATAAAGATCTTTTGGCATGTAACCCTCAGGTGATACAGATTCAGTAGGCGGTGGCAACCAAATTACAGTAAAACCAAGCGATGACAACTCTGAAACTTTGTCCTGGAGCTCCATATACCATCTTCCAGATTTATGAGACTCCCAATTGAATCCTTGACATAATATTTCGAATCCAGTACCTGTCCCAGAGCAAATCTCGACTGGGAGTTCTATTTCTTCAATTTCTGCAACAGCTTCCTCAGAAAAAGTCGTACTAGAGCTTCTAAAGATACCATATGCTTCAGCAGCCAACTTTTCAATCTCTTGGAGAATATCTTCCTGTGCTTCTTTACTTTTAGTCTTCCATTTTGTTTCAGATGAGATGCCAGTAACTAAATTCCGAATCTCTTTGATGATATCGTCCGTAAAAGGAGTTGTAAGAGCTTCTTGATTTTCTACTGGTGGGTTTTCATCCCTTGTTATGGGACCAGACAACGATTCCGTAGAGACATTCTTCTCTATTTCAGCAGATGAACTAGCTTTATTATGTGTTCCAGATAGTGGGATAAAAAAATCATTTCCCCTATTGTTCAACCACTTGTCATCATTCAACTTCAGCACAAAAGGAAATCCACTAATTTCATTATCTAAAGTAAACAATCCTTTAGATCCAAATCCATCCTCTTTAGTCTGCGAAAGAGAAGGACGAAGCTGTTTATTACACAATCAATTACAGATGAAAATATATCATGCAGAATGAGTCTGCAAACCAGAAAGCATGGCAGACAGCTGATTATTGTAGAAAACATTAATATTCAAATAAGAATTAAACTAAAAACAACTATCTTGAAATATTAACCATTATATTGTCGACTAACTCAATCATTCTTAATTTCGTCAAATATACCATGCGCTGTACAGCTTCATGTATTTACCCATTGTGATTTCGTCCAGCAAATTTGTCGGTCAAACAAAATAGAGGTAAGCTAGTTCAAGCATATCGGCGAACAGAATTATATGGATGTAGAATATTATGGGCTTGGTTGCAGATTTATCAAGCAGTAGGAGTATCAAATTAGTTGATGCGTTAAACAAATGTGTTCCAATCTATCCAACAGACACGAGATTAAAACAAGAAAAGAAAAAATGGAATATTAACTTTCTATAGAACAGTAATTAACATTTTTAAAGTGTGAAAAGGACAAGCAGACAACATAAAATCGACTGCCTTGAACCCTCATTCAAAGTTTCAAGCTCCAGAGAAAGATTTCAGAGAGTTTTCACCGAATGTGATCGATGAATAGTCACCAGTGTGTATACATATAGAGACAGAGGAGGCCAAGTGACTTTTGTACCTCTTTCTTACGCAAGTTTCATACCTGCAATTTTGTACGCATTGCCTTATTCTTAAACACTTCAGTATTTGGTGGATGTGGTGCTGCTGGTACTTCCCATTCCTTTGGGTTGTCTCTACATACTCCCCAGTGAAGTACAACATCCCCGGGCAAATCGGTTTCTACAGAGACTAGATTCTTATCTGTCTCTAGGCATTTTCTCACAGAGACAAATAGTGAATTGCAAACAGGAACTTCTTTCACTATAGGCTGCTCTTCATAAAACTCTTCAAGTAACCTATTTGCTAAAGTGGGTTCAGGAGATGCTTCACCACTGCCTTCAGCTATACTCTGCGGTGCTTCACCTTTCAAAAGCATTTGAGACAAATTTCCTACATGAGGCAAGATCCCAAGAAATTGTTCACAAGTTAATTATAAAAGCCCTTTATGACACCTTTGTTCCCTAGAGCATAAATAATACCACTTCTGTGCCATGTCTATCAATAAATATTAAGGCTTTCCCATGACGCATCTATTAACTAGAGCATAAAAGAAAGTAAAACTGTGCTCAAAATTTTAAATAGCTTGACTTTCAGAAATTACGACAATCAACTTCGGAAGCCAAGTTAGCCACAACAGTAAAGCACACCATATGAACAACTACATTTCCAACAGATAGTATCACGCGAACTAACAGGGATAAGTTCAGAGAAACCGATATAATCTAAAAAATTAAGACTTTCCAACCCCTAAGAGCGCAATAACTATTTTATCAATCAAATCATAGTGTAGAAAGACAATCTTGCAAACATGATTCAAATTAGAAAACCTAGGTTAACTTGGCCTTCAAATTAGAAAGACAATTTTATCAATTAAAGTCATATTAAACTATCAGTAATTCAACAATTCTTGAAGCATGAAACAGCAATGGGAGCTCGTTGACAAAAAGGATCTAACTAACAACAATTCAACAATCATTTGCTGTAGTTAAAAATCACTAGGCTGCAACATGTTAGAGAGGTGTACCAAATGTTGCAATTCTTAAAGGTAATAAACTGCTCTCATTCATCAATGAGCTCGGAAGGGATAGACAACAGATTGTTAAAACCCAAATACAAAACCTCAGTGAAAAGATTGACATCATTATAAATTCAACCTGGCCATGAACTAAGGCCCCTCTTTCCAATGACATTGTCTCCATCACGGAGATTATCAACAAGAGGCACCACATAATTCCTCCCTTTGTGCTGATACCATGACCCAGCTTCTTCATCCTGCTCCAATTCCAAACATGAAGGCAATATCAGACACAGCTATAGAATATGCGTATAAAGCACAAGCTCCAACAACTAAAGAACAACCTTCAACACAAAGTTGATCGCCGCAATATTATTATTGCAATTGAAATTGATGTTCACTTCATGAAGGCAGTCCTCGCCCTCAGAGGAAGACGATTGTTTCAATGGCGTCTCTATAGCATAGTCCTGATATTATACATAACAGATGGGTTTAAACTATACACATAGAAACACTTTTACAACAAATTACAAGCTCTAATATGAAATGCACATATACCTTTATAGCAACCGAACCTGGAGGCCTCATTTCGTTTGGAGGTTGATCCCACTCACTGAACATCCATTAGAAACAAGAAACAAATACTAATAAATAAATCAACCTACCCAGCAAATAACCTATTACAACTCAACTTATGTTACTCCTTTCATTTGCAGATTTTTCAAGAGCTTCACCATCTCCTAGACTAAATTACAGATTTAAGATATTCAGGCTCCATATCTTAGTAGCGAATCAGACGGTTAGCAAAAAAAATGCTTCAAGTTCAGAAGAGTCCATATAACACACAGTGCAAAATTTTGACTTAACCCGAACTAACTGACTTATGATCACAAATCATATACAACAAAACCCAAACCAAAAAATTCATGCACATTCAAACATAGACAATATTAGATAGGTTAAATACACCACCTTCCAACATCACCCACATAATGCACACCCCAGTGCAGAACCCATTTCCCCGGAAGAGTGCACCCAACTGTCAACTGCCAATCATCTCCATCTTTTTGATCCAGTCTAACACATATCTTGCCCTCCACCTATAACATTCCAAATCAATCAGAAGAAAAAATTAGTACTACTTATCATTCTTTTTACCAAAACAAAAAACAACCCAGTTAATAAAAACAAGAAATCAACATATTCATCATCCCAAATCAAGAACAAACATGACAATTTCATCAAAATAACAACAACCCACTTCACATAACCAACAAAATCATTAAATCAGCATTGAAATTTCACCAAACAAGACAAACCCACTTCAGAAAACCAAAACCTAAACATAAAAATCAGCATTTCTATCACACCCAAGTTAAGAAAAATGTAAAAGCTTTGATATTTTCATCAAACAAGAAGAACCCACTTGATGGGCTGTCAACTTCGGACCTTATTTAACCTTGGCAACTCAAATTTTTCACTATAAACAACTTCAGTAGGTTCAGAAGTTTGCGCAAGAGTTGTAGTTGCAGAATATTGAGCAACAGAGACACGTTTTTGAATTTTGTTGCTAGAAAAACTCCCTCTGATTTTGATTGCTCTTGAACTGAAATTTAGTGAAAAGGGTAGATTTTTCCGAGATTTAATTGGTTGAATTTTGGGTGTAGGTTGTCTGAGAGCTAAGTGAAGGAGTGGTTCTACAGCAATTGTCGACATTTTTTCCCAGCTGATTTGCAGAGAGAGAGAGAGAAAGAAAGAAGGGTATTTTAAGATTGAGTTGGTTGGTTTTCTGCTGCTAATTATAGTATAAAACTTGGGTTACGGTTAATCTTTACTTTTTTTTCCTTCTTTTGCCTTTACGTAAGCTTTGATTTATGGGGACCTACATTCTTTTACACTTTTCCTGGTTCATACCCATTCACTCGTTTTTGGAACACACGTTCTAGATATTTTTTCTTCTTATAGAATTTGGGGATATTCGAATGATGGTTGGAGACTTGGAGTTGTAGATATTGATGGTAAGATAAGAGAGATCCGGTTACGGTGGTTTGGGTAAGATATCGTTCAGAGGATGCATAAGATCAACTCAATTATATGGGATTAAGACTCTGACATTGTTGTTGATTGTGTATGTATCTTGTATGTAATAAACAAAGAAAAAGTGAGAACGAAATATGATTTAAAGTCTTGCCTATCATTTTCCAAGACTTTATCAACTAAATTGTTGCAAGTGAACTACAATTAAATTCATAAGTATTATTTTAGTCCATTTTCCTGACATTCATTGATACTTTTTATAATAATTAGAATGAACTTACCAGCCTCAACACCTCTTAATTCAATCAATTTAATAGTGTTAGGAAACGGGGTGTTGTAGTTTGATTAATGCGGAACAAGTCAATGAAATAATAAGGATGAGAAAAGCAACAAAGAAAATAAACAGAAAGAACATAAGGATTTATGTGGTTCGATCAAAATAGACCTACGTCCACAGGTGGGGGATTCGAGCTTCTTCACTATGATGGAGAAAAATAGAGAGAATAATACAAGGAGTTCTAAAATACTAGAGGCTAAAAGTGTGTGTGTCTCCAATAATGAACACCAAGGAGTGTTCCTTTTATAACATAAGGAATCGTAACAAAAAAATTTGACCTAAGATTAGTTATGGTGAAAATATATAATAAAACGTGAAAAAATGCGTAGCCGGGTCGACAGGGCAAAACCCGCCCGGTCGGGCCAAAATTCGCCCAATCGGGGTGCGAGAGTCGAAAACGCCACCAAGGAAAAAAAAAATATATAGCTCGCCCAGTCACCGCCCGGTCGGGCCATTTCAGACGCGCCAGTGGGGCAACTTCGCCCAGTCGACCGGGCGAGCAACAAACTTCTCGTTATTCTTCTTCCTTAGCCTAGTTTCAAGGCATCAACTAACAAATAGGTTAGTTAAACCATTTGAGAATAAAAGGGGAGTCATAAGGGAATTCATACCCTCTAAGAGCCCTTTTAATTTGATTTGACATTATAATCTTAAGGTTATAAAGAGCATTTTTAATCATTAGGTCAAATACTACTCGGTGGCATTCGTTGATACTTATGTCGGCGGTTTGAATGCAAATATATGAGTTTGTGGATCTTCTATTTCTGATTCTTGGAGATAAGGAGATATTTATGGGTCCAAAATAACCTCAAGTGAGTTTTAGGCTATGTTTAGTTCACCTGAAATATTCTGATTTGAACTTATCTGATCTGATCTGAACTTATTTTTTCTGATCTGATCTGATCTGATCTGATCTGAATTGATCTGATCTGATTTGATCTGATCTGAACTTATCTTTTAAAAAACATATTATTACTAATATTATTATTACTTTGTATTTCATTACTAGTATTACTATTACTATCATTTTATTACTATTTACAACTTTCAATAATAATAATAATAATAATAATAATAATATAATAATAATAATAATAATTATTTTATAATAATAATATAAATAATATTATAATAATAATAATAACAATAATAATAATAATAATAATAATAATAATAATAATAATAATAATAATAATTATTATTATTATTATTATTATTATTATTATTATTATTATAGCATAATTAGTTTTTTTTTTTTTGAAAAAGAGCACATTAGTATATGAACATACCATTAAAAATAAAAGACTAAGGACTCTTGAAGTCAATGGTATGGCTTCTTACCTCTCACATTTTGGGAGGCAAGATTCAAATCTTGGTGGAAGCATATATTTCAATATTGTTGTGGGTGGGAAAGGGGTTGGGGCTTGTTGGGTCTTTAGGATAGAGACCCGATGCGAGCGGCAGGAAAATTCATCTTACCACGGGATTCCAGAAGAGGCCCAAAAAATTAAAAATAAAAGAACACTCATGTTCAAGGTCCGTTAATAATAAGAATTTAGCTAGTAATTAAAAGAACATATAATGATATTAAAAAAAGAACACATTTTAAAAATAAAAGATAGATGTTATTTTTATATTGATGACATGTTTGGATTTAACTAACAACATGTTCTTTGTTATATCAATAAATTGTTCTTTTTTATTATAAATAAACCTATAAATATATATAATCATATGATCTTGAACAAAATGGTTAAATATTCTTCTTATATCGTTGTCTTGTTCTATATAAACTTTGTTTTTAAAGATAAGTTGAAATCCTTTGTAAGGAAAATTTTGAACGTGATGACAACACCATTAGGTTATCCCACGCTACTTCATGTTTTATATAAACTAGTAATATATAATTTATATTATTCTACCAAAATTGTTTTAAAAAATAAACATCATATACTATTGTCATGTTCGTTACATGTACAAACATCAAAAAGAACATCACATATCAAAATTATTAATTAGAATAAATATAAAAAAGAACACTTACAAATGCCAAAAGAACATTCTTCTTCTTGAACACAAATAGCTTTAAATAGTGATATCAATGACATTTATAATAATAGCAACGACATTAATAATACTTACCAATACTAATAATTAATAAGTACAACAACGACAATAATAATAATCTTTTTGAACAAATGTACTAGTAAATAGTAATATTAATAGTAATAGTAATTGTATAAAGTAATAATAATAATAATAATAATAATAATAATAATAATAATAATAACAACAACAACAACAATAATAATTATTACAATAACAATAATAGCATTAGTAATACTAATAATCATAATAATCATGATGATGATAATAATAATAATAAGTTATAAAATATAAGCATAATTTGAACTTATCTGATCTGATCTGATCTGAACTTATCTGATCTGATCTGATCTGAACTTATTTTTTTCCGATCCTAATCCGATCCTGGCCTCGATCCGATCCGATCCGATCTCGAAATAAGAAAATAAGGTGAACTGAACATAGCCTTGAGCTTTTGGCCTTTGTGTAATTATGACAGATGCTTTGGAACAATTCTTAACTCTTGATGCCCCTATGTCATCTTTAGCTACTTCTTTTATTCTTCTCTAAATTATGAGATACCTTTCATTTTCGTTTCATTCAACTTGTGGCCCAACTAAATTGGGTAGTTAAGTCTTTTTATCTAACTACTTCCTCGTAGTAATACTAAAAGATATAATACGATAATTTTGAGTATTAATATCTTTAATTATGTACAATAAATATAATAAATACTCCATCCGTCCCATAATATAGTGTTTGTTTCTTTTCTACACGGTCTCTAAGATGGACCTTTGACCTTCGATATTTTCAATTCTTTATTAATAAAAAATATAAAAAGTTGATATTGTGAAACTACACGTTGCGGCGAATCTAATAAGACGTCACATGAATATTTTTTTTATATATATTAATGAGAATGTTTGGTCAAAGATTTTAAAGTTCAATCTCGATAAAACAAAGACTATATTATGGGACAGATGAAGTAGAAATTAAATAAATTTTAAAAATACATATTAATACAAATTTAATAAGATCTAACGTGATGCCTACCAACCCAAGTAAGTTGGTCATTGAGATTGGAGAGCAATGTATCTTGTTAAGAGAAATTGACCTTTGGTTTTAATGACAATAAATGAATGCATAAATGCTAATGGCAAATACTTTGTAAAGAGCAAATACAAATGGCACATAGAACTTGTTGCTTGTGTTTAGTGGAGAAAATGGGTATGGAACATATTTCCTATTCCCAAACATGCGTTCATATTTCGGTTACTTAGGATGGGGAAGTTGAACCAAAGTCGTCACTCTTTAGATACAAAGTCAATGATGGAATCAACTGCATCATTTGTGCTAAATGTAGAAGCATATTGATAAGAGTACCAACCAAGCTTGATTGGTGTAGTTAGTTGGAGATTCACCTTGTAACCTTAAAGTCACTACGTCAAAGTCTCCAATTGCGGTATTTGGGGGGGTAGGAATTCATCTTACCTTCCCCCTACTCTCAAGTCTCAAGTGTATGGCCCGCAAATGTTATACCTAGAATACCATGTGAGTTGAGGTCTAGACAAGGTCCTTCTCCTTACCATTTAAAAAATAAATATTGATAAGAATATGAACCTTTCTAGATTAAAAAAAAAGGTTATATTTTGTGCTATAGCTGTTGTAATTTACAATTCACACACTTGTTGTCATTTCATATAAAAAGCCTTTTTTCACATATAAATACTATACGTATTAGTCAAATGTAATAGAGCAGTGAATAAATGGACTACTAAGGTGAAAAGATAAGAGAAGTCTTAGGAAATGTTATTAATTAATTTTAGGAGGATTATAATAAAGAGAACGACATACCCATTCACAATTTATTAAAGGTATTGGAGATTGATTAGTTCAAATCAAATTCCTCAAGTCAATTTTACATTTTCCTAAATAAAAGTAGTATTTAACTTTCTAAAAACTATAGACACTTAGGGGGCGTTTGGTTTGGGGGAAACTGGAAAGGAAAAGGGAATATAATATCTTAATTCCCTTTTATCATGTTTGTTTTGAGGGTTTGTTTTCCCCCTCTTTCCCCTCCTTACCCCCAAATCCCTCTAACTTGATTACCCACACCCCCCCCTCCACTTTCAAATAGGGGTAAGGGAACCCTTGACCACTTAAGTTTGACCACCCAAGTTTAACCCCACCCCCTGCAGAACCACCCACCTCACCACCCTAACCACCAACCGCACCGCCACAGTCACCGCACCCCTCCACGATCGAAAATCCCACCCCAGCGTTCTTGGCCACCCCCTATACCCTAAAATCGTCCGGAAACCACCCACTAACCTCCGAAAACAACCCCACAGCCACCTGGACGCAGGTTGCTCGAAGGGGAGGCGACGCACGCAGGAGGCGCAAAGGGGAGGGGAGACGACGCACGCCGCGCTAAGGGGGAGGGGAGGTACCGCACGCCGCACGAAGGGGGAGGGGAGGCGACGCACGCCGCGTGAAGGGGAGGGGGAGGGGGAGGGGGCGTCGGCGCCGGCGCTAGTGGGAGGGGTAGGGGGTGATGCTATGGTGGAAGGATGGTAAGAGGAAGAAGAAAGAGATTGACATTGAAACCAACCAAACAACACTTAAAATCTAAGGGTTTTGCTTTCCATTCCCTCCCTACCCCTTTCTTGATTCCATTCCCTTTACCCCGTGGCAACCAAACGCCCCCTTAAAGAATAGTACATTTCTTGCTAATTCTTGAAGAGAAATGGTATAAGCTCTAATTTATGAGGCTCTCATTTCGTTATTTTCAATTGCAAATGAGAAATGAACAAAAGATGGGAAAAAAAAGAGTAAATAAGAGGAAAAACAACTCATTTCAGTATCATTGGTCAACTGTCCGAAATCTAATAACTCGTTGGATGGTATCAGTTTGCGAAAAAACACAATTTTACAAAATTTTGTTTTCATAATATAGTTTTTGACAACTTTTTTTTTGGGAAATGATAGGGCTATGTATAAGGTGCCTAAAATGGAAAGAAAAAAATCAAGTCAAACATTTATTATTTAGATTAATGTGTAATTTTATCTTGTTTTTCCAAATTGTTTCCTTTATTAAAAAAAAAAATTAAATACTTATATATAAGCCTAAGAACTACTGTATAACATTATCCTTTTTTTAATGGTTGTTTCTCCTTAGCTCTATAATTTCTATGTTTAATCACACCCTTTCCTTTTTTTTTCTTTGTTGTCTTTTGAATTTTATGAAAAATGATTTCTTGTCCCACAATACAGCCAAATATAATTACAAAAATCCATCTAACGGTGAAGACAACACACTAGGGTTTTCAAACACCAAATATTATTTGATTCTTTCATTATTTCTCTCTCCACCAGCACACAACCACACACAAACCAACTTCCCCCACCGAAACCCTCATCTCTTTCTCTCTCTCCTCTTTCTCTCTCTTCCAACTTTGACGAAAGAGATGGTGAAGGGTCCTGGACTTTACTCTGACATCGGCAAAAGAGCTAGAGGTCTCATTTCTTTTCTCCGATTTCCGATTTTTGTTCGACGAATTTCAATTTCTTTGTTTAATTTGGAAATGATTGCGCTAAAATTCGATTAATTTCATCGATTTTTTATGGGTTTCTTTTTTTGCTGTTGTTGTAGATCTTCTATACAGGGATTATCAGAGTGACCACAAGTTCACCCTTACCACTTTCACCTCAAATGGAGTTGTAAGTCTCCCATTTATCTCTCTCCTTTTTTTTTATATTCTTTTTCGTGGTTTTTAATCTGATAGTTTGGTGTTAGTTTCGTTGATTTAGTTTATGAGGAATCATTTGGGGTGAAATGATTTACTGTATGAATGAGAAGTTCGCAAGATTTTGAGTTAAATGACGATAGATGGACTTTTAGGGTTTTGTCGATGATTTTGTGGGTTGTGAATTTGTTATGAAATTGGATGGATGAAATTGCTAGTGAAATTTTTTCAATTCTTTAGTTGGGGAATGATTTGACCTAAGATTAGTTATGGGTTTTTGGGTGTGTCAATTGTTTGTGTTTGTGACCTTGAGTTGACGCCGTGACGGGTTGTAAAAGAAGGTGAAAGTGTGTTATACCATTCTATGGCCTATTAGAATGTAGTTGTTGACTTTTAACTCTGTATATCGCTCTGGACTTTCGACTCCATTAGCTTTACTATTTTTACTGCCGTTCTAGGAATTTGCTTTCGTCCTTTGCATTCCCATGAAATGAAAGGTTTGATGTTCTTGACTGTGCAATGAATTTAGGATTGACTTTTAAACTTTGTATATTTCTATCCGTTAGCTTCGCTGTTTCTGCCTCTGTTTAGGAATCTGATTTTTTCCTCACTCTTATGAAGTAGAAGGTTGATGCTCTTGCATTTTTTAATAGGATTTCTGCAATGAAATTCTGACTTAACAACTTGTCTTTCATTAGCCAGCATTGGCATTATGGTTTAAAATATGTGTGCCTTTGCATATGTCAAAAATAAGAATGTAAATATAGAGAGAACAACGTTACATCTTAAAGGCCCACTGCATATTTGCATATTTGCATATGTCAGGGCTGGGAGTTGGGGGAAAAGAAACTATTTATGTTTTTGCAATTGCAGGTTGTTGCTGAATTTTTATTTGATATGGTAGAGAATTGGCTGATCATACATGCCTGATATGATTTATTTCTAACTTGAATGCCTGACTTACTTTCTTGCAGGCAATCACTTCTACTGGGACTAAGAAGGGAGAGTTGTTTTTGGCTGATGTGAGCACTAAGTTGACAAACAAGAATATTACCACGGATGTGAAAGTTGACACTAACTCCAATGTGAGTGGTATATTTTTGTATGTATTAATGTCAATGGATACCAAGTTCATGATGCCTAGGCTGCATAGGTTATATAATTGACAAGTGAGCAAAATTTGATGAGATATAGCATGATATAATTTGATGGTTTTGAATTTTATGGTATTCTAATCTTTCAACTTTGTTGTTGTTTCTCTTTTTCCCTCCTCCATAGCTTTTCACCACAATCACAGTTGATGAACCTGCTCCTGGCTTGAAGGCTATTTTTACTTTCCGTGTTCCTGATCAGAGATCTGGCAAGGTAACATTGAATTATCTTTCTAGTATTTTTCTTGCTTAAAAGAAACATGATTGTGGATGTTAACCTTTTGAAGACAATGGGTGGACGTTCTAATTCTTTGAGTATAAATGTCAACAGGTTGAACTCCAATACTTGCACGAGTATGCTGGCATCAGCACAAGCCTTGGTTTGACAGCAAAGCCCATTGTTAACTTTTCTGGTGTTATTGGAAACAGTACTCTTGCTTTGGGGACTAACCTTTCATTTGACACTGCTTCTGGAAATTTCACGAAGTGCAATGCTGGATTGAACTTTACAAATACTGATCTCATTGCATCTCTGAATGTGTAAGTGCTTTTTATGTCCTATGCATCAGATAATTGCTTGTCTGAATCCATATGCAACTCTGATCGCTGTAGAGAAAAGAAAGTATAACCTCCTTCCTGATTTAAGTGTCATATTGTTGGTCATATAACGCTAATGGTGACAATTATCCCGTTGCAGGAATGACAAAGCTGACATCTTGAATGCTTCATACTATCACATCGTGAGCCCACTGACTAACACAGCTGTGGGTGCTGAGCTGAGCCACAGTTTTTCAAGTAATGAGAACACACTTACCATCGGTACTCAGCATGCACTGGACCCACTGACTTCAGTCAAGGCTCGTGTCAACAACTACGGGAAAGCAAGTGCCCTCATCCAGCATGAATGGCGTCCAAAATCTACAGTCACCATCTCCGGTGAGGTGGACACGAGTGCCATCGAAAAGAGTGCTAAACTCGGATTGGCGTTGGTTTTGAAGCCTTGAAGGTTGCCCTTGAGATATTGATGATGTTTGATGTTTGGCTAAGATCTTTGTAAGGGTGAAAATAAGTAGGCTAAGACGTTTAGAGAACTTTTTGTTTGGAATGCATTCATGAATCATGGGTTTGGTTGACTTGCTTCATTATGGTGGTCAATTGTAAAAAATAATTCTAGCTGGTTGGTGGACCAGTTGCCTTTTGTTTCCAGCTCTTTGGTCTTGACTTTTTGATGAGAAGGTTTCTTGAGCAACAGCTTTACTTAGTAACTGTTGCCATTTTGAACGGAAATTGCAATCTCATGTGGTCTTCAGTTTTTATTCCTTATTTTTTCCCCTCCTCATATACTCATTATTTAATATTTATGCAGCAGGACTGGAGTATATAATTTATATCACCCCTCAAAAAAAAAAAAAAAATGTAAACTATATCTAATGATAAAATATTTGATTGTGATGAATAAGGAGCCTTAACTTTAATTATTAATTATAACATGAGTGCTCCAATTTCTAAAGCTGTTTCTTAAATTCAAATGCAAGAACAAGGTTATCGGGTTATTTTTCTGAGCAAGATGGGAAAAACTCGAAAATTTCCAAAGCTAATGCATTTGAACTGTGATGTCAAGAATCCGTCCTTTATATGGGTATCATGTTATGTTTCGCTGGGATGGTCATAACTGATAGAGAAGTGACGGTGAGATAAGTTACCGATTTATCTGGGGTGTGACTGGTCGGTAACTGGTGAGGGTAAAAAATCTGCTCACCTTCTTGACTTTTTAGGTGCAAGACCCAGAGTCGAATTCTATTGGGCAATTGGACTTCTTCATTTTATCTAAAAAACGAGTAAAAGTCGAGAGATGAACCTTGTAAAACTGAAAACTCACATAACTTATTTAGCTTTACATACTATATTATAGGGGAGGATAAAGGAAATCCAAACCCCTAAGAAACCTAATGGCAGGATTCAAACCTTGTAACCTCTCAATCACAAAAATGAAATCCTATTACTAAACATATTTCTTTATAGAGTCTCAAACCAGAAAGAATGATAAATATTTAACCGTTGGATGCCAAAAATATATGTAACACATTCATATATAGCGTTCATATATAGTGTTTACCTTGGTGATTATAATGTGTTAGTGATATATAGTGTTTGTGTTGGTGATATATAGTATTGTAGTTCTGGTATACACCCCCCTTTTTCGGTAAACACTATTACATCAAACGAGGAATGTATCATCAAGCTGTTCAAGCATATATTAGAAAGGTTGTTCTATAATTTACTCATAAAATAGAATTTTCTTTTATATATAGAATAATTAGGAAAGAAAGACAAAAGGGATCACAGTAAGGAATAAAAAATGCTTCAAAAGCAGCTGAATATAGAAAGATTCTTTAGCACAAACATTAACAAAACCAGTGTCAGTAATATCCTATCAAAGCTGCAAAACACGTATATAATGTCTGAACAATACCAAATGAGATCCCCCCGCCCCCCCTCATATCTAAACGCACCAAGCAATTTCTATAAATCATTTAGCACAGAATAAGATAACTCCAATTGAAATGCACACTGGACATATACTTGATGAGGACAAAGATCAACAGCTTAACCTCACTACCTCTCCATTGTGTTTCCCTGAAGGAGGCCATCTCTAATTTGAGCTGCAATGTCCTTAACAGCGCCTGGACCATGAGGAATGAACACAGCGGATGACTTTGATGACGCACCAATATCTTTCATTGTGTCAAAGTACTGGGTCACTAGAACCATGTCCATGACATCCTTAGCACTTGTGCCAGGAACAGTCTCAGAGAAGTTGAGCACGCTGTCTCTCAGCCCATCAACAATAGCTTGACGCTGCCTAGCTATACCCAGCCCTGACAGATATTTGGCTTCTGCCTCTCCTTCAGCTCTCTTTATTTGCAGTATCTTTTCTGCTTCAGCCTTCTCGTTTGCCGCGAGTCTCATTCTAGCAGCTATGAAGAATGCAAAGTCACAAGTCAGTTGCTTTTCATATATTCAGAAGAAAAAAAGATATTAGTCCAACAAAAACCAGAAATTTTAGCCACTCAAGGAATTAGTGTAGCAACACGCTACAAAATTTAGAGAATCTAGACATACCAACCTTATAAACTACGGTTTTTCACATGTGCACCCGAGGTTTCACGAAATGCACGAGTACCCTCGTTGTTCCAAAAATGCACCGGATGCTCCTTGTGATTTGCATAAAATGCACCAAATCCCTTAATGACTAACGGTGTTAAGTCTCCGTTAGCTTTATTTATCATTTCTGCCATTATTAACCCCTAACCCTAAACCCTAACCCTTAACTCCTAACCCGAACCCTAACCCTTAACTCTAACCCTAAACCCTAACCCTTAACTCTAACCCTAAACCCTAACCCTAAGATTAACCCCCTAACCCTCCCCCCACCACCCCAACCCCCAACCCTCCTCCCCCACCCCAGCACCCAGCCATCCTTCCCCACCCCCCGTAGCAGCCCCCTCCCCCCACCACCTCCCTCCTCCCCCCACCCCCCATAGCAGCCCCCCTCCAACCTCCCCCCACCATCCGCAGCAGCCCCCCACCTCCCCCACCCCCCGTCGAACTCTCCTCCTCCTCCGTCAAAACACACATGACACAACAGAATTCCCATTCCCCCGCAGCGGTGGGGTCGATTGGTTGAAATTGACGCGGATGGGGGATTCGACGGAAAACGACGCGGTGGGGATTCGATAGAAGTCAACGGGGTGGAGGAACAGTGGGGGGGAATTCAACGGAAATTGACGGGGGTGGGGGAATTCAACGGAAATTGATGGGGGGTGGGGGGAATTGACTGAATTAACCGGGGTGGGGGATTTTGTGGAAATCAACAGGGGGAATCGACGGGGTGGGGGGGGAGGAGTAGGGGTCGCTACGAAGGGGGTGGGGTGGGGGTGGGGGTGGGGAATCGACGAGGGTGGGGGACAGGGGTAGGGGGTGCTACGGGGGGTGGGGGTGGGGGGGGAATCGACGGGGAGGGGGTTGTGTGGGTGGGGTGGGTGGGGTAGGGGGTGGGGGTGGTGGATTGTTGTGGGGGTGCGTGGGGCAAGGGGAGGGGAAGTGGGGTGGGGTGGGGTGGGGGTGGTGGGGGCATGGGGGGGTGGGGTGGGGGAGGGGAGGTGGTGGTGGTGGGATTAGGGTTTAAGTTAGGGGGGTTAAAGTTAGGTTAGGGTTTAAAGTTAAGGGGGTTAGTATTAGGATAGGGGTTAGAAGTTAGGGTTTAGTTAGTTAATTAGGAATAATTAGGGTTTAATTAGGGTTAAAGGGGTTAATTAACCCTAAAAGCTAACGAAACTTAACACCGTTAGTCATTAAGGGTATTTGGTGCATTTTATGCAAATCACAAGGGCATCCGGTGCATTTTTGGAACAACGAGGGTACTTGTGCATTTCGTGAAACCTCTGGGTACCGGTGAAAAACCGTATAAACTATGTCTCCTATATTAAAATTTGAATAATAGATACGAGATCATAGAGCTATATTCTAAGAGGTGGTGGCAATTGGTTGGAGATCACAAGTAACATGTTCTTCTAGGCAATATGACCAGCGACAAGTATTAATAGTTTGTTAGATAGAGGAATTTGGTGGGAAAGGGAGAGAAGAGAAAGGGATTCAATTTTGGTTATTTGGATACAACATGGGGGAAGGGAATGGGGAAGGTATCAATTTCCTTCCACTCTTACTAAACCAAAATACTTCCAATATCGAAAAGATTTGGCAGGAAAATACAAGCCCACTTTTCTCTCCCCTTCCCTTCCCCTTCTTCTCCCAACCTTTTCCTCCATCATTTCCAAATAAAGTGTCAGTGCCCAAAACACTGCTCGGTCAATTATACAGTAGACAAAAAAGGAATAATATCACACAGAAACTGGTGCCAGAAAATGAAAAACTAAAGCACAGAGGTGATAAAACCGGTAAGCACATTACCTGCATTGATCTCGTTCATTGCTCTCTTGACATTCACATCAGGTTCAATATCCACGATAAGAGTTTGAACTATCTCATAACCGTAAGCTGACATGGCCTGCATTAACACAAGGAAGAGACATATTACTGAATTTTGTTACACAATTTCACTCTCACACACTACCTATGTAAAGCTAGAAATGATAGATTACCTTCTCCAGCTCTTCTTCAACAGCTTTTGCAATATCATTCTTCTGCTCAAATGCAGAGTCAAGGTACAGTTTGGGCACACTAGCACGAATAACTGTCATGATGAAAGATGCTGATTAACATAGCTGAGAGACAGAAAGATAAAGAAACAGCTAGGCATATACAGGTCCATAGATCTTTTAATCCTAGGCACCCAACTGCAGTTCACCAACAGCACAAAAAAGAGCCTCATATTGAATATAATTCAACTTCATATTCGGCCTAAATCACTTAGTAAGCCAAGTAAAAAAGCACAAACATTGTCAAAAGGCAGAACTCATTGTTCTTCAGTTAACATAAACCTATATTGATTAATACCAGTACTTCAGGAGCCCTCCTAATATGTTTTCAGCCTCCTGAAGCCTAAAGCACATACTAAATCCCTCTGTTAAAGGTTATACACATACCATCAAAGACATAAGCTTGGATCTGTTCCCTAGTGTTACTCAGCTTATAGAAAGCATCCGCTGCCTTTTCTGCCAGTGCTCGGTATTGCACAGATGCAACCACTGTGACAAACACATTATCCTACAAAAAATCAAGAGAAGAGGTCAGCCACTTAGTAGATAACAATAAGTCAGCAGTAGATAGTAGAGATCCATGGAGTAAGTTCTCACAACTTTCAGAAGGATAGGACATATAATATAAATTAAGGATAATAAATGTACAAATAAATTAAATACCTGCTCCTTTAATATTCAAGCAGAATAGGTATCAATCATCTAAAGAAGCTAGTTTGTTCCGATGTATAGTGAAACAACAAAATTGAGCATTTTCTTAAATGGTGATATCATTCACCTGTACCCAATTTTTCCTAAAAAAATTGCCAGATATAAGACAGATAAAACAAAAAGTGAATGTTAACATAGGATTAATGCTTTTTTTTCTTTTCTCTAATCAGCTGTTTGGAAAGGATTTACACTAAAGCGAAGGGACCTTCATCTGCTTCATATCTTCTACATAGTGATTTCAAATACATTCAGGCATAGAAACTAGATATATTAAATCACCAAGAAAAGAAATATTCCATGACATAGTTCAAGTTATTGATGTGACATTTTTAAAGGCAGATAAATGTAGAACAGCCTTCAATTGTCGACGAGACATTAAGTTGCTAAACAAAATTCAGCGATCATCAAAATAGTAAAGAAGTCCATAATACTGCCAAATGAAATCAATATCAAACCTTAGTTTTGGTTTCACAGCGAACATCAAGTTGCTGTAGACGCAAGGTAAGTTGACCAGCTAACTGGCTCCCAAGGCACCACGGAACACAGTGACATCCGGGATCTAGCACATCTTCAAACTTCCCAAATCTCTCTCGCTAATTGCCACAGTTGACTGGTCCACTTGAACACATCCCAAAGCTTGTCCCATGGTTTAGTTCTGTGCACAGCAAGCATGCATTAAGAATACGAGAGTCCAAAAAGGGCCAGGGAGTAAATAGCTTAAAATGGTAATTCTTAGGAACAGAGAAGTGTCGTAACTCCTAACCATAACTAAAAGAGACTAATCAGAATGTTCATTTTATTCTACAGCTTGCCCAGAAGATTACCCAATTTTCAGAAATTCATTTATTTCCATTGACAGACAGATAAGCATAGCTAGAGGTTGCCATTGATAGACATATAATGTAGTAATGGGGCATTACAAGCTGCTGAACGAATAACATATGCTCTCAATTTCATTGCTGATCCTAGATCACAGAAATACAATATATCCGTTTGATATAATTAGGTAAACCACAAGCGCAATAGCCATATTTAGCATATTGGTATCCCCAAACATCTAACCATTTCAAGACCTTCAGAACAGCTTTTGATGCAAAAGATCAGCTACAGTATTAGATAGGATTGTCAAACATGATGTCAAATTTTTTTTTATATCTTCCATAAAACAACTATTCAGTAAACTTCATGAACAAGAAAAGAACAAGAGAATCAGGCAGAAGTAAACTAAGAGAGAGCATATTCCTATTCCTATATCACAATACGCAATTAAGAAACCCCGATTAACACCAAATACCAGAATGAACAACAGGCAACACTGATGAAGCAACGGTCGCACAGACGAAAATATCACCTCCTCTTTCTACAACTCGGAACAGATAGAAAAATCAGATATACCAATACTTTCTAGCTACCACACAACAAAACTAACACACAATACTCAAAAAAGTAAAAAACCACTACCCTATATATGTATTATTGTTAAGAGGCATAAGATATTTTGTAAGATGATAACAACCATATCATGAGTAATGAGGACCACTGATTTACTGAGAAAATTCAAACATAAGACCAATATATAAACAAATAAATAAAATCCAATACAACTAATACTAGGTCTTAGAAAACCTAAGATGAGCACGTCTTCCAATAACAATAGCTATACCAGGATGGCAAAATTAGTCAAAAAGCACATAATTTAATTGTGATATTATAATTTAACTATCCTTATTTCAGAGTAAATAAACTCAATTTTACGATTGATATTTCATCATCATGAGCTAAATTTTCGAGTAATGCGAGATTAAAGAGAAATTCATAGAGTTGTAATTCAGTGAAGACAAATTGAATTGGGAATTATTGAGATAAATCACGAATTAATTCACCGAGGAAAAACCAAGATTGAAGTAAAATTTAAGCAAGAAATCAAGAAATACCTGTATATAGAGACACTAAACTAGAAGTGCGAAAGAAATAAAAGGAAATTAGAGAGAATAAATTGAGCACCTTGAAGATCAAATGAGAGAAAAAAACCTACGAAAATCGAAAAGCGAGAATCGCAGTGAGGAATTTTGAAAGCACGAAAAAGAGAAAAGGTTTGCTAAAGCTTTGCAAATAGCAAGTTGCACCCAGCGAGAGAGAGAAAGCTGACTCCAGTTATAACTTATAAGCAAATATCGTGAGAAAGGACTTCCCTGAGTAACAAGTTATTACTTGGGTCAGTTGGTGTGAGTTGTGATCATTACTCTTTAAACT